>OY744525.1:89498685-90728685 GCA_963556195.1 Sepiola atlantica | reverse complement strand
CAAGGTCATGATCGCTGGTTCCAACCTCAGCTTACTGAGGAAAACAGGAAAATACCCGTGTGCCGTATGTCTAAGAAGAATATGCAGAAACTCAATCATCTGCACCCACTCTTCAGGATGGGTCCACAAAAAGTGCAGTGGCATAAAGGGCTCTTTCAGAACAGATCTTCATTTTAAGTGTTTGCGTTGCGCCGGCGCAGCAAGACCAATAGATGGCAGACCACTGACGGAGGTGGATACTGGTGACGACAAGCTTGAAATAGTGACGGAATTCTGTTACCTTGGAGATGTGTTGTCATTCAGTGGATGCTGTGAACTCGTGGCAGCTACACGTTGCAAGTCTGCTTGGAGACAGTTTAGAGAGCTGCTACCAGTCCTGACAAACAGACACTGGCCAGCAGCTACGAGACGTCGTGTATACTCCTTATGTGTCAGAAGTATGCTCATGTAAGGCTCCAAAACCTGAGCTGTCTCTGTCGGCACACTAAAAAAAACTGCACCGTAATAAGGCAATGGTCAGATGGATCTGTTTGGTGAGGCCTGAAAAGTCAACTTGGAAAGCCTCGCGGACATCATGCAAAAAGCAGACTACGTTGGTTGGGGCACGTTGAGTGTAACAATGGCTGGATTGCTAAAGCCCGACAGTTTAATGTGCCAGCAGAGTATTGATTTACTCCTCTCCAGGAGTTAGGCACTAGGCCAGTTTTTATCTTACTCCCACAAGTAAGATGTGACCCAAGGTCGGGTCGGGAAAGTGGGGTTTAAAAATTGCCTGGGCAGCCCCGTCGGCATTCCCCGGTAGAGGCGCCTCAGACAGTAAGCAATAAACTTACTCCTCCCCAAAGAGGGGAGGCAAAGCCTGGGAAGGTGGACCTCCCAGAACTGCACAGGACAGACCCATTGACTGGTGTAAATCAAGACCCGAAGGCCAAGACAACACCAGTATGGGGTGCAGTATCCATCAGAGCAGATACTACACTTTGATCTTAGCCAAAAGGCCAGTTCCACTAGGGTAGCATGCTCTCGTTCCATCTGCCATGACTGGGATTTTAGTATATGGAAGCAGCAGCAGCGAATGTTGTTTTTAAACATCGACTCTCGATTGGACAAAAGCTCAAATCAGCAGTTTCTTTCAACCAATCACAGCACAAGAAATATTCACATTCGAATATCCGCACCTAATATAAAATCTCAGACACATCATTTTTCTTCCTTTTTCCTGTATTTCTTCCAGACTTGACGCACGTGGGTACGTCCTTAAAAGCTATCTTCATCATCTAGCTGAAGGCCTTGGCAAACAGAACAAAAACTACTAAACACAACGACCTCATATACACAGCTTATCAGACTCATGTACACACAAATTCATCTGCACACACTCTCACATTAACAAAACAGAGGAAACCTAATATACACACACATCTACAATGCCTACTTAATCTACACACATGCAAACTCACATGGTGACAGACAAAATTGATATGTCTTCTCAACTCCTTATACATGCTAAACAACTCTTTCACTCGGAACATCTCTTGGACACTTTGAACTTTCGTTTATTATGAACTCTTTATTTGTCGTTGTCTTAACAAGTTGTCCATAAAATAATTATTTTGCATGGAGTTCCTAGGGGTACCTTACCCCTAGGAACTCCATACAAAATAATTATTAGACAATCAGGCCCCATCCTCATGCAGAGAGGTAGCACCTTTCTGAGTTGGCCCTCCATGGCGTTCTCAACTGATCCCATGCACTCAGCACTATGTGATGCATCTCAAAACATTTTGTCCAGCTACAGTCTGCAGTTAGCCTCTCTACAATTAATGGCCGCAGTTGTGTGGCAAAGAGTCACACCCTTCACGAGGTAACCCGGGCATAGTCTGAACATGGCAGATCTAGGGGAGTCTAACCTCGATAAAAAAAGAATCCCTCTATTCTTTACGGGTAGTTGTAATTCCTGTGTCGGATGCTTTAGCAAAGAGAACATGGCAGCTCCGGGGAAGTTCATTCTGCATGACAACCGGAAGATGCACTGTTCCAATTAGTGGAGAACCGTAAAGCATCTCTTAATTCACACAACCATGTTTACTAGCATGCTCCAACAGACCGGATGTATGGTAGTTAACATGTTGGTGATTTTGGGATACCAAACAGGCCAAATAGTAGTCAACTGTGGTCACATTTGCACTCGCATGCTATGTGACCATATATATATATATATATGCCCCCCCCCTTCCTGGGTTACGAGCTGCAAGCACCTACTAAGTTTAGAGTGGCCACTTGGAATGTGGGCACAATTAAGATGCAGAGCGGCGAACTTGTTGAAACCTTAACGAGAAGGAGGGTTGGCTTATGTGGTGTGTAAGAGCACAGATGGGCTGGTGGACTAAGGTCAAATCAGACACAGCTCCTGAGGGGAAAAGACCCCTGCTACAAATTCATTCTGGTGTGGAAACAAGTTTGGTCAAGGTGGTGCTGGTGTGTTACTGGCCGACTGTTGGGTGGACAAGGTTCTTGAAGTTCAATGTGTTTCGGATAGGATTCTCCTTCTGTCTATGCACTACAATCCGAATTCCGCGAAGATCTAAAATATCACTTCTTCAACCAGCTGCAAAGCACAGTTTTTAGATACCTGCTACCGGAAATCTTGTTCTTGTGGATGACTGGAATGGTCAATGCGCTGCTGGTGCTTTCAACAAGGTGCATGGTGGCTAAGGTTTTGGGACCCGTAATGCTGTTGGGGAGAGAATCCTAGAATTGGCTGTCAACAATGACATCCTTAATAGAAACACCTGTTTAAAAAAAAGAGCCTCCTACTTGGTAACGTATAATTCTAGAAACCACAGAACCCAGATAGATTACATCTTGTTCTGAACGAATTTCAGAGGGGCAGTAAGCAACATTAAAGTCATCCCAACACAAGAATGCGTCCAACAACACCAACTTGTGGTTTATGACTTCTTGGTTCACATACCAAGAATGAAAAAACACAAGTTTACACCTCGCATCTGCAACTGGAAACTGAAGAACCAAACTACAGCTAGCCAGTTCTATGAAGTTTTCAAGGCCAAAGTGGATATTGCCGCTACAGAAACCAGCTCTGGAAATGCTGTGGAAGATGGGTGGTCTGCATTAAAAGGCCCTCTTATGAACGTGGCCACTGAGGTATGAGGCATCTCTAAAAAACCATCAGTGGAGACCAGGGACCTCGTGGTGGAATAATTGGGACGAAGATACAAGCAAGGAGAAACAGGCTCGTTTCAAAGCTTACTATATGCTTAAGAGGACAGGGAACGTAGTCGAGGCTAAGGTTTCAAAAACTGCTTATGGTGAAGCCAAATAGGCTTCCAAACATGCTGGTTGGATTGCCAAGTCTGAGGCTGAAAGGAAGACTTTTGCTAATATTTCGCCTAACGGCATTGATATCTACCGGTTAGCCAAACAAATTGACTGCATTAACCAGGATGATGCATGTGAAAAGTGTATCCGGAATGATGCTGGTGAAATCACACTCAGTAATGGGAATAACACGAAGACTTGGGTGGAACATTATGCAAGACTCTTAAATGTCGAGTTTGAATGGCCAAGTGATACACTCTGTGAGGTATCTCCAATCGCTGACCCCCCCCCCCTCCGCGTGTGCATCAGCAGAGTTGGTTTAAAGGGTCATCCACAGGATGAAAAATGGCCTGTCCGGAATCGTCATTGAGATGCTCAAAGCTGCTAGCAAAGAGGGAATTAAGTTGGTGAGGCAGTTAGCTGAGACAACTTTTTGTGACGGTGAGATCCCAAAGGACTGGGAGCTGAGTTACAGGCTCTCAACCACAGCAACTATCGTGGCCATAAGCTTACTGACCAGGAAATGAAACTGCTCGAGCATATCTTAAACACTCACATATGTGGGATGGTGAGCATCAACGAGATGCAGTTCGTTTTTGTGCCAGATAGAAGTACCTCGGATACCATTTTCATTGCACACTAACTGCAGGAAAAGTATATTGCATCTCGGAAACCTCTTTACTTAGCATTTGTTGATCTTGAGAAGACATCTGACCATGTGCCTAGGAAAGTGCTCTGGTGAGCAATGAGGAGCCTTGGTGTGGAGGAGTGGGCTGTTCGTGTTGTCCAGGGCATGTACGCAAATGCTCGTGTTCGTGTCAATGGCCACTACAGCAAGGAGTTTGCAGTGGGCGTTTGGATCCATCAGGGATCTGTACTCAGCCCACTTCTCTTCATCATGATTCTGGAGGCATTGTCGGATGAATTTCGTGTAGGTGTCCCATGGGAGATCCTGTATGCAGACGATCTTGTGATTATCGCGGATTCCCTTGAGAAGTGCAACTCTAGGTGTTTGACATGGAAGACAAGCAGGGAGAACAAAGGACTGAGAGTCAACATAAAGAAGACAAAATTTCTTATCTTCGGTGTTGGTCACGACCTCCTGTAGGATGCTGGCATGTACCCCTGTGCTGTCTGTCACAGTGGTGTAGGTGTAAACTCTATTGAATGCTCCCAGTGCAAACTGGGAGGCTGGTTGTTGACCCAGATTATGTTTGTCGCAGATGTCTGGGTGTTGCCCACCCAATTGACGGTCGAACAGTGGAACTTATGCATGTGGACGGCACCCCATTTGCTGTTGAAACTATCTTCTGCTACTTGGGCGACATGTTAAATGCTGGTGGTAGTTGCGAACGTGCTATCACTGGAAAGGTTCAGAAAGCTGCAGCCAATCCTTACATCTAGGCACATTTCTTTCAGGACTCGGGGCAAGGTCTTTTTGACCTGTGTTTGCTCCGCCATCTTGCATGGCAATGAGACATGGGCTCTAAACACTTCTGACTTGCAACAGCTTCAGCGTAATGACTGTACCATGATCAGATGTATGTGGGGCAGCAAACTAGAGGAGAGAATCCCTTCAGCTGTGCTCTATCAGAAATTTGGTATTGGTGGGATTCTAGATGCCTTACGCGCTCTTTCATCTCAGGTGGTTTGTCCATATACAGCATGCCACCTCCTGCACCGACTCAATAATATGCATAGATACCCCAGGCACGAGGGTGCGTGGAAGACCAATAGTTATTTGCAACATGACTGGTATCAACCCTATTGATCGGACCGCAGAGAGAGCAGGCGTGAGACGTTGCCTGGTGTTGTCCACCTCGGAGTCTGAGACACTCGCAGCACCTTAAATATAAAATCCGGAGAAGGAGGAGGAGGAGGAGGATGTGATGATGATGATGATGACGATGACGACGACGACGACGACGTCCAAACCAACCTGTCTTATATTCTTGAGTTCGTGTGTTGATGAAAATGTTTAAATGAAGTTAATATAAATTGTAGAGAAGGTGTAGTTCTTTTGAATTGGAACTCTGGTGAGCTTTTTCGTCTTATCAAACAAGGCCTGTCGGATGGATATAAATGCAGCACCCCTACAGCTGTTCTGTAATTTAAAAATCTTATTTTGCAAATTTCCACTTAAATGTTGCATGAGTCCATACACTTGTGGGTAATGAAAAGGCATATTGACAATTTACTCCGAATTTGATACTGATTTTGGAAACGTGTAATCTGACCCATAGATGATATCCCCCCTGAAAACACACACACACACACACACACACACACACACAAATTGAGTCAACTTTTTCATTAACTCTACACGAGGTGACTCTCAAGAGGACGAGCAAAATGATGGTTTGCCTGCATAGCAGACATACCAAGGTCTAATTGCGTGCGTGTGTCACTGATATCACGAATAGAAATGGACAGATAATTTGAGAGAATATTAAACTATACTTTAAGCCGTGACTCATGACGAGAAGACATTTTCAGTGCAGAAAGTGATCCAATGTGTTGATCTCCTCCTCCTCTTCCCACTCTCACTCTTCATTCCCCTCTCACTACACCTAAAAGACAACAAATAATAATAATCTGTGATTTGCTTTAAATGTCGGTTGGATTTATAGATAATTCTTCTTCTTCTTCTTCTTCTTCTTCTAGATCAACATTATGAAACGATGTATGTTAAGAGCATAAGTAGACACGTTAATAATTGCATATATGCAAATAAAACCAAGTCAAACTCATGTACATAACTAATCTTTCGTCATTTCCTTCTCAATCCTATCTCTTTGTTTTTCTACATCTACTGGTTCTCTCTGTCTGGTGTACTTTCCGTTTTTCACTTTCCTCCTTCCCAGGTGCTAGGAATTGCGGGGGACCAATTAGAAAACTGATCGTGGGGCCTCTACTCAACATAATAAAATTTATGGATGTTTATATTTCATATATATATAAAAAACAAAAACAAATACAAAACAACAACAAAAATAAATGAACATTAAATGCTTTGTATAATAATAATATCTTTAAATATGTAACAAAACACGATCTATCCAAAGAGCAATGATACAGCACATAAAGAAAAGTGTTTACATTACACAAAATACGTTTTCTCCCATTCATTATCAAAAATTCTAAACTAGAAAAAACGTTTAGTAATTTCAACACTCAGACAAATTCTACCATTTAGTTCATAATGATAGAAATAAGATTTCGGTTGTTGATAGAATTGACATAACGATAATTTACTGTTAATTCATCAAACATAAAAAATAAATTTTATTAAGAAGAATATCTTATTCTTCATTTTACGTTTTCAGTAATATTTTTTTAAATCGATATATATGTATATGTATATACGTATTTGTTTATCTTACCTCCCTACACAGATTTAAATTTATTATACACTGATTATTACATATATTCCCTTAAATGACAGATCTTCTCGTTTTTTTCTTGCCATTTTTAGCTTTTCTCTCTTGAAAAAGCCCACCCAACAGTTGGGCGAAACGTTGAGTTTCAGGTCTTCCGTTTTTCCATTTTAACTCAGTAATATTTTGTACCTTATATAATAAAAAAAAAAATGCTTGCACGAGGCCCTTTCAGGTGCAGGGCACAATTTGATCAAATCGGTCAGATCGGCTTAAAACAGGGCCAACTCCTTCCCCTCAATACCTTCTCATGTCTATTGCTTATCTTATATATAAAGTGTAGCCAATCTATTCACCATTTCTTTGTGATTAATAGAATAGCGCATACAACTGCAATATTTAATTCTGTTTCGATATAAACATGTGGTTTTCATCCGTGTATGTTCTTAAAAAAAATTCTATACAAAATGTGTGTTGTGTTCTATACAAAGCCTCTTTTGGCGTCCTCTTGAAAAGACGTACTACCCCTTCCCTCCCATCATAATAATAATATAATTTATCATTTTAAATGTGGTTGCAGTGCCGACTATGTAGATAGGACGACGTTGACATTGTACAACGGAGTTCACTAACACATATCCAGCAAAATTAGGAATGAAACCTACTGTTCAACAGACGTTCTAAAAAATACATACGGGTCCTCACTAACGGAACATTTGATTAAAAACCTAACGTGTGAAATGAATTTCAGCATTGACTTGCTTACCATCTTGAGTCGTGTTCACTTGATATTCCATCTGAAAGTCTATGTTCGTTTGAAAAAGCCCTCCCTCTGTAAACAGAGGGAGTGTCTGTTAGGATTAGGCGTGATTAGTCTTTAAGACAATTACCCCATTGTATATATCGCATAACGCTTTTTTATTTTAAATATATACATTTTTTTCTTCTCCCTTTAAAAATCCCTCGATTCAGCTCTGTAGAGTGAGGGTGAAACCGGTCGGCTGGCTTTTTTTGTTTATAATCATGAATGATAAAATATGTATTCCCTTCATACTTGCAGTCATAAAATTCTGTAGTTCCAAAAAAATATTTTTAAAATTGTATTTTCAATCGATTTCATTGATAACATTGTATATCCGGATTGATATTTTCATTTTAACTTAGTAATAATTCAGAAATGGTAGGAGGAGTTTGCACTCACTAACTATTATCTACTACCACTAACATACATGAAGATCAGGAAAAAAATTAGTATGGGAGACTTTTGGCGATTCACTGCATCTTCACATATTACATGTTGTATTTTACAACAGTAAAAGAATATACACTTCATAATCATTTCTAAATAACAAAAAGCATATAAACTTTTCTATGAAACAAAAAAATGTAGACTTTTACCAATAATTATTCTGTACTGAACTGTTATCCTGAAGCCATATGATTGCTGATCAAAAGCAAACCCAACATGGATGCGGCATGTACCTATATGGCATTTTTTTATCACTTATTTATCAGTGAAAATTTTTTAAATTAATTCATTAAAAAGAAATATTAATTATTGAAAGAGATCAAGCGTGAATTGAACATTTAAACAGAAAAATTATAGAAATTCCTATTTTAGTCACCTAAATTATTTAGAGTCAGGTTAGGCTTGCTGCTTTTGTTCATTTGAGATGCGTGGCTGGGGGCGGGGGGGGGGGTTCATAATCCAAAACAATCCATCGTCAAATCTTTTATTAAACATGCGAGTTTACAAAAGTAAAGTTTAGAAACTTGTTCATTGGATTATTTTATAATTTTTTAAATAGGATTTTAATAGTTAAATCTAAATATATTAGAGTATTGCTTGGTCAATTTTTTTTTTTAATTGACCGTTGATTGTTAATGTAATATATTTAGATTTAACTGAATAGTTAAATCTAAATATTAAAATAAAATCCTATTTAAAAAGAAATGTGAAACAAAAATGAAAAAAAAAAAAATTCTGGGGCAATGCCAGATACGGACAGCGAGTACTTTTATAATTTGTAAAAAAGAAAAAATACTTTACTCTGATGAAATCTTTCGATAAATAAAACTGAGATATAAGCAAATTTGACTTGCTTTTATTTGTGATGTGCAGGTATTTACTTTTTCTACCTTTTCTATTTTTCTACCATTTTGTTAGATTTATTTCGAATTACTTCCTCAAAAATTATATATATACTAAAAAAATACTGTCCCACAACAGATATAAGCAATATGCATAGCATTAGTTTTTAATTCTAATTTCTTTTACTTTTTTTTTCGGTTTCGGGGCACACCTCTAAATAGTAAAGTTTACAAAAAGAAATTAATGTACTCACGTTACTCACCATGTTACATAGAATACGTAGCTCATAATTCATAATGATAAGTTCATTAGTTTAGGAGCTTACCCTATTACTGACGCTCACACATGTGCACAGGTCCGATTAAAATTATATTACATAAATTTGATGTAGAGCAATTTTTTTCTCTATTAATTATTTTTTATTTTCCTTATTTAAATTTTTTTTTTCAGGAGGGAGGAGTTTGTCCCCCCCCCCTTAGAAAAACTTACAAATAAAATAATGTGCTCACGTTACTGACCATGTTTCCTAGAATATATATTCCATAATTCAAAAGAATCGGTTCATTAGTTTATGAGTGAATCCTATAAATATATATATATATATTTATAGGATTCACTCATAAACTTTTCGCCTCATTTATTATTAAATTCTTTAAAAAAATGTTTAAAAGAAAAAAATATGAACTCTCCTATTTTAATAGAAATCTTGCGGGCATGCGCGTTACCTCATATTTGAAAAGTGGATGAACCGTTATAATAGAAACACGTCTATTTTCCATCCTTACGGACTGCTACAAACATATGGAACTATTACTACTTCTCATCACACCCTGAAGATGTTAGGTATCTGGCGAAATTTTTAGCCAAAAGATCAAAGTAAAAACGAAAAAGAAAAAGAGAAAAAAAATATGTTCTGATTTTTATTTTATTAATAAATATTGCATCTAAACTTGCTTTTATAAGTTTTTCGCCTCATTTATTATTAAATTCTAAAAAAAGAAGTTTAAAAGAAAAAGATACGAACTCTCCTATTTTAATATATATATATATATATATATATATATATATATATATATATATCTATTGGTACAGAAAAATTAGTACAACATAAAGACTTAGCCATCCGGCTCTCTTCAGCTCTGTTTTCATCTGTTTTGGAAATGTGAAGTCACGTGTCACTCGTTTGGACGCGTTATTTGCTTAGAGTGTTATGTATGTTTGCTTAAATTTAGTGTAAGGAAAGTTTAATAAGGTTTGAACAAAAAGGGGGGGATGAAAAGTCACAGTTGAGATTAAAAACTGGAGAAGATTTAAAAAGATATAAAAAAATAAAAAAAATAAAAATTAAAACAGATGACAACAGAAGCTGAAGAGAGACGGATGACTAAGTCCTTCTGTGCTTGAAACCGACGGTACGAATGTTGTATTAATTTTTCTGTACCAAAATAAATAAATATTGCGCTCTTAATTTTTAATTTTAATTCTAAATTAATCAAGCACTCTGCTGGGATTTTTCCTGCTATATTACAAAGAAGTTATATATATATATATATATATATATATATATATATATATATATATATATATATATATATATTATATTTATTTATAAATATTATTAAAAGCCACCTTTACTAAGGCCGGGCACTCTGAGTGAGTTTAATAACAAGCAGTACTAATAGCTTCATTGCGAGATCCAACACAGTTTGTTGTTGTAGATCACTTTTGCTGCTCGTTGTAAAATACCCGCCGACTCGGTATTTACAAAGTTAAATTCCTCCTTAATTATTAGCTAATTTGCGGTGGCTAACGGGGTAACGCTCTTGACTACGAATCAGTGGCGATTTCCTGCACTGAAGATTGCGTTAGCATGAAACATCGATGTCTGTAGGTAATAAATCATTAATTTTTATTTATAAATATTATATATATATATATATATATATATATGAGAAGAATGTTGTAGTTCGCTTGGAGCATTGTGTATAGTGTAAGAATAATATTTTGGAGGCGATAACAATGCGTTGTTAATATATATATATATATGATATTGTTAATATATATATCCTGATGAAGTCTTATAAATAAAGACGAAACGTTGATGTACACATAAAAAACATCCAGTTTTTGGTTTTCCTTTTTCATTTTACCATCACGTCGGATTACCTTCATCCTTCTCTTCCCATATATATATATATATATATATATATATATATATATATATATATATATATATATATACCTAACTTGATATATTGAGAGATATGTATTATCTATATTAATAAAATTGTGAGTTAACTTCACGCGTGTTTGTATTTCTCAATACAACGTAACTTTGATAATTACATTGAATTATTATTTTTTAATTTACTTTTATCGGAATATTTATTGAAATCCAAAATGCAAAAGAGTAAAATATAACAAAACCTTTAAAAAATCACTTTTCTTCTATCCCTTCCTCATAATTTGTCTTGCATGTTTCGGAATCTTTTAGATGAGGATTGATAATTTGGATCATTTGACTACTGTTCTCATCTTGGATGTTATTCTCACAACGGTTTGGCCAATGTAACCGCTGACCTTCTTAAGGTGTGTCTTGTCAAACTAGGGAATCTGTATGGACTTTCGAACGGAACCCTTTATTTAATACACAGGTGTAGCTGCCTCTCATTCCATCAGCCATGACCGGATAGAAGTCTTAAGTAATTCAGAATTGTATTCTTAGTATCGCCTGTACTGAGGATTGAACCTTCCACCTCCAGAAGACTATCACTTAGCACTGATTATCACTTCGCACTTTTATCCATTGCACCATTGAATTATTATTTTTTAAATTTACTAGTATTCAAATATTTATTGAAATCCAAAATCCAACACTGTAAAATATAACGAAACTTTAAAAAATCCCCTCTCTTCTATACTTTCTTATAATTTGTCTCTAATATAAAAGGTATCGGAAATACCATCTCTGTTCACTTTGACAAAGTTTCTGCTATTAAAAGAAACGAAATATCAGTCCACTGATGAGTTTTTGATGTGCTTTTGTCTTTTATATTTTGTGGTGTGTCCATTGTTCCGATTTATTTCTATTTTCTATGTATATTTAATTTAAAAAAAAAAAACATCTAAATAATCTCAAATATTATTTTACTGCAAATTCTTTCAAAAAGACCATTTGCCAGACACGTATGACACTCCCCACCCGTGCCTATTTTTTTCCTTTAAATTTTTCAGAATACTAAGAACCATATTTTCAGATTATAGGAAAAATGTTATGAAGATATTATAGGGAGACCTCCCCCCCCCTTCCCAAAAAAGCCACGCATGGAATTCTTTCTGCAATATTTAGTAGAAATAAACTTCAGTTTATGTGTGACTTGTCCACCAAGTTTCAGTCATGAATCTCCAAAAGTTTTTGTTTTATTGCTGTGTAATGATATGTGGTGATCGTCTCATCAGTAGGAGCTGTGATCCTGAATAGGATTCACACTCACCGGGCCATAACCTCCTAGAATTTTTTATTTGTTGGCTTATCTCAAAGATAACATCTATCAAAACAATCCCCAGACTATTCCTGAACTGATGAGGGCTATCACAGCCCCAAATCAGAGCAGTGCCGAGAGAGGAGTGTGTCAAAGTTATTGACAATTTTGTACATCCTATCCAGGTGTGCTTATCATTGAACAACGATAAAACGTTGTTGGACATTCACGACTGAAACTTATAGGTATACTAGACGTACAGTGACCCGTTGTGTCACAACAACTGCCACTATTTATTCTACTTTGATTTCATTTGACAATTGATATACTGTGCCATATCTGTTAAGACATTCCTCTTGCAGAGAGAGAGAGAGAGAGAGAGAGAGAGAGGAAGGGGAAGAGAGAGCAGTCACCTTCCCCCTCTCTTTATAAACTCTTCTTACTACTCTTATGCCTCGTTAGTATATCTTTCTTTCTAGCTAGCTAAGATATATTAGTTTTCAAATAGCCGTGTTTGGGTCTTTGCTTTCTACTATATATATAGTATTTTAAAAAAGATGCTGTATTATTGATTTAAATAACAGTGAGCCGTTTTGATGGTGCTATACGTGTGATAAATGGAAACAATTTTTTTTATATATATATACAGGGTGTTTCAAAAGTCTTGGGAACATAACGTTGTATAACGCATTTGTAATGTTCCCAAGACTTTTGAAACACCCTGTATATATATATATATATATATATATATATATATATATATATATATATATATATATATATATATATATATATATATTGTTACCATGTCTGGGCTGGTGTACCAACCACTTGTCGTTCCCCCTTGGACAGGGTGCTAAAGAGAGTATCTCACCTAATTAAGACATTCCTCTTGTAAAGAGAGAGAGAGAGAGAAAGAGAGAGAGAGAGAGAGAGAGATGAGGGGTGAGAGAGTGCAGTCCCATTCCCCTCTCTCAACGAACCTTTCTTACTGTTTTTATGCCTCGTCGGTACATCTTTCTTTCTATCTATCTATTATTTATATTAGTTTTCATTTAAATTAACTTCCTTTGAAAATTAATGAACATAATATTTAAAAAAAGGTTTTGGTAATTTATCCATCTTTTTAAATCATTTTGCTGTTAATATCGACAAAACTATTGCATATATATATAGAAAAAATATAACAGTAAAATTACAAATGAATAACATCGAACATTAATTTATAATAAACTGCTTAAAAATAGTTATGCAAATTAGACATATAGATAGCTGTTTGGGTCTTTGCTCTCTACTATATATACAGTATTTCAAAAGACTATGTTATATTATTGATTTTAATAACAAATTAGTTGTTTTGATGATAATATAGGAGTGATAAATTAAATTTAAGAGAGTAGAAATTGGACCTTGGGTTTACTTTCGGCAGCCTCGTAACTCTTGCTTCCCTTATTTTGTCCTTTAGTCCTCGCATTCCATGAGCGATGTTTCTGACAAAGGGGGAAGAATTGCTGTTTTGGGGTCAGAATCAATCTATCTAACACTTATCGTTTACTAGTTTTTAACCTTGAAATAGTATTTTTTAGCTCCTTACATCAAGTGGCTTCATGTGTTGTCTGGAGCGATTTCCATTAAAAAAAAAAGAAGACTTTCGCATTTATTTAGATTAGAACTGTCAGCGTAATTTTAAATGCATCCCAATAAAATTATTTGGGTCGGATCTTTTTATAAACGGGATTTGGGATCAAAAACTGAACGAAAGTGATTACTATATATTGCCTATGTTGTACATAGCTATATGCAAAAGTTTTTTATGCATAGGTTCTTTATATTAAAACGAAATGTCAATGTGCTTTGTAGTTTTATGTTGAAACGAAACGTCTAAAAAATAGAACTTTCGCTTTTATATATGTTAAGATGGCGTCAGCTATATAATAAAAGTGAACGTGTGTGTGTCCGGCTCGCTTCAATAACTACGTATGTAAATTACACTTTATGAGCAAAGATCTAATAATAACTGATAATAATGAAAAAGAAAGAAAAGAATATTCCCTTCTCTTTTTCCTTCTTCTTCTTATTAGTAGTAGTATTAGTATTATCTATATAATGATATATGTGTGTCTGGCGCGCTTCGGAGTATTGAGAGAGAGAGAGAGAGAGAAAGAAAGAGAAAGAGAAAGGGGGAGGCGCTTAAGTTCGAGGTAGCAATAGCATTAGTTTTGTCTTCTTTTTCTTATCGAGTAGTTTTGTCTTATCGATTAGCTTCCTTTTCTTATCGATTAGTTTCGTTTCAATGATTTCAAGTAGCGAATAAGAATTAAATTGCTAAGCGATAACTATCGGGAGAAGCTAGCTAGTGATAAATAAATTTGAAATATATTGTTATAAATCACTTTCCAACTCAATTTGGACTTGCATTCAAGGATGTATAGTAAGATTCTGAGGATCGGGTCTACTGTGCAACTTCAGTAAAGTGTTAAGATAATCTGATTTTAATTATTTGATTGTTTTTGTTTTTCAAGTATTATTTTGATTAAATTTGATATGATTTGGTTTTCTCTGTTTTATCAATTTCCTTTGCAAACAGCCTGACGATCATTCCCTTCTCAAACAGCAAGTCACTAATATAGGATATTTAAAAAAATTAAATTTGTATACATAATTGTTGTAGCAAGCCGGACACATATACATTTATTTTATTTATATAGATTTGTTAACTCCTGTTATGAAATAAATAAATTTTATTACAGAAACTGTTAAAACATTACCTAAACACTGAACCCTGACTTTAGAACTAATCAAAAATAAGAATGATAATTCTCGAGGTTTTTGTTGAGATTAACTGTAAGGGAATCCTAAAAAATGCTGCTCGGCACTATTTCAAAACAACTTACTGCATACAACTATTATGTCTATATTAATAAAACTATCAGACAAGATGTTGTGTTTCTGTGTGTGTGTGTTTCTTGCCTATACACAACTTTCATAAATACACATTGAATTATTTTTCATTTACTATTACATAATTAATCGAATATTTATTGAAATAAAAAATAAAATAAGGGAAAATTAAAACGAACTTTTTAAAATCCTATTTTAAAAAAATGTAAACATGACTATATTTTTAATTATATTTCTTTAAGCACTTTTACCGACATCTTGTCTCCACTCTGGCAATGGCGGATAAATACAGCTAGTATATTTACTGTTTTTGTTTTTATTTAAAGAACAGTGAGTTATAGGAATTTAAATCATACACACAAAATGTTGGAAAATCTCGACACGTTGGATTTTTTTATATGTCCGATGTAAATAAATGGTGCCCGACATAAGGGAAATAACTCTGTTCATAATATGCCACAAGAGAAATAACCATCATCACTATCATCATCATATTCGGTTTAACGTGTTTTACATATTGGCATCTTTTAAAAATTGATTGACAAACTAACCTATGTCTGACGAGGTCTTTATTTATTCCTCTTTCTCTCAAATCCATCCTTATCATTATCTCCAATGTTTTCCTTGACCTTCCTCTGTCAATTAACTCTGTTACCTCAACTGTTCTACATCTCCTAACCACAGCACTCCTATCCATTCTTTCAATGTGACCAAACCAACAAAGTCTTCTATTCTGCGCACATTTCTCTATTCTTTCCAGATTTAATCTTCCTCTGGGGTCATCAGATCTAAGTTTGTCTGTAAGATTCATGTTGCACATCCATAATCATCATTCTATTCGGTTTAACAGTTGTTTTACATGCTGGCATGTGTTGGACGGCTTTTAGAAATTGGCTTCCAAGCTAACCTATCTCTGGCCAGGTCTTTATTTATCCCTCTTTCTCTCAAATTCATCCCTATCACTTCCTCCAATGTTTTCCTTGGCCTTCCCCTGCCAACTGACTCTGCTACCCCAACTGTTCTACATCTACTACCCCAAGAACTCTCACCCATTCTTTCAATGTGACCAAACCAATGAAGTCTCCTGTTCTGCACACATCTCTCTATACTGTCCAGATTTAATTTTCCACCTAATGAAAAACATGTTATCATTTTTTCTATTTAATAAAAAAAATGTCATGGGGTGGGAATTATTTGCCTTGTAGCATATTGTGAACAGAATTATTTCCCTTCCATAAAAAATCCAACATGATAAGTTTTTTCAGCATTTCGTGTGTATGATTCAAATAAGTGTGTTTAGAAATAATGCAGGGCAGCATTTTAGAATTTCTCTAAAGTTAATGTTAACCACAGTTTCATACATTTTCACCTTGATATTAGTGCATAAGAGAACTTAATAGATGTGACATGGGTTAGAACTGCACTAAATTTGGAATCTGTCTGATAAGAAAATTCAGAACTGTGGCACTCTTGATGTTGATAGCAATCCACGTGTTGGCTGCTATCAATACCATGAAAAGATCAAAAGAGATTCTAAGTGACTAAGAAAAAAAAAAAAAATCAAAAAGATGTTCCTAAAATATAAACCCGTACTTACTCAGCATTACCCGGGATGCAGTAAAGATATTTTAGTCTTTCATTTTTTTTTTTTTTGCACTTTTTAAAAAACTTATACAGAAAAAGAAATAAAATTTTAGTTGCAAGGAAGACAACTCTTTTTATATTCTTCAATTAAAAATAGACGCTTTTGTCTCAATAGAAGAAAGACATCGTTCTCTGTCCGTGTTTCTGCTCTATGGAATAGCCTACCAGTAGAGCTAGTCACGAGTTCTGCCATATCCAGGTTTAAAGTTGCCTTCGACAAACATTCAGACGGTATATAGATGTACATATGTTTATACATTCTTTTGTTTCCTTTTTAACTAGGCCGTTCTTTTTTTTTCCAGAAATATTTTTTTTTTTTTAAATATAATTTTGAAAGTTAAATTACAGTATCGTTTGGTTGAATTATTAATTGAACTAAATTGTTATAAACTTATAAGATAATGTTGTTTGAATCTGTATTTAAAAAATTACTGGATGCTTCTAAAACTGTCAGGCTTTTAATACATGAGGACTAGACCCTCCGGACCTAGACAGTTTGTTTAGTGTGTATATATATATATATATATAGTAAGTTATGAAAATATTAACGGCAATTAAGCTACACAGAAGCTCCCGCGTTTCATCCCCGGGAGAAATCTTCAGGCTAAAATGCATGAAGTTAGTTTTGTCGGGTGTTTTGATATACACGACTAGCCAGTTAACCAATCAGATTCTTTGTTGTTCTCTTAGCCAATCGTTGGGATTCTCACGAACAAAGGTTCGGTTAGTTTTACTTCCTATTTCCTATTCTATTGTTCTGTTTTCTATATGATGATTCATCCCGGTTTCTTTGTTGTTGTCTTAGCAAATCGTTGAGCTTCTCATAAGCAAAGGTACGGTTGATTTTACTTCCTATTCTGTTGTTCTGTTTTCTGTAGAGTGGCCTATCCCTGTTTCTTTGTTGTGTGTGTGTATGTTTATATATATATATATATATATATATATATATATATATATATATATATATATATATATATATATATATATATAAATAAAAGGAGGTTGTAGTTTGCTTGAAGCATTGCTGGTAAATATAAGTGTAGGTTTGTAATCCGAAGCTATATCAATGTGATATAGGTCCCGGAAGGTGGAAAAGGTGAACAAAAACAAACGAGACGAGAAAACAAGAATGGAATCTCAAATCAATTTATTAATATTTCACGTAAAACAGATGAATACCGGAACAGTAAAAGGTTACTGTCAGGCAATTAAACGTTCCGGAATAAGGTAATCTTAAATTTTCGAAAGAAAAACTTTCAGTATCAAAAGACCAAAAATTAAAGGCCGAGTGGTCGAAAAAACCGAGATGGACTGATGCGATCAACTGTTGACAAAAATACAGTAGAGAATAAAGAATAGGTACGCAGAAAATATTAATTATTACTATCATAATTTAGTTATATAAATATTCAGCCAAAGTTATCAGCTTATTAATATTTGTTTATTTATATACTAATTATTATAATTTTATTATTTTTATTTTATTTGATTTATGAACTTTCTCTTTATTTATTTAATTCTAATTTAAAATTTTTTTTTTTTTTTAGATTTAAATGTGTGCGCCGTTATGGAAATACGAACGGTCAAGGGGATGTAACTTAGAAAATAGAATATGGTTATAATTAAAGCTTGAAAATTGAAATCAATTGTGGAAAGAATTAACATCATGAGAGTAAGAAGAAACCGTTGGGAATAGGTGGGGAGGGGGGAATTAAGAAATTTAAAAGTGTACATTTCTCAATACATATTTATTTTAAAGGTATAATATTCCTAGAATAAATATATTTAAATTTATTTTATTTATTTATTTATTTATTTTTGTTATTAAATTTTAAACTTTAATTTAGGGATTATAAATGTATACACATACACACACACATGCATACATATATATACATATATACATATAAATAAATAAATATATATATATATATAAATATACATATACAAATATATATATATGCAAGGCCTACATACATATACATAAAGTGCATATTACTCCATTCTTGTTTAAATTTATGTTTATTATTATAATGTTTTACTTATTAATATGTAACTATGTAAAAATTAAGTAAAAATTAAACACAGGATAAAAGGCATTGAGGTGTGGGGTGGATGGTGCTGGGCAAATAAAAGGCAAGGAGGTTGGAGGTGGGAGTGTAAGAATGTAAGAATCAGAGGATGAATGGGGAAGACAACTCATATCTGTTATTCAAAGTTGGATGATATTTCGAGATTAGAATAGATTCCGAAATTCGAAACTGACCGACATTGTGGACAGAGTAGAGAATGCGGACACTAATAGAGCGATGTGTGTTACCACATGATATTAAGTGTTTGTGGAAGGAGGAAATGTGGGTGTTAAGATATATATAATTAGTAGAATAAAATAAAAACCTTTTAAAACACAAAACTATAAATAATAAAGTAAAACTTAATAATTCCCAACCAATATACTTTTTACAAAGAGACACTTCAGTAATGCACTGGTGGTTTTTACGATAAACGCTATTTATCATTGTGTTTTGACCTCATTTCAGTACGCTGACGATTCTCTTTGGGTAAAGACTTTTTTTTTAATTTAAAAGTCAACCCATCTGGATGAAACCATGGTACGATTCTTAAATATGTAACATAGTTTTCAAATAAATTATTTGTATTACCTCTCACTCTTCTGTTATCAAGCACTTTATTGATTTATTTTCAATATAACTTGACACACACTATATATATATATATATATATATATATATATATATATATATATATATATTATGTATCCACATAAAATGTTATAAGGAGATATAATCTTTTATGTATCAATTTTCAGTATTTACTTCAACAGTGCTCAATACGTGAGTAGAGCTAGGTAGTAAGTTATATTTATGGCAATTAAGCTACACAGAGGCTTCCGCGTTTCATCCCCATAGGGAATCGTCAGGCTAAAATGCATTTTAGCCTGACGATTCCCTATAGGGATGAAACACAGAAGCCTCTATGTAGCTTAATTGTCATAAATATATTTTCATAACTTACTATATATATATATATATATATATATATATATATATATATATATATATATATATATATACGGGCCCAAATTCTAGTATATATTATATATTAAATACTTTTTAATGCCAATACGTAGTTAAAGCAAAATAAATTATTTTTGACGATTAAAAGAATTTCCAAAGCTATTGATAATGTTTAACCATTCATTTATTTATTTTATTATTGCTTACGTTTGAATAAATGTTTTGAAACATGCCGTAAATCGTAAATCTCTAACGTCACGTCAAAGGTATTATTATTTTGTTATGGCAATGTTTTAAGATCTACTTATAAGAAAGTCCAAATGGCTCAGTTGGTACAACCCCAGACTGAACATCTCAAGGTTTCGATTTCGATTTCGAGTTTTAGTAATGGTATTCTCTTTATTTGTTAGGAATTTAATATTTGGTGCAATAATTTCAATCAATGCAATGTTTCTAAAAGAAGTTAAGATATTTCTTTTTAAAATTTGTGACTGATGGACACACACACACACACACACACACACACACACACACACACACACACAGAAAGTGCCCCTTATATTTTGAGTGGATTTGCTAAGAATTTTAAAGCTAGTTAAAATTACTTTTTATTCAGCCGTTAAAATGTTTCCAAATTGCTCTAACTTTTCATAGGATCACAAATAAATTAAATAATACGGGGTGACTTTGGTCCACTTTTGAAATATATTTGTAAAATTCAAGTAAATTTCATTATTTTTGTGTTGTATTCTAGGGGTACCATGGTTAACTATCAGTTTTGGTGGAATTTGGAACCAGATTATTACAATATGAGAAAGAGAAGCCATAATTAGGGGTGGCCAAAGTCACCCTGCCATGGTGTGACTTTGACCACACTATACCAGCTCTATTGTAACTAAAGTAATACTTGCATTGGGGTGACGTCTATGGCCAGACAGAATATAATAATTTGAACTTTGCTTCACTAGAAACTTTTGACTAAGCCTTTATTTTACTTTAACTCAATATAAGAACATATCTATGGACATAAACTACGAAGAAAGGTCACACATTTATAACTACATGTATAACTCAACCCAGACTGAAATTTTTTTTTATAATGTTTCTAAACATTTTTTAGGCTCTGGCCCAAAGTCACCCCGGGTGGCTAAAGTTACCCCATATTACGGTATTCTTTTTCTTTTTCTTTTTCAACGAATGATAAAATATTAACATGGCTGACTCATTTACGAAGAAACGGGAATACATTGTTTTAGTATTTTACGTTATTACATTTTTTATGTAGAAAACTAATTTCTAACAAAAAAAGGAAAAAATTTAACTGGGACATTAAGATCTCCAATCTGGCATTATTTCGACTGGCTGTATCTTTTAGAATGCTTAGCATTTAATATTTTTAACTAGCTGCAGCTACCTAAATCATTATTTAAGATGGCGTCCATTTTTAAAAATTTCAAGTCATCACTTGAAAAAAATTAAATTGAACTACATATTTTGTTTTTATATTTTTGAATTTTTTAGATGAGTATTGATAATTTATATTATTCGGACTACTGTTCTCATCTTGAATGTTATTCTAACAACGTTTTGGCCGATGTAACCTCCGACCTTCTTCAGATTCTGTACAGATTCTCGAGTTCGACAAGATGCAACTGAAGAAGGTTGGAGGTATATCAGCCGAAACGTTGTGAGAATAACATCTAAGATTTCAGCCATGACCAGGTAGAAGTCTTCAATAATTCGTAATTGTATTCTTAGTATCGCCCGTACTGAGGATTGAACCATCAACCTCCAGAAGACTCATTTAGAACTGACTATGACTTAGCATTTTTATCCGTTGCACCACGGGTTCTTGTGGACAATTCTAGTATGAATTTTTAGGACTTCTACTCAGTCATGGCTGACGGAACAAGAGCAAGCTACTCCGTGGATTACATAAAGGGTTCCGTTTGAAATTCCTTACAGATTTCAGAGTTCGACAAGTAGGTCGGACGTTACATTGACCGAAACGTTTTGCGAATAACATCCAAGATGAGAACAGTAGTCTGAATAATCCAATGATAAATTCGAAAAATGATATCTATATGTTTGTTATTTTATATGTTTGTTAGTATTGTTAAATATTATAATGTCGGATATGTCGACTGGTTAGGAATTCAAGGATACATGGTCATGTCAGATAGGAGGCTGCAGAGTGTTGATGCATGAAGTCAGACCGAAGGTCAGTGACAGAGGTAATCTGCCAGTGGAAGAATATGCAGTGTGAGAAAAAGGTGGGTTGATTAGGATTTTGTGATGACTGAAGTTAAAGAGAACAGAACTGTAACAAAAGTTCTCCACCTAATAAATCTGCCAGTCAACCAGCTCTCACTACCCTGTATGATATTACGTTGGGAGAACCTTTTTCAAGGTATATTTTACTTCTACATTATTATTATTATTATTATTGTGATACAATGAAGGCCGCCAGGATAGGAGTGACAACAATTTACGACAGTTTGACGACAGTAAGGTAAGTTAGTTTTACGACAGTTTGACGACAGTAAGGTTTATGGCAAAAAGTTAACGAGTTTGGGTTTCGGAGAGAAGTCGGGCAGTTAGGGATCGAACCTCCACAGAGAGCGGATCGGACCGGAAAATGATGAGATGAGCTGACGACTTGAACAACGGTAATAGGGGTCTCAACAGTCCACGACGGTATCACACACACTCATAGTTCCAACTAAATTATACACAATGTATATGTGTTTGTGTTCTTTCTCGAGAGTTGTGTTTCTTTTATTTAACTTGTGGACCAGTGCTGTGCCCTCGACGATTCGTCAGTGGATAGACGACTCGGTTAGACGATGGAGACAAGAATGCCACTGACACACAATGTTGGGGTTGATGGTCGTCGAGTGGGGCAGCATGGTTCTACATTATTATTATATAGAAATATTATTATTTCATAGAAATATTATTATTCCTCATTATTCTTATATAGACACAAAGAAACTTATTTTGTCATCTAATTTATATATGTTTTTGTGGTGTGCACAGACACGCCTATGCAAGTTAGATGGTCACACTGAAAAAAGATAGTCATTCGTTCTGTAAATATTCACCGAAACATTAAGAAATAGAGTGTGATTGAATCTACATAGAGTGAAAGAAATACATAGATAGTTAAGATAGAGATGGGTGACTATGATGTTTAAAACACAACTGCTAGGTGTAAGGGGTCCAGATGTGGGCTATATTTAGTTTTATGCAAAAGGGGTAAAAAGGGAGTGGAAGCCCTTCATGAAAGTTCAGATATCTCCAATTTTTATGAAATTCTAACAATAGATATTAGACATCAATGAATATTCCGCAAATTTCAGTTTCTTTGAAGTATTTTAAAAGGTTTCTATGGGACATAAGCAATCAGATTTGCATTGAATTTGATCCATAGTCATTAGACACCAATAAAACAAGATTCCCTAAATTAAAATTTTTTCTTAAGACCCCTTACATTTGAGACATTTTCTAGAATTAAAATCATGTAATGGATTTTGATCAAAACTGGAATAAGGCTTCTATTAGGTCGTTACAAAAATAATGTCCGCCTGAAGTGCTGGGTTTTAAAAAGTCATTTTAACACAGAATTTGTAGTTTATTTCTGGTAAATTTGAACATATATAATAATTAATGTGTTCTCAATAATAATTTGTAACTTTTTTTCAGAAAGAAAGTATTTTGAAGCATAGAAGACCCTCAGTGATGAACATGCCAATACATGACTTTTGCCTTCTTATGTTACATGAGTTCAAACTTGGGCATAATGCCCCCGAAACTTCTGCATGCGGAGATGGATTCACAAGCGATCGGACAGTATGAAGGTGGTTCCAGAAATTCCGTAATGGAGATGAGAGCCTTAAAGATGAAGAAGGTAGAAGACGGCCATGTAATCTTGACAATGAACAATTGCAAGCACTTGTTGAGCAAAATCCACGTCAATGTGTCAAAGAAATGTCTCAGACACTTACTGTCAGCACTGCAACAGTTTCACGTCATTTACAGAGTATTAGAAAGTTGAAAATTCTTCTATGAATAAATGTATGTTTCTGAAATCGGCTATTGTTTGTAACGACCTAATAGATATACGGTTTAGTATCATTATGATTTTAATGTTTGTAAGGGGACATAAAAGTGGTGCAAAACTGGTCTGTTTGGGAATTTATTTTAACCGTCCTGGGACGGGTATTCTTCTATTTAAAGTATATAGGTAAAAAAAGGTTTAGGGAAACAAATGTTGATTAACTCACATCTAATATAATAATGAATAGATATGTTTGCTTGTACGTTTGTAATTGTTACAAAACATATCTATTCACATGACAATGTTGTTGCGTACATAGAAATTTAATTACACGTTATTTTGTTTGCATGGAGGGGGAGGGGGAAAATCGATCGCCCCTCCCCACCACCCTCTGCCAACATAGGCAAACAAGGTGAAAGCAATTTGGAATGTAAAAGTTGCGTGATCATATCATGTCGGGGTCACCATTTGTAAGAGGATAGGAGAATGTCGTTATTTGTAAGGAGAAGACAAGGGAAGCAAATGCAATAAGAAAGGGGTGTTCATCCTGTAGGTAAGAAGAAAAAGGTGTTACCGTTAGCATGCTTATCAGGAGAAACTCCTCCTTTACACTTTAAACCAATTTTATTCATATATTAGTCTCAACAACGAACCAGGGACCAGGAAAGAGTTACATAGCAAGAAATACAAAGCATGCTGTGTCGGCAGGCGTGCATACATCTGTACTATTGGTTGAATCTGGAGTCCACTTGAGTCACACACATCAAGTATTTGTTAGGGATGAGACAGGAACATCGCTCGTCTCTTCAGCTTGACATCAAAACACCTGACTCGAGAAAAACGAGGAAAAAGTGTATATACAGTTCAGCGGAAGTGCCTCCCACACAAAGTGTTTTGATTGGATAATGTATTAATTAATCCGCGTGGAAGAATAAACATCAAAAGAAAATAGTTTTTGAACATATTACTGCTACAGCGTGTATATTTGTAAACGTTACAAAACATAGCTATTTAATTATATGTTATGCGTGTTTGCATTGGGAGGCAGGGAAGGGGTAAATCGATTCCCCCCCTCTACATAGGCAAACAAGGTGAAAGCAATTTGGTAACGCAACATGTCGTTCACAATAAGATGTCATGCCTTATGGCAATAGGTTAAAATTAGGTAGATTTATGATATCTATTTGACCTCGAGTTTATCTGAAAAAAAAAAAAAATCGGATCAATTTAACTTGAGGCACCCCATGATGAGCAACGACCAAAAGGACATATTTTGCCCTTTTACTTCCGGTTGAATCATAAACAAAACAATACGTACATTTATAATTATATCTCCTGCAGATTTTTTATTAAAAAATGGGGGGGGGGGTATTTACAAAAAAAATGACTATTAAAAAGGAGAGGGGGGTATTTACAAAAGGTTTTATAAATAGCCTAAAAAGTACATAGTTTTATTTACCAGCATGTTTTGTTTAATTTGCTTTTAATTAAAATAAGTTTTATTTACAAAACGTTATTTCGTAAATCCAAACAATAACGTCCATACACAGACAATAGAAAGCTGTTGGAATCGCCATGAACAGTTTGTTAAATTAATGCTCATTACTCAGTCGTAGATTTCACTTGGATTCCTATCTGAAAGAATTGCTGTGGCATGAAAGGCACTCAGGAAACACCTTTTTCAAATAGTGTGACACCATCTCTGCACAGCATCCTTTTATTTAAATGTTTTTTTTTATGTTTTTTAATCTATTTTTATCGTTTGTTTATAGATTTTGTTTAATAAAAAGTTTGTAAATAAAACATGTATATGTATTTTCTTAGAAATCTCAGTGTACAAAACCAAAATAAAACTTTTTTATTAAAAATCTGCGTATAACAGAACTAGCGTGTATATAAAAACTATTTATTTTTAGGCTATTAGTAAAACTTTTTGTAAATAAACCCCTTTTTTAATTAATAAAACTAAACCCCCTTTTTCAATTAGTAAATTTTTTTGTAAAAAAAAACCTTTTTTAATTAGTAAAACTTTTTTGTAAATAAACCCTTTTTTTAATTAGTAAAACTTTTTGTAAATAAAACTCATTCTTTTAATTAGTAAAACTTTGTAAATAAACCCTTTTTTAATTAGTAAAACTTTTTGTAAATAAACCCTTTTTTTAATTAGTAAAACTTTTTATAAATAACCCCATTATTTTAATTAGTAAAACTTTTTGTAAATAAACCCATTATTTTAATTAGTAAAACTTTTTTGTAAATAAACCTTTTTTTAATTAGTAAACTTTTTAGTAAATAACCCATTTTTTTAATTAGTAAAACTTTTTGTAAATAAACTTTTTTTTTAATTAGTAAAACTTTTTGTAAATAAACCCTTTTTTTAATTAGTAAAACTTTTTGTAAGTTAACCCATTATTTTAATTAGTAAAACTTTTTTGTAAATAAACCTTTTTTTAATTAGTAAACTTTTTAGTAAATAACCCATTTTTTTAATTAGTAAAACTTTTTGTAAATAAACTTTTTTTTAATTAGTAAAACTTTTTGTAAATAAACCCTTTTTTTAATTAGTAAAACTTTTTGAAAGTAAACCTTTTTAAAACCCCTTTTTTAATTAGTAAAACTTTTTATAAAGAAAACGTCTTTTTTTAATAAAAAAAAAATCTGTGATGGCAAAATTATAAATGTACGTATTATTTTGTTTATGATTTAACAGGAAGAAAAAAAATTATTATGGCAAAATGTGTCATTTTGGTTGTTGCTTATTCTGGGGTGCCTCAAGTATAACTGATAAAAAAAATCAAATAAAATAAAAACAGGCGTATAATAATTGACCTTTTTGGAAAAGGGAGAGACACTCTAATAGTAAAGCTTAGAATTTTTCCATCTGTACCTGATATGGAATTCATCCTGGGATGAAGTTTCTTGGGAATATTAAATTCACAAGCGTTTCCGAGTCACATGTATAGCCCGGTCAGGGGAAATGATGACGTTAGTTTTTATGCAGGAAGATGTCGCCGTCCTCCCAAATACAGTGACGTGTATTCCCAAATAGTTACCTATCTGGTATTGACCAGGCTAAACATAGCTTAACTTCGGTGACCTAGCGAGAACCAGTGTGTCAATGTGATTTTCCTACTATTCAATAACAAGTGTTTTCACTAAAAACAAAAGCAAAAAACCCAAGCAATCAAATATTGTGTAAAGATATCGACTCTTGATTGGATAAGAATCTTAATATAAACATCTTATTTCAGCCAATCAGAAGCACAAAATTATACACCTCCGCAATAATTGAAAAAAAGAAACTTTCAATATTTGGTTCTGATCAAATCCATATATAAACCAAAAAGTCCCAAAGTTTCTTATAGACCTGCTACAAGGAAGCATGCAACTATAACTCTCCCTGGCAACTGTTGGAAGGATATACAAAATCACACGCTGACAGAAGAAGGAATATCTACACCACTAAATTACACTTGTCTGTCTTACAACCATTCTTTTTATTTCCAACGATTTACAGAACATTGAACTAACAGTTATTGCTAACCTCGACACACAAGGTCATCAAAGAGAAAGGACATCTTGTTACATAACGAAACACCTCAGGGTGGAGAAAATGATTAATGGATCAAGGGTCAGAAGAATGACCTCAATGGGTAAACGGAAGTGAAGAGTTTGACATCAGTTACAGAAAAGGGGAATTCTGTCTCTTTTACGCCAGACCCTCGAACAAGGGTTGTCACGCAAAATCTGATCATCCCCAAAAGCCCCAATGGAGCTGGAGCAAGCATACAATTTGAGCTAGCGTCTGTCTGTCTGTCTGTCTGTGTCTCTCTCTCTCTCTCTCTCTCTCTCTCTCTCTCTCTCTGTGACCCATCTCTTTCTGATCTCTGTAATTTATCACTCTGTCTAAAGCTAATAAAACCTCTGTTGAAAAGGAGCCTCATGTGACCAAATATAATGATAAGCGTGCCAGCCACAGTGTGTATAGCAGGATTATGCATGCCTCGTAGATGCGGCATCGCAACATTTTAACCACTGACTTTTATTTAGGTTATTTTCCCAAGCTGTTGTCAATGAAACTTGAAATATTTTTTGAATGGATTGCTTAGTCATTCTTTTGAAAATTGTTCATCCTTCTACAAATATATAAAATTTTATACTTACTGCCTTACCCCCCAAAAAGAATATCAATGTCAATTTCAACTTCACTAAAAAACAAATCTAAAAAATCCAATATGATTACCCAGCTCTCTAACGCTTGCTAGTCCGGATAGGAGTGATCATTATTAACGCTTGCTGGTTCTAAAGTGGGTGATCAGTCTACTTTAGATTTAAACCCCTTTCTAAAAACTAAAAAAATGTTATTTTAAACAATTACTTAAGAGAACAGTTTACTCTTTGCCAACACCCACCCCCATGCTGTCAAGGGAAAAATAAAAATAAGATTTTATAAAGGTAATCGGCATTTTTAACAAGAGCCAACAACTTTTTTGTTTTGTTGGCTCTTGTTAACAATGCCCTTAAATTTAGGATATATTGAAGTTTTTTTTTTAGCTATAAAATGGCTGCAAAATGTTTGCAATTTTTTTTTTTTATGGAAATTGCTCCAGACAAAGCATGAAGCCACTTGATGTAAGGAGCTAACAAAAACAAATATGATTATTGCAAAGACAGGAGATGCCTATTGGCCTTAGTCTTGAAAAAACCAAGATTATAGGTAGGAGGAAAACAGTCAGCAGGAAGAGAGTTCCACAAGCCTGCGGTTCTTGGAAAGAAGCTACTGGAATAAGAAGCTGTATTAGTTTCGTTTCACATTGCAGGAAAATAATAATTCGTATTTTTTTTTTAAATAATAATTTATTTTCTGATTTCTGCGGTGATAATTAATAAAAATCAAACAGTGTTTATTAAAAAATAGAATTTAAATATCTTACAAATATTTTTTTCCATTATTATTTTTCAAATATTAATTAACAAATAATATAAAATCAAACAGTGTTAATTAAAAATGGAATTGAAATATATTGGAAGAAGAAACCAAGCCGTGTCTTCTTTTTACAGCAACATTTTCTGCAAGCCCAGCAATATCTGTTAATGTAATGTTTTCCCTTTCTGGTTTGGAATGACATTGGCAGTTAGCATTTATTGCAAATGCGATTATTGGCGATTAAGCCATGCTGTGCAAATCATCTCATGATGCTAATATTATCAGAAGTTTGTACGGCTAAATTGCCAAACCAGACGAGTACCCGACTGAAAGTCAGCAGCAAACGGTGTTCAATCAGATTTAGTTCCTGATATTAAAGACTTGCTGTTTTGGGTCACTTACTCTTCTGCTTTGCTAAGTTCTGTACTAATTTTTATTTATTATTTTATTTATCAAATTGTTAGGTGAAAGTACAGAATAGTTAACAAAGCCCCCCCCCTCCCCATGTTAAGAATAGCTTTCTAAATAATCTTCTGTACTTTACGGACCATGCTGAAATAATAACGTTATTATTTAGAAAGCTATTCTTAACATGGGGAGGGGGGGGGGCTTTGTTAACTATTCTGTACTTTCACCTAACAATAAATTAATAAATTTGGGAAACTGAAATTCTTGCCGGAAGTTATATTACGGATGAAGTTTAATATCAGGAACTAAATCTGACCAAACACTGTTTGCTGCTTACTTTGAGTCAGGTACTCTTCTGGTTTGCCCTAACGCTCTCATAGGAAAATAGAAAGATTTAGAAAACAAAGTTCTACGGTTGGGACGACATCTTCAGAAATATAATGCATGATTAATTACCACGTGGGCATGAAGCAAAAGTAAAACTAATAATACCTCACCCCAACTGATTAATCGTCCCCACCCCCGAAAAAAAAAGCATATCAAATGATAATCTGCATAGTGAACTAATCTGCAAAAATCAGAAAACAACTAATATTTTGTAAAAATAAAAATATTAGAAAAGAATCCCCAATATTTGCAAAATAAAAGGTTAAAAAATAAACCCGCAAAAATCAAACGGTAAAATAATATGGCTATTATTTTTTGCCCTGCCATCGGTTGCAATGTGAGACGATGTGACTCCTGTAATTAAAGGTTCTTGTTCATACCTTCAAAAAGACCAACTAAACTGATGGAAAACAGCGGTCATCAACCCCTCCCCAAATCAGTGACCAGTGTGTGTGGGTGGGGGCAGGAGGAAAGAGAGAGAGAACTCACGTGCTTCTAAACAGACCCCCTTTTTCAATCCTCCTCTCCCCTTCCCCCGACCCTGCGACGCTACATCCACCTCGAGCACATCCCCACAGCCTAAGCACTTTTTAACCTGGGACATTAAGTTGACCTTGGATAATGTCTCAGCGGGTTTCCATTTCCTGACACTTTCAACTAACCAAACTATATACCAGGGGATCTACCCGCTCAATATCTTACAGGTTTTTTTTTATGTGTGGAATATCCAGCTCCATAAAAAGGGGCACTCTTGATGGGACAAAAAATAAAAATTGCCACAGTCAAAAAGGACTTCTCCGATTGAGAACAGATACTACACTTATAATTATTTATTTGCAAAAATATAGAGGCTACATTTTGTACAAATTTGGCACAAGGGCATCAAAAGTGTGAGAAAAATGGGGGGGTTGTTTGAATATCCTACTCTTGGCTAGAATCTATGCAGTCACCACAGTACCACATTTACTCTAGAGGTCATCTTACTTAAAATATTCCCAAAATGTTGGAAAATTTTAATTTTATTGATAAATATGTTTGTACAAATTCATTGGCAGATACTACACTTTGATCCTAACCCGAAGGCCACATCTGATGTACGCATTCCGCTCATACTTTGGGGATTATGAATTCCCCCCAACAAAAGCTCATGCCCAACATTCATTATGTACGAAGAATTCTCAGAATTTCGATCAACAAAGTTGTCCCCAAAATCACCAATGGAAGATGTCTTACCAGTTAATACGAGTACAGACACAATACACGGCACTTGTATAGATCGGGTACACGCGCCGAAATTTATTTTAGAAGAGTTCCAATGGTGTAAGAAGGGGCAAACAACATAATTTCTAGCTTCACCGAAAATGGACGTAATAGACGTGAATGCCTTGAATATGCACGAATTATTATATTTAACAAGTACTCAACACCCCTACAGAGTCTTTTTGAACAAATTTCTGAATTCTATCCCATTTATAAAAAACAAAATCAAGAGAAGAAAACAAAACAGAAACATTTATTTTTTAAACTATAAAGAAAAAATCAAAAATGTTTTAAACCGAAACCGATGACTGTTCGTTTTGAAATGAAAAATATACTGTTGATTTTCTCAAATTGTTATTTCTTCGAAAAATGTTCTATTAATTGAATTTGCATGACTTCTTATTAAAAAAATGTATATTTTCCATTTTCGAAGAAATTGCATACTAAAAAAAGAGAGTTATCTGCCCTTTACACCATTGGAATTCTTCTAAAATAAATTTCGGACCGTGTACCTGATCTATACAAGTGCCCAATACACTAATTCATTACTCGACAACTGGACGTACATTGATTAGCTTCTTGACGAAATACTCATCAACTTTGAACAACGTACACTGACAACAGTGCAGATTCATTTGCACGCATCACTTTGAAAACAATGAGACACGTAAAAGGAAGCGATGTTGCCCTTTATCTATGCTTCAGTCACGAAATGAAATAACAAAAACCTCTACTTACAACAACAACGAAAAAGATTTACTCAAAAAGGTTACCTATACTGTTTGGTATAGGTGGAAGAAAGTTGGACAGTGTCTGAGAGAGGAAGAGGAAAGTAAGAAGTTCTTAGGTCTGTCAGCAAATATCTTCAGGCAAAGATAGTAGGTGCTCTGAGTGTCCAGTCGACAAGAGGTGTTTCCTCGTTGCTTGCAAGAATCTCTCTGAGGCGATCTGTCTTGGCTGGTGCCAGGGAACCGTCTTGCGATCGTTCGCAATCTTCTAAGGGGGACTGAAGTAGTCCCTTAAGGAACTAATGATATTGATGTGCCCTGCGAGCTGATTGGCCAAACCATCCCACAGGAACATTGATACGCATTACAAAGTAAACCTAATTTATGACTGCTACAGACACGCTTGCACCCACTATTTCAACATCGTTGCAAACTCACTTGCAAAAAAGAACCAACTTCGAACAACTTTGAAGATGAACTTGCAAATGACTCATTTCAAACATGTGAACATTTCTATTACAAATTTCTTTCAACGATTTTCTAATTGATACGATCAATTATCTATGGAGTAGGCTGTTTACAATTGCCACTCTCTTGATAGAAAATCGGACACTGTTAATTGCTACTGGTCCAGCTGTTGGCTCGATCAGCTGCTTCTGTTGATGTTCCGGTGATTTTGTCTGGCTGTCAACTACCTCGACTTGTCCAGCCATTGACTCAACCAGCCTAGACGCCATTTAATTCAGCAGCTGCATCCTCGCTATCATCCTCGATCAGCCCTGAACTGAGCAGAATAAATGACGTCTCTTTTGCCTGATCAGTCTCTTATGATCATTTAGTCTTTCTCAGGACAAACACTGTCCTTTTCAGGACAAACAACAAAATTACAGCACTTACAAATACTTCTGTCCTTCTAAGAACAAACTGTCCTTTTTTGGACTATTTCTCCTTCAGTCCACCGAGCTATCCTTCAAACCATAGTACGATGGGACCATTTTTCTTTCAGTCCACTGAGCAGTTTAGAAAATATATAGAATGGATGAGAGTTCTTGGGTTAGTAGATGTAGAACAGTTGAGGTAGCAGGTTCAGTTTGCAGAGGGATACCAAGGAAAACATGGGAGGAAGTGATAAGAAGTGATTTGAGAGAAAGAGGGATAAATAAAGACCTGGCCAAAGCTAGGTTAGTTTGGAAGTCAATTTCTAAAAGCTGTTCAATGCATGCCAGTATGTTAAACCGATGATGATGATGATGATAGTGGTGGTGGTGGTGATGATGATGATGATGATGATGATGATGATGATGATGATGATGATGATGATGGTGGTGGTGGTGGTGGTGGTGGTGGTGGTGGTGGTGGTGGATACAAATGCAGAAAGTTTATCAGAGCACATCCTGTGGCAATACTTGTAAAACAAGCACAGGGATCAAACACTGCAGCGGTGCGGTAAGGGCTGGAGCTTGGCAGACAGTGAAGAACCTATTAGGTTAGAGATTCTTTTTTTGCACCATTTTCAGGAGGGAGAGACTAGTGGTTGGTGCACCAGCCCAGTTGTAGCAACAATACTCCATGCACGAGCGAATGGTGGCTTTATAAAGATATAAGATACTGGCTGATGTGAGAAGTTTTCTAGCCCGGTAGAGGGAGCCTACTTTCTTTGCAGTTCTACTTCAGTTTACTTGAGATTGTCAGGTCGAGGAGTTTAAATGTTGGACTCTTGGGAAGAGTGATATATGTATATTTGCTAAGAATTTTAAAGCCAGTTTAATCGACTTTCTAGTCAGCATTTAAATCATTAAATCATTAATTTTTTATTTTATTAGAAAATACGTAATTCAACATTTGACAAAATATGAATGTTAGATTTAAATTTAAATGTTCATGAATATCTTTTTCAACTGTCAAATTCGAAAAGCCTATATTCGGAACATCATGAAGTTTCATTGGATATCATGCGGGTATGACAGGCTGAGCAGGCTCAGGGGGTTCCCTTTTAAATAATAACAATGGAGAGGCGCTCGTAGAACCAGGTCGATTCGCGATGATCCCCGGGGCGACACATTTCCAAATTTCGAAGAGTCGCAAAGTAATTCATTCTTTTTTTCCTTTTCAACTATTAACAAAAGATTAAAATGGCTGACTTTTTTATGAAGAAACTGAAATGCATTCTGATGAATTTAATTTCGTAATTAAATTATTTTTTAAATAGGATATTTTAAATTTGCATTTTATTTTACGCTACTGCATTTTTTTTTCAATAAATATTCGATTGATAGTAAATATGCAAAGAACTGCGTAAAAAAGTGGGAAACTTCAATAACACGCAAAGAAGAAGTAAATAAAAAGCAAATGTATAGATCACATAGAGGCGAGATAGACACACATACACAGCCACACTAGAAGTAGTTACACAATTTTATTTTATGTTATAATGTTTGTATTATTAATAAATTGAATTTAATAACTTTAAAAAAAAATATTTTTGCTTCAGTTTTGTTGTAAATTAAAATTAATGGTTGGAAGGGTTTTACTAACCTGCCCCTGATTTTATTTTTTTTCTTTCTTTTGAAGTTTTTTTTTTTTTTTGTCCCACTCCTCATCATTTTTCATGAAATTGTAAATACTTTTGTAAATAAAATTAATTTTAAACCATTGTGGTTATTTCAAGTAGAGTGGTCCATCGAGTAAATGTGGTATTGTGGTGACTGCCAAAGTGAAAGTGCTGGACAAATGGTGAAAGAGAAAGGAACACGTGCTTCTATGAATGGGTAAAAAATGTGTCTAGTTAAGAGTAGGATAGACAGAGGATGAACATTGACTAACGACCTCACCTTTGATGGCCTTGTGCCTAATTTGTAAATGAAATATATTTTTAAAATTTTATTTTCACATAAATAATTCTAAGTGCAATATCTGCAAAGTGTAGTATAGTTTAAGTCCATAGAGTAAATGTGGTATTATGGTGACGGCTGAAGTGAGAGTGATGGCCAAATGGTGAAAAAATGAAAGGAATATGTGCCAAACATTTAATCTTTTCTGTTCTCGGTCAGTAAAGGAGAGATCCTTCAAGAATAAGATAGCTTTTACTTTTGTCAAAATCCAGAGTGCCTTTTTTTTGGAAGCTAGATTTTTCCCACATTAAAAACCGACCTTGTGTATAGCTATGCCCTCGTGGGGAGGCAAGTAAATAGGGACACAGAATGATTCCCCCTCCCCGCCCGCATTCCTCAAACTTTTGAAGACCTGGTTCCTAATTTGTAAGATTTGTTTACCATTTTTTGCAAATATAATTTTTTTTTTTTAAATTAGTAAGGTGAAAACGAGGAGGACATTAATTAGGAAGCAAATTAAGAATAATGTAGACTTACCTCCGTTCAATATGAAGGTTTCTTTTTGACGTGCGTAAAATTGATCCACGATTTTTCTTAATCTTAACTCAGTTTATTTCGCATGAAATGGACGCGCTGTTGGACACGCACTGGCTGTTGTTGTTTGTTTTTTTAAGTAAACAAGTCGTTGACTTATTCTTTTTTTGTGTTTTTTTTTTTTGCGAAAAGTGTATTTATTTGAAACAGCAGTTTAGTGCGTTGTTGTTACTGTTTTTTGGCTGTGACAAAATATAAATAATGTTTTTTTTTCTTCTTCTTGTTTGTTGGATGTTAATAAATGTGATTGGTAAATTTTCACACTTTTTCATTTTACGCAACCGACAAGAAGAACGAATAATAATTTTTTAAAAACTTTCTTTTTATGTAATTAAATTAATTTTGCACAATTGCCAAACGAAACTCATTTTGAGAGAGAGAGAGAGAGAGAGAGAGAGAGAGAGAGAGAGAGAGAGAGAGAGAGAGAGGGGGGGAGGGGGAGTGAGAGAAGGTATTAGATCGATATAATGTCTCTCTTTATTCCCTCAGATCAAGTGCCACTATTGTTTTTTGTATTTTTATGTAACGCACCAGAACTTTCAATAATCGGATTTTCTCTATCCTCTTCATAATCTACTTGTTTTTTTGTTTTGTTTTTTATTGTGTTTTTGTTTGTTTAATGTTTTTTTCTTTTTGTTAATTCTTTTTTTCTTTTGGTAAAACTGTAACCTTACATCATGTGGTAATTCATCTAAAAATAAAAATAAGATTCTACTTTTTTTAGGCGATTATATGTAAAGGTAATCTTGCAGTATAGTTAGCAGGCAATAAATCGAATATATATATATATATATATATATATATATATATATATATATATATATATACAGGGCTTTACGGAGCCCTCCAAAAAGGAGCGCGCTCCAGGAGCACGCTCCTTTTTGCTGGAGTGAAGGAGAGGAGGGCTCATTTTATATTCAGCGGGAGTTGAGCGGGAGCAACTCCATTTGGAACTAAAGAGCGGTGGTTTTATCGCTCCGCGCTCCTCGCTCCAAAATTATTTGATTTTTTTTTAAACATTAGTTTTTTATTCAGCAATATAAAGGAAAAGTAAAGAAAGTCTCAGAGTTTACTCTGAATTATTTTTAAAAATTATATCTCTGGTAGAGGGAGGGAGGGAGGGGGCTCAGGCGGAAGACGATTTAATTGTAATGTTTTTAACAATCTTTTTTTTTATTGTTTTATTCGACTTGCTATCAAGCGATGGGACAGATCAAAGGCGTCATTAAAGTTTTTATTGCAGTCAGTGACTTGAGCGTTCTGTTTCTTTGGAAATATTAAAAAAGTTGAAATACATTTGAGTTAGGGGTACGAACGATTTTGACATCATCTGAGTGTAGGTCGGAAGGGGGGCGAGAGAGAGAATTCAAAATGTTTACTAGCTGACCTGAGATAATTACTAAGGCCCTTTTAAAAAGTACACTGCTATCTTTCTGTTGAATAAAAACTCCGAAAATGAGCACTCTAGATAGGGGAGGTAAGTTGCCCAATCAAGGTTTCAGAGTACAGTCTACCCTACTATTTAATTCATATAACTTTGGGGAGGATATATGTAGATTCATACCGTTCCTAAGTGTATTAGTGAAAGTTATGTTGTTTTTCTTCTCTTAGACTAGATAGTCTGCTTGACTGGATAGAAGTATGTATGTATAATACACAATTTAGGAAAACTCGTCAAAGGAAAACTCGGCACGGAAAATTCGTCAATGGAAAATTCGGCAACGGAAAACTCGGCAATTTTGGCCAAGTAGGAAAATTCAGCAATTATCGAATAAATAGCGATTGAAAATAGATTTTAGAACCGTTTTTACAGGAGAGATACTTGTAAATACGGGGCTACCCCCTCCCCAGTGAAGAACATTTTTTATATTATTTTTTTGGTACTTGTGCAGTTTACGAACCGGGCTATTTTTTAGATAAGATTTTCAAGTTAAATTAAATTTTTACGATATCTTTTGTTTATTAAATTGTCAGGTGAAAGTACAGAATAGTTAACAAAGCCCCCCCTCACTCCATGTTAAGAATAGCTTTCTAAATAATTTTATTTCAACCCGGTTCGTAATTACGTTACTAAATTAAAGGTTTGGACCGGGTTATTTTTTACATAAAAATTTCAAGTTAAATTCAATTTTTACGATATCTTCTGTTTATTAAATTGTTACGTGAAAGTACAAAACAGTTAACAACCCCCCCCCCATTCCCCCCATGTACAAAATCGTTGTCTAAATAATGTTATTATTTCAAGCCGGTTCGTAATCAAGTTATGAAATTAAATCCATCATAATTCATTTAGATTTCTTCATAAACAAGTCAGCCATTTAAATTGACAAAACATCAATTACTTCGTGTGTTTGCAAAACTTGAAAGGAATTTATAAACTATCGCGTAGAAAGTCATTTAAACTGGCTTTAAATTCTTAGAAAATGTCCATGTATTTAAAAAAGCAAAATTGTTTTCTTGTTCTCAGGAAACGAAAATTTACGTATAATCCTATACTTCGTCCGACATGTTCTCCTATAACTCTCAAAATATTAGCGAGATTTTGTCAAATATTATCTTACGGTCTTACACTTAAAGTGACATCTCAACCAGACGAGATCCTTTGACGCCCACCCCTATCCTTCGACCACTCATTGGCAGAATAGAACGTTTATGAAAGAAGGTATATTTTTATTATGGAGCGCTGAAAAAGAGCCGCTCCTTTTTCATAGGAGTTGGAGCAGGAGCGGCTCCTTTTTGAAAATGGGGAGCGTGAGAGGAGCCAGCTCCAATTTTGGGCGTTGGAGCAGGAGCGGGAGCAGCTCCAAAAGTAGTGAAGCGCGTAAAGCCCTGTATATATATATATATATATATATATATATATATATATATATATATATAACAAATAATTTTCATCAAACGCATTAAAATTTTATTTTATACCGCCCCTGTATGATTTTAAAGTGTGTAAACTGATTGTAAGATTTATTGTTTCTGAATTTGTTATCGTTAATTTGACTTCTCTGAACACAAGAAAATCAAAGATGGCGTCGATTTTTTTTTCAGATGGTCGCTAATAAGATAGTAAAAAAAAGTCCATGGGAAGAGACTTACTTACTAGTTATTATATCCAGGTCAAAGATCATGGTCATAGAAAAGGTGAAAGTCACACTTTTGGTGATAATTTTGGTTCTGTTCATTATAGAGATTGGCTATTTGGCCCATATTGTAACTAATGAAGTCTCCCGTCTTATATCTGACTTTGATCCTAAAAAGTTTGGTCAAGGTTGAAACTTTCCCACTTTGATGCATGGATCTGATGCTCTTTGATAACAGTAACCACCATGCAAAATTACAGCCTGATCAGATAAACAGTTTTTGAATTATCAACATTTCCATGGCATAACTTCGGGAATACTTCATACAATATGAAGAAGTTCGGTCCAGATAAGACTTTGGCCCATCTTTATGTTGTCAGGCGAAGGTATGAAATCTCACCACTGACTTATGTTCTTGTTTTCTGTTATAATGTAAGGAAAGACCTGTTATCTTTTAGTTAAAACTTATACAAAGAAGTCACGGTTCTTGGACAGCGTTTTTAACTGTATCTGGTATACTACCGGGATCTGTTCTTAGTCTCCTTCTGTTTGTAGCATATATTAATGGCATAGATGCCAACTTGATTTCGATTAAGTTAAATTAAATCAGTTCTAAGTTTGACAATGACCGATATTCTGACCAAGTTTAGTGACGATTGGTTAAGTGATGCGGACGCTTGGATTTATACAAACCAACAAACAAACTCGACCGAAAAACATAACAACAAAATCTGAATCATTTAAAACGAGGCTAAAATATCCGCATGAACCTGCTGATTCCAGATATGCCATTGATTATGATCGGAGATCAACCATTTACAGCAGATGCATGAACAAACAGACATACACAGACATTTTTGCTTTATATAGAGACTAACAGGAAAATCCGGCGTTACCCAGGAGTAAATGAGAAACCTAATGTGCTTTTGTGTCAAGCACATAACACCACATTAAATTTTTTATTTTCATATTTTTACATTTTGTGGTATTCAATTTTAAGGGTGGGGCCCAAGGATGTACACGCCATTGATTGGACAAGAAAGGGTGTAAATAACGTGATATTAATTAAAATAAATTTTGGTAAATTTATAACCCTTATTAACATTTCTATTCTTATTTTTTTAATTTCTGTAATTTTCAAACTATAATGAAAATAAAGTAAAACTTATTCCCTTTTTATGGATGTCAAGCACAAACACAGACCCCACCCCCCACCCCACACACACAATAATGTTGTACTAACTTCGATCAAGATGAAATATACTTATCCAGGTAACCTGGTTAATATAGTTTAAGGATATATATTGTTATTGGTTTCTATCTCCAAAAACCTGGGCAGGATTCCTGAATCAACAAACGAACTGGAACAATAATTTCATGTACAAGTCTTATATTTGACTTTGATCCTGAAAAGTTCGGTCAAGACTGAAATTTTTATGGAATTTCAAGTGTCGATTTTTCCAAATTTGATGCATGGATCTGATGTTTTTTGATAACAGTTACTATCATGCAAAATTTCAGCCTGATTAGATCAATAGTTTTTTAGTTATCAACATTTCCATAGACCTGGACACAATGCAACAATGGATCATGGACTGACAACTGAAGTTAGCCATGCGCAAGTGTACCACCATGTACTTTTTGGAGTAAAAATTCAGCATCCACATAATCCCTCCACAACACTAGTATCAAGGAGTTTTCTTGCGAATGTGACCTGGGCATTATTGTCAGCAGTGATTTGCATTGGGCAAAGCACATCGCTAAAATTTTTAGAAGACCAAAGGTGTCTTGGCATCACTCAGCAAGACCTTTGTTAGTTGCTCTTCAGTCATCTCTTTAAAACTTTAAACACACTTAGGAATTCTATCTTGCTCAGAACATTGACCGCCTGGAAACCGTTCAGAGACGTGTAACCAAGCAGACACCTGCCATACTTTGAACACCTTGCTTCGCTGGGATTAGATTCATTATATTATGTCTCAATTAGAATGGAAACACAAACTAAACATTGTTAGCTTTTTTATACTAAGACGAAGCAAGTTCTGCCAACGTCTTGCCTTTATTTATAACAACAAAAACAAAAGTGTTAATATACAAGGCCGGTAATTTCGGCTCAAACTTTCTGCTTTAAGAACGACAACTCACGTTCTTGATATATATTACATTGAAACTCAACTGTCATTCACAAAATTATTACCCATCTCGCCAACAACAACAACCCTTAACACCTTTTTGATCTCCATGTGTCTAACACACATGCACATGCCTACAAAATCAAAAAACACCACAGCTACCACGAGTCTCTGAAACATTTTCTCATGCTCAGAATCGCTGAAGCATGGAACAAACTTCCTGCATTGGTTGTTGGCTGCCGAGACACTGCATCCTTTAAAACTCGCCCAAATTACACGTGATGTCCCTCCCTTTTCTATACACATGTAGTGTGGATCCTGGCATGAATGAAATATAGACGACGATCGCGTCGGTTTACCATGACCGATGTTAACAATTTATTCTACTTTGATTTCATTCAAACATTCACATAACTAAATTATTCTTGCATAACTAAAATAATATAAGTCTCTTCTTATTCTTCATTTTTTAAATTTTTACTCATATTCACTCGAAACACTGAAACTGCGGAGAAGCAAGAAACAGGGAGGGAATTCCAAAATCTAGCAATTCAAGGGAAGAAACTATTAGAGTAGAAGACTTTTCAGCATCTGGGGACCACTACAGTGAAGGTGTGGGATTTTGCTGCTTGTCGGGTTTACGTCAAAGGGGTACCAGTGCTACGAGTTTGTCGAAGCACGTTCCATTAAAGTACTTGTAAAAAAAGCACAGGGATGCAATATTGCAGCAATGGGACAGGAGTTGGAGCTTAGTTGACAGTGCGGGACCTATTAGATTGGTGACTCTTTTTTGGACTCTGCCCAATAGAGAGAGACTAGTGGTTGATGCACCTGCGAATATGCGGCAACAATATTCCATGCATGGACAAATGGTGGCTTATCATTATTTTATTATTCTGTAGAAGTCTTATATATAAGTAAAGAGACTTATTACTTTTCTATCTAATTTACATACATGTTTGTGGTGTGTACAGACACACATATATAAATTAGATTACGACGCTGTAAAAAGAGTCGCTCTTTCTCTAAATGCTCACAGAAATATTAAGAAATATTAGAGAGTGTTTGAATCAACATAGAGTGAAAAGGTGCATGAGAAATACATAGCTAAGAAAGAGATGGGTAACTTGTTCAGTTAATTAGAAATTACGACTAATTAGAATAATTAAAACAGAATATATTTTTTCAAACATAACTCAATCACAGAACTAAAGCATATTTTAGCATGTATTTTGTGTCATGAAAGTATCTAGAAAAAAACCTTAGAGAAACAAACGTAGATTAACTCACATTTATGATAATAATAATAATCTACTATATTAATAAAGCAAAGTCGATTTTCTCCTGTATATTCAGTCACTATATAAAAAACACAGGTGTTATATATAATTCCAATATGACCACGTTTCCTGCCAATAACTGATATATGTTTCCAGAAATTATCAGTCAATTTCATTCGATTTCAGAATTTCCTACATTAATTCCGACCTATCTGACTCTCACCAAAAAGTCATACTTACAGGAAGTCGGAGTAACTTTTACTCACACATAAAAATCTACTACCGCTCCCCCATCTATCACCGGATCTTCTCCTTTATTGGACACATTTTCCAGCTCAGACTGTCATTATATATATATATATATATATATATATATATATATACTAGAAGAATACTTGTCCCAGGATGGGTAAAATTAATTCCCCGAACAGAACAGTTTGCACTACTTTTATGTCCTCTTACAAAGATTAAAAACAAGATATGTCGAGAGGCCTTATTCCAATTTTGATCAATGATTTTGATTCGAGAAAATATCTAAAATTTAAGAGGTCTTAAGAAGAAATAGAAATTAAGGTAATCGTGCTTAATTGGGGTCTAATGACTATAGATCAAATTCGATGGAAATTTGAAAATTTGAATTTTCAAATAGGTGGTTTTGTGCATATTATGCCCCCTAAAACCCTTGGAACTGTATGAAATTTGAATTTGGGAATATTTATTAATTATTGTTAAAATTTCATAAAAATTAGAGGTATCTGAATTTTCACAAAGGGTTCCACTTCCTTTTTACCCCTTTTGCATAAGTTAAATTAAACTAAATATAGCCCACATCACCCACCCTCACGCCTAAAAGCTGTGTTCCAAAATTCATAATGATCGGTTATTTAGTTTAGGAGTGAATCCTGTACATAGAAATATATAAACATATACACATACCTAACTTGATATAAATAGAGATATGTAAAACTTTTGTTATTCTTAATACCTGCCTTTACTTATTTCTTTCTTCCTTATATATGTGTACTTATGTAGAGGTGATTTATTTCTACAAAGCCTCAAACCCAAAACCTGTAATCTTCAACCAATCTGATCATCTTTAACTGATCACCTTAATACCATAATTATCTCTATCTATATAAACTTAGGTATGTGTATATGTTTATAGATTTGTACATACAGGATTCACTACTAAACTATTAAACAATCGTTATGAATTTTGAAACACAGCTGCTCGGTGTAAGAGGTCTAAATGTGGGCTATATTTAGTTTAATTTAGTTTTATGCATAGGGGGTGGAAGCCCTTTGTGAAAATTACAGATATCTTCGATATTTGTAAAATTAAAAACAATAGGTATTAGACATAAATTTCAGTTTCTTTGGAGTATTTTAAAGGGTTTTTAGGGGTCATAATATGGGCACAACTTCCCAGTTAGGAAGAGGAAAAGTGGAAAGTACTTTGGGCTGTCGAAAGTCTGTCAGCAGTTATCTTCAGGACAAAAATAATCGATGCTTGAGTGTCCAGTGGACAGAGACAGGAGAGAGAAGGGAGACGTCTTTTCTCGTTGCTTTCAGGATTCTCTCCGCTGGCCGGCCGTGATTTTTACAGGGGCTGAAGTAGTTCTTCAGGAGAGAGATGAAATAAATGCGCCTTGCAAGCTGATTGGTCAGTGCATGACCAAATTGCATAACAGGGACATTTCTCCGAGTAATAAAGTAAGTCATTATTTATGACTGCTACAGACAATATAAAGTGAAGTGGTAATCAATGTATAACTACCAGGTTTTATTGTTATTTAGAAAAAATCATCAAACGAACATGACGGTAGCTGGTTGTTGACAGGGAGGGGCACGTCAAAAAGAAATATACAATTAAACTATTCTGAATTAAGTAATTTTCAATAAACCAATGATAAACTAAGAAATACTAAAGTAAAATATAATAAACCTAATATTTTTTAATTATATTATTTTATGGAAATCGCTCCAGACAAAGCATGAAACCACTTGATGTAAGGAGCTAACAGAACGAAATATGATTATCGCAAAGACAGGAGATGCCTATTGACCTTAGTCTTGAAAAGACCAAGGCTATAGGTAAGAGGAAAACAGTCAGCAGGAAGAGAGTTCCAGAAGCCTGCAGTTCTTTGAATAAGAAGTTTTAGAAGCTGTATTACAATGAGGTATCAAAACAGCGAATTGATGGAGACCACTAGACCAACGAGTCAAATCAGCTGAAACAAAGGAAGCAGCGAATAGATCCGACAATTCTGAAGAACACATGCCATAATAGTATTTATACAAAAGATTGAAACTAGCAACATCACATCTGTGAGAGAGAGGGTCCAGAGAAGAAGAAAGGGGTCAATCAAATTACAGATACGTTTCTGAACCTTATGATAAAATCCAAATAATAAAATGAACCTATTCTCGACTAGGTAAACTATCAAAATTGTAAGTAATCTTGACAAACAAGTAATGAATGAGAGTTACTTACCTTTTATTAATGAATTAACAAAACGATTATCCAGGTGTAAATAATTGTCAAGCATAGAGCCGGCCACAAAAAAGAAGAGTCGCCCTTTATTTACGAATCATGACAATTTCACGCTTTCATTTCCTGAAGTGATAGAGGAGGGGGTTAGATGTAGATGCAGACTGACGCTTTAGTTGTCAGGTTGAGGTAAGGCTGATTTTAGTGTCGTCGATCTATAAAAAGAATGTGTCCAGTTGCATAGCAAATAGGTTAGTTGGTCAATGTGACTTTGGCTGAAAGTGACATTGCTTACGTAATTAACAAAATAGCCGAAGCCTTCACCACTTTATCGTGTCTCATATTTAGCTATTAACTAGCATGAAATTGAGCGAGAAACCATGGTGTACTCTTTCTCCCAGCCCTGAACTCCGTTTTTATTTCTATAGTTTTCAAATTTTTCAGTTATAAATACAAATAAAATGTAAAACGCCATCTTTACTATGTTTCAGAATTATGCTTCACCAGTGTTCACACTAATATTCATATAAAATCATAGAATTACGTCAGTCATTTAATTTTTGGTATAAAAATTATAATTTCTGATGATCTAAATAAAAATTATTTAGATACATTATTTGGATTAATCGGATCACTACATTTCTCATTGAATGTAACCTCCGACCTTCTTCAGGTGCGTCTTGTCGAACTTGGGAATCTTTATGACCAACTCGGGAATCTGTATGGAATTTCGAACAGAACTCTTTAGTTAATCCACGGGGGCAGTTTGCTCTCGTTCCGTCATTCTCAAACTCTGGAATCTTTATATACGTTGACATAATCACGTTGATACAATATACGGCATAATCACATTGACACACCAGTTCTCGTTAGATCCGTGAAGTTAAGCAACGTTCACGTTGGTCAGTAATGGTGGCTACGTGGTTAAAGACATGGACTGACAACTTGGGTGTGCCAAGTATGAATCCAGTTCATTCCACAGAAACACTTTCACTTAGAATGTTGGCAACCTTCACGTGGTCCATCCTGTAAGTACCCGATGTCTTTCTAGAAAGAATTCTAACTAGAAAGATACTAGGGAAACAATAGAACTATCTGATTCATACGAAATGAATGAATGAGTACAAGACGGGTGACCATTTGGGAATACCAGGCACTGTATGTGGAAGGACGTCGACTCCTCCATGCAAGAACTGTAAAACCTAACATCATCATCTCCCTTGACCTGGATATACATGCGACTGGGGGCTGCTTGTTAACTTAAAATTCCCTAGAAACTTCTTCCTTTGGAGGAAGCCAGCTTAACCCGCCTTGGGTGAATGCCGCTTCATTTAGTTTTTTTTCTGGAACCTTTATGTAAAACTCTGAAGAAGGTCAGAGGTTATATTGTCCGAAATTTTGTGAGAATAACATCCAAGATGAGAAAAGTAGTCTGAATAATCCAAATGATGTAAAGTCGTTTTTTACTGTTTATAAATGTCTAGTGCGAATACAGACCCCACAGTATTACTGTACCTCCTCCACATTTTTCAAGTTATATAATAAAGTAAACTCGATTTTTTCCGTCTATTTCCAGAATGGTGATTAAACACAAGCGCAAAATAGAATTCCGGCACACCTGTCTCTCTCAAACAAGTCATACATACAGTAAGTCAGAGTAACTTTTACTCACATCTACTACCACCACCACCATCTTACACTGGAACTTTGTCTTCATAGGATAAATTTTCCAAGTACGTCCATTTTTAATTTTGTGCTATTGTCTTTGATCCATTACCTCTTCACTAACTAAATACGAATCGCTCCCTAGAGCTTATTCTTCCTTCTTTTTGCTTTGATTGACTGGCTACAATCCTATTCTGAAATAATCGAATTTAATTACCGAACACTAAACAAAAAAACAATTGAAATTAAAACATGGCGTCTCCTATTCCTCCATTCAGTAAAACGTCTCCATTTACAAAAATATTTTTTGTTATTACAATAATTATCTTTTTACAAACATATTACTTTCAGCAAATACTTTATTTCTTAATATATAAACCATATTCAATCCTTGATATACAGAACGAACACTCCCTCACTTTCACATTCGTCCTTCCAGTCGTTATGACTGTATTCGAGGAATAAAGGAATATTGTATGTCATAATTTCGTTCAAAGAAAACTATTAGATATTTTTTGTTATTAACGAAAATACATCAAATGTTTAGTATTATTTATATAGGAAAGTGATTCCTCCACTCTAAAAGCTAAAATAAAAAGTTCCCTTTGCGGATATTTTTTTATAGTTAAATCATTATTTTATATCCCCCTCCCCAGGAAATGCCGGGACACGGGTTCTGCTAGTAAATAAAATATAACAAAACATTGTCTTTTCTGTTTATAGATGTCTGTTGCAATCAAAGACCTTACAAAATTATTGTAAAACTCTCGAACACAAAATTAATACCACCATTGGACGCCTTGTGAGAGAAATTGACTTTGATCTTGGTATAGGGCTTCTTTTTGCAAAATTGTAGTATAGTTAGTGGAGAGCAGCCTTGTGAGGCAATTTTATCACACAATGACCAATCAGACTCCATGGCATATTAATTTCTATCGAACCTTTGAAGAACTACTTCCAGACCCCTTGGGATTTAGACAGCAGCCTCAGAGAGCTTCCAGGCACCAACGAAGAAAGACGTCTTTTCTCCTGTCTCTGTTGCGCCTAGACGTCGAGCAAAGCTATGTTTACTTAAAGATATACAGCTCGAAGAAAAGTGGCAGCCAACGAACTTTCTTACTTTATTACTTCCTTTGTCTAAAACCTTTCCTGTTGACAACATAACACCAGATTTATTTGAGCTAATATATTTTAGCTAATATTTATACTAGCAAATATACCCACTTATATTTAGCAATGTTAAGCAATGGTAGGTCACATTTCCATTTTAGTTTTACTTTTATTCACCCTAAACAAGTCACATTGCCACTGAGACGTAAGAGGCTACTGTGAATTAGGGGCCAGATTTATAGGAGGTATCCTAAGTGGGGAGTTGGGCAGCAAGATGTTTGTTCACATTACATTTAAATTTCTGCATGTTGGTACAGTCGGAGAAGCAGGGAGCAGGGAAGAAATTCCAAATGTAAGTGGTCCAAGAAAAGAAGCTATTAGAGTAGAAAGTTTTCCGGTATCTGGGGGACCTCTAACGTGAAGGGGTGGGATTTTGCTGCTAGTCGGGTTGGTCGGGGGTGTTAATATTGGTAGGGGTACAATTGCAGTAAGTTCAACAGAACACATTTTGTAAAACAAACACAGGGATGCAACATTGTGTCGATGGGACAAGGCTGGAGCTTGGTAGACAGTGCGGGACCTATTAGGTTAGAGACTTTTTTTGTACCCTGTCCCAGAGAAAGAGACTAGTGGTTGGTGCACTAGCCCAGATGTGGCAAGAATACTTCATGCAGGGGCGAATGGTGGCTTTATAGAGATATAGGATACTGACAGGTTTGAGAAGTTTACTAGCCCGGTAGAGGGAGCCCACCTACTTTGCAGCAGAGTTGGCAGTATCTTCTATGTATTTATTTTAATTCATGTTACCGATGGATGTTAGACCAAGGAGTTTGAACGTTGGACTCTCAGGAAGGTTACTGTCAGCTATGGTAATCAGTGGTTGGAAAGGTTTCTTATAATAGTTACAGGAAAGGAGCTTTGTCTTGGTAGCATTAAATGTAACCATTGATTTATGGCCGCATTCTACTAGAGCCTGGCTGGAGCTCATTTTCTAAGGATTCAGCCATTGCCTTGCATATGTGTGTGTTTGAGTTACCTACATATCTTGAATAGAGTGCCATAGAATATTGAGATAGTTAATGCCTTTTGATATCGATCATGTAAAAAGAAACGTTATTCTTCACATATTCTTGTGATATCTTAGTAAGGACAGCAGCCGTGTCAGTGTTTCGTTGTTTTGTTTTTAACTTCGAGAAGGTTCATGTTGACTCAACTAGCGTTCCGTTTTGAATTTTGTAAGGCAGATTTTTTAAAAAGGCATTTTTTTTAAACGAATAGGCTATTTTGGCGGGACCGGCAAAATAACGACCCCCCTCGTTATTTTACCTGTCCCGGCAGAATAACGATGGAGCTGTTATTTTGCCGATTCATGTTTATTTAACCTAACTGTTACAGTTACAGTGAAGATTTCACGAGTCAACTTAACTGCCGGTTTATTTTTATTTCAACATTTTTCCAATAAAAAAAGAAATAATTAAAACTTTTTACTACTTTTTTAAATTAAATAATTCATACGGCGATTTTCACCACGACTTACAAAAAAAAAGTTTTATTTCACCATAGACTAAGTAACTACGATGAATTTCTATGTCCATTTAAATGCATTTGCATATTGTTTTTTTATTGTAAAAAAATACAAATTATGTTTTTAAGTAAAAATAATTCGCTTTGAATCACGTTTATGTCTACTTTTTTAATATAACTCTCTACCGGATTACCTCACAATGTTTGTTTGTAAAGCAATTCAACTTTGCATTAAAATTCGTCGTTACATGTAGCAGTTGACAATTATTACTGTTGTTATTTTATCGCAAGAAAAACATTCAATTTAATGGTTAATTTAGTGAAATGATGAGAAATAGTCCTAACATTTATCTTAAAAGATAGTGAAAAAGCAGTTTTAAAATTGCTGTTTAGACTGTTTATAAAACTGAAATTATATAAACATACATGCTGTTGAAAAAAAGTATATTTGATTTAATTTCTTTAGGGACTTATTTTTAATCATTTTAATAATCAGATTTCTTAACAAGAGTTATTTATTTTTTATATCAATGAATGAAAACTATTTTTTTTCTTAAATAACTAAAACATTTTTTATCCGACGCAAATTACTTCTAAATCCGACTAAAGAATCTAATTGTCTGTAATATTTTCGTTCATTTAATTAATTTTTACTTTTAATGTTTTTTGTATTAAAAGCAGATATTTCTTTTCTATTCAAAAGATTAAAATAACCGACAGAATAACAACTGATGATGACGATGAAAATAAATTATTATCAAATATTATTTGTCCTTATTTATTTCATTACCCTTTCTTTCACAAGGCCATAACAGTTAGGTTAAAAAAAACATAAGCTGGCAGAAATACGAGGACTCGTTATTCTGCTGGTCCCGGCAAAATAACGAGGGGCTCGTTATTTTGCCGGTCCCGGCAAAATAGCCTCTTCCTTTTTTAAAAAAAAGAAACAAAATAAACAAGGATTTCTCAAATAAAATATGACAAAAATATGTTGGAGTAAAATATATAAAATTTTTTTTTTTTTTTCAAAATGCTAACAACCCATAAAGAAAAGAAATTATCAAGTTGTATCTTATATAAATAGAGATTTTGTCTGTCTGTCACAATTCGTTTAAATGTAATAAATACATTGCAGAATTTGTTTAATTTCGGAATATCAGAGATCTTAACTACTTTTTGAAATGGAGAATATTGCATTAATAGTAAATAATAAATTCCCATCAGATAAAGCGGATGCCATGACCGAAAATCGAAACCGAAGCTTTGAGATCTTCTACCAACTGACCTATTTGGAATTTCTAATAAATAGAATTAATTCTAATATATAGAATTTCTAATAAATAGAGCATAAAACATTATCTTTGGCGTAACATCATAGATTTATGATTTACGTCATGTTTCAAAACATGAATTCAAACATAAGCGATAAGAAAGAAAGTAATGAATGGGTAAACACTATCAATAGCGTTGGAAATTATTGTAATAGTCCAAAACAATTTATTTTGTTTTAACTTACGTATTCTATGTAGTTTTTTTCAAAACTATCTAATTCTCCCAGCCTAGCAAAAATATGCTCCCTCCGGTCGCATATTATTTCTACTAGTTTAAACTTGCTACTAGTTTAAAATGAAAATTTTGCTACTAGTTTAAAATGGAAATTTTTATTTGTGTTTTTTATATATAAACTTTTTCAAACTTTTAAAAGTACATCAAACAAAGTTCTCTCCCTTTTTTGCCACCAAGATCTTACAACTTACAAACCTGACTTTCAAAAACACAACATTTGGATACCATTGAAACAACAAAAGCATTAACGGGATGCCGTATTATTATTATTATTATTATTATTATTATTATTATTATTAATAATATTATCCTTTTTAGTCTTCTTGTCTTATGCTAAGTTTAGACGTTTTGTGAATGACTTCCTACTTCTCCTGTCTGTGCCAATTTCGCTTGTGCTGCCTGCCAGGATCAGGTTGTTATCAACTAATCCCCTCCATATCTTAAGCAGCCTACCACGTGGATTTGGGCCATTGATATCAATGTGGGATACACATTGGAGTGTTTCGAATAACTGATGGCTGGGGATGTGGCCGTACAAGTTGTGCGGCATTGTGCGATGTACTTTCTCATGGTTGCATGTAGAGTGAGACAGGCATTTTTCTCCACCTGATGTCCTGCAGTCAGGATCGTGTCATTTTGATGTTTCGTGTTGACTACATCTTACAGCCATACAAGAGTACAGGTCGGACTTGTGTGTTGTATGCTGCCACTCTCGCATATGATGGGATCCCTGCATTTTGTAAACTTGCCGACAGCTGCCTGAAGACTCTTTATGTGGCGGATATACGTCGTGTCAGTTTGCCCACGAGAATCAATTGTGTTGCCGAGGTGAATTTAAGTTGTTAAATTAGTTATTCAGTTTTTTTTCTTGTTATTGTGTAAGCTGATCTACCTATTTCGGGAATAAATGGACTAACCAAGACACTATAAATACAGTTATGACTAAGCGTTGTGGCAGTTATTGGTGACAGTTATGGCCCCAGAATAATGACGCATACTTCTGTAACATACTTTTGTTATGTCACTGTGTTTTTGTTGATTTTAATGCAAGGCCACGAAACTGGCAACGAGGATTCGAGACTTACATCACCACAATACTTCTGCCTTTTTCTTAGCAATAATTTTCTTCAATTCAGGGAACGTTTCAATCGTAATCGAGTGAGATATGATCTCTTATCTTCTCTACAGCTCCTTTCTTACTAGTCTTTCTCTTCTCTATCATTATTTCCATGAAAAGTGTTCGACTTAGCTCAAATCTCTAATTCCTTGTAAGACATTCACAGTAAGAACTCGTCTTCTACCACAACTGCAAAGAGCTTTCTTTTCTTCTTTCCTGTACCTAACATCAAATGGAATTTACATGAACAGAGTTTCTTTCCAAGAAGTTCCCATCTGTAGAATACATTACCACAGGATTGCTTCAGAGCAGGTTACATGTGATAACCTTCAAATCCAATGTTAACAAATACTTGCCATAAACCTCCTTTCATCAAATTTTGTTCTTTCCATTAATTATTTTCAATCAACTGACAACCTATCTATCTTATCCTCAAGTGGTGATTCATTATCATCATCATATTCGGTTTAACATCTCTTTTACATGCTGGCATGTGTTGGACAGCTTTTAGAAATTAACTTCCAACTTATCTTTGCTCAGGTTTTTATTTATCCCCCATTTTCACAAATCCATCCTTATCACTTCCTCCCATGTTTTTCTTGGCTTTACCCTGTGAACTGAACTTGCTACCTCAATTGTTCTACATCTACTTACACAAGCACTCTCATCCATTCTTTCAGTGTGACCAAACCAACAAAGTCTCCTGTTCTGCCCAAATCTCTATATACTTACTGTCCAGATTTAATCTTCCTATGAGGTAATTATATCTAAGCCTGTCTTTAAGACTCACATTACACATCCATCGTATCATTGCCATATCATTTCTCTCCATGCAACGCTAACCCAATGACCATATATCATAACAGTGCATACACATGCATAATAGACTCCTCCCTTGGTCGACAGTAATAATGCTCTGCTGGTTAGTAATAGCAGAAGTTCCCTGAACTTACTCCATCCATTCCTAACTCTTGCAATCACAGTAGTATCTGCTCCACTTTGTACTCCGATCGTATCACCAAGGTCACAAAACTTCTGACTAACCTCAATAGCTTTGCCATTCAAATATACTTTTTCCACATTAAAGTTCTCATCCATCTCTATTTTCTTACATTTCCTGTACATAAACTGGTCATCACTATCAGTCTACATATAATTCCACTGCATTTCTTGTGTACGCAATGCTTATAAGTACCACAAAAAATTGAGTTACACCCAACTCCTTTTCCGCAAAGTGAAAAGAGGAACTTTCCTCTTTCTGGGGACTTTCCAACACTACAACTATTGATTATCACTTGGTCTTGGTAACATTCACTTTCAGACCTTTATTTTTCATATCATTTCTCGAAGTCTTTACTGGTGATACCAGATCAGGCTGCCCTGTGGCTCCCTGAGACGAAATTCACCTACATTGACGTTTTTTTTTTTTTTTTTTTGTTTGTAAAACTTCATTATGTTCTACAAAACCAAAAACAAAAACAACAGCCCCTCTCCCTTTCTCCCTCCCCTTTTTTATTTTTATTTTTCCTACCCTACTCCCGGTCCTGGATATGACCTTAAACTACATCCGATGGTGAGATCCGGCTTACGGACTTTGGGGAATGTGGAGCCTCCTCTTAATTACCATTGCTCCCAGGTCCACCCTGACCCGGAGTGGTAGTACCTGTTAGGGTCCCAACTATGGGTTAAATAGAAACAGATATTAAAAGGGGAAAGAAACAAAAAAGAGAAGAAAACAAGACCAGATTCGGCATTAAATAACCCAAAAAGGGTTGATATGCCGTAAAACAAAACTACCAAACCAAAAACCCTGATTAAACATTGAAGATATAAAGAACTTGAAGCATAAAAACTTTCACTATAATGACCAGATTCGGCATTAAATAACCCAAAAAGGGTTGATATGCCGTAAAACTACCAAACTACCAAATCCAAGTCTTTAACTTAACAAGCAGACCTTCCATTGTTTCACAGGCAAATATTAAATTATCAGCATACATCTTTTTCGGACAACCTGTATGAAACTCCCTGGACAACAAAGACAAAAGATTTACTCTGCTATGGTGAATGTATATATATGTATGTTTACAACATTTTGGTATTTTTCAAATCTTGAAGGGAACGTAAAGCAATATTGGGTCCAGTGTACCAGAAATGGCACATGTCAAGAATAAACACAAACATGCACCTGGCTGGAAGGAATAAAATGCGGTTGATTGACATGGAAACAACTCTTCGGAAAAGAAAACATCTGGGGATTTGATACAAAAAACACCTGCAATGGTTATCTGCAAATGTGAATACAACCATCGCCAAATAAATGCCTTAGGCTCTATTAACAGCAAAGGTGAAATCCCAAAATCTGCATGTAAAGGTGGATGTGTGGGTATCCCAAATCATTATATAAACTAGCCAAAATTGAGATGGAAAGAGTCGACTGGCGATCAAGTTTGAGTGATCAACCTCCGTCAATTCCCATGCTTCCTCCACCTTTCTAACTCACCCTAACTCCTTCGCCGCCACCAACAATAAAGATATATCATTATATTTTTATACGTCAGTGCTTGTCGTCATTCTTTTATAAGCACAGCAGAAAGGAGACCTTGAGTTTATTTTCGGCAGCCTTGTAACTCTTGCTTCCCTTATTTTGTCCTTTAGTCCTCACATTCTATGAGCAATGTTTCTGACAAAGGGGAAGAATTGCTGTTTTCTGTTTATTTTAAGCTCCTTACATCAATAATATATATAACAATATATAATATTCTATAATCTATAATTCATCTCCTTCTCTCATGAACACTAGCCCAGTCTAATAATACAAAACCAGAAGTGACAATGGAGGTATAGGATTAGAATATAAAATACAGTTTGAAAGCAGAGTAGAAAGTATACCTTGGGTTTACTTTCGGTAGGCCCATAACTCTCGCTTCTCTTATTTTCTCCTTTAGTCCTCACATTTCATGAGTAATGTTTCTGACAAAGGGGGAAGAATTGCTGTTTCCTGGATCAGAATCTATCTATCTAACACTTATCGCTGGCTGGTTTTTGATCTTGAAGTCATATTTTTGTTTTAGCTCCTTGCAGCAGATGGCTTCATGCCTTGTCTGGAGCGATTTCCATGAATAAAAAAACAAAACAAATATAACAGGTTACAATGGGTGACACGTTGTGAAAATAACAACAAAAATGTGAATAGTACAAATAATCAAAGTGATACAAATTAACAATCCTCATCTTAAAAATTCCAAAATATAATTTACACATAATTATATAAACTTGTTGCAGTTTGCAAATCAGAAGGTTATTTTGTTGATTAGTAAATAGATATGCGAGACGGGCAAACGTGAAAAAGATACTAGCTTGTATAAGCTACTCTCTTACTTTCTCCCTTCTTTCGACTTACTTCTTCCTCTTCTTACTCCTTCTGTACCGAGTGAAAATTGGATGCACTCAAATCAATTGCTCTGCCAGACGTCCGCACAATCACAGCATGGAGTCCCAAAATAAAAACATTTAACTAATGTGTAGGTGTGAACATGCAAATTTTCAACTAATGAGAAGGTTTGGTTTGGTTGTTTTGCGGCATATCAACCCTTTTCGGATTATTTAATGTCAAATCTGATGATTTTGGTAAAAGTTTTTATGCTTAAAGTTCATTATATCTTCAAATATTTATTCATGGTGTTTGGTTTAGTTGTTTTTTAGAGGAAAATTGTTTTTGTTTTTAGCTTTGCAGAACATGATTGAGTTTTGCAAAAGGAAAAGAAAAAAGCAATAACATCAATATTTGGTGCATTTTAAGTCAGGAAGCTGGTATCTTCAGACAACCTGATCTGGTAGCAACACGCAATAAGGATTCCTGCACGTTTGAAAGGGATTAGCTTGTATCCACTCAGAGCTAGCCGATTCCAATATAAGTAGCTGCTCGTTAACCAAGAGTTTTCTGGCTGGCACACCCGGGCATCATCATATTTTTATACACTGTCATTTTTTTCAAGAGCAGCAAAAAAAATAGAAAGAGTAAATGAAACAAGAAATTTATCCAATCAAATTTATTTTACAAGTTTTCATCTCACAAAAATTGTTCATTACAACAATCTTCAGATAATCCTGAAGATTCTAAACAAAATTCCTTTCAAAACACCTATTTTGTAAGTGTTTTTCCATTTCCCGAATGCAAAGAGAATTTTGAACAGCAAACTTTGGCATCTACTTTGACACATCACACACTAGGGAATGCATTTGAAACAAATGCCATGGCCAATGAGGCTATAAAGAGCTAATGTGAAATGTTTAACGATTTCAAGTGGTTTCTGAAAAAGAGCAAATAAAAACAATATTTATTATTAAATTCTATTTTGTCCACATCAAAAATACAATAAACAGTTATATGAAAAATGAATAAATAAATGAAATAAAAATTAAAAATTAATAAATACTTAAATAATTAAAAATGAAAACATAAAAAATGGATGAATAAATAATTAAAAATGAATGAATAAATACAAATGAATGAATCAATCTAAAAATTAATAAATTAATAAAAAATAGAAAAAATAATTAAAAATGAATGAATAAGCAAAACATGAATAAAAAATGAATGAATAAATAAATAATTAAAAATGAATATATAAATAATTAAAAATGAATAAATAACTAAAAAATGAATAAAATTATAAAAAATGAATGAATAAAAAAATAAAAAATGATGAATTAATTAAAAATGAATGAATAAAATAATAAATGAATGAATGAACAAAACATGACTAAAAAAGTGAATAAATTAATAAAAATGAATATATAAATAATTAAAAATGAATAAATAACTAAAAAATGAATAAATTCATAAAAAATGAATTTAAAAAATAAATGAATAAATAAAAAATAAATAAAATAATAAAAAATGAATAAAAATTAATGAATGAATAAATAAATTACTAAATAAAAATGAATAAATAAATAAAAATGAATGAATGATTAAAAGAATACTGATATTGCAAACTGATATTGCATTGTGAAAAAACTGTGATCTTACTTTTGACTTTCTGACAAGTCTAATTCTTTCTGAAGTTGTTCTTCTACTTCCTTGCTGATCACATGACCCATGGAACTGATCACATTTAAACATTTCTAAAGAAAAGAAAAGAGAAAAATTATTATCAAATCATAAGATGTATTAAAGGAATCAAAAGCTTCATTCAATTTAATTCACAAATTAAGAAGTATTCATTTATAAGCAGTTGAAAGAAATATAACTTCAAATGATAAACAAAATTAATATCGTTGAATAAATCCCAAAAGTCACAAATACAACCATCGCTAAATAAATGCCCTAAAGGCATGGCTACATTGACAGTAAAGGCAAAATCTCAGAATGGGTGTTTACAGATGGATGTGTGGGCATCCCAAATCGTTATATAAACTAGGCCAATCGAGAGGATGGTAGAAAGGAATTGAAAGATTTGAGATTTAATTACAAGGCGACATCAGAGACAAAAAAGTGGTGCCGTCAGCAGTGAAGGGGGCATGACGTCATGACCCCATTTCTTCCCTGAGGATGAACACCAATAGTTACATCTGCGTTCTGAGTGAAATTTTAGATTGAACAAAAAAAGAGAAATAAGTCTTTTTCCAGGTGAAATGATAAAAAAAAACAACATACAAAAGCTGCATCTGCTTTCTTTTCTTCGATACAACTCGTCAGCAACATCAACAATGGTGACTCACTGGAATAAAAAAAATAATGAAAAATGAACATGAAGAGATTTGTGAGAGTTTTTAACAATCAACTTTTATGCTTTCAAATGAAAGTTTGTGGTTTGCCTTATAATATTACGTTTTCAGTTTGCCTTATAATATTAAGTTTCTGGTTTTCCTTACTGTTAAATAGCGAGGGCTGTGTTTTAGTGGAAAAATTTAATAGTCAAACGTCACTATTGCAGAAGTCACGAAAACACGTAATTTTCGAGGGGAAGTTTTTTCTCTCTCTTAACTGCCGAAATTTCAAGGAGGGAAGACGCGTTTGGGTACGGTCTCCAATGGGGACAGCGCACACAGGTGGTCAGGTGTAGCGAGACAGGATATTCATCTATCTGTCAGCCTGTCTTTCTTTTTCTCTAACACATACGAAAATAACATCTGTGATTGTTCTTCTCTGTTTTAAATAAACCTTATTAAAAACTGAACAATGAGTCCGAGTGATTTTGTGTCCACAGACGATTAACAACCTGGGTTCGACCACGACATGATGGGTGTATAAAGTATTTATACACGCTCGGTAAGTGAAAGTGCAACATCAAGTTTGCTGTATGCCTTATAATATTGAAATTAAAAAGTGTACAAAGAAAAGTTACTAAACCAATAAAAGGATTACAGGATCTCAATTTTAAAGATAGGTTAAAATCCTTAGGTTAAACTACTTTACTGGAGAGAAAATGGAGAGTTACTTAATTGAGATCTTCAAAATAATCATCATCATATTCGGTTTAACGTCTATTTTACATGCTGCCATACGGACTGCTTTAAGAAATTGACTTCCAAAGTAACCTATCTCTGACCAGGTCTTTATTTACCCCTCATGTCCGTTTTTATCATTTCCTCCCATATTTTCCCCAACCTTCCCCTGTGAACTAAACCTGCTACTTCAACTGCTCTACAGCTACTAATCCAAGAAGTCTAATCCATTCTTTCAATGTGGTCATACCAACAAAGTCTCCTGCTCTGCACACATCTCCCTATATTGTCCAGATTTAATCTTCCTCTGAGCTGGTTAGAACTAAGCCTGTCCTTAAGACTCACACCATTTCATCATTTTCATATAATTTCTCCCCAGGTAACGCATGTCCTCAATCTTCATATGCCAGGTTTCACTTCCATACATCATCACACGGCGTACACATGCCTGGCAGACTCTTCCCTGGGTCTGTTTAGTAATAGCAGAAGTTCCCTGAACTTACTCCATCCACTCTTAACTCTTGCAATCATACTAGCAATGGGCTTTTTAAATATGAAACACAATTTTTAAATATCTCGGTGCAAGTCCATAACTCCACCACCATGAAAAAAAAATTAAGAAATTTTTTTTTTATGTATGTACTCATGACAGAAAGAAAATATTGTACACCAAAAATCACGTAAATTGATCAAGTAGTTCTTTTTCACAAAAGGAAATCAAATTTTATGGCTAAATGACGAGTGTCGATCTATCGACGCCATTGTGAAAAATCTAAGGAAGATAACTCCAAAAATTCAAACTTTTGCAAACTCTTCAGAAATAGTTTAGAATCAGCCTTGTACATAATAGTAATGCCTACGAATTCTCATTAATCGCTTAAAAATTATTTTTTTTATATGAAAAAAAATACTTGATCAATTTACGTGATTTTTGGTGTACGATATTTTCTTTCCATCATAAAACGTTTTCTTAATTTTTTTTTTTTTCATATCAACCCTTTTTGGATTATTTAATACTGAATCCGGTCATTTTGATAAAAGTTTTCATCCTTCAAGTTCTTTATATTTTCAAATATTTATTCATGGTGTTTGATTTAGTTTTGTAGAGGAAAATTGTTGTTTTTGTTTTTGGCGTTGCAGAACATGATCGAGTTTTGCAAAGGGAAAAGAAAAAAACTAACATCAATGTTTGGTGCATTTTTGGTCAGGAAGTCAGTATCTTCAGACAGCCCGATCTGATAATATCAAAAGTGGAGAGATGGTGTGAAAGTTTGGTGCGTCGTCGCTATCCTTGTTCTGTGTGGCAGAAGGATGTTGCATGCAATGTGATACAATGTAACTTGTGCTTATTGTGGGTTCACAAAAAGTGTAGTGACCTGAAGGGTAAGTTAGTCCTGAACCCCAACTTCAAGTGGAGCATGCCCTATTTATGGTTGTCTCCAAAGAGATGGTACTAGATGGCAACACCCTGGAGGTAGAATACTCTTTTTGCTATCTAGGAGATATGTAGTCGATGTGAACTCTATACAACCACAAGGATAAAGGCAGCATGGGCGAAATTTTGTGAGCTGTTGCCACTTATAGCATCATGCACTGTCCCCCTCTACATCTGGGGTAAGTTGTATAGCAGCCGTGTCAGGGGCATCATGTTATATAGCAGCGAATGCTTGCCCCTCATCCAGCTCTCTCTCACCGAACTGCAGCGCAATGACAGAACCATGATTAGATAGATCTGCAATGTGAAATTGACCAAACCAAACACATTAGGTCCGAAACCATTACAGAAGTATAGATGTCTTGAATTGTAAGAAGGTTGGCCGGCCATGGAAACTTGGAAGTTAGTGATTAGATAAGACTATACAGAGTAGAATTTGGAGACAGTTGCTTCGCTGAACCATGAGAACTGGAATGTGAGCTCGCAAAATGTTAAAAAACGTCTGACCTCTTGACAAGGAAAAAAGTGACGTTAAATGAATAGAAGAAGTAGGTATAAATAAAGTTAAAATTATATCTGAGAACAAAACTGTTTGAAGAGACATTTATAGAGGGTATTATTATAGGACCTTCTGGAAATTCCATGGTGCTTTCTACATCAATCTGTATAATTTACTGTTAATAATAATAATAATAATATTTCTTTTGAAATAATAAATGTATGTCAGGGTCAATCTTTCTACATCAATCTGTATAATTTACTGCTAATAATAATAATAATATTTCTTTTGAAATAATAAATGTCTGTCAGGGTCAATCTTTCTACATCAATCTGTATAATTTACTGTTAATAATAATAATAATAATATTTCTTTTGAAATAATAAATGTCTGTCAGGGTCAATCTTTCTACATCAATCTGTATAATTTACTGTTAATAATAATAATATTTCTTTTGAAATAATAAATGTCTGTCAGGGTCAATACTATTAAGAAAAAATGTCTCTTTCTTTTTCTGTAAAAATAATTGTCATGGTCAGCTAAATATTCTTCAAATCAATACAATGAATGTCAATTTTTGAAAGGTATTTATTTAAAATTGTACTTAGTCAACGGGACGACATAATTTGATTTTGGAACAATTCATTTTAAAATTAGTAAAGTCGGAATTTTTTAACTTAGCGACATCAGATTAATTACAATCTTTGCTGATCGGACAATCTAATTTTTATTAAATGTGTGTGAAAGGTGATAACGTATGTACAAACATGAAATGCATTAGTGTATTATATAGATGATGCCATTAATAGATGACAATTGATCATTCTAAAATAACATTCTTACAAAATTACATTGATTTAAAAGACTCACCTGAAATAGCCAGTTAAAGCTTGAGAGTTTTTGTTGTACATCTCAAATAATTTCCTGAAAAGTTGAAAAAGACATTTACAATTTAGAAAAAAGTTGTTTTTTTTAGAGTTAGTATCTCTGTAAATAAAATTATAAGACTTCACGTGTATGTGTGTATTTCACATCAACGTAACTTTATTAAATACATTGAATTTTTTTTTTACTATTAATCGTATATTTATTTAAATTAAAAATGTAATAGAACAAAATAAAAATAAATTTTAAAATCCTATTTAAAAAAATAATTTAATTACAAAATTAAATCCACCAGAATACATTTCAGTTTAAAAAACAAGTCAGCCATTTTAATATTTTGTAAATAGTTATTTGATAAAAAAAAAGAAATTACTTTGTGACTCTTCAAAATTTAAATTGAAAAGAACTTAAAAGCTTTCAAGTTTTTTTTCAATAGAGTCATTTTTTGAAATTCTTATCAAATCCTCATGTATTAAAAGATCGAAAGTTTTGGAAGTTTTTTACATCCAATAATTTTATAAATAAAGATTAAAAATTAAAACAACATTAATTTAACAATTAGTTATAGTTTTATAACAATTTGGATCAATTAATAATTTAATGATCAAACAATGCCTGAATAATTAAATTTAATTTTCAAAATCCAATTTTAAAAAAATAATAATTTGGTAAAAGAAAAAACAAATGACATAATTTATAAAAAAGAACAAGAAAAAAGAAAGCTAAAACATGAAATGAAAGTAAAAAGACTCCTCGGGTAAGTATAGGTATTTAAAAAATTTTTTTTTTTTTATAAATATGAGATTGAAGAAAACAAAAATTTATTTCATATATTTTTAAAATTAATAATCAGCAAATGAGAGATTCTATTTAACTCATAGAAGGAACTCTCGCAGGCATTACCACCCCAGGTCAAAGTGGACCTGGGAGTAATAGAAACTAAAGGGTGAAATCAAAAACCCTAAAGTTCACAAATTGGGGTCTCACCACCGTATTTTAAAGTCATACCGAAGATTAGGTTTGGGTAGACAGAGCTCGAGTAGTTGATGGGGCTGGGAAGTAAGGTAGGCAGAACAAAGAACGGTAGAAAAATGGATAGTTGACTGGTGGGGTGAACACCTTGCTCAAGGGTGCCCAAGGAAGTTTAGTGTTGCACCTGAGACTTTATATTTTTGCTTTTTCTGATGATAATCTAAGCATAAAATAATACAAGTTTTCTTCTGCAAATAAAAAAAGCAAACTTTTAACAAATATGATTTAAGCAAATGGGAGCATTTCTAGATTTTTTTCTGCTTTATGTAGAAAACAAATGTTGAATAAAAAATATATAATTCCATACCAGGCTTGATTAAAACGTTTTGCCTTCAGGGAAATGACAATTAAGTCTCCAATTATTGGGCAAGTAAGCCTGAAACAAAAAAAAGTATTGGTATATATCATCATATTTGGTTTAAAAATAAAAATATAAAAATATAATTTAATATTTATTTATAAATATTATTATTATTATTATTATTATTATATATATATATATATATATATATATATATATATATATATATATATATATATATATATAAGAAGATAAGCAATGAGAATAAAAATGAGATAAAATGCAATATTTATTAAATCATCAATTATTCAAACAAGGGTAATAAAAGAAAACTTTTTTTCTTTCTTTAATCCATAGATTTTCAAAGATATGCTCTTATCATCAGAGGAAATTTTAACGGTTAAGTCAGTAAAATTTACTGCAATGCAACCATTTCACTGCCAACAAACTTTCACCTGGATTTGAATACCTCTATCTCCTAGAATGGAACTTGTCACAACTTTGGATGTCTGGATTACCCTCAATTCCTCACCCTACATTTGCTTCATACTTTGAATACTCGGATTTGCTTACACATTAGACATTGCCTTACTCGACCACATCACCAATTACAGCATTCGTCAGCGATATGGAGTGGCACCAATCGTCGACAAGCTCTGTGAATCTGATATCCATATGATGTCAGATTTTTTAATATGTTAATAAGTACACAAAAACACAAAAGCTAAAAAGTATAAAACTCAGTTTTCAGAACAATAAGTTAAATACAACAAATTCAAAATAGAAAAAGATAAAATTATTTGTACAGTAGAAAATATTGTTTTAAGCTTCCACGGACGTCTTCAAGTGTTTAGAGTTAAGAATCGCTGCTGACTGAAGGTCATAGCATGCATGAATGTAGTCTGGTTGAAGTGGAGAACCACAACTCCAGTGATATGCGATAAGATCAGTGACCGGGTTAAATCCAAGATCTATCAGTCAGTCATGTGACCAGTTGCAATTTATAGTGCTGAATATTGGCCAGCCACAAAGGAGATGGAGAACCATCTCAGTGTCATGGAGACAAAGATGCTGCGTTGAATATCAGACATTGCCTTACTCGACCACATCACCAATTACAGCATTCGTCAGCGATATGGAGTGGCACCAATCGTCGATAAGCTCTGTGAATCTTGACTAAGATAGTACAGTCATGTCTTGCAAGTCAACAGCAGCCTTGCCAAGGTGGCATATGAGATGACAGTTAGGGGCCGGCGGCCAAGAGGACAGATAAAACAGCGTTGGCTCGACGCGCTTTATAATGACTTGAAAATCACAACGTTTCGGCCGATGTAACCTCCGACCTTCTTCAGATGCGTCTGGTCAAACTTGTGAATCTGTATGGAATTTCTAATGGAACCCTTATTCTGTAAATGCTTTTTTTAGCACAGTTTTATAGAAATGATAACATTTCTTAATGTAAAAATGTCGAAATCTTGTCTGACTTACAGAAATAATGGCTGCATATCAGAAACAATGTCCTCTAACCATTTATCAGCAATGTTTATCGTCAGGTCAGCAAATTTCTCCACAAGCTGTAATAGTATTAAACAAATATTAGACATTAAAGCAAAGCTATGATTTTTTTAATTAATAAAAATGTTTTATCTCTATTCAGATAAAGTTAGGTATGTCATCATCATCATCATCATCATCATCATCATCATCATCATCATATTTGGTTAAAACATCTGTTTTACATGCTGGCATGCGTTTGACTGCTTTATTAAATTGACTTCTACAGTAACCTATCTCTGGCCAGGTTTTTATTTATCCCTTTTCCTCTCAGGTTATTTTTATCACTTCCTCTCATGTTTTCCTTGGACTTCCCCTGTGAACTAAACCTGCTATCTCAACTGTTCTACATCTACTAACCCAAATACTCTCATCCTTTTTTCAACGTGGCCATACCATCAAAGTCTCCTGTTCTGCACACATCTCCCTATACTGTTCAGATTTAATCTTCCTCTGAGCTCATCAGAACTAAGCCTGTCTTCAAGACTCGCATTACACATCCATCATATAATTCTCATATCATTCCTTTCCATGCAACACATGCCCTCTACCCTCACTGGCCAGGTTTCACTTCCATACATAATCACACTGCATACGCATGCCTGATAGACTTTTCCCTTGGTCGATATTAGTAATACTCAGCTCGTTAGTAATGGCAGAAGTTCCCTGAACTTACTCCATCCACTCCTAATTCTTGCAGTCAAACTAGCACCTGCTCCACCCTGTGCTCCAAGGTAACAAAACTTCTCGACAACCTCAATAGCTTCGCCATCCAGATATACTTTCTTCACATCTGAGTTTGCATCCATCTCCATTGTCTTACACTTCGAAACTAATTAATCGATCATTACGAATTTTGGAACACAGCTGCTAATAAGTAATATAATACAAATCGAAATCCTCATTTAAAAAATTCTGCAACATAAAACTTAAACAGTTCAAATGGAATTCTATTTAGAAATTTGTATAACTTTCTATAATCAATAAAAACTTATTTTAAAGAGATACGTTGTTTGGATGGAAGCATTGATGGGTTAGAAATATAAAAATAATTGAAAATTAAAAGCCTTTTCAATGCAAGACGTTTTTATTTATTTTCTTTTTTACTTTAATCTTAAATCTTTTGGAATTAAATTCCATCTTCAGAGATGACCAGAATTGTGCCTTTTTAAAAAAAAATTTTTTTTAACATCCGTATTTTGTTGCGCCCGGCATGGTTGTATCAGTGGTTACTAAATTCAAATCCTGGGTGTTGAACAAGAAAGAAGGAGGCATGTTGGTATTTTAAAGAGATAAGTCGTCTCGGTGGAAGCATTGATGGGTTAGAAATATAAAAATAATTGAAAATTAAAAGCCTTTTCAATGCAAGATTTTTAAAATTCATTTTTCTTTTTTACTTTAATCTTAAATTTTTCCAAATCAAATTCCACCTTTAGAGATGCCCAGAATTGTGCCTATTATATAACTTTAATATTATTATATAACTTTAATAACTTTAATATTAAAATAAAACTCATTTTTAATATTTAATTTTTATCAGGGACCAGTTTAATAGGGTGAAAGGTGGTGGGTTAGACTTTTTGTTTTTCATCACAATAAATCAGTAGAAAATTAATTCATGAACAAAGATAAAAACAAAAACATTCGATGTGGATCAATTTTTTTTTCTTACCTCTGGTCGGTTTTCTTTAGCCATCAATTGAAAAACAGTGTTTAGGATATCTTCTCGTTTGGTAAATTCAAAAAGAATCAAATCTAGAATTTGAAAAGATTAAAAATAAAATAAACTTCCAACAGAATATACAAAAAGAACAGAAACAATATTTCATATATTCTGGATTATTCAAAATACTGTTCTCATATTGGACGTTATTGTCAAAACATTTCGGCCAATGTAACCTCCAATCTTCTTCAGGTGTGTCTTGTCAAACTCGGGAATCTTTCTGTCAAACTTGGGAATCTGTACAGAATTTTGAACAAAACGCTTAATTTTATCCACGGACGTAGCTTGTTATCATTCCGTCAGCCATGACCAAGTAGAAGTCTTAAGTAATCCGTAATTGTATTCCGCAAGAACCCGTGGCGCAATGGATAAAACTACTAAGTTATAATCAGTTTTTAGTGACAGCCTTCTGAAGGTTGAAGGTTCAATCTTCAGTAGGGTGATACTAAGAATACAATTAAGAATTACTTCTACCTGGTCATGGCTGATGGAACAAGAACAAGCTAACAAACAAGATAACTATTCAAAGAATTTGAATATCAGAAGGTTAACTAACAATTGTTCCAAATAAACTAACCTGACCAAATTCTTGGTAAATGTTCTTGGCCGTCATGAAGTTCGATCGCTTGGAGTAAGTCTTTGATTCCCATATTATTTGGAGTCCAATTCTGTAAAGAACATATAACAAAGTTTACTAAATAGAAAAGTTCTGTGAAACTCCATTTGTTAACACAGATAATTATATTTCAAGTAACTGCGGAAAAATATTTAATTCAGAATGAGAGCAGATTATTATTATGTTATCTTTTATTTAAAATTAGAGCAGTGCATATAAATGTGATACTATGGACTGCCCCCCCCCCCCCCCCCCCGCCAAGACATCGGTGAATGTGAGGAAATGATTCACCAGAAAAACAACAGTTATCGGAAGTGAGATGAGTAAAAAGACAATGGGAGGACCGCCCAAATCTTTTGAACTCTCAAGACAAGATGGAGCCTTACAGTTGGTGTTACATTTCAGGGTGGGCAGTTGAGAGTGGCTGAGAGGACCAGCGTGGAAGTAGTCCGTTGATCGGGAGGGGTGACTAAGACAAAAAAAACGAACATAGGATTTCCGGTCGTAAGCTAATATATTTAGGAGTCAGAGTTGTTCAAGGCAGATTGCAGCTCATGGAGGTCCCCGAGAGAGAGTTTTGCTTCAAGCAGATGGGGATAGACCCGAGTGAGGCGAGGGAGATTGCAGATTGACGCAGACCCGAGATGAGCTGAGTTTAACAGAACAATGATGCCTCGACAGACAAATTATCTCAGTTGAGTCTTGGCTGATACACTGGAAGCTAGCGTTTGGGAGTTCTTTTCTGCAACGGTATAATACACACCCAGAGCAGGGTTCTCTTTTGTGAGTCTGCATTGTTTTGTTTTTGTATACTTGTAAACCAGTGCACACATCCTCGGCTATCGTTGGTGGTATAGACGAAATGGCCAGAACAGAAGATGAAGAAAGAAGAAAACCATGGCACACATTAGGGTTGACAATTGTTGAGGGGAGCGGCACATGTTCTTAAACAAAATATCAGTAGGAAGGAAAGAAATTTTTTTTAAAAAAATCACTTTAGCTGAAGTGCAAGATTTCTTCTACTCCTTTAACATAACTTTTCCCTTGTTTAGGGGTCAGACGTTTTCTGATATTACGCAAGCTCACTCCCCAGTACTCACGGTTCAGCAGTCTCCAAATTCCACTGTGCAGTCTTATCCAATCACTTGCTTCCAAGTTTTCCTTGGCCAGCCAACCTTCTTGCAATTTAAGACATTCATGATTCTGCAACGGTTTATCCAGGAGGATGAACATTCTACATGACCATACCAGCACTATCGATTCATCCTTAGGATAACCTCTATGCTGGGCAAGTGTAGTGCTTTCAGCAAATCCCTTGACCTAATGTGTTGGGTTTGGTCAGATTTCACATTGCAGATCCATCTGATCGTGGATCTATCATTGTGCTGCAGAAAGACTGCTTTGAAAAATTAAAAAGCCAAAAAAAACAAGCTTCTATTCTCAGAACCTTGTTATGCTCCAGTTGAAATGAATGGCCCTCTCCTTGAGGTGTTCTTTGATGCCAATACATCTGTTTTGTCAACAGAAAGCTGTTTATCTCTCTGACATGTAAGATAGATGCTCAGTGGATAGTGATGTCTCTCTATAACGTGGCAGTAGCCGTTATCACCGAGTTGTTTGCTTTCCTCTTCTCTGCTTGTGATGATAGCAGCCATTTCCCTCTCTTCCCTAGTTATGATGGATCAATCATCAGTCATCATATTCTTTTAATGGAAATCGCTCCAGACAAGGCATGAAGCTACTTGATGTAAGGAGCTAAAAAATACCACTTCAATGTCAAAAACTAGTCAATCATAAATGTTATATGAATAGATTCCGACCCAACAGCAATTCTTCTCCCTTTGCCAGAAACACCGCTCATTGAATGTGAGGATTAAAAGAACAAAATAAGGGAAGCGAGGCTGCTGAAAGTAAACCCCAGGTCTACTTTCTACTCTCCTTTTCAGTTTAACATCTGTTTTACATGCTAGCATGTTTTGGACGGTTTATATAAATTGACTGCCAAACTAATCTATCTCTGGTCATTTATCCCTTTATCTCACAAGTACATCCTTATCATTTCCTCCCATGTTTTCCTTGGCTGTCTCCTGTCAACTGACCCTGCTACTTCAACGGTTCTACATCTACTAACCCAAGAACTCTCATCCATTCTTTCAATGTGGCCATACCATCAAAAATTATGGTCTGCACACATCTTCCTAAACTATCCAGATTTCATTTTTGTCAATTTGGTAATATGAGGACATTCTTAAAGAAACACCTAAAAAGAAAAATCAGCTAAAAATAAGCTCTTATTCTATTCGTAAGAGTTAATCTTCCTTATTTGCCTGAGTGGACAGCAGCAGGTGAAAACCATCTAAAACGACACAAACATCAGTAGGCAAGGTTTTGGATTCTATATTTTGGGATGTGCAAGGTATTTTGTTCATCGATTACCTTGAGAAATGAAGAACCATCAATAACGAATATTATATAGCATTATTAGTGTTTGAAAGAAGAAATCGCCAAAAAAACAGCCAGAAATGAAGAAGAAAAAAGTGCTGTTTCACCAAGACAATTCACTGTGTCACAAGCCAATCACAAGGATGGCAAAACTACATAAAACAAAATAAAAATAGCAGTGCACTTACATTTGGGGTCAACTTGTCATAGAATTCCATTATTTTGTCTAAGGTTTCAAACTGGCACAAGAGTCGAAAAAAGAAAGAACTGCAAATAATAAAATTGATTCAGTTCATGAAAAAGTGCCAGCTAAATATTCTTTAAATACATAAAACAAATGCCACTTTTAAAATTTGTAACAATTAGATAAATTAAAATTAAAAGAATAGATTTGTAAAACTGTTTAAGTCAACAACAATGACAGAATTTTATTTATGATGATTTTGGAACAATTCATTTCGAAATAGGTAAAATTAAATTTTTTGGCAACCAGCAACATTAGTTCTTTTAATGGGTGTGCAAAGTGATAACATAGTACAAGTGTAGATGCAAGTTTAGAATTTGACCGATATGAAAAAAAAATATATATATATATATCTTTATTATGTACGTATCCATGACGGAAAGAATATATTGTATACCAAAAATCACGTAAATTGATCAAGTAGCTTTTTTTACAAAAGAAAATCAAATTTTATGGGTAAACGAGGAGTGTCGATATTTTTTGATTAAATTTTTTTTTTTTATGGTAAATATCGTCGACTTGTGTTTGCCGGCCAAGGGAGATAACTCCAACTTGTCCGGCAAAGACAATGCCCAGATTTTTATTATACAATATATTCTTTCCGTCACGGGCACGTGCATCATAAAGATATTTCATGTCGGTCGAATTCTAAACTTGCACCCAAGTGTATTATTATACAACCTATTATTATACTAAAGCTGAGTTGATCAACATTTCTTTCCTTAAAGTTTTTTTTATTACATATTTTAATCACACAAAATACATGCTAAAATATTCCTTAATTTAGGGATTGAGTTATCTTTGAAAACTATTCTATTTTGATTGTTTTAATTAGCTGTGATTTGCAATTATCTCATAAAGTGACCCGTCTCTTACTCAGTGTCTGTTTATCACTCTTCCTCTCTCATTGCATCTTCTTTGACTCTTGTTTTATACTGTATCTATCATCACTTATACTTCTCACTCTCTCTTAACAGTCAAAGATAATAAAGAAAGGACATAATAAAAAGATTATTAAACGTTTTCAATGCACCAACATGGCTGAGTGTCCTACAAGCCTTATAATCTTGGGCCAGGGTGTTCGCTTGGTTCATGTTCGTCCATTCACAAATGTTGTCTATACATCTTTTCTTTTGTCTACCTTTCGACTAACTTCCTTGTATCATGCCTTCAATGCATATTTTGCATAGCCCCACACTGGAACGCTTAATGTGGCCAAATAATCTCAAGACTTTACATTTGATGACAGGATATTGATGGGATGACTGTGAGTTTTCACAACTCTGAAATATTGATGTGATCAGATAATTTATGATCAATAATGAAGTGAATAATATGGCTTTGGAAATTTTTTATTTTCTGACATCGTCCATTATAAATGTAAGCAGTATTAAATCATTAAGAGCCAACAGTTACTTTCCTTTGAACTGACCAAATATAAACCATCTCAATAAACAAAAGGGAATTTCACTACATTTAAGATTTTAGTTTCCTTCTCCTCCTTCTTTTTCAAGAAGGGAATGAAAAAAAGATTTTAAATGCAAACGATTATGATTGGTAGAAATATTTATCACTCGTATGTTTTACTTTTGAAATATGTTTTTAGCGATGCTTATCGAGGGAATATAAACAGGGTAAAAAGAGGAATGCACATAGCATGGACATATCACAATATGAATATTCATATGTAAAAATAGGGTCAAGCTTAGAAAAAGTTTGTTAGGAAAAAGAAAATATATAAAAAAATAAATGAATATTGGATGCACTTCAGTTTTTTCAGCCTGATGGGTGAACTTTTATGCATCGAGGAAGCCTCCCCATAAAAAATGGATGATATTTTGTATATCATGAAAATGTATGTTATTGAGATGGGAAGAAACAATTGTTTGCAAGTGTTTTTTTCATGAATATATGGAATATTGTTCCCTGAATAATTAAGGTTTTACATGATATATATATATATATATATATATATATATATATATATATATATATATATATATAATTATGTATATACATATACATGTCTGATTAAAGATGACAGAATTGTCTCTTTTAGTTATTCTTTTAATCAACAACATAGCAAAAAAATACCCTAACTTCTGAAGACAATCGCAAAGATCGAAAGTGTTTGAGATGGCCAAAAAAAGCCTCTTGGATCCATAGTCCATAAATTACCACCAGAGACCTGAAAACTTTCTCGCCAAGTCAAGACAATGATTAGAAAAATACCGGAAAGAAAAAATTCTACTGTGTTTAATCATAACAATTTATTGCTTAAATATACATATATATATAGTGAGCAGAAAGAGGCTAATTTAGTTAATGTACTTACTAATAAATCCCTTCTTTAAATGAATCTCCAAGCAGTTTGTAGTTTGCTCCTGTGCTGAGTATATCATCAATTTTGTAAGCCAATTCTGGATCTTTTACGTGAACAAAACACTAAAAAAACAAAACAACAAAAGACATTTACCCTTTTTTTATTGATGTTTAACGATCTTTCAACAATTATAAGGTCATCTTAGGTCAAGCAGTTACTCGTTAGTACATTAAAAAACTCTCATTTTTTAAATGTGTGTGAAAGGTGATAACGTATGTACAAACATGAAATGCCTTAGCATATTATTATATAGATTTAAAAAAAATTATTACTCACATTTTGGTTCTTTCCTGACTATACAAATATATTATTTCTCTAAAAGATGTAAAAATGCTTTAAAATTATAAAGCATTTTCATAAGAGTGTGATCAAAGAGGTGACAGTGGTGAAGTAGATAATGATGCAGACTGACGATCTGGGTGTGCCATGTTCAAATCCAGTTATCACTTTCAGTTATTGGTCCCTCTTGAGAGTAACTGATTAAAGAAGGAATCTGAGGAAACCAATGCCAATGACAAAACTGAGCCGGTCAAAAAGTCATACCATGATGATTCAGAGGATTTTACTTAACTTTACCAAAGAAATCATTTACAAAATTTTATGCTAAGAATATGTAGAACAAATTTTTTTTATTACAAAAATTTTATTTTTTAAATTTTCTTCTCTCTATATATAAAACTTAATGTCTGTGTGTGATGTTTGTGTGTTCTCTATAGAAAGAAAGGTTAGAGAATCTACATAAAATATAAAAGTGTATTCATATGTAAAATTTACGGGGGCAAGACAATGGAAGTGTTCCTGAATCTCTAAGTGGACCCCTAAAGGGGTTATGAGGGCTTAAAACTTTAAATATATCCTATTTTGATGAAATTTATAACATATGTATAAAATTCTCCGGGGAAGACAATGGTAGTGGTCCCAAATCTCTACATTACTCTCTATGTGCCGAATACCTACGTGCCCTAGCTCTAAGTGACCCATGGGGATAACACCCCCTTAAAACTTCAAATACGTATATCTGATTTTAATTAAATTTAAACCATATGTATAAGACACTAATTCAGAGAGTTTTTCAACATTTTAGCTTGTTCCGACTATATTAGGGGGCGAAACGGGAGGAAGAGGACAGTAAAAACAAAGAATGTAATATGGTGGTATGAGCAGAGTGAAAAAGTACATAGTAGTGATCCTCATTCAATCCCGAGCAATGTCAGATCTTCTTTCTAGTATAAAATAATTTAATCTTATAGAGATTATAACGACTAAGTAGCACTCAGTATTGGTCAATGCAGAGGTGCACATTTGGAGCATATCATTGAATGGTGATAAAACAAAGACTGTTGGATATTCATGATTTAAACTTGGTGGACACGTCAACTTGGAAGTCAATTTAAAAAAACGTCCAACACATGCCAGCATGTAAAATGGACGTTAAACTGAATATGATGATGATGATGCAAAAGGCCGAGTTCAAAGACCTCATCTTATATCACCTTTCTGTATTCCAAATGCCTCTCCTTGCTTGAAATTTGTTTTTACGTTAATTCACTCCAAACAAGGCAAACTGCCACTGAGACATAAAGTGAATTAGGGGCATACCTACAGGTGTATCCTAAGTGGAAGGTTTTGCAGCAAGGTGTTTATTCACATTACATTTAAACTTCTTCATGTTGGTACAGTCAAAGAAACAGGGAGCAGGGATGCAATTCCAAAAGCTAGCAGTTCGAGGAAAGAAGCTATTAGAATAGAAAGCCCTCTGGGATTTGGGGACCTCAACAATGAAGGGTAGGGATTTAGTTGATTGGCAGGTTGGTCAAGGATATTTACGTTGAGGCCACCAGTGCAGCAAGTATCTTCAGAGCACATTCCATTAAAGTGCTTGTAACACAAACACAGGGATGCAACATTGCAGTGATGAGACAAGGGCTGGAGCTTGGCAAACAGTGTGGGACCTATCAGATTAGAGAGTCTTTTTTAACCCTAAGAGGGAGAGACTAATGGCTAGTGCACCAGCCCAGATGTGACAACAATACTCCATGCATGGCCGTTTAGTGGCTTTGTACAGATATAAGATACTGGTAGGTGTGAGAAGTTTTCTAGCACGGTAGAGGGAGCCCACTTTCCTTACAGCAGCCTTGACAGTATCTTCTATGTATTTATTCCAATTCATGTTACCTGTGAACATTAGGCTGAGGAGCTTAAATGTTGGACTCTCAGGTAGGGTGCTATCAGCCATGGCAATTAGTGGTTGAAAAGGTTTTTTATAATTGTTAAAGGACAGGAGCTTTGTCTTAGCAGCATTAAATGTTAACATCCATTTATGTTCCCATTCCACTACAGACTGGAGGTCATTTTCTAAGGATTCAGCCATTGCCTTGTATATGTGTGTGTTCCTATTGCCTACATCTCAAGAATAGAGCATGGTGTCATCAGCAAATAAATCCATCTCGGATACTATTGTATCAAGGAGGTCCGGAAATGAGTGAATATTATTAACGACGCTTGCTGGTTCGGAAGTGGGTGATCAGTCTACTTAAAATTTAAATAGATAAATGAACCGAACTCCTTTTTAAAAACTAAATTTTTATTTTAAACAACTAATTAAAAGAGAAAATTTTATTCATTACTTCCACGCTGTCATGGGTAAAATAAAAATAAGATTCTATTTTTTAAAATTTAAGTTATAATGAAGTTTTTAGCTTTAAAATGGCTGCTAAATGTTAGCGATTAGTTTTGTCTAACATTGCAACCAGTGTCAGGGCAAAATAATATGTCACATTATTATGTTTTTTTTCTTCAAATTATGGATTTAAATTGCAAAAATAGCTTTATAAAGCGTTATGTTATTTTAATTTGGTTTACATTAGAGTTTTTAATGTTGCAATATTTTTCATTCAATTGGTTAAGTTCAAAAGGTCACAATTTTTTTTAAGAAAAGATCTTTTGGTCTATGTTTTCTTGCATCGTTTCACATATACCCAACCTCACAGTTTTTGAAATCTGCATCATTTAGCCATATTTACTGAACTCAAATTGTAATAGTCTTCCACCATCCGGGACACCGTGCGACATGGTTTCATTTTTGTGATTCGTATTGTTATATTTATGGAATTATTAGTTGGAAAAGGTCACCTTGAAAGAAACCAACATAAGGTATATTTCCAAAAGCGAATAAGGTTTTGCTGACTCCATCTTCGTAAGCTGTCAAAGAAAAAACTTTCTGGAAGGAAAATAGAAATTAAAGAACGAATATTTTTGAGTTACATAACAAAGCCTTTATTTTGGCAGGACTGGAACAGAGTTAAATACAACGAAATAATTGATACGGAAAGGACTGACGTCAAATGTTTGAACAAGTTCCATCTTGCCTGTGAGTTAGAAGAGAGCGAGAAGCCGTCTGTTCCTCGCTGTGTCACATCTCTAACTAAATTTTTGCAAGAAAATCAAACAAGTAGTCCAACAGAAATGTATTCCTACGCAAAGCGATTTCATTGGTCGATAAGCCGATCACTCAACATAGGTTTATTTGTTTACATAACAAGAAAATAGCTTGTTACAAAATGAAACTCCTACTGTTTTAGATTTATATTTCTGTTAGGACACCTAACGAAAACGGAATTACCTCCCTTGAACCATTTCGGGAGTTAATAGTTATCGCCCTTGAAAAAGGTTGTCTGCCCAAAGAGAAACAAAACAACGATCACAACGTCAGACTGGGAATATATCAATCGCGTCCAGCGGCCAATTAACATATTAATTCATTCTGTGTTCAGTTTTAATAAATCTGTTAAACGTTTCTCTTGATAGTTCATCCATTTATTTGCAAGTTATTATTTATAATTAACCTAAATTACAAGGTTATAAAAATTTCCCCCAGGTAAGAATAGATGATTTTTAGCTGATTATCTTTATGGCCTCATTAGACGCAAGAAAATTGGTGGTGCTTATACAGATCAGGGCACATATGAAAACCGCAGTAACACAGGTGAAAATTGCAGTTCCAAATAAATTAACCGGAAAACTCTTTGATATACTTATGTATCAGGCAAAAATGGGTATCTACACCAAAAATTAATTGAAAATAAAAAATCAGTTTTATCGTATTTTGCCGAATCGCCATTGATATAAGTGAAATTAGGGGGACATAACTCAGTCTACCATATAAGTATGTAATAAATGAATGGCGATGGCCAAAATACGATAAAACTTATTTTTATTTTTAATTAAAATTCTACTCGATAGTTCTTCCTAATTTTTGGGTGAGGATACTTATTTTTGCCTGATACGTAAGTGTAAACAATAGTTTTTGTTTAGAAATGCGTTTTCATATGTACCCTGGTCTGTAAATGCATCAAATCGTTTGACTGGTAACGACCCCAAGATTCGGAATCTCTGCTCATAATAAAAGATAACTAGAAACTTTTGCAATCATGTTAACAGAGCAGAAATCTAGGAAAAAAACAAAATATACAACAAATAATTATTACCAAACGCTTTAAAATTTAAATTTCTACCGACGTGTATAAAGTTCTGAAACTGTAAGTTTTGTTATTTCAAAATTTGTTTCGTTACTTTCACTTAGCCAAAAGCGTGTAAATCAAAGATGGCGTTCGATTCTTTTTTGTAGGTGTTCGCTAATTACAGGCTTTAAAGACAGGGGCTTACAGTACCACTAACCGTAAGTTCGATAGTTGCCAATCAGATTAGAGTAAGCTTTTTTATTAGCTTTTAAGCCTGAAATTAGCCCCCCCCCCACCCCAAAAAAAAACTGACCCCCATTTTTTTTATTTACTTGTGTTCGGTTATATATAAGTGATGATATCAAATTCAGAGATAATAAATCTTACAATCAGTTTCCACACTTTAAAATTATACAGGCCGATAGAAAATTAAATTTTCTTGTGTTTGGTAAAAGTTATTTCTTGTATATTTTGTTTGTTTTCGATTTCTCGACTATTAACTATACTGCATGAATGCCAAAATTTCTAATTTATTTAGAATTTTAAAAAATCAAAACCGATATCAGGCAATGCACAGGAGAGAAGATAGATTTAATATGTGAAAAATACTTACTTTAGCCATGGCATTAGAAAAGAATTCCACTAAAATAAAAAAGGAAAACATTTGTGAGATTATTTTTCACATAAAATAATAAAAAAATAAAAAATAAACTTTCAAATAGTTTCCTAAGCTATCCATCTAGTTAGTAAATAATGAAAAGTTAATTTAAACTGCCCGATTATAGATATTTTGGAACAGTGTATCGTTTGCCGATATTTCTGAGATACGCTATTACTGTTAGGTACTGGTACAGTTTTTGAACCAGACAAAAATGACTTTTCGCTCAGCTTTTTACCGATGATGTGATGCTGAACCGCTTATTAAATCAAAAGCTAGAAAAGCACACAAGTTAACTTGTAAATTGATTAAATTGTAAATTGGCGATTGTCAAAAATTTTCAACAGAGAAAATAGGGGTAAAAAAAAAAAAAAATAAATAAATAGTCAACAAATAACTGTTACCAAAGGCAATAAAAATAGGTTAGATTAGGGTACGGGTAAGAAAAAAAAACGGTTCGGTTTTTGTCTGGTTCAAAATCTAGACCAGTACTGAAAAAAAAAACATTTCTTTAAATTTAACTTTCTTGTAAAAAAAAAAAATTATAAAAGTTGTTTCATTAATTTTTTTCGTCAAAAAATAAATAAATTTTCATAAAAATGAATATACGGTGAGTGTTTTTCTGGCTTTCTGTTGAAACGCCGCCTCGTTTTGATGATGGTCTGTTTTTATTCCGATTTTTTTCCGACTGTTTATGTAATTCTGCATCGGCAAAAGTCGGTTTTGTCTGGCTCAAAAACTGTACCAGTACCTACTGTTATTTATATTATTTAGAGTTTTTGATTTTTTTCAAACTCTTGATTGGTGTTAAGTTTATTTTCTAACCGTCATCAGTTGCCATTTGTGAGAGTCAATAACTTTCCAAAAATTTTTAACTGAATTCTGTATTCCATCTACTAGCGTGAACATAACAGTACTTAAAACAGAATAAAATATTAAGAAACGCGCAGGTAATTGGCTTGAGGGAGATAGAAAAGCACACAAACACTCACGACTCCCAAATTAAATTCATTCACTATCTCACCAATTTCACCGGCCGGGTAATTAATCCCAGAATACACCCCTAAGAAACATGTGAAAAAATACTACAACGGGCTTCAGCATATCATTACTGCTACTTATGTGTAATTATTTCAAACATGCCATCATTACTAATATGTAATTTCTCTCAACCAATGAAATCCCTTAATATATATAAGCCTCCTTTGTTAAGTGACACTGCTTTACCCTTCTACTATGTGTATGCATGTGTGCGTGGATTTGATGATGTGTCCGGCTTGCTTCAATAATCAAGTACGCAAATTTAATTTTTATGAGCAAAGTGGTGGAGGCTTAATCTTAAAAATATCTAATAATAATAATAATAATAATAATAATAATAAAGAAAAGAAAGAATAATCACATATGCAAATTTCATTTTATTAAATGTGGTGATACTGGCTAATTGATATGCATAATTAGCATGAGTAGAAATAGATTACTATATAAGTCTCTCCTTAAGTATAGCTAACAGTGAAAGTACACTAGCAATTGACTAGGTAAATTTACAACTTCACAACAATGCGTCGCCGAAAGGATCCCAATTGTCTCTCGAGAACGCTGACTTCGTAGACACATGGATAAGATGCTTCGCTGCGAGTGCAAGTACTAAAAAGCTAAAAGACAACAATGGAAACGGGAGGAGAAAATGAAATAACAGATTTATTTTGGGCTACAGCTGGATGTGAGGTCATCATAAAAGTCTCAACCATGGCGTATCCCATGAACCTAGAAGACCTGACTTTCGGAAGAATAAGTCAGATCTTAAAAAGAAATATGAGACCTAAGAAAAGGTTAGTCATGGCAGAAAGAACAAAGTTTATGTCAATGAAATAAGAAATTGACGAACCGATCATCAAATATCTACACCATCTACGAAATGCGAGTAGATATTGTGAGTTTGAAAAACTCGGAGAAGAAGAACAGACTATCGAAGAAGATTTAATTCAATTAAGAGTAACTGAAGGTATGTGCAATGAGTCACACAGGAATAAAATAATGGAACAGCTGCAAGATCAAGCAGGTCAAAATGAGGATTCAGTCGAATTTGGATCAAAGTATGAAAGGGGACGACCCTGGTTACAGTTTAGTGTGAGCTAGGTCGAGATCTCCCAGAGAAAGAAATAAGGGAGAGAGAGAAGAACAAAGTAATACCGAAAATGAAACGATCATTAGAAGAAGTGCAAGATGCACTAGAGGCATAAAGCCAATACGTTTCAGAGCGATGTGGTGATACTGGCTAATTTATATGCATAATTAGCATAAGTAGAAATAGATTACTATATAAGTCTCTCCTTAAGTATAGCTAGCAGTGAAAGTACACTAGCAATTGACTAAGTAAATTTACAACTTCACAACATGAAAAAAGGCTTAATCTCAATAATACTTGATAATAATAAAAAAAGAAAGGAAAGAATTTCTTTCACTTTTAATATAAATACAAAAATATTCCCATATTATTAGTAGTATATTAGTAGTAAAAGTATTATTAGTAGTAATTTAATGTTGGCTTCATTTTCTTATCGATTCATTTTGTTTCAATGATTTCAAATACTTATACTGCCATTCCAGGCTAGCAAAAATATGTGACTGGAGAGATCATATATTTGCTAGTGCAACTAACATACGCAGATATTTTCTTGATAACCATTTATGTTAAATTTCTATGTCAGTCACGTAAATTGTTTTGACTTCATTTTTTTATTTGCATCTCTTGAGTAGCATGTTCTTTTCTTTCAACTGTTACATGTAACATTTCCACCCTATCCCCTCCACCACAAAAAATTGTTATTCATTTTTTTTTTACGTTGTTTAGGCTCAATGCAATAAAAGACTTCCAGGTGACTCTGGGTAGGGTCAGCTAGTTTTCAATATAAATAAATTATTATTTTCTTTTTTCTTGGATCATACATCGTCTTTGTTGTGAAGTGGTTTGTGAGTGGTAAAACACAAATATGAAGAAATAAATGGATGAAAACGATTTTATCGAGATCAACAATATAAAATAAAACTGGAAGAATTATGAAATGAGGATTTTATTGTTGCTTTTCGGTAGCGTCCTCTATTGAATATTCCTGTTTTGTTATCGTCTGGTCAATCCAAGGGCAGATAACTCTGGCTGATCAACCATACTTCAATAAATCTCTTGGCAAGGTACACACGTCTCTTTAGAGTACAAAAATGTTCCCTCCTTTAAATATAAAAATATTTAAAAGTATTATTAGATGGCTTATGTATCAACAATGTTAGTAATGTTGTTCTTTGAAAATCCTTGCATCGAACTAATCGTGATTTAATCTGATCAAGTGTTACTTTGCAGTTTAGTCTTCAAGATGGCTGTCTGCCTCCTTCAGTTGGCAAGGTAAGAATAACATATCTACATGAAAAGAAAATTACAATCATATTTACATTAATTAGCGAAGATTGTTATATCAAGAAGCATCACCTATTTTTTGTTTAATCTCCTTTTTTTTTTGCGTTAGTCCCAAGCTACGATGGGGTCCACAGTAATGGAGCTTTGCCTCCACTTTGCATAATCATCGGCTTGGTCTGAGTGAAGCCAATTTTTCGGAAATTATTGTGCAGGGTGTCTGCCTATCTCATCATCGGCCTTCCTCCCAGTGACTTCAAATTGAAATGCAAGTTTAAAAGATTATAATCAACTTACCATCAGTAAGATGCTGCATAGTGAACTCTTTATCTTTCAAGTAGTCAACGATGTCATAGATGATTACTGAATCGCTGTCTTGAGAAAAAAACAAAAAGGAAAAAAATCAATGTCAATAGTAGTTTAAAAAACAATTACAATTCTTCTTTTTTCTTCTACTTATTTAACGTCACTTTTCCCTTGTTTAGGGGTCAGACGTTTTCTGATATTACGCAAGCTCACTTTCTACTTCTCACGGTTCAGCAGATCAGCAGTCTCCAAATTTCACTCTGTGCAGTGTTGTCCAATCACTTGCTTCCAAATTTTTCTTGGCTGGCCAACCTTCCTGTGATTTAGGACATTCATGCTTCTGCAATGGTTTATCCAGAAGGATGAACGTTCCACATGACCATACCAGCGTAATCAATTCATCCTTAGGATAAACTCTATGCTGAGCAAGTGTAGTGCTTTCAGCAGATTCTCTGACCTGATGTGTTGGGTTTCACATTGCAGATCCATCTGATCATGGATCTGTCATTACGCTGCAGACAGGCAAGAGAGGACTGGGCAAGGACCCAGCATTCACTGCCATATACTATGACGCTCCTGACACAGCTGCTATACAACTTATTCAGATGCAGAGAGGGACAGCACGTGATGTTATCAGAGGCAACAACTCACGGAATGTCGCCCAAGCTGCCTTCACTCTTGCACCCGTACTAAGTTCGCATCCACCACCCGCACTCAACATATGTCCTAGATAGCAGAAAGAGTCTACTACCTCCAGTTATAATAATTTAGTTGCTGTTGTTTTACCTGTGTTCACCCTAGTTGGGTTCAGCCAGCAGCTTCTTCCCTGGTTTGCACCACATTTTGAACCATGGAGGCGAATGCACCGCAGTCCTGATCACGGTTGCATGATATAGTTAACCAATTGTGATTCCACCATCGAAGGTCGACTATCCGTGGACCTGACTGCTCAGCTAAGTCTTTCCTAATAGTTGTCACCCCCATCCTCAGCTATCCACCGATATGCTTGCGCAACTCAAGCAGATAGGTAGGAAGAATTATATTGCAAATTTCACAGCTTGGTGACGAGCTGCAGGCCAAAACAATCGAAGACGTTGCTTCAAGTTTATATGTGGGAGAAGAACAGCAGTTGGGACATGATCGACCTGCTGGCAATGCAAATTAATGCAAAGGCAATCATTATCAAAGACTTTTAATTTCCGATGATCGACCATCATTGGTTATGTCTCATAGCCATAAAGGACGATCTCTCGAACGATAGATTAATAGACACGCCTCTTGGGTGATAATGAAATCTCCCAACCTCCCCACAAGGATTGTTGGAGGCGTGCAAAGGCAGATCTAGTGGCCCCAACTTGATGATCAATCTTCGCCGTGCAAGCTTGTGTTTGCGTTTATAGGCAAAGCGGCCTGTGAGGCGTCCTCTGCGGTTTAACATAGCAAATCTGAAGAGGGATGCTGGAGACAAGTTTCAACTATAGCTTCAATAATGTGGTCATTAAAGTTAATCTCATAAGTTATAGCTGATTGCTAGTTGTTGAGTCCATGTCAAATGTACGAAAATACAAAATGTGGCACAGTAATAAATATTTTATAGCCTATATATTTGAAATGTTCACTGAGTGTGTTCATTATCATCGATGACATCTTTGTTTTTCTGTTCCAAATGCTGAAAAGGCTATGTTTATGCCAGTGAACGGAGACATTTCCTTCTTCGTGCCATGGGTTATCTCCTTTGTTCTTACAAGAGAAATTTATTTCCTCCCTGCTTCCTGTTTCCCCAGATTGTACAAACATGCAGAAATTTAAATATAATGTGAAAAAAACATTTTGCTGCACAACTCCCCATTTAGGGTGCCCCTTACAAATCTGACCCCTAACTCTGAATTCTCTGTTTATCCAGGTATTCTTTCCAGTCGTCCTAGACTTCTCCTTGCCATTGAACTCAAGTAATGCTGGTCCAGAAGAGGTGCAGTTGGCGATTACCCACCCTTGCTTCACTATAGACTCCCCAGGGCAGCTCTCTTAGAGGGGGTATCCTTTGTCTCCCAAGAAGAAAATTTCTATTTATATAAAATTAGGTATGTGTATATGTTTATATATTTGCATGTACAGGATTCACTGTGAATTAAAACAGCTGCTAAGCATAAGAGATGGTAATATGGACCATTTTTTATTTAGTTCAGCAAAGGGGCAAAGACGGATGTGGGGCGGGGGGTAGAAGCCCTTTGTGAAAATTCAGATACCTCCGAGTTTTGTGAAATTTAAACAATAGGTATTAGGCATTGTACATATTTCCCAAATTTCAGTTCCTTGGGAGTATTTTAAAGGGTTTTAGAGAGGGGGGGGGGGCATAATAAGGGCACAACCTCCCATTTGAAAATTCAAGTATTTCAGATTTGCATTAGTCATTAGACACCAATTAAGTAAAATTCCCCTTAAGCTTAAGGCTGAAATTATAGACATTTTCTAGAATCAAAATCATGTAATAGATTTTGATCAAAATTGAAATAAGGCTTCTAGCCATAAGGTTTAGTTGCATTATATGTTGATTTTAATTTTAGTAAAGGGGATATAGAAGTGGTGTAAAACTTTTCTGTTCAGGGAATTAATTTTGCCTGTCCTGGGACAGGTATTTTCTAGTATATATATGCGGTAATGTCTCGTGGCCTAATGGTTACAGCGCTTGCTTACAGAGTTTTGGTTGAGATTATCATCCCTACACTGATGAAAGCGAAAGCTTGAAACGCTAGCGTATCTAGGTAAAAATAATTAATATTATTTACTTTAAATTAATATTTTTATAAGCTCCTTTAATAAGATTAAAGTTGAGCCCTGTTCGGGGAAGTTAAAAATAGACTGACACGTAGCTATAAGGCATATTCCGACAACGTTCGTAGAATCTTTAGTCAGTCTTTCTAGATATGCACCCTTCGCATAAATAGAACTTAAATTCCCTTCTTGAATATGGTAATGTCTCGTGGCCTAATGGTTACAGCGCTTGCTTACGAAGTCAAGGTGGATTCTGTGATAGGGGTTCGAACCGTTCGACCGTCTGAGATTACACTGATGAGAGCGAAAGCTTGAAACGCTAGCGTATGTATGTAAAAATAATTAATATTATTTACTTAAAATTAATATTATATATATATATATATATATATAAAATTACATAAAAATCAACCTATCACAATCGTTCGTTCTGATATGATTTTGAAACTGAGCCGAAGAATCAAGACAGGCGAATATGTACCCATAAAGGGCTGAATATCTTTTTAGCAATGGTAAATAATAAATTTCTATCATTATCATCATCATCATTAGCATCATCGTACAGAAATAAATTCACATCTATTTGCTACAATAAATACTGGTTAATTTATAAAAATTAAAAAAATAATTAAATACTTTCTGTCGGGTAGAAGATATTCAACACGATGCTCCAGATACCAAGGTTAGGCTCTGAAAAAATAAAAGAAAGAAATTCCAAATTTACAAAGAAAGAAATTCCAAATTTACAAAGAATCTACAGCGCTTGTCCATAAAAAAAAAATGAAAATTGCAGTTCCAAATAAATTAACAGGAAAACTTTTTGACAGACTTACGTATCAGGCAAAAATAGGTATCTACACCAAAAATAGGTATCTACACCAAAAATTAGGAAATATTCTTGAGTAGAATTTTAATTACAAATAAAAATCAGTTTTATTTTTCCGATTTGATATTGATAAGGGCGCAAATACAGGTCAAACAGGGTAGATGAGTCAGTCTGTCATTTTGCCAAGTCATAATCAATGATGAGTGATTTTCACCTGTTCATTTTTATGGACAAGCACCGAATCTATATATAAAAGTCAATGTTCGTTTTTGCATTATAGAAATCGATATGTTAACAGTTAGAACATTCAAAAAGTTTCAATTTTCAATGAGGGTTAAATTTTTCACAGAATCTAAAGACACCATTGATATTTTCCCTCAATCCTATCTGAGGTCACTAGGGGCAATTATCGGTTAGGTCCATAAAATGATTGAAATATATTAGAAACGAAATTCATTTTTTTCAAATAGATTTTCTTTTTTTCATAAAACAAAAATAAAATTAAACAAAGAATATATCAGTAAATAATACGTTTAAATATTTATTTTTATTGGTATTTTTTAAATTTAAAATGATTAAATAAGCCTGAAACAGCTAAAGACAAGTGTGACATCGATAAGTGGCAATATTATAATATTATAATACAATATTATAATAGCGTGCGTTATCGACCATAGGAGTACTATAAGAGTGAACTTTACTCACCAATTCCACATTCTTTCATCTCGTTCAAAACCATATGAGTCAGCTGTTTACATTTGCGGAAACGTGTCATACGCACCAGGCCCAAGAATACACCATTGAACGTCTCTAAAGTTGGACTCATTCCCAATGTTTTCATATCGTTTAGTAATTGCTGCAACAGAAGAAAAAAATCATAATAAATATCATACTAGCAGAATACTCATGGCCAACACTAGAAAAAGAAATAGGAACATCATCATCATCATCATCATATTTTAATGTCCGTTTTCAATGTCGGCATGCGTTGGACGGCTTAAAGAAATTGACTTCCAAACTAACCTATCTCTGGTCAGGTCTTTATCTTTATTTATCCCTCAAATCCATTTCTATCATTTCCTCACATGTTTTCCTGGGGTTTTCCTTATGAACTGAACTTGCTACCTCAACTGTTCTACATCTACTAACTCAAGAACTCTCATCCATTCTTTCAACATGGCCACACCACTGAAGTCTACTTTTCTGCACACATCTCTCGATACTGTCCAGATTTAATCTTCTTCTGAGGTCATTAGATCTAAGCCTGTCTTTAAGACTCACCTTACACATCCATCATAAAATTCTTATATCATTTATCTCATATAACACATATCCTCAATGGTCAGGTTTCACTTCCATACACCATCACACTGTATACACATGCCTGATAGACTCTTCCTTTCTTCAACAGTGGTAACGCTTTGCTGGTTAGTAATGGCAAAAGTTCCTTGAACTTACTCGGTCTTACTCCAAACTTGCTATCATACAAGGTAACAAAACTTTTGGACAACCTTAATAGCCTCACCATCTAAATATACTTTCCCCACATTTGAAAAAAATTGCCAATCTAGAAGGATTTTCTTCAATTTCAAATAGTTGGTATTGATTGATAATTTGAGTCACTTGAGACAAATCCTTGATCATGATTGGTAGCAGGCATGAAAGGTGCTGCCCTAAAGAGACTTATTTGTCCATCTAATTTAAATACATATTTGTGGTGTGTACACACACACACACATGTATGTAAATTAGATGACAACTAGAAAAGACTGTCACTCTTTCTCTAAAGGCTCACATATGCATTAAAGAATGGGTACTCCTACAGAATTTGAACCGAACTGTTTTTATTGCTCTAAACTAACCCTAACATAAGTTTTAGGTTTAGTTCGGCAAAAGTCAGTTTGGTTTGGTTCAAATTCTGTAGAAGCACCAAAAAATGTTAGAGTGGTTGAATCAACATAGAGGGTAAGAGAGAAATATATAAATAGTTAAGACTAAGAGGGAGATAGGTGTGAGATGTTGCCTAGTGTTGCCCACCTCAGAGTCCGGAACACTCGCAGCACCCTAAATACGAAAACAGGAGGAGGAGGAGGAGGAGGAGGAGGAGGAGGAGGAGGAGGAGGATGATGATGATGATGATGATGATGATGATGATGATGATGATGATGATGATGATGATGATGATGATGATGATGATGATGACGGCGAATAGAATAATTGGCAGAAGAAAGACGAACACTTGGATTTTTTTATAATAAACAATTTAATACAATACTATAACTCAAACAGGAGAACATGAAAAATACAAAGAAGTTGGGGGGGGGGGGGGGGGAGTGATGTATGCAACATTTAATACATTTTTTATGTAGGTTAAAAGTTCAATAGAACTTAGCTGTTGATATCACATTTGTTTAGTAGCTCCATCCGTTTTCTCCGCAAATCGAATCAAATGCATAACTATGTTTTTTATTTATGTTCCTCACAATCATGCAATAGAAGAAAGTATTCATATAATAATGCATCTGATGTGCATTCGGCCCTACTGCTTTTTTTAGGCAGGATTTGTATATCTGTCGCTCGCAATTATCTTTCTTCAACTAGCCACACTTGAATGTTGGTGCCTATTTTTCTAACCGTCATCTGCCTTCCTGCTACGTGGTTCTCATCTTTTTACCCTTGGCTGCTATCATGTTTTGGTTCCTTTCACCACCACCGCCAGATGCGTTTTTTCGCTCAGGCCGCAAGAAGGAAAGAGAAAGAAAAAAGAAGGAAGATGCCTGTTATTAGGCGCTGCATAGGTTTACTCTCCCTCTCTCTCGCCTGTTCATGTTTCGTCCCCATAAAGAAAAAGAAATAAAGAAAAGAAGAAAAATAAAGAAAAAAAATAAAGAAAAATAAAGAAAAAGAAATAAAGAAAGAAGAAAAAGAAAGAAAAAAGACTGTAAAAAAGAAAGAAAGAAAAAGAACGAAATAAAAAAAATAAAAATAAAAAACGAAAGAAAGAAAAGCAAAATAAAGAAATAAAGAAGAAATTAAGAAAATGAAATAAAGAAAAAGAAAGAAAGAAATAAAGAAAAAGAAATAAAGGAAGATGTCTGCTGTGAGGCATTGCATAGCTTTACTCTCCCTCTCTCACCTGTTCATGTTTCAAGAAAGAAATAAAGAAAAAGAAAGAAATAAAAAAGAAAAAGAAATAAAGAAATAATGAAAAACAAAGAAAAGATAGAGAAAGAAAGAAAAGAAGAATTAAAAATAAATAAAAAAATAAAAAAGAATAAGAAAAATGAAATAAATAAAGAAAAAGAACGAAATAAAAAAGAAAGATAAAAAAGAAGAAATAAAGAAAAAGAAATAAAGAAAAGAACGAAATAAAAAGAAATAAGGAAAAAGAAAAAAAATGCAAGAAAGAAAACGAAAGAAAGAAAAAAAAGAAAGAAATCAAGAAGAAGGAAGATGCCTGCTGTGAGGCACTGTATAGCTTTACTCTCCCTCTCTCGTCTGTTCACGTTTTGTCCCCAGAAAGAAAGAAAGTAGACTTCTGCTGCGAGGCGTTGTACTGCTTTACCTACTCTTTCTCCTGCCTGTCTAATGTTTCGCTCTCATCACAATACATACCTGACTTTATAGATATAGAGAGTAAAAAAGATGTTGAAATTACTCCAAAATGGAGTTGACACTTACAATAATTTTGTTCCACTTGTCTAGATACGTTTCCTCAGAAAAGGCAGCAACTTGTAGAAGGTAATTGAATGTATGTGGCATCACTGAAATGAAATTTGGGGGCAAAGAATTAGATTGTAATTTTTCAAAAGTTCTATAATTATTTCTATATATAAAGCAAAGTTGTGTGTATGTGTGTCATGACATCACAGTTAAACAGTTAATCCATTGCATGATTTTGATTCTAGAAAATGGCTAATGGAATTGAAATTCAGGGAATCTTGCTTAATTGGTGTCTAATCACTATGGGTCAAATTCAATGCAAATCTGAAATATTTGAATCATCAAATAAGAGGTTGTGCCCTTATTATGCCCCCTAAAAACCCTTTAAAATACTCCAAAGAAACTGAAATTTGAGGAATATTTATTAATTGAAATCTAATACCTCACTCACTCACTCACTATTCAGGTTTATCAACAAGAGGTTCAACGCTGTCTGGCTGTTTTTATATTAAGTCTCCAGTGATCACGATTGTGGGGATTGACTATCTCCATTTGCCACTGTTTACGGTCTTGCCTGATGGTTTCTTTCCATGTCTTCTTAGAGCACCCGACTTTCCTTTTATTGTTTATTTTTAGGTCTCTGCAAGTGCTGATATATACCCCTATTGTAAAAAATTTCACAAAAATGGCAGATATCCGAATTTTCACGAAGGGCTTCAATCTCCTTTTTACCCCCTTTGCATAAAACTAAATTAAACTAAATATAGCCCACATTTGAACCCCGTGCGCCTATCAGCTGTCTTCCAAAATTCATAATGATTGGTTAATTAATTTAGGAGTGAATCATGTACATACAAATATATAAACATACCTAACTTTATAAAGAGAGATGTGTAACGTAAATACAATTTATCCTGAGACACTAATTCTGTTAATTGTAAATTCTGTTTAACTGTAAACCGTTTTTCTGGAGCTACACCGGTTTGTTGTTGTTGATGTTTAATAACCTCACATATGACGTTTTCGGCTGTTTCTGAAATTCTATTTCTTTCTCCAGCTTTTTGTTCATTGTTTTTGTCCCCTGAAGATAATTCGTTGAAGAATTGAAAGTACTCGTGATACATATGGAACACTCATTAATCTTTTTGATTTCGAAACTAAAAAGATTAGGAAAATCGAAAAAATAAAAAAAGGTCTAATCAAGCAGAGGAAAATCTGTTGTATTTAACAATGTTGGCTTAAAGATAGAGATATAAACATATATACATACTAGTGTTGGGATGATTAATCGGAATCCAAAAAATCGTCACTCTTTGGGGTGTCGGTATTGAAAAAATTTGAACCTAATTTCTGATTCCAAAAACGATTCTTTTAATTTTTTCTTGTTGTTTAAAACATAATTTCCCATTGTTATTACTAATGATAAAATGATAAATATTCATTGTTTTTAAACTACCAGTGAAAATAAAATCTATATATCATAACAACGAATTTAGATAAAAATGGTACCGGAAGAAATGGCATGGCAAAAATGGCATGAGTGGAGAAATAAGAAAAAATTGGCACAAGTATATATATATATATATATATATATATATATATATATATATATATATATATATATATATATATAAAATAAAGCAACACGAATCACATAATCACTGATGCGATAATTTATTTCGACCCTCCGGCCTTTTCAAGCACCCAAACGAGGAGATTACATGTTTGAAAATGAAAAAAAGAGAAATTCACACTCACTATTCAATACACATATAGAGAGAGGGGGAAATTCTGAAATTTACAACAGAAGGCATATAGTGAGGAGAAAAAGAGTGACAACATATTTAATACATATATGGAGAGAGAGGGAAATATCTCACTCCAACCCCCCCCCCCCCCCAAAGAAAAGGATCGGAATCAGTAATTGTATCGGAATCAAGGAAAATATTGGAATCGTCACATCACTAATACATACCTAACTTTATATAAAGATAAGTTAAAGCAAGTCTTTATTTGATTTCTTCGTCGTTAATAGCTTTCTTCCAAGAAAATCACTATTTGATTCTGATCCATTGGGGGTATTTTTTAACATTGGTTTATGTACTTAAGAACCCTAAAAAAGTATTTCAATTCAATTTCTTTTGAAAAATAATTCATCTGACCTGGAAGAATTTTAAACTGGACACATTTTATAATAATGACCTACATGGAATCAGCAGAAGCAGATGTGAGTACAAATATAACTGATTAGCATGATAAATAGATGAGCAAAATAACTGAAAAATAATAGTGTCAGACTGAAGATTTAAAGATCCTAGTTTCAATCAAGAATCTCAGCACATAGAATTGTTTTTTTTTTTTATTTAATTTATTTTTTAATGTGGGGATTCCAACAAATTCAGTGTAAAAATAATTATGCCCAAGGTGACGTTCGAACTCACAAACTGTCTCTACGTACAACGAACTAACCAATTGACTTCTCTACCAACCCTTTCCTCTTCTAAATCCTATATTTCTTCTTCTCTATATCTATTGTTTCTTTCTGTATTGATTGTTTGCTTTCATTTATGCTTGTCTCCTTTCTCCTTCTTATCTTCTCATGTCTATTTCACATATTTTTTTCATAATTTGTCATTCAAATTTTATCTTACTCTGATTAAGTTTTTTGATAAATAAAAATGAAATATTACTTCTGCACATGAGTTTGAATTGTGTTGTTTTATCAATTTTACTGGCCAAAAATAGCAAAGTGCAGCAAGCCATGTAAAAAAAATGCATCTATATATAGTCTGGATGTTTGTACAATCACCATCATCGTATTCGGTTTAACATCTGTTTTACATGTTGGCATGTGTTGGACAGCTTTAAGAAATTGACTTCCAAACCATCCTGTCTCTGACCAGCTCTTTATTAATCTATTTTTCCCTTCAGGTCCATTTTTATCATATGCTTCCCTTAGCCTTCCCCTGTGAACTGAACCTGCTTCCTCAACTGTTCTACATCTACTAACCCAAGAACTCTCATCCATTCTTTCAACGTGGCCATAATATCAAAGTCTTCTCTTCTTCACACATCTTTCTATAATGTCCAGAACAAAGCCTGTCTTTAAGACTCACATTACGGATCCATCGTATCATTCTCATATTCTTTTTCTCCATGCAACGCATATCCTCAACCCTCACTGGCCAGGTTTCACTTCCATACATCACTACACTGCGTACACATGCCTGATAGACTCTTCCAAGGCGACTTTAAACCTGGACATGGTTGGCATCAATATGACCATATCTGACAGGCTGTTCCACGGAGCACAAACACACAGAAAATGCTGCCTGTCTTCTGTTGAGACAAAAGCAACAATGGTACATCTTCTGTGGTTGATCGCGAAGACTGTGATTAGGTGTTGGAGTGAAAAACTCCTGTAAAGGTAGATTTACATTCCCGTTGATGATGCTGTATCGCAGAATTAGGTCCCCCTCGCATCTATCTGCTGTTCAAGTGAGGACAGATTTAGTGTTTGAAATCTTCCTTTGTGGGTAAGCATGGAGAATCCCTTCACGGTTGCCAATCGTTGAATACGCTTCAGGTGTACAGTATCTTTTTTAGGATAAAGATTTGTTGCTTGGATGGCATACTCAATGTTCCTATTTACTTGCCTCCCTTTGAGAGCAGAGTAAGACACAAGGTCGGTTTTTAATGTGGGGAAAATCCAGCTCTCCAAAAAAGGGGACACTCTTGATTGGAACAAAAATTTAAATTGCCTCAGTCTAGAAGGATTTCTCCTTCACTGACCGAGGACAGAAAAGATGAAGTGAAGTATTAGAACACTTAGCCAAAAGACCAAGGATGTAAATATTAGCATTGTCTTAAAAGCAAATTCTGTAATTTACGGAAATTAGGACACTGGGCAACACCAAGTAGTAAATAATATTTTCATCAGAATAAAGAAGGAAAAAAAAGATGACGTACCAGGAATCTTGTTTTCAATCATTTCACTGTAAATTTGAAAAGCTTTTTCCGTTTGAAGAAACTACAAAAGAAGATATTATGTCAGCCATTTATTTTACAGAAAAAAAAAAGAAATCTTAAACAATTATTACATATCGTGTTTCAGAATTTTTTAGATGAGGATCGATTACTTGAATTATTCAGATTACTGTTTTGATGTCTCTTTTATTGTAACAATTCAAAATTGAGAAAATTGCTTAAAGATATTCAGGAAACAGCAGAGAAAGCATCTTATTGCATATGGCCGAAGAGGGATGATACGAACTGGTTTAGCTGTTTTGTTTTACTGCATATCAATCTTTTTGGGGTTATTTAATGCTGAATCCGGTTATTTTGGTAAAAGATTTTATGCTTCAAGTTATTTATATCTTCAAATGTTTATTCATAGTGTTTGGTTTGGTTGTTTTGTTTTACGGCATATCAACCCTTTTTAGGTTATTTTATGCTGAATCCGGTCATTTTGGTAAAAGTTAGTTTTGGAGAAGGGAGGGAGAGGGGGAAGGGGGAGGGAAAGGAGGAGGGGAGAATAATTGTTGTTTTTTGTTTTTGGCTTTGCAGAACATGATTGGGTTTTGCAAAGAGAAAAAAAAATATATCAATGTTTGGTGCACTTTGGGTCAGTAAGCCGATATCTTCAGACAGCCTAATCTGGTAGCACCAGGATACAAACTGGAAGGGGAGGTGAATTTCGGATGGTGAAAGAAGGGAGATGAAGGAGACAGTTCTGACGCATATGCAAGGTAGTGACATCATGCCAGTTTGTATGTGGTCACAATGCAATCAAAATCAGTTGTTGATGTTCATGATTACTGAAAGATGTATGTGGCTTGATGGCATTTATGGGCAGACGACACCAGTGCGACATAACCACCTCCTGATAGAGGGGCCCACCACTTCAGAAAAGCAGTCAAGGAATAGGAGCCAAAACTACGAAGTGGTTTCTCCTAATGATGGTGTAGTGCTGGATCTGGTAGCGGAACTGTCAGCTGCAAACACGAAAAGATTGTGCCATTCAAATCCTTCTTATCGTGGGTGTTATTCTCACAACGTTTCGGCCGATGTAACCTCTTTAGGTGCATCTCGTCGAACTCGGGAATCTTTATGTCGAACTAAGGAATTTGCAAGGACCTGTGACACAACGGATATAAGTGCTAAGTAATAATCAGTTCTAAGTGGCAATTTTCTGGAGGTTGAAGGTTCAAACCTCAGTACGCGGCGATATTATGAATAGAATTACGAATTACTTAATTTCTACTCAGTCATGGATTAAATAAAGGGTTCCATTCAAAATTCTGTACAGATTACCAAGTTCAACAAGACACACCCGAGGAAGTTCAGAGTTTACATCAGCTGAAACGTTGCGAAAATAACATCCAAGACTAGTAGTCCGAATAATTCAAATTATTACCAAGTTTGTTAGTTGGTTGTTTTACGGCATATCAACTCTTTTTGAATCCAGTCATTTTTCTAAAGATTTTATTCTTTGGCATCACTCACCAAAACCATTGTTAGTCGCTCTCCATTAAAACAGTATTTTGCGATCACATTTAGACTTTGCATCATCAGTCTGGAACCCCTATCTTTCTCAAATATATATTGAAGGTTTTGAAGGACGCAGTGTCTCGGCAGCCAACAACTGATGCATGTAGTTTGTTCCATGCTTCAGAGCATGAAAGAAAATGTTTCCGAAAGTCATGGGAGCTGTGCTGTTTTCTGACTTTATAGGCATGTCAATGTGTGTTAGACACATGGACATCAAAAAGGTGCTCCAGGTTGTTGTTAATGATATCGTTCAGTTGCTAGACGTCGGAGCTTCAATGAATCAAAGCTGAGGAAGGCATTCGCTTGGTTGCACATCTCAGTCAATGTTGTGAGAAAATTTTTCATCAATAAATGTATGTTTATGAAATCGGCCATTATTTTTGCAACAACCTAATAATAATAATACAGTGTTCTCCACTACATTAGTAAGAGCATAATATATCTGTGTTAATAATATCATACAATTATGTGCTTATCAGCCATCTGTACCGGCGGTTTCTAGAGCAGTAGGTGTTTGTAAATTAGTAATTTCCGCCAATGAAGGAGTAGTTTACAAATGCCTACCGCTGATTTAGTAAACCCCCACAAAATTATTAACGATATCAACAACAACCCTATAATATGATGATATATGTTGAAACTATAAAATAATTTCAAAAAGATTAAAAATAAAATATTTTAGAAACTGTTTCTAAAAATAGATTTTTGGAAAAGATACAATGTTTGACCTTTTACTTTTTTTAAAAACTTCTTCAGCTAATATACTTCTGATAGTTTTCGTTTTTGCTGCTTCATCATTTTCTTTTTCATCTTTTGTGTTAGTTGGTGAATTGTTATTTTAGTTGACTTTGTGGAAGTCTCTTTGATCTTCAAGTCTTCTGCTTTCTTCAGCTTCTTTTCTCTTTCAATTATATGCTAAAATCTGAAATCCCAGGATTCCGGAAAAACCTGGAATGTTTCTATCATTGTTTTCCATCACTTTTTTTTATCTTAATGTGTCTAACACACATTGACATGCCTATAAAGTCAGAAAACAGCACAGCTCCCATGACTTTCGGAAACATTTTCTTTCATGCATCAGTTGTTGGCTGCTGAGACACTGCATCCTTCAAAACCCTCATGTTTCCTGAAATTTGCCAAAACTACACATGATGTCCCTCCTCCATACACATGCAAACATGCACTTTTGATGAGTTGTAGTGCACTGTACACAATGATTTCATTATTCTGTTGTTGTTGTTGTTGTTGTTGTTGTTGTTGTTGTTGTTTTTTTGTTTTTTTTTTGTTTTTTTTGTGTGAGTTGAAATGTTACAAGCAGAAAAGATTTTCACATTGGAAATAAAAATAATATTTCAAGTGGAGAAAAAAGAAGAGAGAGAAAGAGAATGAGGAAAAGAGAAAGTATAAGAAACAGAATGAGAAAGAGGAATAGACAGAGTGAGAGAGAAAGAGAGAGAGAGAAAAAAAAGTAGAAGAGACAGCAAGTAAGAGAGTGTTTAGAGAGAGTGAGAGAGAGGAAAGTGTGTAGAAGAGACAGTGAGATAGAAAGAGAGGGTGATGTAAAAGAGAGAGAAAAGAAAGTAGAAGAGACTGAGAGAGAAAAGAAAGTAGAAGAGACTGAGAGACAAAGAGAGAAAAAGTGAGAGAAAGAGAGAATGAGAAAGAGAGAGAAATTGAAAAAGAGTGAGAGAGAGAGAGAATGAGAAAGAGAGAGATAAAGTAGCAGAGACAGGGTAAGAGAGAAAGAGAAGTTATAATTGCTGAAGATCTTACCTTCGCCATTCCACAGACCAAAGAATTGTAAGCTTGTGGTGTTTTCTCTTCTAAGCTCTCAAAAAAGTATTCAGCAAAGCTGTCAGTTCTAAAAAAAAAAAAGAATGGTAATATACTAATGGAATTAAAAAAAGTTCATCCAACATACTTCCAATATGAAACGGATCTAAGACACAAAAGCCGCACCCCTTCCCCACTGAATGAGATACTAAAAAAGGTCAATTTTGCTCTAACACTATTTTTTATTTTTAATTGCCAATTCATTTATAACCAATCACAAGTCACTACTTATCAAGGTCCAAAGGTCACTCGAGGATAAGGGTTAATGAGTTTGTCAAGTTGACTTTGAAAGGATTGGAGATGATGGGTGAAACTGGGTAGAATTTGATTATTTAAGAGGACGGCTTAACAAGAATTTGTTAACGTTGGACTTGAAAACGACCCTGTTGTAGTCAGCTAGGAAGCAGTCCTGTGGTATTGTGTTCCACAGACAGGTAATTTGGGGAAAGAAACTTTGCTCATAGAAATTCCATTTAGTTTTATGTACAAAGAGGAAGAAAGGAAAATATTTACAGTGGTTGTAATTAGACGAGTTTTGTTATAAATGTTTTACAGGGGAACTATAGATTGGAGCTCTGCCGAACACCTACCATAAAAATAACGATAGAGCAGAGAAAGACTTGCAACCCAACTTCTGTGAGAAAGAGGCTGTAGAGAATAGGACATCCTCCACTAGATTTAGTTTTAAGTACACAGAAGAAGAAAGGAAAATTATTTACAGTGGTAGCAGCTAGACGAGTTTTTGATATCAATGTTTTACAGAGAGGAACCAGAGATTTGAGCGCAGTCAAGTATCTACAATGAAAATAACGATAGAGTAGAGAAAAGCTAGCAACGTCTATTCTATGAGAAAAGGATGGTTGGAAAGAGAAGAGGACAACCCCCACTAGATTTCGAAGTCGATTTTGTACTCTGTCAAGGCAGGAAAGGTGCTCTGAGTGGCACGTGGATGCTATTTGTTCATAAAATTACAATCTAGGAAAAAATAATATAGTAGTTTCATTTTTTTTTTAGATTTATTCTCAAAATTTATTATCAACCTCAGATATATTTATCTTTATGACTTTTTCTGTCGATTTCACTTGATGAACCCGGTTTTGGCTTTGACAACCTTGAGGAAGCCTCGGAACCGACAACAGACCTTTGTCAGTGTCTCACGACTTAGGCCTCAAAAGGCTCTGATGATCCTGGCCTTTATCTTGCCCTTCGTGTTGCAGTTGGATCTGTTTTTCTCTCGTTCTACAGTGCCCCATACAAAAGAAGTCTCAGGGGGGGGGGGGTCAGACAGGTGAGTTTAGAGGCCAGATGTTAGGTGAAGTGTGTTCGATGTAGTTCTGACAGCCAGGCCTGGGTGTTCTGGCTTGTATGGTATAGTAGGGTGCCACACATATGGCCTATCTGCAGCTACCTGTTCGATCCAAGGTTTCACTACCTCGTTCAGAACACGCATGTAACTATCGTGTTCAGGCTGAGGTCCTTGGCGAAGTTTAACCCTGAATCTTTCAATTCCTTTCTAACAATTTCTATCATCCTTCTGTTGATGTTAAGGAAGTCTGAAATCTCCTTATTTGTCCTTCCAGCATAAGGGGTAGACGTTTTTTGCCAGCCAGCCTTGTAACCCCTGTCTCTCCCCTATTGAGCTTTTAAAGGGTTTACCTTTTGGCTAGCCTGTTTGAAACCCAGGGGATTGAATGGGGTCTTTTTCAGACTTAATTTGTCTGAAAACTGACAGATAATGAAGGTAGTTAAGAATTCTTGGTAGCTGTCGAGGTCATAGTGATTTTCTGCTCGACATGTTCCCGGGTGATAGTACAGGAGACAAAACTCAGGGGTAGCTCCTTGAGAGGCTTCTCCATCATCGCTCGCTAAATGCCGGGTATTCTCAAGTGGCATGTTGCACATGGATGTGTGTCCCTTGAGGTATTTCTGGCGTGGATGACTAGGTCCATCATGTCCATATTAATGCTTCAGCTTCGCCTTTCAATTTATCACTGTCAGTTAAAAGACTGTCTTGTTTTGAAATGTTCTACCTTCCTCTCCCTTTCTGTTATTATGCAACTTAATCAATATTCTTTCTATTTAGCTTCTTATAGCAAGTTGCTTCGTCCCTTATCTGGAGAGAATTCAATAAAAAGAAAAAAAATAACAATTTAAAAAAAAAGACACTTACTTCCAAGTTTTTCGATTAGGACTTTTACTATTACTACTACCTACAATATCTCGGTAGTAATAGTGTTCTTCGGGCAACAACAAATCAGGGGGATCCTCACAGTTGAACACGCATAACAAATCAAGAAACTGCTGGGATGTATCGGGCGATATTTTGACACCTGTTCATTAAAAGAAATTGTAATTAATGCAGGTAAATCAGGAAAGTTATGTTTTTTTTCTAAAAATGATGAAAATGACTATTTTTTATTGATATTAAAATTGTGATTATGTGAAACTTTTGCATAAAATACCTGAATACAGCTGATTTTGACATCTTAAGACATCAAGGAACACCCTAAAATATGCACTTCAGTATGTGCCTCCTTCCCCTCTGCAAGCGACAAAACCCCATAGGTCTTTTTTATGAAATTTTTGCTGTTTTTCCCTTGAGTTTGCAGATAAAATAACTCATTTTCAGGCTAAAAACAGGTTTTTGTGATAAAAAATGTAGATCTTCAAATACCAGCAGGTTTCTGGTGATATCTGAGTTTAAAATTTTACATAAATTTCAATTGGAAAAACAAATTATTATACTAACAAAACTATATTTTTGTGCAATAATCAGTACATATAGAACAAACTAAAAGTGAATACCATTTATAATATGATAATATATGTTGTAACTATAAAATAATTTCAAAAAGATTAAAAATAAAATATTTTAAAAACTGTTTCTAAAATTAGATTTTTGGAAAAGATACGATGTTTGACTTTTGACTTTTTTTTTTAAACTTCTTCAGCTAGTTTTTGTTTTTGCTGCTTTATCATTTTCTTTTTCATCTTTTGTGATAGTTGGTGAATTGTTATTTTAGTTGACTTTGTGGAAGTCTCTTTGATCTTCATGCCTTCTGCTTTTTTCAGTTTACAATTATTTGCTAAAATCTGAAATTCCAGGATTCTGGAAAAACATAGAACGCTTCCATCATTGTTTTCTAGAAGCACCGCCCTTGGGAAAAAGGTCGTCTGCCCAGAGAGAAAGAAAACAAAGATCACGGTGTCAGACTGTGAACATATCAATCGCGTCCAGCGGCCAATTAACTCATTAATTCATTCTGTGTTCAGTTTTAATTAATCTGTTAAACGTATCTCTTGATAGTTCATCCATTTATTTACAAGTTATTATTTATAATTAACCTAAATTACGAGGTTATAAAACTTTTTTTAAAAACTTCTTCAGCTAGTATACCTCTGATAGTTTTCGTTTTTGCTGCTTCATCATTTTCTTTTTCATCTTTTGTGATAGTTGGTGAATTGTTATTTTAGTTGACTTTGTGGAGATCTCTTTGATCTTCAAGTTTTCTGCTTTCTTCAGCTTCTATCCTCTCTCAATTATATGCTAAAATCTGAAATCCCAGGATTCCGGAAAAACCTAGAACGCTTCCATCATCGTTTTCTAGAAGCACAAAAGAACAATAATAGTCGATTTTCACCTATAAACCATAACTTCACCATAAGCCTGAGAACAAAATTTCACCACTTATCACAGTCTCGAGCCAGTCTTTTAGCTGTCAGGAGCAGCATACCCGTATCAAACCTTATCTGGTCGACATCTCTTTGATGGTCGTCCTCTTGATCTTTCTTCAATAAAATCTATTTATACAGTTTCTTTACATAGCTGGAGTCCCTATTTACTTGCCTCCCTATGAGAGCAGAGTTAGACCCAAGGTCGTTTTTTAATGTAGGAGAAAATCAAATTCCCCAAAAAGGGGCACTCTGGATTAAGACAAAAATAAAAATCCCCTCAGTAGACTGAGGTGATTTTTATTTCTCCTTCACTGACCGAGGACAGAAAATACGTAGTGTAATAACAGAACAGATACTAAACTTTGCTACTAATCCTTTGTTTTGAACCAGGTTGTTCATGGATCTGTTAACATGAAGCTTCTTTCTGATATCTGCATTTCTTCGTCTAGATTAATTCTTTGAATATTTTTTTTTGTCTATTAAAAGTGAAAGAAAGTCTTTCCTTTATTTTTTATTATCAAATTAACCCTCTTCTTATTTGCTCATGAAAATTCAATTTGCATACGTGATTATTGAAGTGAGCTGGACGCACATACATTAAGTGTTATTATCTTAAATTAATGTTTCAATATTCAAACGTAACCATGAGCTCAGACCGCATCATACATGATTATTGAAGCAAGCCGGACACGTACATTCACTTTTATTATATAGATGAAAAGCATATTTTTCAAATATGCTTTTCACAAAAAAAAAACAAAGATACTGTTTGATAATATACATAAATATTTTTTTATCTAACAGTTTTAATTTAATCTGTAATTTTCTTTTCTTTTCTTTTAATTCATTTTTATTTTATAAACCAGGCAACTTGGGTTGTCTTATGTCTTGGCTACAGGTGGAGTCATGGGTACAGTTTTTTGATTCAATAAGGTCATTCAGGTCAGTAAATAAGATCTTTTCAAAAGATTGAGTTTTTTTCTCAATGTTATTTATTTATTGTGGACTTATTGGTGTACGTTCATCATCATCATATTCAGTTTAATATCCATTTCACATGCTGGCATGTATTGAAAGGCTTTTAGAAATCGTCTGCCAAACTTATTTCTGGTCAGGTTCCTTTGGAAGTCATTTCTTTCATTGAGGCAAGATTTTTATAGGGTGGATGCCTTTCCCGACGCCAACCCAGTAAGGTGATATAACCAGTGATTTTATCAAGATACTATCTCTAGGTGCTTGCCCACTAAATGCTAAAGAATGCTTCATCTGCGCTGTTAAAAGTGACAAACGATTGGCAGAACTAGTTTCTGAATGATTTTTAAATCAAACCGTTTTCTTATGAAGTGTATTCTTTCTATGATAAAGGGTTTAATACTCATTTACAAGGTGACCCCAAAAATGCCACCCATGGAATCGTCAATAAAATTCACAATCCCTTCTACACTCTAACCATAGTTGGTACAAACAAACTTCAGTTCATGCTCGACCTGTCCACCAATGTTCAGTCAGGAACGTCCAACAGTCTTTGTCCCATCGCCATTTCCATAATTTCACACGGTGTCAAAATCTGTTTCTTTTTTATAAACTTTAATTCGAGTCAAGACTCACTTTTGAATGTTGAAGGCCACAATGAAAACATTGATGACAGACTTCTTTTTTTTTTTTTTTAATTTTCTTTGATAAAAGGCACCATGAAAAATTCGAAAGTGAGTTTGAAGTCATTAAACTGTCATTTCGAAATTAAAGTTCACAGACGAAGGTCAAGTATTATGGTTCATTTGTGCTCCTGAACCAAAGCAAAACAGTAATTCCAAAAGAAGCCACTATTCTACAAAAGAACAAAAGGTTTTTGTCTATGTTATCTTATTTGATAATCATGCATAATCTTTACATTAATAAATCATTGTTTCAGAATTTAAGTTTGTGACAAACTAGTTAATTAGAGTCAGTGAAAAAAGAAAAATGAAGGAAAAACACAAAAAACAGAAAAACGCAGAAGAAAGAAAAAAGAAAAAAATGAAGGAAAAAAAACAAACAAAAACAAAAAAGCAGAACTAAAAATGAAAAAAAAAAAAAAAAAAAAAAAAAAACAGTGAAACAAAAAAAAAGAAAAGGAAAAGGATAAATGAAGGGGGAAAAAACCAAAAACAACAGAAACCAAAAAACAGGAGAAAGAAGAAATAAAATAACAGAAGAAATACAACAAAGAAAAATGAAGTTGAAAAAAAGAAAAAAACAGAAAAAAGAAAAGAAACAGAAAAAAGAAAAGAAAAAAAATCAAAAGAAAGAAATAAGAAAAAAAAAACAGAAGAAACAAAAAAAATTAAGGAAAAAGAAAAAAAGAAAAAAGAAACAGAAAAAAAGCAGAAGAAAGAAAAAAAGAAAAATGAAGGACAAAGAACAAAAAACAAACAAAAAAGCAGAAAAACGAAAAAACAAACAATAAAAAAACAAAAACAAAAAACACACTAAAGAGAAAGAAGAAAAAAAAAGGATTTAAAAACATTTCTAAGTAACATGTTTACCTTCAGACGACATCTTTTTGTAGATGGTGATGGCATCTTTGACCTTTCTACCAGAAATACAAGTCTGCAACGTTGATTCTGTAACAGGAGCCCAAGAAACGTTCACTTTAGGTTCTGGATTGAAACTCTTTAAATATAATAAAAAGAAGTTTGTATTAATAATTTAAAATTTAAAACAAACCGTCATATGATGGTACAAGAAATAAAGGTTACCTGTTAGGTTACCCATTGAGCTCAGGTTAACTTGTTTGAATCTGGAATAACTTATTTAAAGATTAATAGAAAATTCCTTTGAAGCATTCTTATTAAAATAAATACATGCTGCTTTTTTTGTGTGTTTGCTTTAGTCACAATCTAAAAAAACAATTTTATACATGCACTAGAAAAAAAGTGACCCGTTTGGTCACTGATTGAGCTTTGGTTAGATTGTTTGAATCAGGAAAAAGTGAATTTGCAAAGCCAGTTAAATATAAAAAAATAAAAAGACAAAATCTAAAATTAGCCTATTTCTGCCCTCTTTCTCTCCAACTACGAGTTTGATAGTATTTCTGCTTGTGGTTATAGTCACTTTCCTCTGTTAATAAACACACAGACAGAGAGAGAGAGAGAGAGAGAGAGAAATGATATATAAATTAAGAGCGGGGAGGTCAAACAAGATAAACTGAGAGAGAGTGAAAGTGATAGATACAAACATAGTAAGAGATTGGTTACAGTTAAATGAAAATTATAGCTAATTAGACGAATTAAAATCTTGTAACTATGGAATATTTTAAAATATATTTTGTGTGATTAAAATATATGAGAAAAAATCTTTAGGGAAACAAACGTTGATTAACTCAGCTTTAGTATAATAATAGTTTTTTTTCAGGCTACTTCAACTTAGGTCACTATTTTTGATATTATGTTTTGAAATTTTAAGATGAGGATTGATAATTTGTATTATTTGGATTTTTCAGATTACTGTTCTCATCTTGGGTGCTATTCTCACAACATTTCGGTCAATGTACCCTCCGACCTTCAGCAGGTGCATCTTGTTGAACTCAGGAATCTGTACAGAATTTCGAACGGAACCCTTTATTTGATTCATGGGGGTAAATTGTTCTCTTTCCATCAGCCATCAGTCTCAAGTAATTCGTAATTGTATTCTTAGTATCGCCCGTACTGAGGATTGAACCTTCAACCTCCATTAGACTGTCACTAAAGACTGAATAATACTTAGCACTTAGATCCATTATGTCATGGGTCCTTGCGGACAATTCTAGTAAAAAATTTAGTAGCCTTAAACCTTTTAGACTTGCAATCTTAGTACTACTTATTACTATATATATCCATATAATGTAAAGAAAGGAATCATCCATTGCCTACAACATTATGTTACTGAAAGAAATATCTGGATGGATATAGTGGGTAATCGATGAAATCGATTGGAATAGCAAAATTTTATTTTTGAAGAAACACAGACTGAAAATTACCATAATTCATTGGCTAGGCTGAGTCAAATATAGATTAGTCAGATGCAATGCTATAGCAGTCTAACTATGCATGTGTGTGTGTGTGTGTGATGTTTATGTGTTCTCTATAGAAAGAAAGGTTAAAGAATCTACATCAAATCTAAAAGTGTACTCTTATGTAAAATTTGCCATGGAAGACAATGGAAGTATTCCTGAATCTCTAAAGGCCTTCCTAACCTAAGAGAGCTATGGGAGCCAAACCTCCTTTAGAACTTCAAATATATCCTATTTTAATGAAATTTATATCATATGTATAAAATTTTCTGGGGAAGACAATGGAAGTGGTTGCAAATCTCTACGTTATGTGCTGAATATTTACATGCCCCCCCCCCCACCTCTAAGTAACAAATGACGACAGAACTCCCATAAAATTTTAAATATGTATATTCGATTTTAATTAAATTGAAACCATATGTGTAAGACACTAATTCAGAGTTTTCCAACATTTCAGCTTCTTTAGACTGTATAGGGGAACGAAACAGGGGGAGAGGGGGGGGGGGTCAGTAAAAACAAAGAATGTGATATGGTGTTATGAGCATAGTGAAAAAGTATATAGTAGTGATCTTCATTCAATCCAAGCAACATTGGGTCTTCCTGCTAGTATTAGATAAGCTTAAGAGACAGAGGTGCGTGCGTTTTTTTTTTTCTTCCCCAGATTATCTGGATTAGCCATCTACACTTCATTCTTCTTAAAAAATATCAGTCCTTCACTCTAACCTCAAGGTCATACAGAAATTCACTTATTCTCAAACTGTGTACTCCTTAGATCATGATATAAAGAACATTTACTTGGAGATTCTAGCTGGCCATGTTACATAGTAAAGGGATACGTTTGATAGTATTCATCTCGTGATCTAGACTCACGGGCCAATGTTAACACATACACGAGGATCAGGGTCAGTGAGTGCATTCAATGGTCATTTCGACCCTGCCGTGTACTGGAAGCGGACGTGACATAACATGGCTAGGAGAGTGTGTAAGAGCGGGTAAGTGTTCGTTGGGAGCTTGTGAGGAAAACACTAAATGTAGAGAATGTCTTAACATCGACGATAAATTAAGGGGCTCAGGGCCCCAAATGAACATGCACACTGGTCAGTGATTTAGAGCAGATGATCCCAGGTGAATAAACCTTTTCTTGTCTTCAATTGTTGTCTCTTCTTGGTTCTTTCTCGGGGTATGAACAAACTTGCTTGCAGGCGGTGTTTCCTCAGTCAGTCAGGGCGCGTGCCGGAACAAACGACCAACAAGGTATGTTATGAATGTTCATGAATTTTAATTGATTGTGACTTGTGAGACATTAGACCTCCCTTCAGAGGGGAGGTATATGTAACAATAAGGGAAATATGAATTAAATTAATCTTTCTATACTTTATTTCAATTAATAATAAATAATAATACAACTATGATTAAATAAACCACATGCACGATATGGACAGCATAATAAATTGTTGAATTAAAACTAATACTAAGACTATTTTGAAGTCTGGGTGGCAATTAAATTAATCTGTTTGTATTTCTTACTATACTTTTTCACTGATTGCAATAAAATAATCTGGGGCAATGCTATGTTGGGTCAGCTAGTTTTAAATAAATTAGTAATTAATAAATTTTCTTTTTTTTTTAATTTTACAAATCAGGTTTATTTATCATCAGACACACACACATAATATCTGATCAGATAATTTTATAAATCTCCAGACAAAAATTGAATGATTTCCTTTCAGAAAACAATCTGAACAAGATGGCAAAATAAAGAATAAAGTCCAAGTTAACCAAATATATAGAAAATTACATCAGACATATTTCACTTTCTTTAAGAATAAACTTACAGGGACATTAGGAATAGCTGGATTATGCACAAAGTTCTGTGGAAATTTTTGCATCATGTATCGAGCTGTTTTCTTTCCAGAAGCTTCCGCCAAAAGGTATGCTCGCTTTGAATAAAAAAACAAAAACAAAATCAGAAAAGAGTTTTTTAATAACGAAAAACAAAATGAAAAGAACACATACGTTTTTAAATATTTATTTTAAAAAATCAATTTTTATTAAGAATTACTTTTGTAGTTTTTCACATTTATATATAAAATATGGGTACTTGTAATGAATGGGTATCCAGAAGATTTCAGTACTTACGGAGTCAGTCTCAAATATCGATAGAGAATCCTGAGTCAGTCCCGGAAATAGCAGAAGCAGTTTACGATTTGAAAGCCACCTTCTTTTTTTTCCTTTTCAGAAAGTTTTTTCAACTTTTGAGGGCTACAATCTTTTTTAACACTGACCCTAACCTAACCCTTTGAATGCTTAATGTGGTCTGCCTTTTCACAACTTTTTTGCAGCTTTCAAAGCTAAACTGCTTCGGTCATTTCCATGAATAACTCATGATTCTCCATCAATACTCAGGACTGACTGAGTAAGTATTGAAATCCTCTGGATAACCATTCATTACAAGTACCAAAAAATGTTAACATTTTATTTATTTACAGTGATAAAAAAAATTCTGGTATTCGGCCATTAATTTTTTTTTTTTGTACTACTGCTTCACGCTTTTTGAAAACAAAATTTCTACCTGGCTGGTGAATGATGCTCCTTAACCTACACTTTAATAAAAAAAGAACCGCCGCTGATGATGACGCAGATGAATTTAGGAGGAGTTTAAAAGTTGTATGTGAAAAAAAGAAAAGAATATAAAGCTGTTACCTTCTGAAGTGAACTGGTAGGAATCAAATATGGGTCATCCATAAACCAATAATTGGGGGCAGTATAATCCTGAAATGAACAAGTTCAAATATCAATATTTACAGAGAATAATCAAGAGTATAAGAAAATTTTATTTATTTATTTGGTTTTTTTTTGGGGGGGGGGGGGTACGGCACATCAATGGGTTATTTTAATGCTGAATCGGTGATTGTCAAGAATTTCAAACAGAGAAAAAAGAGGTTAAAAAAACAAATAGTCAACAAATACCTGTCACCAAAGGCAATAAAAGTTACTTTTCTACATACCAAAATCATTTTTTTTTAAAAATTATTTTAAAGCGCCTTTATTGACATTTAATTTTTCCTTCAAATTTAGACTTACATTTTGCAATAGCCGCTGTCGGTTGCCTCCAATTACCAGAAACCATCGAAGTCTGTAACTTATTTTTGTTTTTGTCATTTCTCCTTTCAATTAGGCAGAAAAGTAAATTTTATTGCAATTGGGACAGTAATTTGCTGTATATTTGTTTTGTTTTTTTCACTCAAAAGATGAAAAAACAATACTTTAAAACATAAAAACAATGATGCAGGTATGTAGAAAAGTAACTTTTATTGCCGTTGGTAACAGTTATTTGTTGACTATTTATTTTTTAACCCCTTTTTTCTCTGTTAGAAATTCATGACAATCGCCGCCAAATCAAATTGTCGCATAGGATCCTGTAGGTAAGATAATTTTAATTTTTTTTTTAGGATTCAAAAACCAAATAGGAATGCAGAGATTTACTTTTTTTGTTTCGTCTTGGATCCACCAAAGTCAATTTACAGAAAACAAAGATAAAATCCAGTAAATTATAACAAACCTTTCCCACAGTCGACGACAAAGCTTTCAGGATATCAGTTGGGCCCCTGGAATTGAAAATATTATTTATTCTTTAATCGTAATTAAAATAACTAATAAAAGTGCATTCATTTTTCGTAAATTGCCTTTTAAGAAGATTTTCTTTCAACATCAGACGAGTTACGTTAGAATGTGGGTAGAATTGAATAGAACAGAAACAGGTCTATTATTTGATCTTTTGAAATGAGGATTAATATTTTATTTAGATGATTAGGACTACTGTTTTTATCTGGTTTGCTATTTTAACAACATTTCGGCTGATGTAATCTTCGACCTTCTTCAGAAGAATCGTTTTAAACTTGTGAATCTTTATGTCGAACTTGGGAACCTATACGGAATTTCAAACTGAACTCTTTATTTAATCCACAAGAGGTAGATTGTTCTTGTTCCATCAGCCATGACCATGTTGATTAATTATTATGTTATTCTTAGTTATTATCGCCTGTATTTTTTTCTGTCAAATATTTTGTATTTTGTGTATGATACAATTTTTAAAATATTTTTGTTGTAAGAAAAAAAAAATAACATGGCCGACAGTGATTAACAATTGAATTAAAATTCGATTCTCAACAATTTAAAAAGTAAATTAGAATTTTATTTCAAGCTAGTAAATATAATCGAAAACAATCAATTTTATCCTGAATTTGGGTAAAAACTAAGTGAAATAAATGTGATATTGCAATGGACCCGATGCTATAATTGAACCATATATAGATAGGCATTAAACTAAACGAGAACGTATGTTTGGATTTTTATGATTTTAATTCATACCTACTTTCGGCCGTTGTAAACTCTGATCTTCTTCAGATACATCTTGTTGAATTCATGAATCTGTCATCTCCGTAGATGTTCATAAATGATCTCAGCATATGATTTTGCAGATCAAGAAAAGTGTTGGCCTCAAAATAGATCCTTGAGGCATGTCGACATTCAGTTGTCAATATTTTTGTCCATTTCTCAGTACTTAATGCTTGTACGATTCCAGGGTTTTTTTTTATACGTTAATGCTACGACAATTGAATATATAATCGGAGCAAATTATCTATTGCATAAATAAATGTCACTATTCTTAAAAAAAAACATGAAAAGCTATTGAAAGTATCACTAATAAATTCGTTGTGGGACTTAAGCTACGATATACTTTGACTATGGACGTTTTGTGTAAATAAATGTTGGCTTATATCTCAGGAAGAGTGCATATTAGAGAAAAAGTTAACACGACGACGATAAATAATTGAACACGTATTTCTTTGAATGATACACAACGTACATGAAAGTAATTTATATTAATATTAAAGTGGTGGTTTTGTGAAACTTTATTAGAGGTTTCCCCTGGAAAAAAATTGACATAAAATAGAAGGCTGTGGTGGGTTCTCGTGATATCTGAGCTTCAAATTTTACATAATTTTAATTGCAAAAACAATTTTTTTTTAGTAACAAAACTATATTTTTGTGAAATCACCGCATATATAGCTAACTAAACATGAACATCATTTGTAATAAGATGATCTCTGTTGAAACTATAAAATAATACAATTCAAAATAAAATATTTTAAAAACTCTGTTTATTAAATTACTTTTTGGAAAAGATGAAACTTGAGTTCACACTAAACATGTTTGACTTTTTAAAAACTTCTTCAGCTAGTATACTTCTGATAATTTTCTTTTTGCTGCTTCATCATTTTTTTTTTCAAATCTTTTGTGATAGTTGTCATTTTATCTTAGTTGACTTGATGGAGGTCTCTTTGATCTTTAAGTCTTCTGCTTTCTTTTCTCTTTAAATTTGAAGCCCACTAAGAATATAGTGTCAGTTTATTATAAGGGACATTTTAATACACAATTAATCTTCAAAATATCTGCAGAAGTTAAATTACAATATTTAATTCAATACTAAAATTACAATATTTAATTTAATACTACTATTGTCATATTTGGGCTTGTGAATCTCTGTCCCATTTGAGGGTTTTTGATAACATTCAGAAACCTTCTTCTCTACACCCCCTCTCTCACAGACATGATGTTACTAGTCTCAGTCTTTTCTATAAATACTAGTATGGCATGTGTTCTTCAGAATTATGTGATCTATTCCCTGCTTTTTTTGTTCTGGCTCATGACTCGTTGGTCTAGTCGTCTCCATCAATTCGCTGTTTGGATACCTCATTGTTATTACAGCTTCCTATTCCAGTAGCTTCTTTCCAAGAACTGCATGCTTGTGGAACTCTCTTATTGCTGACCGTTTTTCTCTTTTTCAAGACTAAGGTCAATAGGTATCTCCTGACTTTGCAATAATCATCTTTCGTTCTTGTTAGCTCCTTACATGAAGTGGCTTCATGCCTTGTCTGGAGCGATTTCCATAAAAACATTTTTATGATTCATTTACTTCGTTTTTATGTTCCATTCGATTTTACCTGTGATCAACTGAAACAGGAAGCACAGATAATGAAATGTAAAACTCGATTTTCAGAACAAATAGTTAAATACAACAAATCGGACCGGCAAATTATATACAATAGGAAAAGACCAAAGTGTCCGTACAGTAGAAAATATTGTTTTAAATTGATTGATTTGTGTAAGTATAAGTAATTTCGATAATCATTTTATTGGTAACACCATTTATTCAGTAAAATATTTATGATAAACAATATCATGCATAGTGTGTCAGATAAGACATTTTTACATTAAGAAATGTTGTGTTGTTATCATTTCCATAAAAATGTGCTAAAAAACACTTACAAAATAAAGGTTCCATTAGAAATTCCGTAGAGATTCACGAGTTCGACAAGACGCACCTGAAGAAGATCAGAGGTTACATTGGCCGAAATGTTGTGAGAATAACATCCAAGATGAGAACAGTAGTCCAAATAATCCAAATAATAAAACTCTTGGCTATATATATATATATTTGTGTATGGAAATCGCTCCAGACAAGGCATAAAGCCACTTGATGTAAGGAGCTAAAAAAATACTACTTTAAGGTAAAAAATTAGCAAACAATAGGTATTAGATGGATAGATTCCGACCCCAAAAACAGCAATTCTTCCTCCTTTGTCAGAAACATCGCTCATGGAATGTGAGGACTAAAGGCCAAAATAAGGGATGTGAGAGTTACAAGGCTGCCGAAAGTAATATTGCAACACAGTTTTCACGCATTCTCGTGACAATTTGGTTTTTCTTCCATGCCCAGACAAATTTCCTGTCGTGCCAAATTGTTTAGAGTTCTTTTTAACAGACTATATTGTAGATCTAGAGATAGCTAACCAGTTTGTGTTGTAACTATTTCCCGACTTGTCTTCTCCATCATATTGCTGATGTAAGAATGATGTTCCTTGCTGGAATTATCACAAATATTCTACTGAATAAATAGTCTAGAAGGATTCACCAATAATTATGTAATTCAATCAATTTAAAACAATATTTTCTACTGTACAAATAATTTTATTTTTTCTATTTTACATAATTTGCCTGTCAAATTTGTTCTATTTAACCTATTGTTCTAAAAATTGAGTCTTATATTCTTTTTGTGCTTATTAACATATTAAAAAATCTGACATCATACAGACATCAAATACTGAATTTATTATTATTATCATCTTCAGTTTTCATCTTTGTGTCACCATTGTTATTATTATGTTAACAATATGATGGGTAAAACAAAACAGATAAGTGTTGACTTGAGACAGAGGATTATTAACCTCTGCAAGACGGAAAATAGTTAGATAGGGAATTAATAAAAATGCAAATAAAAACATGTTTTTAATTTTTTCATTTTGTCAATCTCCCTCATGACATGATACAAATAAAGTTATTGTCTTTTACGTTTTGTTCGATTTGTTTATCGGCCATATTGAAAATCTAACATTATGAAATGTTTTTCAGCATTCGCGATTCAACTTGTTATAATTTACTGGGTTTTTTTAAGCAAAAACTGTTGATCGGATTAAATATGAAATCAGTGAAATCAAATGGAAATGAAAGACTAATATTTGCCAAAACTAAGTGACTGAACATTTTATGTATGTACCGTTCAACAAAACTATTAAGGTCAAAGAAATAGAGGAAAACTGTCTTTAATTTAGATATAAAATAATGGTTTTATACAATAAGTTGTTTTGGAATAGTGCTGAGCAGCATTTTTTTTAGGATACCCCTAAAGTTGATGTTAACCAAACTGCTTTAGTTTGTTATCTACAAGGAAAAAATATCTACACCGTGCTACTTTGGATTGATATCTACAAGGAAAAAATATCTACACCGTGCTACTTTGGATTGATATCTACAAGGAAAAAATATCTACACCGTGCTACTTTAGATTGATATCTACAAGGAAAAAATATCTACACTGTGCTACTTTGGATTGATATCTACAAGGAAAAAATATCTACACCGTGCTACTTTGGATTGATATCTACAAGGAAAAAATATCTACACCGTGCTACTTTGGATTGATATCTACAAGGAAAAATATCTACACTGTGCTACTTTGGATTGATATCTACAAGGAAAAAATATCTACACCGTGCTACTTTAGATTGATATCTACAAGGAAAAAATATCTACACCGTGCTACTTTGGATTGATATCTACAAGGAAAAAATATCTACACCGTGCTACTTTGGATTGATATCTACAAGGAAAAATATCTACACTGTGCTACTTTGGATTGATATCTACAAGGAAAAAATATCTACACCGTGCTACTTTAGATTGATATCTACAAGGAAAAAATATCTACACCGTGCTACTTTGGATTGATATCTACAAGGAAAAATATCTACACTGTGCTACTTTGGATTGATATCTACAAGGAAAAAATATCTACACCGTGCTACTTTAGATTGATATCTACAAGGAAAAAATATCTACACCGTGCTACTTTGGATTGATATCTACAAGGAAAAAATATCTACACCGTGCTACTTTGGATTGATATCTACAAGGAAAAAATATCTACACCGTGCTACTTTGGATTGATATCTACAAGGAAAAAATATCTACACTGTGCTACTTTGGATTGATATCTACAAGGAAAAAATATCTACACCGTGCTACTTTGGATTGATATCTACAAGGAAAAAATATCTACACCGTGCTACTTTGGATTGATATCTACAAGGAAAAAATATCTACACCGTGCTACTTTGGATTGATATCTACAAGGAAAAAATATCTACACCGTGCTACTTTGGATTGATATCTACAAGGAAAAAATATCTACACTGTGCTACTTTGGATTGATATCTACAAGGAAAAAATATCTACACCGTGCTACTTTGGATTGATATCTACAAGGAAAAAATATCTACACCGTGCTACTTTGGATTGATATCTACAAGGAAAAAATATCTACACCGTGCTACTTTGGATTGATATCTACAAGGAAAAAATATCTACACCGTGCTACTTTGGATTGATATCTACAAGGAAAAAATATCTACACTGTGCTACTTTGGATTGATATCTACAAGGAAAAAATATCTACACCGTGCTACTTTGGATTGATATCTACAAGGAAAAAATATCTACACCGTGCTACTTTGGATTGATATCTACAAGGAAAAAATATCTACACCGTGCTACTTTGGATTGATATCTACAAGGAAAAAATATCTACACCGTGCTACTTTGGATTGATATCTACAAGGAAAAAATATCTACACTGTGCTACTTTGGATTGATATCTACAAGGAAAAAATATCTACACCGTGCTACTTTGGATTGATATCTACAAGGAAAAAATATCTACACCGTGCTACTTTGGATTGATATCTACAAGGAAAAAATATCTACACAGTGCTACTTTGGATTGATATCTACAAGGAAAAAATATCTACACCGTGCTACTTTAGATTGATATCTACAAGGAAAAAATATCTACACCGTGCTACTTTGGATTGATATCTACAAGGAAAAAATATCTACACCGTGCTACTTTGGATTGATATCTACAAGGAAAAAATATCTACACCGTGCTACTTTGGATTGATATCTACAAGGAAAAAATATCTACACCGTGCTACTTTGGATTGATATCTACAAGGAAAAAATATCTACACTGTGCTACTTTGGATTGATATCTACAAGGAAAAAATATCTACACCGTGCTACTTTAGATTGATATCTACAAGGAAAAAATATCTACACCGTGCTACTTTGGATTGATATCTACAAGGAAAAAATATCTACACTGTGCTACTTTGGATTGATATCTACAAGGAAAAAATATCTACACCGTGCTACTTTAGATTGATATCTACAAGGAAAAAATATCTACACCGTGCTACTTTGGATTGATATCTACAAGGAAAAAATATCTACACCGTGCTACTTTGGATTGATATCTACAAGGAAAAAATATCTACACCGTGCTACTTTGGATTGATATCTACAAGGAAAAAATATCTACACTGTGCTACTTTGGATTGATATCTACAAGGAAAAAATATCTACACCGTGCTACTTTAGATTGATATCTACAAGGAAAAAATATCTACACCGTGCTACTTTGGATTGATATCTACAAGGAAAAAATATCTACACCGTGCTACTTTGGATTGATATCTACAAGGAAAAAATATCTACACCGTGCTACTTTGGATTGATATCTACAAGGAAAAAATATCTACACTGTGCTACTTTGGATTGATATCTACAAGGAAAAAATATCTACACCGTGCTACTTTGGATTGATATCTACAAGGAAAAAATATCTACACTGTGCTACTTTAGATTGATATCTACAAGGAAAAAATATCTACACTGTGCTACTTTGGATTGATATCTACAAGGAAAAAATATCTACACCGTGCTACTTTGGATTGATATCTACAAGGAAAAAATATCTACACCGTGCTACTTTGGATTGATATCTACAAGGAAAAAATATCTACACTGTGCTACTTTGGATTGATATCTACAAGGAAAAAATATCTACACCGTGCTACTTTAGATTGATATCTACAAGGAAAAAATATCTACACCGTGCTACTTTGGATTGATATCTACAAGGAAAAAATATCTACACCGTGCTACTTTGGATTGATATCTACAAGGAAAAAATATCTACACCGTGCTACTTTGGATTGATATCTACAAGGAAAAAATATCTACACCGTGCTACTTTGGATTGATATCTACAAGGAAAAAATATCTACACCGTGCTACTTTAGATTGATATCTACAAGGAAAAAATATCTACACCGTGCTACTTTGGATTGATATCTACAAGGAAAAAATATCTACACCGTGCTACTTTGGATTGATATCTACAAGGAAAAAATATCTACACCGTGCTACTTTGGATTGATATCTACAAGGAAAAAATATCTACACTGTGCTACTTTGGATTGATATCTACAAGGAAAAAATATCTACACCGTGCTACTTTGGATTGATATCTACAAGGAAAAAATATCTACACTGTGCTACTTTAGATTGATATCTACAAGGAAAAAATATCTACACTGTGCTACTTTGGATTGATATCTACAAGGAAAAAATATCTACACCGTGCTACTTTGGATTGATATCTACAAGGAAAAAATATCTACACCGTGCTACTTTGGATTGATATCTACAAGGAAAAAATATCTACACCGTGCTACTTTGGATTGATATCTACAAGGAAAAAATATCTACACTGTGCTACTTTAGATTGATATCTACAAGGAAAAAATATCTACACTGTGCTACTTTGGATTGATATCTACAAGGAAAAAATATCTACACCGTGCTACTTTGGATTGATATCTACAAGGAAAAAATATCTACACCGTGCTACTTTAGATTGATATCTACAAGGAAAAAATATCTACACCGTGCTACTTTGGATTGATATCTACAAGGAAAAAATATCTACACCGTGCTACTTTGGATTGATATCTACAAGGAAAAAATATCTACACCGTGCTACTTTGGATTGATATCTACAAGGAAAAAATATCTACACTGTGCTACTTTGGATTGATATCTACAAGAAAAAAATATCTACACCGTGCTACTTTGGATTGATATCTACAAGGAAAAAATATCTACACTGTGCTACTTTAGATTGATATCTACAAGGAAAAAATATCTACACTGTGCTACTTTGGATTGATATCTACAAGGAAAAAATATCTACACCGTGCTACTTTGGATTGATATCTACAAGGAAAAAATATCTACACCGTGCTACTTTGGATTGATATCTACAAGGAAAAAATATCTACACCGTGCTACTTTGGATTGATATCTACAAGGAAAAAATATCTACACCGTGCTACTTTGGATTGATATCTACAAGGAAAAAATATCTACACTGTGCTACTTTGGATTGATATCTACAAGGAAAAAATATCTACACCGTGCTACTTTGGATTGATATCTACAAGGAAAAAATATCTACACCGTGCTACTTTGGATTGATATCTACAAGGAAAAAATATCTACACTGTGCTACTTTAGATTGATATCTACAAGGAAAAAATATCTACACCGTGCTACTTTGGATTGATATCTACAAGGAAAAAATATCTACACCGTGCTACTTTGGATTGATATCTACAAGGAAAAAATATCTACACCGTGCTACTTTAGATTGATATCTACAAGGAAAAAATATCTACACCGTGCTACTTTGGATTGATATCTACAAGGAAAAAATATCTACACCGTGCTACTTTGGATTGATATCTACAAGGAAAAAATATCTACACCGTGCTACTTTAGATTGATATCTACAAGGAAAAAATATCTACACTGTGCTACTTTGGATTGATATCTACAAGGAAAAAATATCTACACCGTGCTACTTTAGATTGATATCTACAAGGAAAAAATATCTACACTGTGCTACTTTGGATTGATATCTACAAGGAAAAAATATCTACACCGTGCTACTTTGGATTGATATCTACAAGGAAAAAATATCTACACCGTGCTACTTTAGATTGATATCTACAAGGAAAAAATATCTACACCGTGCTACTTTGGATTGATATCTACAAGGAAAAAATATCTACACCGTGCTACTTTGGATTGATATCTACAAGGAAAAAATATCTACACCGTGCTACTTTAGATTGATATCTACAAGGAAAAAATATCTACACTGTGCTACTTTGGATTGATATCTACAAGGAAAAAATATCTACACCGTGCTACTTTAGATTGATATCTACAAGGAAAAAATATCTACACCGTGCTACTTTGGATTGATATCTACAAGGAAAAAATATCTACACTGTGCTACTTTGGATTGATATCTACAAGGAAAAAATATCTACACCGTGCTACTTTGGATTGATATCTACAAGGAAAAAATATCTACACCGTGCTACTTTGGATTGATATCTACAAGGAAAAAATATCTACACTGTGCTACTTTGGATTGATATCTACAAGGAAAAAATATCTACACCGTGCTACTTTGGATTGATATCTACAAGGAAAAAATATCTACACCGTGCTACTTTGGATTGATATCTACAAGGAAAAAATATCTACACTGTGCTACTTTGGATTGATATCTACAAGGAAAAAATATCTACACCGTGCTACTTTGGATTGATATCTACAAGGAAAAAATATCTACACCGTGCTACTTTGGATTGATATCTACAAGGAAAAAATATCTACACCGTGCTACTTTGGATTGATATCTACAAGGAAAAAATATCTACACCGTGCTACTTTGGATTGATATCTACAAGGAAAAAATATCTACACCGTGCTACTTTAGATTGATATCTACAAGGAAAAAATATCTACACCGTGCTACTTTGGATTGATATCTACAAGGAAAAAATATCTACACCGTGCTACTTTGGATTGATATCTACAAGGAAAAAATATCTACACTGTGCTACTTTAGATTGATATCTACAAGGAAAAAATATCTACACTGTGCTACTTTGGATTGATATCTACAAGGAAAAAATATCTACACCGTGCTACTTTGGATTGATATCTACAAGGAAAAAATATCTACACTGTGCTACTTTGGATTGATATCTACAAGGAAAAAATATCTACACCGTGCTACTTTGGATTGATATCTACAAGGAAAAATATCTACACTGTACGCCTGTCATTTTTTCAATGTACAAATCTTTGCATCAAGCCATGATCTTTCAATTCCTTGTGTATGGTGGGATCGACAAAATTTTGCTGATGATTTACGGAAAAATGATGAAAATTGAGTTGGTTTAAATTAGCATAAGCACTCCATTTGTCGGAATGGATTACTAAACCTTCAGCGACTTCTTGTTGAATAATTGGCTGAGGTGTCTGTTAGGACAACTAACGAAAACGAGTTACGCCCCTTTGAACCATTTCGGGAGTTAAGAGTTATCGCCCTTGGAAATGAGTCCTGCCGAGAGTGAAAGATAAACAGACTACGGTCTTCAGACTGTTAATATCACAATTCGCATACAGCAGTCAATTAACTCATTATTTCATTCTGTGTTCAGTTTTAATAAATATTTTAAACGTTACTGTTGATAGTTCATCCATTTTCTTTACAAGTTATTATTGATTATAACCTAAATTACCAGGTTATAAAAGTGTCGCACAATCTCTTCATTCAAATTTAGGGTTAGGGTTCCATTCCAGGCTCGGTAACCACACATTCTTTTGAAACCAATTAGAAGTGTTTTCCTTACTCTTGTACCGGGTTGATTGCAATATGAGGTGTAGATCACATAACACTCTATAGATTCATGATACGTAGATCAGAAGCCAAAGCGGCACCAATAAGCGTTCTTTCTTGAGACATGGCCATTACAAGTAACATTCATTCCGATCAGCTGAATAAATTGACAAAAAAATATACTGCAGAATATTTTAAACTAGCTGTATTTATCCGGCGTTGCCCAGGTGGAACTTTTGAGAATATGAATTTATTTTTTAAATTATTAACTTTTCGGAAGCTTTCACTTAATTTTAAATTTCTGAACTATTGGGATGGATAATTTTAGATATAAAAAATATTCTGGGATATTAAAAATCCAGTAAAGATGGAATGATTATCAGCCGAAAGATGGGGAACACTATGGAAGTACTAACATTGATTAATGATATGAACTGCGTTCCATTACTTATGGGGCGGTTTTTATTGTTATGTTAAAAATATGTATTTTAATTAAATCAAATTGAAATTCAAATAAAATGTATTAATTACATATATATTTTTTAGTTTAAATTAAAAACATAATAGAGTTGGTTTTTTTTGTAGAGCTTGAAAAAACAAAATGTCAGTATTAAAATTTTCATCCCAATAAATCAGAATAAAATATTGATAATTACCCACATTCACAAACACAAAAAGGTTATTTAAATTCAATAAAAAAGAATTTTATATCTAAGAAACATAATATTGTGACATCACAAACCTTTTTATTCGTTTTGGAATAATAATTTTTTCGAGTTCATCTGAAAAAAAAATAAAAATAAATAAAATGACAAATTATTTGAAACTGAAATTAATCAAATGAAAATACTTTTAGTGATAAAAACTTTTCTTTTATATTAAGTAATTTTGGGGAAATAAACTTATATATTTTTTTAATTCCAGGTAATCAAATTTCCACTCAGTTTGTTTTGAAATTTTTTAGATAAGGATTGATAATTTGTATTATTTGTCTTACTATTCTCATCTTGGATATTATTCTCACAACTTTTCAGCCAATGTAACCTCTGACCTTTTTGAGATGCATCTTGTCAAACTCGGGAATCTGTGCAGAATTTCAAGCTGAACCCTTTTTTTAATCTATAGGGGTAGATTGTTCTCATTCCATCAGCCATGACAGAGTCTTAAGTAATTTTTTTATTATATTCTTTGTATCACCTGTACTGAGGATTCAACCTTCGGTAGACTGTCGCTTAGAACTGATTATTACTTAGCACTTTATTTGTTGCACCATGGGTCATGGCTGACGAAGCGAGAACAATCTACTCCCCGGGGATTAAATAAAGGGTTCAGTTGTGAGAATAACATGCAAGATGAGAACAGTAGTCTGAATAATCCAAATAACCATTTATTTAATAATGGTATCACCTAGGCAAGAAACATGAGTTTCACTCCCCCCCCACCCCCCAACCAAAAAAAAAACAGCGTAGTACATAACATAATATTTTTAGTATTTTTATTCTGTTCATACATGTTTTTCAAAGTTTGTGAATTTTAATTTTTTTACTGAATGAAAATCTAAAGAATTCAATTTTAAAAAAAAAAGTGATACCTGATGAAAACCATCTAATCACCCAAAGATTTTGAATTTTGATATTTATTTAGGGCATTTTTCATCCTGTATAATTTTTTTTCTGTTTTTGAATCAAAGTCGGTTTTGGAGTCAGACAATTTTCACTGACTAGGAGTGAATTTGCTTTAACTCCAACACCATAGTCTACTAAAATAAAGTACATTTGAAATTTAATTCATGTTTCAAAATGAAAAAGTTCATCTGCTTACTTGGCACTTGCTTTTCAGCTGGCAAATTATTTGTAGACAAGCCGCATCTCTGCATTAGACGATTGCAGGAATTTGTTAACTTCAATAGTGACAGCCTGTTAAAAGAAAAGAAAATTCACATAACTCAAGAATTTGTTTTTTGTACTAATGAGTCATCGCTTATCAAAGTGCAAAAGCCACTCGAGGATAAGGGTTACTGATCTTGTCAGGTGAGACAAACACCTAGAGGATTGGAGACGATGATTATTTAAGAAGACGGTTCAACTTGAAAACGACCATGTTGTAGTTAGCACCAGGTACACAGAAGAAGAAAGGAAAATTATTTACAGTGGATGTAAACAGACGGGTTCTTGCTGTGAATGTTTTACAGGGAGGAACCAGAGATTGGAGCTTAGTGTCAAGCACCTACCATGAAAATAACGATGGAGTAGAGAAAGACTAGCAACGGATCTTGAAATTTAGTGAATAATGAACATGCATATGGCATACATTTAAAAGGTGTGTTATATATTATTCTATTTCCATGTTGTTGTTATATTGGGATAAAATAAAAGTGTTCTAAAATGATTATAGGTAGATTGAGTGTATTTACTTTTCTCTCACCGCAGGAAGATGTAGCACAAGGCCGGAAGGTGGGGAGACTAGACCAGCGCACAAGAGGTGATGCATTCTGGTCCCATAAAAATTGCCTGAGCAGCCCCATCAGCATTCCCAGTGAGGGCGCCTCAGGAAGTTAGCTATAAACTAACTCCTTTCCAAAGCAAGAAGGCAAGGCCTGGGAGTGTGGACCTCCGAGAGCTAAACAGAACAAATATCACAGCTCGACAGAAAAAAGGCCACCGCCATCATAATGGGTCAGTCTCTGTCGAACTAATTCTCAAGGATGGATCCTCAACTGGTATGATTTACATAAGAAAAGCAGTAGCTTTCTTTGCCATAAGTAAGTAGGTTGAGAAATGGTAACCATTTTGTGTGCAAGAAGTGTAAGACAATAGGGATCGATGAGAACTCAGATGTAGAGAAAGTATATATAGATGGCGAAGCTGTTGAGAAGTTTTGTTATCTTGGTGATACCATTGGAGCACAGCATGGAGCAGGTGCTAATGTGATAGCAAAAGTTAGTAGTGGATGGATTAAGTTCATGGAACGTTTGCCATTACTGTCCAGCAGAGCGTTACCACTCTTAAGAAGAGTCTATCAGGCATGTGTACACAGTGTGATAATCTATGGAAGTGAAACCTGGCCAGTGAGGGTTGAGGACATGAGTTGCATGGAGAGAAATGATATGAGAATGATATGCTGGATGTGTAACACAAGTCTTAACGAGCGACTCAGATCTGATGAACTCAGAGGAAAATTAAATCTGGACAGTATAGGGAGATGCAAGCAGAATAGGAGGCTTTGATGGTATCACCACGTTGAAAGAATGGATGAGAGTTCTTGGATTAGTAGATTTAGAACAGTTGAGGTACCGGGCAGCCCACAGAGGAAGGCCAAGGAAAACATGGAAGGAAGTGATAAGGTTGGACGAGAGAAAGGGGGGTGATTAAGACCTGGTCATTGATATGTTAGTTTGGAAGTCAATTTCTAAAAGTCATCCAACACATGCCAGCATGTAAAACAGATGTTAAACCGAATATGATGATGATGAACAAGTCAACTATCTTCCTCTTCGTCTTAACTATTTATATATTTCTCTCTTACCCTCTATGATGATTCAACCACTCTAACATTTTTTGGTGCTTCTACAGAATTTGAACCAAACCAAACTGACTTTTGTCGAACTAAACCTAAAACTTATGTTAGGGTTAGTTTAGAGCAATAAAAACAGTTTGGTTCAAATTCTGTAGAAGTACCCATTCTTTAATGCATCTGTGAGCCTTTAGAGAAAGAGTGACAGTCTTTTCTAGTTGTCATCTAATTTACATACATGTGTGTGTGTGTGTGTACACACCACAAATATGTATTTAAATTAGATGGAAAATAAGTCTCTTTCATGCCTGCTACCAATCATGATCAAGGATTTGTCTCAAGTGACTCAAATTATCAATCAATACCAACTATTTGAAATTGAAGAAAATCCTTCTAGACTGGCAATTTTTATTTTTGTTTCAATCCAGAGTGCCCCTTTTGCGGGCGATGGGTGTTAGTTGGTAGCAATTTGCTTCTGTTCGCCTGACTTTGCCTTCCCACGAGAGCAAAGTTAGACACAAGGTCTGTTTGTGAAAAAAGGGGCACTTTGGGTTGGGACAAAAATTAAAATTGCCACAGTCTAAAAGGATTTCTCTTTCACTAACCGAAGACAGAAAAAATAAGGTATAGTATCAGATATTACACTTTAACGTTAATTCTATTTTGAAAAGTATAAATAAAACAAAACAAAATTGTAAAATGGGCAAATATTTAGAGCAGACCTAAAAATAAACATCAGTTTTTATTTTTTAAATATTCGAAGCAGACGAATTTTCTTCAATTTCAAATAATTGCTATTTATTGGTTGATTTGAGTCACGTGAGAGAAATCCTTGATCAAGATTGGTGGCAGGCCGCGACGAGCATGAAAAGTGCTGCCTGTCTTTATTTCTATATTAGAATAATAAAAGGTACTTCTGCAGTTTACGGACCGGGCTATTTTTTTTAGATAGAATTTTCAAGTTAAATTCAATTTTTACGGTATCTTTGGTTATTAAATTGTTAGGTGAAAGTACAGAATAGTTAACGAAGCCCCCCTCCCCATGTTCAGAATGGGGTTCTAAATAATAACGCTACACGGTCCGTAAACTGCAGAAGTACCATAATAAAGACTAATAATATTTCTCAGCGTCGTCATCTAATTTACATACGTGTAATAAATAATAATAATAATATAAAAGTAAAGAGATTTATTATTTTTAGTTATACAAGAAGAATGTCTTAAAAGATGTCACGGTTTTCGAATGTAATTCAATAGAAATGTAATAAATAGTAGTAGTGACCCAACGGGTCACGGGTAGATCTCGTATTTAAATTTAACATAAAGGTTATCAACGATTTAAGACAATAATAATAAAAATAAATTTAAAACACACGATATGACTACGACGACAAGAACAGTCGATGTATTTTCTATTTGTTTATTTTTTTCCCCTACCTTTCTAAATGGAACCTTCTTGACATTGTTAAAATATCGGTAGATGAAACAATTCTCGGCAAGGCCATTTTCGCAATATCGAGCACACGTGACTTAAACTTCCGGTTTGAGAACCGGTGTCAAGTCAAACGAAAATGTCTTTTTATGTTTATTGCCATTTTTAAAAAACTGTTTTCCTTGTTTTTTTTGTTGTTTTTTTGCAGATGTAAATTTTAACCTTGGTTCCAAGTTCCTGGGTCAGAAAGTAACATCCGAAGTAACCATGAACAGAATTCTTAGTAAGGACTTCCAAAATTTTGCCCCACTTCTAAAGTGGGTGATCGTTGACGTTCCACAATAAACTTATATGGCAAAAAATGAGCTTCTAAATAAATTATTTGTTCAATAATCTAAAAACCCTGCCATTTAATTCGAATCGACAATAGTAAATAGGGTAAAAAAAATCTCTTTGCCCCCACGCTGTCAAAATAAAAATGAGATTCTATTTTTTTTGTGTGCGATTACACATTGGGAATAAGTGACATTTTTTTTAGGTTTTAAAGTAGCGGGGGGTCACGTTATTACATAAATATGACGTAAAATGATCAATCATTCCCGATGTACTATAGTTTATCCTTGTCCAGACATTTCTGTGCCTGATGCTCTAACTAGAGTTTACTGTGCTGTTGAGAACTGTCTTGGTACTTATTTCCCACCCACTGCAGGAAGATGTGGCACAAGGCCAGTAGGTGGGGAGAATCAAGCCAGCGCCCGTAAAGAAGGGGCACTCTGGCCTATTAAAAATTGCCTGGGCAATCCCGTCGGCATTCCCCCGTCGGGACGCCTCAAACAGTTAGAAATAAATTAACTCTACCCCAAAGATGGGAGGCAAGTTCTGGGAGGATGGACCTCCTAAGACTATACAGGACCAATACCTCAGCCCGACAGATAAAACGTCGCCGAAATGACCCAGTTTCTGCCAGACTGATTATCAAGAACGGATACTAAACTGGTATCAAGTATTGAGAACTGTCTTAAGTTAATAAAATAATGTCACCCAAAATTAAAGAATCGGTCGCATTCTACTGAAAATGTGAAACAGGTTTATTATAGAGGGGAAGTGAAGGTCAAAAGAAAGAATGACAAAGTCGATCCATACAAAAATAATTAATTTTATTGTGTAATAGGCAAAGCAAATCCCCCTTCCCCCTGAAGTAAGCGACACAGTAAGCCTGTGCTGTTAAATAAAAACCTAAAACAAAATAGCAAGATGTAGTAAGGGTCATTTGAAGTGTCGGTCTAAAGGTTACAAATCATTTGTTGTCATTAGTAGCTCCATATAAGGTGGATGATTCGCCTGTTCAAGGAGAAGAACTCTAGCATCCAGGGCATTCTGTTGAGAGAGGTTTAGCGGTAACAGGTGTTTTTTCCGTGCCGCTGGAAGATGTGCAGCTTTTGGTCGTTGGACAAGTAAAACATATTTCACTTGGGTACTATGAAATGAAAATCCAGAAATCAAAATACGAGCAGTATCCTGTTGAAACTTTCTCACTACATATTGACAACTTGCTAAAACAATGAAAAATAAAGAGTTGGTAGAATACGAAAGTTGAGAGAGTCTTAGTGAAGAGAAATTGTTTTGTCTGGAAGGAGAATTTACGTAGACATGTTCATTTCGGCTGTCACCATATGCGTTTACGTGTGAGAGTGTGTAAAATCAGTAGGCATATAGATGTACATGTATATTAGCGTGCCTGTTTTTTTTTTAGTGAGGGAGTATGTGTATGAACTGTGTACATGAGTTCAGTTAGCAGTATGAATATGCTGTCGATATGTTTAGTAGTTTGTGATAGTCTCTTCTTGCATATGTCGAGGGCCTTTGGCTCCCAAGAGCCTAGGCAGGATGTGTCATAAATCGGAAAGAGAGGGAGGAAAACATTGTGTTTGGGGTATTTATATTATGCACAAAATTGTGGTAGGGAATATTTCTTGCATTGTGATTGGTTAAAAGAAACTGCTGATTTTAGCTTTTGCCCGATAGAGAGTCGATACGTGAAAAACAAAATTTGCTGCTGCTTGTAACAAAGCGAGTGCTATTATAGAAGCCATGCGTTAGTGGCGCCATCTTTTATCATGCAGTCATTTTTCCAGTTTCGTTTATGTTTGATAATCACGAAAGGACAAAGATAAAAAACAGTAAGGTCGAGTGTTGGAGAATGGAACTAGCTGAATTCAGTTATACTATAGTCTAATATCCGAGTCCAGACAGTTCTGTGCCTGATGCTCGGACTAGAGTTTACTGTGCTGTTGCTGTTTAGAAGTAACTCTCTGAAGTCCACAAAATCATGTCACCCAAAATTAAAGAATTCTACTGAATATGTGAAACAAGTTTGTGGTCAGCATGAAGTCTGTTGTAAGTAAACACTTACATTTTTGCAAACCTGCTAAATTAGAACATTGATAAAAGCAATTGAAATCATACCTTACAGCAAGAGGTGTTGCCACGAGTACCTCTACCCCATATCATGTGATTGGGAACTGACAGGTTGAAAGATACAACAGCTTAATTTAGAAAACTGTTTGAATAGAATTGATGAGTTATGATATGGACGTGAAACATTGGGAAGCAATCTTGTCTGATGTTCTACATTTCCTGAGATCATTATTGACGACAGTTGCTAATTGTACACCTCATGAAAGGTTCTTCAATTTTCCCCGTCTCCATCAGGACATTCATTACCTTCCTGGCTCATGCCTGGACCAGTCTTGTTGAGGAGGTTTGTATGCTCAAAAGAAAACAATAAGTTGATAGATCAAGTTGAGCTTGTAACCGTTACTTAATTACGATCTATTCTCTTTTGCACTTGCATGTTCTCACTCGCGGAGTGATTAGTACGATGTTCGGTAAGAACACACTCGAATGTTCTCACTTGTGAAAATTGGACGAGAAGAGTGCTATATCTCGTTCCTCACCTCTAACAATAGATTGGCTAGATGAGATAGAACTCGTGGACTCAATTCCATGTATGTTGGCAGACCCAACCTATTTTGTATTCTAGTTTTCGTAACTGTTTTCAGACCATGTTTTGTGTTGATGAAACTGTTGAATAAAAATTTATTTAAATTGTACAGAAGAAGTTTGTCCCTTTAGCCATAACTTGGTGATCCCTTTCTTCATAGTAAATCTTCTTCCTGAGATTCTCATGGATGGCTCTGCTCTTGAGGAGAAATCAACTCTGAAACTTCTTGGTCTTTCTCTCTCATCAAATCTTTCTTGGAGTTCATATATTAGATCCATTGATCTTTCTGCTTCTCGTAAAGTCGGTTCTCTCTATCACTCCAAACACTTTCTAACAATTGAGGGTTCTTGAGAAGGTGAAGAAAGGTATCTGTAATTTGATTGGCCCTACCCTTTCTTCTTCTCTCCACCCTTTCTCTCTCACAGACGTGATGTTGCTAGTCTTATTTTTTTTATAAATACTATTATGATATATGTGCTTCCTTTGTTCCAGCTCGTTGGTCTAGTGGTCTCCATCAATTCGCTGTTTTGATACCTCATTGTAATACAGCTTCCTATTCCAGTAGCTCCTTTCCAAGAACTGCAGGCTTATGGAACTCTCTTCCTGCTGACTATTTTCCTCCTACGTATAGCCTTGGTCTTTTCAAGATTAAGGCCAAAAGGCATCTCCTGTTTTTGTGATAATCATATTTCATTCTTTTTAGCTCCTTACATCAAGTAGCTTCATGCTTTGTCTGGAGCGATTTCCATAAAAAAAAACACAAGGCCAGTAGGATGGATATCAATGCAGCAACCTCACTACAAAAATGGCGATCTGACATCTTCCCAACCTCTACAATCTGATTGATTGAGAATAAATGTATATATATATATATATATATATATATATATACAGGGCTTTACAGAGCCCTCCAAAAAGGAGCGCGCTCCAGGAGCACGCTTCTTTTTGCTGGAGCGAAGGAGAGGAGGGCTCATTTTATATTCAGCGGGAGTTGAGCGGGAGCAACTCCATTTGGGACTAAAGAGCGGTGGTTTTATCGCTCTGCGCTCCAAAATTATTTGATTTTTTTTTAAACAGTAGTTTTTTTATTCAGCAATATAAAGGAAAAGTAAAGAAAGTCTCAGAGTTTACTCTGAATTATTTTTTTAAATTATATCTCTGGTAGAGAGAGGGAGGGGGCTCAGGCGGAAGACGATTTAATTGTAATGTTTTTAACAATCTTTTTATTTTATTGTTTTATTCGTTACCCCCCACCCCGTCGACTTGCTATCAAGCGATGAGACAGATCAAAGGCGTCATTAAAGTTTTTATTGCAGTCAGTGACTTGAGCGTTCTATTTCTTTGGAAAGATTAAAGAAAGTTGAAATACATTTGAGTTAGGGGTACGAACGATTTTGACACCATCTGAGTGCAGGTCAGGAAGGGGGCGAGAGAGAGAATTCAAAATGTTTACTAGCTGATCTGAGATAATTACTAAGGCCCTTTTAAAAAGTACACTGCTATCTTTCTGTTGAATAAAAACCCCGAAAATTAGCACTCTAGATAGGGGAGGTAAGTTGCTCAATCAAGGTTTCAGAGTACAGTCTACCCTACTATTTAATTCATGTAACTTTTGGGAGGATATATGTGGATTCATACCGTTCCTAAGTGTATTAGTGAAAGTTATGTTGTTTTTCTTCTCTTAGACTAGATAGTCTGCTTGACTGGATAGAAGTATGTATGTATAATACACAATTTAGGAAAACTCGTCAAAGGAAAATTCGTCAATGGAAAATTCGTCAATGGAAAATTCGGCAACGGAAAACTCGGCAATTTTGGCCAAGTAGGAAAATTCGGCAATTATCGAATAAATATCAATCGAAAATAGATTTTAGAACCGTTTTTACAGGAGATATACTTGTAAATACGGGCTACCCCCTCCCCAGTGAAGAATATTTCTTATATTATTTTTTTGGTACTTGTGCAGTTTACGAACCGAGCTATTTTTTAGATAAGATTTTCAAATTAAATTAAATTTTTACTATATCTTTTGTTTATTAAATTTTTAGGTGAAAGTACAGAATAGTTAACAAAGCCCCCCCTCACTCCATGTTAAGAATTGCTTTCTAAATAATGTTATTTCAATCCGGTTCGTAATTACGTTACGAAATTAAAGGTTTGGACCGCGTTATTTTTTACATAAAATTTTCAAGTTAAATTAAATTTTTACGATATCTTCTGTTTATTAAATTGTTACGTGAAAGTACAGAATAGTTAACAAAGCCCCCCCCCCCATTCTCCCCATGTAAAAAATCGTTGTCTAAATAATGTTATTATTTTCAAGCCAGTTCGTAATCAAGTTACAAGATTAAATCCATCATAATTCATTTAGATTTCTTCGTAAACAAGTCAGCCATTTTAATTGACAAAACATCAATTACTTCGTGTGTGTGAAAAACTTGAAAGGAATTTATAAACTATCGAGTAGAAAGTCATTTAAACTGGCTTTAAATTCTTAGAAAATTTCCATGTATTTAAAAAAGCAAAATTGTTTTCTTGTTCTCAGGAAGCGAAAATTTACGTATAATCCTATACTTCGTCCGACATGTTCTCCTATAACTCTCAAAATATTAGCGAGATTTTGTCAAATATTATCTTACGGTCTTACACTTAAAGTGACATCTCAACCCATGTTGATGAGATCCTTTGACGCCCACCCCTATCCTTCGACCACTCATTGGCAGAATAGAACGTTTATGAAAGAAGGTATATTTTTATTATGGAGCACTGAAAAAGAGCCGCTCCTTTTTTATAGAGCGGCTCCTTTTTGAAAATGGGGAGCGTGAGAGGAGCCAGCTCCAATTTTGGGCGTTGGAGCAGGAGCGGGAGCAGCTCCAAAAGTAGTGGAGCGCATAAAGCCCTGTATATATATATATATATATATATAAAGCAAACATTGTTAAAAATAACAAAATTACTCTGCCTCATTATACCTTTTTTATTTTAAAAATTTTTCTAATGATCTTTTTTGTGTTAAAATCAAAAAAATTAATGTATATTCTATATGTATCACGTACGTTTTCGATTCTTCGTCAAATCATCAATAGGTGAAAAAAGCAAATGAACAAAAAAGCTGAAGAAAACAGAGAATTTCAAAAGATAGCTGATAAATGGGAACGTGAAGTCAGATGTCAAGAGAACGTTTTCATCAATTTAAAAAAAATTAAAAATACTCGAAGCTATCTTCATTAAAATCCAACAACCTACAATTGATAACATCACGTATGAAACCAGTAACAACATTTTAAAATGCTTAACGTAATACAATTTTATCCTGTTATGCTAATTTTGGCATCGCGGAATTTAAATTGTTAACGTCTGTCCTGAAACTGTGTGAAAACGTTCTCTTGGCGTTAAACTGACTTCACATGCCCGTTTCTCAGCTGGCTACAATATTGGCTTCAAGAAAAAAATGCTGCCTAAATACACACACAATATATATATATATATATATATATATATATATATATATATATATATATATATATATATATATATATATTTATTTATTTATTTTGGTACAGAAAAATTAGTACAACATTCGTACCGTTGGTTTCAAACACGGAAGGACTTAGCTATCCGGCTCTCTTCAGCTTCTGTTGTCATCTGTTTCGGAAATGTGAAGTCACGTGACACTCTCGTTTGGACGCGTTATTTGCTTAGAGCGTTGTGTAGGTTTGTTTAAATTTAGTGTAAGGAAGGTTTAATAAGGTTTGAAAAATGACAGTTGAGATCCAGACCGGAGGAGATCAAAAAAGAGATATAAAAAAAATATATATCAAAGAATATATATAAAAAATATATATATAAAAAACAAAAAAAAAAAATTAAAATAAAATTTTAAAAATAAAAAATTAAAAAAAATAAATAAAAAACACTTCCATACAACTCCCGCAAGTCAATATTATGAGTTTCGTACATTTGGCCGCTACTGTTTTGGGGTTCGAAGATGTGTGTTCTAAAGGAACTGGGGAGAGGGAACATGGGTTAAGGGTTAAAGGCGTTTATATATAAAAATGTAATCTAACTGTTTCTTCATCATTACCCTCTTTTTATCTTCTTTCCGACCATGATAATACAACCTACAAAATGTTGACCGCCTATTTGGAAAGAAACCCAAACACGTGGTTGCTACAAAAATGTAGAAATAGAATATCAAATATTCTATTTCTTTAATACTATGTAGCAGATAGCAGTCACAGTACTGGGATCTATTTATTTTGTGTGTACACACAATCTCTTGTGTGTACACACAATATCTTGTGCAATGATTGTAGTTCGGTTGGCTAAAACAACCATTTTAAAACTCATGTAGAAATACATTGACAAATCGAACACTTCTGTGCATGCGTGCTTTTCCTAATTCCTGGTCAACAACTTTCCGAGAGCTGGAGACTTGAACAAAAATATCCAGTTTGAAAACCTATAATTTCTTACCACCCAGCTTTGTCTATTAGCCAGGCACAGAGGTACCATTACAGGGACACTTTCAAAACACCTAGTGTTTGGCCTTGTTTCCTGACTAGGACAATGAGTTAGAAAATAACCTCCAGTAAAATGGAGCCATAAGTGGATGATTACATTTAACGCTACCAAGACAAAGCTCCTTTCCTTTAACAATTGTCATGGATGATATCACCCTACCCAAGAGTTCAACGTTGAAACTCCTTGGCCTAACATTCACAGGTAACATGAATTTGAATAAATACATAGAAGACACTGCCAAGTCTGCTGCAAAGAAAGTGGGATCCCTGGATGCAAAAAAAGAATTTCTAACCTAATAGGTCCCACACTGTCTACCAATCTCCAGCCCTTTTCTCATCGCTGCAATGTTTCGTTCCTGTGCTTATTTTACAAGTACTTCCACAAAATGTGCTCCGACAAATTTACTGCACTTGTACCCCCTCAACATAAATACCCCCGTCAAACCTGACAATCAGCAAAGTCCCACCCCTTCACTGTAGAGGTCCCCAGATGCCAGAAAACTTTCTACTCTAATAGTTTCTTTCTCGAACCGATTGTCTTTGGAATTCCCTCCCTGTTCCCTGTTTCCCCCGGCTGTACTAACCTACAAAAATGTTAATATAATGTGAATAAATATCTTGCTGCACACCTCCCCACTTAGGATGCCCCCCCCCCTGTAAATCTGGCCCCTAAGTCACAGTAGCCCCTTACGTCCCAATGGCAATATGCCTTGTTTGCAGTGAACCAAAGTAAAAAAAACTGTTAAACTGATTCGTTTTTCCCGGGCATTCTTTTATTTCCGGAATATAGCAACCCAGAAGAAGGCGGGAAATGACAGTCCATTTTGCTAGCTACTACGATGGTGTGTATTCGCGAAGAGAAAATATAGAATAGTAGGTGTATGGATGTAGTGTATTTGTTTGTTTATTGTTGCTTTTTTGCTAATTTATTTATTTAATTATTTTATTATTAGTATTTTTATTCTATTTTCAAATAAAGTCCTTGAATTTAGCTGAGGGATTTTTTTCCGCAACTATGTGAGGAGTGTCATGCTTTATGGCTCCGAGACATGGGCTGCATTGGTGAGCACTCTTAAAAGACTGCAGTGTAACGAAAGAGCCATGATTAGATGAATCTCATATTTCAAGCCGGAAGATGACACTCTCCTCGAGATTCTTCTCTCTAAGCTTGGTATGAAAGAATTATCTGATGTCCTTAGGACGGGCAGGATGAGATGGCTTGGCAATTTCGAGCAAAGCTCCAGCTGGATCTCCCATGTCAGAGATATCTCTATCTGCATCAAGTCGGCAGGCTGGAAGACCAAAGCTCTCTTGGGATTAGCTGTGTAAATGCGATCGTGCAGCCCTGAGGATTGCGAACTTTGATTCTCGCGACCACCAAGCCTGGAGAGGAAAACTTCGATCAAGACTGACAGACAGGCTCCACCCTCTTATAGAGGACTAATCAAGGGCCTGTTAAAAATAAATCGGATGATCATGATGATGATGATCATGATCATGATGATCATCATGATGATCATCATGATGAACGAATTACGTCTTACTGGTGGTGAGTTGTGTCGTGGTGTTGTGGGTACTTCGTAGGGTCTTTCTGATTGTAGATGTGGGTGGTATTTATATCCAGAGTCTTATTCTGCCTCTACACCTTCTTCTCTAGGAAAACTGTCTGGGTCTATCCACTTGAGTTCTGGGTGATTTTGTAATCTCTTCTCTATGCTGTCACCATGCTACCCTTTTATCTGATGATTGTAAAATGTTTGGGTTTGAAAAGTTGAGGATGATTTGTTGAGATGCTTCTGATTGATAAGTACTTTGTCACCCAGGCAGTATGGTGAGAACTTTGTCCGTTTTTTTATGTCTGCATAGGCTTTCTTTTTTTTCTTTTATTGTGCATCATTTTTTATTATACAGGTGTGAACTAACTCTGGTATGGGTTCTTTGGGAGCAACAGGTATGCCGATAATCATTTTCCTTCGAATGAGGTCTTCGAATGGAGATGCTTTAGTTGTACTGCCTTAGGAAATAGAACAGCTGTATTTTCCAGTTTAAACCCTCCACGGTGGCGGTGTGGATGTATTTATTTAAAGTTCTCATGAATCTTTCAACTCTCCATTTGTGTCGGGCCACAAAGGTGTGATTTTTCTGTAATCCTGACTAAGTGACAAAGTTTTTGAATTCTTGCCCTTGAAAGCTTTTGAATTTTTGCATTGTCAGATTTGAAAATAGCAGGGTAGCCTTGTCTGGCAAAAATTGCACCAAGGCAATGAAAAAACACTCTTGCTAAACCCTAACCCTAACACTTATCTCTACCTCCAGAAACCGGTCGTAATAGAAACTAGTAAGTAGTCTCCACATAGGAAAGGACTAGAAAAATTCAGGGAGATTTCCGTCCATGGGGCAGTGGGAAGTGGTGCATATGGGTTTACGGTATGAACATTTTGGGTTGGAAGCCTGGCAGGAAATGCAGTTGCACACTATCTCTTCCACTCGTTTGTCGATTCCAAGTGTTACGTTCCACTTTCGTTGCGACTATGGAAGCTTACATGCAACAATAATAATAATAAAAAGATAAAATCCGGATGTGGCTCGAGGTCCCAGAGTTCCTATATAAATAATAAAAGAACATGAAGGAAGGGATTCTCCAGTTCAAGACACCAGGTATTAAAGAAAAGCAGCAAATAAACAAGTGAGAAACAACACAAGACGACCAAGTTAGAAGTTTATGTATAATTATTTATTTATATAAAAATACAACAAAGAAATATATGAAAAGAAAGATAAAATCTAATATTAGTAAAGGGATCTAAACACTATTTTTAGCCGACGAGAAAAGAACACATTTAAATAGACAATACCAGTTTACAAGAGAAAAAGTCTGACTTTAACTTACAGTATACCCGTAGGTAGTTCAGAAGGTAATCCATATTAGAGTTCAATAGTTTGGAAAAGCATAACTTTCTTTCCATGTAAGAGTCAATATGTAAAAGAAAGCGAGTCTGATCAATATCAGACACAGGGGGTTTTAAATTCTGGATAAAAAGGTTGTCACTACACTATCTTCAGTCAGGATATCATGTTGTCATCCCAATGAATGGATGTCAGGTTACAGCTTAGACAGGCTTGTCAGTTTGGATTCGTTTTTTAAAATTTGAATTCACTTATTGCTGACAATGAAAATATTTCATGGTAACTCAAAATTGTCCACAGCAGGCATTTTCACACTTGAAAATCTCTTTTAGTATCGGGGCACCTTTTTGCCCAGCGTTTGACATAAGATGATAAAGGTTTTTTTTGTTTTTCCGTTCTTTCTCTTCATCTTTTTCCTCGTCTCTCTTTTCTTTTTCTTTTTCTTCATCGACGTTGTCTGACCAACACCACGAGACTGGATATCACTGTCCATTCTCCGTTCTCTTTTCTTACAACTTATATGGGTGTCGATCATGTGACTGAAAGCGTAGGCGGATTGTGGGGTCTGCTCACCCGATGACCGAACCTAGTGATAAGTCGGGTGTACTTTTAGCTGAGGGCACGGCCTACATTTGGTCTGAGAGCAAACACACAATGTAAAAGAGTAGGGTTTGCTTTTTTTGGAAATCTATCTTTCCTTTTGTCCACAAACTGTAATAGGTAACAAAAATATAAAACTGTGCTCGCTTGCTTGTGCTATAGTTGGTTTAATAAAATAAACTTCTAAAATCTTAATCCGAATAGTCAGGAAGCAGACCTTTTCTCTCACTGCTTTGTCATGACACTAACCTGGTGTGAATGGTGGGATATGTTGATGGTTCACTTGTAGAGAGGAAGAGATCACAAAACAGTTGCCATCAAAGGATGAAACCATCAGGTGTGGATAACTCACTTTTACAAATCGTGAAGCTGGATACCTGTTCCAATGGCCGCCTAAAAGTGCAGCCATCATTTTCTGTTACAGGGAGTCTTCTCTTGTGGCTAGCTTCACCTCTTTAAGGGTGAACACATACCTTACATATGTCTCAGTTGCATTGTATCTCTTGGGTTTGTGATGAGGATGTCAGCTGAGATAGTCAGCCGGGTTTAGGTCATCTTTCCCAGGCTGGTACACCAAACTGTACTCGTATGGCATGAGGTGAAGACACCAGTGTTCAATTCTGGATGTGGCTTGCTTGAGACTCTTAACGATCCTGAGAAGTGGTTGGTGGCGATGGTGAACCTTGACCCATATAAATAGAGGTGAAAATATTCTTCAGCATACACTATGGCCAACATATTTCTTTCAGTCTGTGAATATTGCTGTTCAACCTCTGTGAGGGCACGGCTGGCATAGCATAATATTTCTCCATTTTGCATTAGCATTGCACCTAATCCGACAGGGCTTGAGTCGACAAGGATATTTGTTTCTTTGCTTGGGTCAAAGTATCCCATGACTCCACCTCCCAGTCAGGGCTTCCTTTAACTTGTTCACTGCCCTTTCTTCTGCCTCTGACCACCTCCATTCTGTATTTTTTCTTGTTGTTGGGGTGGCTAACTGACAGTGGCATATTGTGGATTGAATCTTGCTACATACTGCGCCATTTCCAGGAATCAGTGAACTCTTTCTGATTGGCTGAAGTCCGATACATGTAACCAATCGAGATTGAGTATTTTGATCCAATCAGTATTGCGTATTTCAACCAAATTAACATTGAATATTTCAAAGATCCTTTCTCTGGTGCTGTTGTTGTTGTTATTTTTGTTGTTGGAAGAGGGTTTTCCACAAATTCAATAAATAAGGTTCTCCTATGGCCTTGCACGTTCTGTGTGACATACATGAAGAGAACTGGCCAGATATTTATGTAATAACCACATAAAAAAGATCTATTTTACCGTCTCAAAATTTTTTGCTCAAAATAACATCTGAAAAATAAACTGCATATTTTTACCTGATGGAAAATTACCCAAAAAGAAAAATTGGGTAATCTTGCAGTAGAGTTAATTGTCGAGAAATCGAAAAAAAATAAAACAAATAACTTTTTACTAAATGCAATAGAATTTAATTTTTTATCGACCTGTATAATTTTAAAGTTCTGAAACTGTTTTAAAGTTTTTTATTTTTATTTCAGTATAAGATTTCTATCGATGACTGTCTTTCAGATCCAGTAAAAATCGAACATGGCCGATGCCAGTTTCTGTTCAGCCTCTAGATCTTACAGTTAACAGCCAAGAAATTGAAAAAAAAATTTTACAACTAATAACTTTCACCAAACGCATTAAAATTTAATTTTCTATTGACCTTTATACTTTTAACTTTCTGAAACTGTTTGATTGCTCCTTTTTTTAAATTTCAAAATAAGTTGCGATATTTTGGATCTTTTGGCCTAACGTGGTCAGCCATCTTTTTAAAAGCCACACAAACTTTGAAAATAAATTTTTCAATAAAAAAACTTACAATTTCAGCACGATAAAGTATACAGGTCGGTAGACAACGTTTGGTAGAAGTTATTTGTTGTTGCTTTTTTTGTTTACAAATTCTGGACAGTTAACCATACTGCAAGATTACTAAAAATTGACATTTTTAACCCATTCACGCAAAATTGCTACCCATAAAAATACCCCCCTCCCTTTCCATCTCTGTAGAGTGTACAGCCCATGTTGGGGACCACTGATTTAGAGAATAAAAAATAAATTCTTTCTGTTCATATAATGAAGGTCGTCAAACGGCAGGAATTTAAATTGTTCCTTTAAATGGAAAAAAAGTGGGTTAAATCCTATTTTTTTTTATAGAAATAGCTTCAGACGAGGCATAAAGCCACTTGATGAAAGGAGCTAACAAAAACAAAATATGATTATCACAAAGACAGGAGATGCCTATTAGCCTTAGTCTTGAAAAAGCTAAGGCTATAGGTAGGAGGAAAACAGTCATCAGGAAGAGAGTTCCATAAGCCTGCAGTTCTTGAAAGAAGCTACTGGAATAAGCTGTATTACAATAAGGTATCAAAACAGCGAATTGACGGAGACCACTAGACCAACGAGTCAAACGAGCTGGAACAAAAGAAGCAAGGAATAGATCACACAATTTTGAAGAACACATGCTATAATAGTATTTATAGAAAAGATATGTTTCTGCACCTTATCAAGAACCCTCAAATGGGACAGATTCACCAGCCTAAATATAACAACAGTACTCCATGGAAGGTCTGATAGTAGATTTGTAGAGATAGAGAATAGTCTCAGTTGTGAGAAAGTGTTTAGAGCGATAGAGAGAACCGACTTTACAAGAAACAGAAAGAGCAATGTATCTAATATATAAAGTCCAAGAAAGATTTGATGATAGAGAAAGACCAAGAAGTTTCAGAGTCAGTCATCTAAATTATTTAGAGTGAAATGGGTTTCGGCATTACACCCAAACAACTTATATTTTTATTTTTTATTTTTATGTACCAATAAGTCACCGCTTATGAAGGCCTAAAGGCCACTCGGGGATAAAGGATAATTAGTTTGTCAGGTGAAACAATACTGTGAGGATTGGTAACAATGGTTGAAACTGGGCATAATTTGATTATTTAAGAGGACGGCTCAGCAAAAATTTGTTAACATTGGACTTGAAAAACGACCATGTTGTAGTCAACCTGGTGGTATTGTGGTGGGAACCAACCTGGTGGTATTGTGTTCTAACAGGCAGTTATTATTCAAATTATATTCTGGTAAAAAAAATAACATTTCAAACAATAAGCCATAACCAGTTTCATTGTATATGTGAAACGCTGAAATGAAAACTTGCTTGGAAAAATATAGTCACTATCTTTATAAGCAAGTTCAGAACAAAGCCAAATGAAGATAACTCAAGTTCATAATTTTCCTGTTAAGGGGAGGAAACCATGATTTTTTTATTGGTAAATACAAAAGCAAACAAAAGCATTATTTTACTGTTTTTTGGTTGAAAAATTCCCCCTCCCCAAAATAGTAAAATATTTTAGCCATTTTTTCAAAAGAAAAATGGTTACCTGTCCTTTAACTAGAAGATTATGAACTTGAGTTAGCATCCTTAACCTCATTCTTGACTTATTTATAAAGATAACAACTATAATTTTTCAGTCGAGTTTTCATTTTCTACCATTTCACGTGTACAGAGAAACCTGTTATATTTTAGTGGGCAATTATGTAATATAGTTAACAGCTGAGAAATCGAAAACAAATAAAATATACAACAAATAACTTTTACCAAACGCAACAAAATTTAATTTTCTACCGGCCTGTACAATTTTAAAGTGTGGAAACTGATTGTAAGATTTATTATTTCTGAATTTGTTATTGTCACTTTTACTCAGCCAAACACGAGTAAATGACGATCTATTTTTTAGGGAGGTAGTTACTAATTTCAGGCTTAAAAAAAAAGCTCACCTTAAGCCGAAAGGCAATTACCCCCAGACTTAGGGTTATTTGTACCGTAAGCCTTAAAAAAAAACATTTTTTTCTAATAATCTTGTAAGCCTGAAATTAGCGACCATTTCTCAAAAAATCGACCCCATTTTTTCCACTCGTGTTTGACCAAGTAAAATTGACAAATTAAAAAATAATAAATTTTACAATCAGTTTCCACCATTTAGAATTTTATAGGTCGGTAGAAAATAAAATTTTATTACGTTTGGGAATAGTTATTTGTTGTATATTTCCACCCCCCCCCCATTTTTGCACTGTTAACTATACAACAGCATTGCTACTTAGTATGTTAATGTTATTTTTCATGAAAACATTATTTAGAGTGAAATTGGTTTTGGTATTCTTAAGAATACCAAAACCAATTTCACTCTAAATAATTTGGGTGAATGAAATAGGATAACAAAAAGGTGACCAGGCAGCAATTCACGATTTTTTCTACTCTTTAATATAATCTAAATCAGAAACTGCTAAAATAAACCCAATGTGAAGTTCAGGTGACAGATAATTTTATCGTAAAGGCGATATGCAATAATTCAAATATTGTATATTTTTTCAAGATTATGATATGCTGAATGAATTGGAGTTAAAATCAATTCATCATTACATATGAAATAGGAAAAAACACTATGCTAATATTATTGGCCTATTTCCAAAATGGCGACATGTTTCATTGGATAAACGGTAGTCGCTAAAAACAGGAATCAGAACTAGGTCCAATGAAAGAACTAAAGTCTTTTAGTGACTTATATAAAAATAATTTATTTAAATATTTATAAAAATATTTGTTTTGAAACATAATTTTTGTGTTTTCGCAACACAAGTTTTTTTTTTTTAAATAATGAAAACATTTTAAAGTCTCCGTGGTACCTTGTTTCCATTCCCTTTTCTTTATCAATCATGCTGCCATATTGGAAATAAGCCAATGTACTAAATTAAAAAGTGTTAAAAGTGTTTTCTTCCTCCTATTATTATGTAATACTAAATTGATTTTAATGCTGTAGCAGTTGCATGAGTGAACTATTTCATATCGATGTACGTTAGCTTTAACTGAGATGGTGATTCGGTTTTGCGCATGTGTAATCAATGACTCTTTGCTGCGTAGGTGTATGACACATCAATGTGTAGCGAAATTCATACGTGTTAACATATTTGGCGCCAAAGACAACATACAAAGTCAAGTCAGTTCCTGATAATTCTTATCGTCGTCAAGACGCATACTTATTCTGATTTCGCCTTGCTTTTGCCAAAGGCAAGCGAGATGCCGAACTCCAGGATATTACATTATCTAACCGACATGAGCGATCCCATTGCACGATCTCTCTTTTGTTCCTATGTTCCCGTGAATAAATATTAGCATCTATTTATTTGTGGAGACATTATTTATTTCAAAGACGAATGGTGACCCCTTTCTTATGTAACATTTTTATTTCAGTCAGATTCAGCCAGACGTACTCTTCAAAGTAAGTTCGTCATTGTGACTTTCTTCCTGATTTAAACCTTCTTAATTAACCCTGTCTATTACCAAGCTAAATCTGGTAACCGCAACTGTCTCCAACCAGCTAAAACGCCAATATATTCAGCATGCCATAATCTTAAAATAAAATGCAATTTTTGAGCTACTGCATATCGCCTTTCCAAAAAAATTATCTGTCACCTAAACTTCACGTTTACCCTCTGCTGTTACATATTTATCCCTATTTACTTGCCTTCCCACCAGAGCAAAGTTAGACAATGTGGGGGAAACTGGGGGTATAATGAAAAGCAGGTCCTGCTTTTTTTAATGAAAAATAATAAGAAAGAGGTGCGGCGGGAGGGTTTGCGGGAGAAAAGATATGGAGGGAGGCATTTTAAAAATACAAAAAAATGGTTACTCGTTCTGCCATACACTATTTAGTCAAGATCTGGGTGATCAATTTTTTCTATCAGGGTCACTACTTATCAAGTCCAAGAGCCACTCGAAGATAAGGGTTAATGAGCCGGGAATGATTTCCAGCCGAAAGATGAGGAACACTATGGGAGTACTCACTGACTAACATTGATCAATGTTATTGAACAGCGTTTGATTACTTTTGGGGCGGTCAGTGAATCTCAACTCTAAAACATTAGTGCTTCTCCAGATTAGGACCCGAGCTAACTTTGACCACGTCGTTAGGGTTAGCGTTAGAGTTAGGATCAAAGTTAACTCGGGTCGTAATCTGAAGAAGTACCAAAACATTTTATTTATTATTACTATTCTTTTTTTTTAATTTCCATTTATTTTCGGTGTGTAAAATTAAACACACCAAAAAGAGGAACGTCGGCATTCCCTAATGAATAAGGGCGCCTCAAGCGAAAGGCAATAAACCTATTTCTCCTCCCCTCAGAAAGGAGGAAAATGTCCCTTGCCGAGTACATTATATTTTAATTCAATGGGGATCGAACTCAAAAATGTTGGTACCAAGGTAAAATCTACATGTAACAACAACTGTGCAAGGGGCAAGTAATTCCAGACTAGAACAAGGGGAGTTAACTCTTGTCAACATCCGGCTAGCCAAAGAATCGCCATTTTGTCACTGTCTAGCTTTAGGAGATGGCATTGTCTGTGTTCTAATTAATTTTGCTTTTTTATTTCCTCTCAAATGTTTGGAAACTGGCAACAAATGGGCATGGGGGGTGTCCCGCCCCCTTACTATGCCCAGGCCAACATGATGTATCAGATGTATCCGAACACTCAGGAGGCTGCAGCGGCCTTAGCCGTCGCAACAGTGAATAGTGGGGTACCTCCTCATCCTCATCAGTTGTTGTCTGGAGGACAGATGGAGCCTGTGATGTACTCTCACATGAACTACCCCTCAATGGTGTCATCCGCCGGTAGCACCGTGCTTGAACAACCTCCGGCGTCGAACGTCGCCGGAGCTGATCCCTCCTCCATGGTCGGTGGAGGTGCCCCGCCGTTACCTTCAAATCCCGCACCCCCGGCTCCTCCAACAGAAGAAAAACCTCCACTACCCCCGGAACCTCCACCGCCTGAGGTAGAATCAAAGGTTTGTAAACTTTAACAGTTTCCGGTAGTTCAACTTACCGTAAAATATAAACCACAGAAGAATTTGTTTGCTTAAAAAATAGCAACAATAAAAAGGGAGTATCTTATCCTTTTCAACACACACGCATGAATCACCGTCTTAAAATATATATAACTTTAACTTATTACGATCTCATTAAGAAATTAGTATAATTACTAATTAAAACTCATCAGAAATCATTTTGTTTTACAGCAAAATTAATATTTAGTCCTATTTTGTTTTTTGTATATTTCAAAAACGGCAGAAAGATCTCTTTATTCTTTATAGTAAAACCATTTTATCGTTCGACAAAATGAACCCCGATTTAATGTCCACAACAAATATTTACATCTGTTGTTTAATTTAGTACAATATGACGATTAAATTAATTTTTTTATCTTGTGTTTAAAAAAATTTTGAACCCTCAGTTGTGAATATTTTCAATTAATTGTATATTTGAGGCTTTAGAAATAATTAATAATAAACGTTTTCTTAGCTTTGATCTGTATTAAGGAGTAAAGGAGGCACAATGAACAAACGTGATTGGGTTGATCCTTTTATTTTCTGCTTAAAATATTTGAACCTATTTTAAAATTTAGTTTTCAAATATAATTTACCCCCCATTTTTTTCTTATAAAGTTTTCTTAAGCGAACAAACTTTTTGTAAAAATACATTTTGATATGTATATGAAACAACCCTGGTTCAATTGTACTATAGAGCCTGTTAAAATATATCGCCCATTTTGCTTTGTATTCGCCCAAATTTTTAGATAAAATCGATCCTTTGACAAATAGTATTTTTTGCCTTTAAATAAAATTCTAATTAACTTTTTAACGTATATAAAAGTAAACGTTGGACTTTTATGACAATTTTTTAACCCGTCGCGTCCATAAATTATTGACGAGTGTGTAAAAGTAAACCTCTCGATTTTTTTTTGCTTTTAAATTCCGTTAAAAGTAAAACTTGTTTTTTCTTCTTCAAAATGTTCAGAGAATGGCCGCCAGCGATTAAAACTGATAAGAACACATTGAATTACATTTAAACATTTTTTTTACTGTTCATCGAATATTATGGAAATAAAAAATAAGGTAAAACTAAAACTAATTAAAAAAAAATCCTATTTAAACAAAAAAGTCATGACACTTTTTTTGTTCTCTTAAGCCGCGCTGGAAGTAAATATCACATTTCTATTTCAGTCACGTAAATTATGTAACTTCAAATGGTATTATGGATCGCCTTGGTTTCGGCATTATTTCCAGACAATTTATTTTTACTTAAATCATGTTTTAGTAAAATAAAAATAAAAACAGCGAGTTTCATCGTGCACATGAAACGCCGAAATAAAAACTCGATTGGAAAAATATAGTTACCATATTTATAAGAAAGTCCAAGATTGATAACTTAAGTTCATAATTTTCTCGTTAAAGGAAAGGGAACCTTTGGGCATTATTTACTGTAACTAACAGAACGAAAAAGAGGTGAACAAAACAAATATGCAACAAATAAATGTTACCAAAGGCAAGATAAGTTACCCTTCTACGTACATGGATAAGTTTATTTGTGTTTTAACTTATTTTAAAGCGTTTATTTTTCTCGTTCAAAACAAACTTAGTTCCTACTCTGGTAAGTTAGAATAACAAATATAATGGCATCCCATAAGCCCTGCAGGAGGACCCTTGATAATCTCTCAAAAATCGAAAGTTAAACAAAATACTGGTAGAAACACATCCAATAAATTTCACCAATCGTGCGAAAATGTAATGTTCTACCAGTAGACATAGGGTGACATGGTAGTGAAATGAGGAAGTTGAGAAGTGTATCAAAGAAAAGCGGAAACGATGGAGTGAGTGGAAAAAAGGTTTAGTGAATAAGGATATATATCTGGTGGTAGAGCGATCAAAAAGAAGAGCACTCTGCAAAGTCATGGTGGAGGTTGAACAATCTAGGTTTATAGATATACTACAAAGGGATGACCAGAAGAATCATATGTTCTTCAGAATTGTGTGATCTATTCTCTGCTTCTTTTGTTCCAGCTCGTTTGACTCAGTGGTCTAGATCAATTCACTGTTTTGATACCTCATTGTAATACAGCTTCCTATTCCAGTAGCTTCTTTCCAAGAACTGCAGGTGTGTGGAACTCTCTTCCTGCTGACTGTTTCCCTCCTACCTATAGCCTTGGTCTTTTCAAGACTACGGCCAATAGGCATCTTCTGTCTTTGCGATAATCATATTTCGTTTTTTTTAGCTCCTTACATCAAGTGGCTTCATGTCTTGTTTGGGTTGATTTCCATAAAAAAAAAAGTATTTGGGATAACTGAAGAGATGGTAAAATATGGATATTGTTGGAGAGAAGTGCATTCGAAATGACGAAATGCTATTATGAGAGATTGTTGAATACTGAGTTTTCATGGGATTGACAAAATCTAGAAGTTGCAGAAGCAGTATCTGGTCTAGGGGTAAGGCAGCAGCAACCTCAGGTCTTGTTTCAGAAATGTTACAGACTGCGGGTGGAACAGACATTGAGATGATCACAAATCATAAAAAAACAATTGTTTCAAAAGACTGATCTTTCAATCGAGGTAATTATAGAAGTTGATGGATCAGGTCCTGAAAGTAATTGAGAGAATAATTGAGCTGTAAATAAGAAGTCAGATAGGCATAGATGAGATGCTGTTTAATTTTATACCTTAGCAAGGTACCACTGATGCTATATTTATCCTGAGACAAATGCAAGAGAAATATCTGGATAAAAAGAACCTGTATTTTGCTTTTGTGGATTTGGTGGGAACTATTGACAGGGTCCCAAGAGATGTTGTCTGGTGGGCATTGTGTAAATTAGGGGTAAGCGAGTGGTTGGTGAAGTTTATTCAAGAAATGTACAAAAATGCTCAAAGTCATATCAGAATTAACAGCACATTTAATGACAGCTTTAATGTTGAAGTGGGAGTACAAAAATGTTTGTTCGATTCTCAAATAACAATAACAAAAAATGATGAGAGTTCAGAGGAGAAGACAAGAGATGGAGAGGAGGGAGGAAGGGTAAAGTTACAAGAAAAAGATATACAGAGAAATGCAAGGATGGTGGGGAGATACAGAGGAAAACGCGTGAAAGTTATGAGGAAAAATCAAAAGATAGAGGGGGGAAGGAAGTAAGAGATATAAAGAGAAATGTAGAGATAATATAGCGATACAGAGGGAAAGGGTGAAAGAGGGGGCAAGAAATATCATTAAGGACAAACAAAATGAAAGAGGGGAGTAAAAGACTAGTGAGAAAATAAGAGGGAAGGGCTATATAAAGAAGGTTGGGGATAGAGAGAAAATGAAGAAAGAAGGAGAGAAAGAGACAATATTCACAAGAACTAAAAAAAGTAAAGAGAATGGGAGAAAGCAACAATAATATTTACGAGAATCGCCATAATTTGAGAGGAAGCAAAAGGGGTGAGAAAAAGGGGCATTAACGGAGAGGGAGAAAGAGGATATATGAAGAGAGTGAGTTGCTTTTCATTTGTATCTTGGCCAGTGAGGGTTGAGGATATGTGTTACATGCAGAGAAATGATATGAGAATGATACGATGGATGTGTAATGTGAGTTTTAAAGACACACTTAGATCTGATGAGCTCAGAGGAAGATTAAATCTTGATAGTGTAGGGAGATGTGTGCAGAACAAGAGACTTTGATTGTATGGCACGTTGAAAGAATGTACGAGAGTTCTTAGGTTAGTAAATGTAGAACAGTTGAGTTAACAAGGAAAGGCCAAGGAAAACATGAGAGTAAGTGATAAGGATGGATATGAGAGAAAAAGGAATAAATAAAGACCTGGTCAGAGATTTGGAAGTCAATTTCTTAAAGCCATCCAACACATGTCAGCTTCTAAAACAGATATTAAACCCAATATGATGACACGATGTACACTAGTATATGTCTCTATTTACATATAGTTAGGTATGTGTATATGGTTATATATTTCTATGCATATGACATCATGTAAAACAGATGGTAAACCGAATATGATGACGATATGATTTTTTTAAATTGTTGTTTTTTTTATATTTTATTGTTTCTATCACTTTTATCACTCCTATATTACCATCAAAACTGGTTACTGTTATCTAAATCAATAATACAACATAGTATTTTGAAGTACTGTATGTATCATAGAGACAATTTTATTGTCTTATATTTTCCATATATATGCAATAGTTTTGTCGATGTTAACAGTAATTAATTAAAGTGATTTAATAAAAAAAAGGATAAATTATTAAAATATTTGCTGATTAAATTTCACGGGGGGTAATTTAAAATAACGAGAAAGAAAGATATACAAGGCATAAGCAAGAGCTCAGAAAGGGTAGAGGGTGACTGACTGACCTCTCTCTCCCTCCCGTTAGCGACATTATAGAGAGAAAGACAAGTGGGTGACTGACTACTCCCTCCTGTTAGCGACCGACGTTACATTTTTTAGTTTTTTAAATTCAATGAAAATATTGTAAGTTTTTAAAAAAAATAGTATATATCCAAAGCTGTATGAGGAGTGTCATGCTTTATAGCCCCGAGACATAGGCTGCATCGACGAGCACTCCTAAGAGACTGCAGTGCAACGAAAGAGCCATGATTAGATGGATCTGCTATGTCAAGTCAGAAGATGACACTCTCCTTGAGACTCTTCTCTCTAAGCTTTGTATAAAAGAAATATCTGATGTCCTTAAGCTGGGCAGGATGAGATGGCTTGGTCATATAGAGCGAAGCTCCAGCTGGATCTTCCGGTTCAGAGACATGTCCATCGCATCAAGTTGGCAGGCTGGAAGACCAAAGCTCTCTTAGGATGAGCTGTGTAAATGTGACCGTGCAGCCCTGGGAATTGCGAATTTTGATCCTCGCGATCGCTGAGCCTGGAGAGGAAGACTTCGATTAAGACTGACAGATAGGCCCCCACCCTCTTCTAGAGGACTAATCAAAGGCCTGTTAAAAATAAATCAGATGATGATGATATACAGGATTCACTCCTTAACTAATTAACCGATCATTATGAATGTTAGAACACAGCTGATAGATGTAAGGGTGGGTAATATGGGATATATTTAGTTTAATTTTATGCAAAGACGGGGTGGAAGCCGTTCGTTTGTAAATTTTTTATAATAGTTATGAGATATATTATTTACCTCCTTTACCAAGATGTTAAACACAAGGTCAGGTGTGGTCCAGAGTGCGCTTATCTAGGATAAGCGCACTCTGGCCTACAAAAAATTATGATGACACACACACACCATTGCTCAGGCGAATTGATATCCTCTTTCTTTTCATTTCTTGACGGTCTTGACGATTTAAAAGATAAATAAATTTGTATCCAAATTACCAAAATGTTAATATCTATTTATATGAATAATGGTTATCTATTTATATGAACAATGCAAAAGTTTGTCTTGTGTTTACAACAAACTTATGAATGAAATGTTTAATATTTAACATTTTGGTAGACAGTAGCTATCAAATTTGCAATCGACGTCGTTTTTTTTTGTTTAGCAGAACCTTTACCCTGCCTCTTCTGTATTTTTTCATCAGAATAAAAGGACCTTTAAAAACAAAATACTTTTTATTAATCGCAATACAATTTTTTTTTTTTAAACTACTTGTATGGAAAGCCAGCAGAAGAGTCAGGCTGGCCTTTAAAAATAGCCTGGGCAGGATCGTTGGCATTCCCCGATAGGAGCACCTAAGGCAATTGGCAATAAGCCAATCCCTTCCCAAAAAGGGAAGGCAAGGCCTGGGATGGTGGACCTCCTAGGACTACCCAAGACATAATATCTCAGTCCAACAGATAAAGGTCACCGAAATGGCCAGTCTCTGTCGACTGGTATTTAGGTGGTACAATCATCAGCCTACTTTCGCCAACTGAATCATTTTAGAATCCGTTCTTAACCGCTTTCAATACTTTTGACGTGGCTGCACACCTGTTTTGCATCATGTATCAATATTTAAAAAAATCTTTTTTAAATAGCTATGAAAATTAAACTGAGCATATTTTGTAACTATTTTGAATATGCAAAAATATTCACATGCAAAAAAATAGTCCATCACTAATAGTTTGGTGCTATCATCATATATACAGAGTGCAGATGATATTTGTCCACAAAATAAATAAGAATAAGAATAAAAAATAACACAGTAATTTTATTTTTTAAGATTCATTCATCAAATTTGGGTCATGTTGTCTTTATAACTTGTTCTTCTAATTTCACTCAATGAACCTGCCTTTGGCTTTTATGATGACAGCCTTGAAAGCAGCTTCGGAATCGGCCACAGACCTTCGTCACTGTCTCCCAATTTAGGCCCCCAGAGGCTCTGATAGTCCTGACCTTTAGCTCGTTCTTCATGTTACTGTTAGTTTCGTTCTACTACGCCCCTCAAAAAGAAGTTGCTGGGAGGCCAGATGTCAAGTGAAGTGTGGTCGACAAAGTTCTCCAAGGTGCTGAGTCTTGCTGCCACACATACGTCCTACCTGTTTGATCCAGAGTTTCACTACCTCGCTCATAACGCAGATGTAGTCATCACTGTTCAGCTTGAAACCTTAAGGGAAGAAGTGGATTGTCATGCGTTCTGATATCGTTGATTGTGCATTTTTCTCTCTGATCTCTGAATCTTTCAATTGCTTTCTGACCTTTTCTACTATCCTCCTCCGATGCTGAGGAAGTCTGAAATCTTCTTATTTGTCCTTCTGGCCTAAACTCTAAGGAGAACTCTGTCTGCCACAAATATGAAGGGTAAAAATTTTCCCTAATCAATCAAATCTTTTGCTGAAAACTGATTTGATCATTCCACCACTCCAGAAAGTACTGACGCAATCCTCTACCTGTATAAGAGCCAGATTCGTCCTAAGATGAAGTACTGCTGTCATATCTGAGGGGGGGGGGGGACACTCGGAGCACTCTTTCTTGTCTTGACAGAGTACAAAATCGATTTCGCAATCTAGTGGGAGATGGTCTCCTCGTCTCTACAGCCTCTTTTGCACAGATGTTGCTAATCTCTCTCTACTGTAACATTATGTTCATGGTAGTTGCTTGACTGAGCTTCAATACCTGGCCCCTACCCTCTGTAGAACAAAAACTCGTCTTCTACAACCACAGTAAAGAATTTTTCTTTCTCTGTACCAAAAACCAAGCGTAACTTCCATGAACAAAGTTTCTTTCCTAGAAAATCCTATATGTGAAATAATACACCATGAATCTGCTTCCCAATCGACTACAGCATGGTCGTATTCAAGTCTAATGTGAATAAATATTTGTCCTCTTGGAAAATCAAGTTCTCTTAAGTAATCTTCTGCCCATTCCACCCACTGCTTTCAACCCTCTTGTGACGGTGATTATCGTCAAACCAACAATCCTTTTAACCTGACAAAGTGGCTCCCAGGCCTTGATAAGCTATGACCCATTAGTAAAAAGAAAAATTCTGTTAAAAAAACTGAATAGAAATATAGTCACTGTTCATGAAGACAAGATTGACTACGAGAGTATAACATAAAAATATGCATAAATTTAGCAGTTGAAAATTATGAACAAATATTGTTTATTGCACCCTATATTTATATAATCGTTTGATCTAGCCAGAATGATAACATCTCATTGGTAGCTCTGTTAATTTGATATATTTATTTAAATAAATTGAGGATAAATATGATCAATAGTGGTCACTCTTCATACAGAATTTGTACATATATATATATATATATATATATATATATATATCTATATATTTTTTGATTTTATTCCATTAGTTGCGACAAAACAAGTTTTGTTTCATTGGTGCGAATAGCCACCAACTCATCGGGCTTGTTTTGTCGCAACTAATGGAATAAAATCAAAAAATATATATTTTGCTCTGAATTTTCATTGAGCACTCTCATAAACCCGGTTTCAACTTCCTTTGGATTCATACCCCCTGGATATTTGTAACAAGTTAATTATATATATATATATATATATATATATATTAATGAATTTTGTATTAATTTTATGTAATTCTTTATCTTCATCTTTCTTTAAAATATATATATATACATATACATATATCTTGTCACGAATGCCGCCGGTCGGGACCACCGAATGACAATATGTGACAATGATAAAAAAATAAAATAAAAAAAGCCGTCCGGAGTGGCTCGTAATATCCCAGGGTTCAAAGAAAACGTTTTAAATGATATGGGATGGGGATTTCTCCAATGTAAGACACCGCGTCAGGAAACAAAACGAAGAACAACAAAAGACATTAGGGTTAAATTTATACTCATTTATTTGATAGAAACAATATACTAAAAGGGGTAAATATATCTATAAAAACAAAACAAAAGAAAACATGAAAATAAAAGTCTATTAATAAAAGAGGGGGAAACTTGTCTATTATAGTCCTATAGGAACAGGATTCATCTTTCACATAAAACATACATATATATGAGATAGCCTTAGAGGCAAAATGTCCGGGGAGAGATATTCAAGTTATCACTTACGAATGGATACATTGTTCATTTGAGGCCAGTCGTTGGCAGTCGCGTTTCTCTATAAATGTAGTTTTCATTTTTGTTATATCTTCATATACATTCCTCCCCAGGAAAACAATTCCCTGTCGCTTGTTTTAAATTCGAAGGTTCTTTTCTCATCTCGGGAGAAAAGGTACGTTCCAGCTTTCTCGCACGCGGCTACCGTCTCATCTTTGTTTAGTATCTCTTTCTCGCGCGCGGCTAAAGTTTACGTCTTAGCTCGGTATCTGCCTCCTCATGACTAACTGTCCCTCGTGCAGGTGTCCTCAAAGTGACCGTCTTAACCCGGTGACTCATCCTTCCTCGCGGGCAGTTAACTTCCTTTTTCTTCTCCCTCGCCTTCTACTTCTTCTTCTCGACCGTGTCGGCTAAAAATAGACATGACCCCACAAGGTCCAACCTGGCTGCTGAAATTGCTTCTCGAATCTCGTCATGTACAAATATGTGAAGATGAACCCTATCTATATATATGTATACATACTACCGATGTCTTTCGCAGTTTCCTATTCTTAATCTCGATAGATCTCCCTACATTTGTAACAATATATATATACACACATATATATATATACATACATATATATATACACATATATATATGTACATACATATGTATATATACATATATATTTAATTATCCATGGACACATGTTTTATCGTTTTATGACTACTCAGCGTGGTTGATCCATAGCAAAATTTGGAACCAGGACTAAAAAACCTTAGGCTCTACCACTTAGCCAATCCTAGCTAGTGCTGGAATATATCTCTTTTTGATAGATGTCATTTATTTGTTTATTTTGTTTTGCAATACTTTTGAACAAATTCAATTATTTATACTGAAAAGCATTTTACCTTAATGCTAGGTGGGAATAATTTTCCCTTCACCAATGTGTTACCCCCAGATGGGAAGCAGCATCTATATTTTTTAAATTTAATTATCCACGGATACGTATTTTGTTGTTTTACGACTCCTCAGTGTGGCTGAACCTAGCGAGTTGTGAAGCCTGACCCAACTAGCATTAAGGTAAAATGCTTTTCCATTTAAATAATTAAATTTGTTCAAAAGTATCGCAAAACAAAATAGACAAATAAATGACATATCTATATAAATTAAACAAGTTCAAATATATTGTTAAAATGAATTTACAACCAATATTTTTTTTAAAGTCCTCAATACAAAGTAGAGCTCTATAAATGTACATTATATAAACAATTAGAATGGCTACATAAACGCAATTACGTTTCAATACTTCTTGTACTTTGTCTGAGCCAGAGATGGTAATTATAAAAGCAATTCATTCAAAAGAGTTAGAATTAGAAATGTGTAGAATGTGATTATCTGAAATTTCTAATTTTAACCGTTTTGAATACATTGTTTTTATTACCATCTTTTGGCCCCGTCGAGGTACAAGTAGTACTGAAACATAATTGCATAATTGCCAATCTAAATATTTATTTATATATATATATATGTATGTAAAAATTAATATATATATATATATATATATATATATATATATATATATATATTAATTTTTACGTACATAAAAGAAATCCATGGACACATGTTTTTGGCTATGAGCTGTCATCAGTATGGCTACCTTAGGCAGGGATTTTTTATCGCCTATCATGTTACGCAGCTTTCTTAGTGTTTTTACTGGCGATCTGTGTGTTCCTTATAGAATGAAAGGTTAGCGAATCTACATAAAATCTAAAAGTGTATTCTTATGTCAAATTAGCCGGCGAAGCTAATGAAAATGTTCCCGAATCTCTAAGTGCATCCTTAAGGGGGCTATGGAGCAGATTTCATGGGGGTGGGGGCATAATTTCGAAAGAAAACGCTATAATTTACATATTTTATTCATTTAACGTCTCTTAAGATTCTGTTTGAGATAAGGTGGGGGCAAGAAATTCGGAAAGGGGGGGTTTAGTAGTGCTCTGGAGGCATTCTTAATTTATTTGGGTTGTTTCAGTAGTGCTCTAAACAGGAGCAATAAATATAAGATTACAGTATTACATTTGGTAAGTGATATATAGTAATCTAAAAGTGCTTAACATTCTAGATAGAGCTGGTGTGTTTAAATGCAGCGTTGTCCGGGAGAAAGAACTTCTCTATCTTTTGTTAACTCAGTGTTGCCCATAATTGTATAATACAGTATTATATTTGGTAAGTGGTATATACTAATCCAAAGTGCTCAATATCCTAGATAGAGCAGGTGTGTTTACTCGGTGTTGCCCGGAGATCATCCATTTCCTAGATACATAGAGCTGGTGTTTTTAACCGCTGTGTTGCCCGTGAGAAAGATTTTCATTGTATTTTATTATACTATTGTATACCAGAAAAGGTACTCTGCGTTGCTCGAGAGTCAGTGCTCAACATCCTAGATAGAGCAGGTGTGTGCAATAAAACAGTACATTTCCTATGTGGTATATGCTTGATGGAGTAGGGAAAGACAAGAAACTCAGCGTGGCCCAGGTATATACTAAAATAAATATAGGTTTCATTATATTATTAAGCGGAAGGGGGAAGATAAGAAACTCAGCATTGCCCGGGAATAAATTAAAACAAATATAGATCTCATTATGTTTTTAGAAGGGGTGGGGGACTCGGTGTGCCCGGGAGCAATAACTTTAAAACTGAACGCTCAAATGAATGATTTACATGATTATTATTTTCAATACATTAAAACAAGAGAGGAATGAGCTGGGTGGAGGTGAAAGAGGGATGTGGAAAAACGAGGATGGGAAAAGAGAAAGATAGATAGACGGATTGAGAGAGGTAGAGAGTTTTAATATAAAGATATTACACGCACTTTTTAACCGCTTCTATTTTTTTTTTTTTTATGGCCCCGACAATGCCGGGTAGCTCTGCTAATATATATATATATATATATATATATGAGGAGAGTGAAAGACAATGGATACCCCCTGTAAAGGTGTCTGTACGAGAAGGAGTCTATATTGAAGCAGTGATTGTGCAATCCCTAGTTGCACCTCTCCTGAACCAGCATTGCTGAAGTTCAGTAGAAAGGAAAATCCAAGACGACAAGAAACAATGACAAAATAGCCAGATTTTTCCTTCGCGACTAGTTGCCTAACCAAGGCTTGATTTTAGTCTACCTCACTGGTTGGAGAATATAGGAATTCATACTTTTTCTAGAGATATTAGTGAAAGTGATGCAGTAGTCCCGACAGAACTCAGGCTCGGCGTGCCGGGTTAATATTTCGTGCCCATAATCATGCCACATTCATATTATTCAAGCTCCCTTAAGTGACGAGTACTGGGGGGGGGGGGGGGGTATAAAAAAAGTTTCTAAGCTATAGTGTGAGGTTCTTTCCCTGGAAATAGAATGCGTTTAAGAAGTTTACTATTGTTCTTAATGATATATCAGGTGTATTTCCCTTTCATTTCATGTGGCTGTCATGGTGGCCGCATCGACTGGAGTGTTTGGATCTTGACAGTTAATGGTGATTGGGGTCTGAGCCTGATAAAACTGTTGTATATATAGCCACATTGATGATTCTTGGTAAAGATGAAACATATATGTATGTAGAATATTAAAATGCTATTTATTTAAAAAATTAATTATATATATATATATATATGTATATATAATTAATTTTTTAAATAAATAGCATTTTAATATATATATATATATACTAGAATAATACCTATCCCTGCGCGGGTAAAATGAATTCCCCGAACAGGAGTTTTGCATTACTTTTATGCACCTTCACAGAGGTTAAAATGAAGTTTTAATGATACGAAATCTCATATTTAAAATCCTTATTCCAATTTTTATCAAAATCTATTACATGATTTTGATTCCAGAAAATGTCTAAAATTTAAGGCTGAAGCTTAAGGGGTCTTAAAAAGAAGTTGAAATTCAGGGAATCCGATATATTTGAATTTTCAAATGAGAGAAATTTTCATGAAGGGCTTCGACCCCAGTTTTACCCCCTTTGCTTCTGAGAGTAGAAAGTGGACTTTGGATTTACTTTCGGCAGCCTCGTAACTCTCGCTTCCCTTATTTTGTCCTGTAGTCCTCACATTCCATGAACAATGTTTCTCACAAAGGGGGAAGAATTGCTGTTTTCTGGGTCGGAATCTATCCATTTAACACTTATCGTTGGCTAGTTTTTTTACCTTGAAGTAGTATGTTTTTTTGTTTTTTAGCTCCTTACATCAAGTGGCTTCATGCCTTGTCTGAAGCGATTTCTAAAAAAAAATAATAAAATAAATTAAAACTAAATATAACCCACATTAGGCACCCTTGCACCTAGCAGCTGTGTTCCAAAATTCATGATAGGTTAATTAGTTTAGGAGTAAATCATGTACATACAAATATATAGACATATACACATATCTACGTTTATACAAATAGATATATATGAAAAAATAAATGTGTATGTGTATTAAAATTCTTAAATAATAATAAACCTGGAAAAGTACAGTAGTATTAACTCTTGAAATACTGAAGCTGGAATTGGTTAGCGATAACAATGGATAAATACTTTTTCAAAGACTTTCAGCTTTGACAAAATCCATTGGCATTGCTAATCTTAAATCTCTGCCATCTGTCCTGTTGCAGCGATGTCTTCAATGGTTTGGATATACAGCTCATCGTCTGGAAGAAGAGTTAATTCACAATGTAATCCTCTCTACCTCTTTTTCTGGGTGATACAAGCATGTCTGTGGATAGCTGAGGATCTGGGCAACAACCATCAAGGAGGACTTGGCTGAACTCTCAGGTTCACAAGTGGTTGGCCTTCGACGGTGGAATCGCGATTGGCTAGCCATTCGTGCGACCTTGCTCAAGATCACCGTGCATGGGCCACCATGATTAAAAATGTAGTACAGGACATGGAAGAAGTCGGCTCAACCTGATCAGGATGAACGCCGTTGCAACAGCAGCAAAAACATTTAGCTGACCAAATGGTTAGTCTGGTGAATAAATCAACTAAATTTGTCACTTTTTCCTGTCCATCGAGGTGCTGATCTTAAAACACAAATAAAAATTATAATTAGGTATTTTTATCATTTAGAGCCGCTCAACGCCTCTTAATAGAGTGAGTTCTCTGTTTTTTAGCAGAAGTGCGTTTTTTTTTTTTCCAATCCAGAAAAGGTAGATTTCCGCTTAGATCACTAGAGCCTCTCATGGATGTGAGTTCTCTTCTGTTTGGTTGAAATCCACTTTTCTTTTTAATAAGAAACGACTGATTTCTGACAAAGAGCCTTACCTCTTTATTTTTCCATCGCTATTTGGCTGGATTTTATTTCTTTCTCTTTTCCTTGTGCTACCGGATCAGGCTGTCTGAAGATACTGGCTTCCTGACCAAAAATGCACCAGACATTGATGTTATTGTTTTTTCTTTTCCCTTTACAAAACTCAATCATGTTCTGCAAAGACAAAAACAACAATTTTCCTCTATAAAACAACCAAACAAAACACAGTGAATAAATATTTGAACATATAAAGAACTTGAAGCATAAAGACTTTTACCAAAATAACTGGATTCGGCATTAAATAACCCGAAAAGGGTTGATATTCCGTAAAACAAGACAACAAACCCCTCCTTTTACCTTTCTCTTGCTTTATCTTTCTTTCTCTTTTCTTATGTTTTCTCTCTTCCTTTCTCCGCCCGCTTTGCCTTCCTTTCTCCATCCTGCCTTGCCTTCCTTTTCCCTCTTATGACAGTTCTCTCTGAAAACTAAAAATGCAGATTTTTCTGTGAAGGCTAAGACTTCAAATAATTCATGAAAGGGGTAGGAAAGTTAGAAGACTTTTGTTTCATCAAAGAATGATTTCCTATCTCCTTCACCCCCACCCCCACCTCCCATGCACACTCAGTGCCTTTCTCTTAATCTTGACTTTCTTAGTTGAAACTGATTAGAGTTGTTCAGGAAAATGCCCAAAATAATTGAATCGACTATAAATGAAGCTAAATCGCAGCAAATAGATGCACTTTTCATGCGCACGTACACACACACACTCACCCTTTTGGAAATTCATCTCTATTTCAGCTTATTTGGTCATTGGCTACTCACATATTTTTCTTGGCCTTTTGGCTAAGATCAAAGTGTAGTATCTGTTCCGATGGATATTGCACCCCATAGACTGGTATTGTCTTGGCCTTCGGGGCTTGATTTACGCCGGTCTATGGGTCTGTCCTGTGCAGTTCTAGGAGGTCCACCCTCCCAGGCTTCGCCTCCCCTCTTTGGGGAGGAGTAAGTTTATTGCTTACTGCCTGAGGTGCCCCTACCAGGGAATGCCGACGGGGTTGCCCAGGCAATTTTTAAACCCCACTTTCCCGACCCGACCTTGGGTCACATCTTACTTGTGGGAGTAAGATAAAAACTGGCCTTGTGCCTAACTCCTGGAGAGGAGTAAATCAATACTCACATTCCTGTTCTTTTGGCTAAGATCAAAATGTAGTATCTGTTCCGATAGATACTGCACCCCATAGACTGGTATTGTTTTGGGCTTCGGGGCTTGATTTACATGGGTCTATGGGTCTGTCCTGTACAGTTCTAGGAGGTCTACCCTCCCAGGCTTCGCCTCCCCTCTTTGGGGAGGAGTAAGTTTATTGCTTACTGCCTGAGGCGCCCCTACCGGGGAATGCCGACAGGGCTGCCCAGGCAATTTTTAATGGCCAGAGTGCTCACCTCTCGAGCGGTGGCTTTTCAAACCCCACTTTCCCGACCCGACCTTGGGTCACATCTTACTTGTGGGAGTAAGATAAAACTGGTCTTGTGCCTAACTCCTGGAGAGGAGTAAATAAATACTCACATCCCTATTCCATATTCCTCCAAATTATTTCGATATTTACACCAAAAGATTCCTTGTGCCGTTTTCTATATTTTGGTATAAATTTTATTAGTTTTTTTATGAAATTATAAAAAGTTAAGAGTCAAAGCCAATATTGTGCTTTATCTGAGACACAGATGATCGTACATATTTTAATGTAACTTTTTTCTTACCAAACTAAATCTCAATTTTAACAAATGTAATCTTAAAAGTTCTGATGATTGGAGGAAAAGTTCACCATAAGAATCTGCTGTGTATTAATGATATCCCTCTACCACATACTACTTTGACATTTAATTTGTGACCATAGATTGAAAATGTTAGTATAGCTATCCCAAACCAAAATTTTATTTTCATTATATAGAAAGACTTTTAATGTGGCCCATAGAACTTTACAAAGCATAAACAATGGTACCAAATTTATTTTGGTGGCTCAATTACCCATCGAATTATGACCGTTCAAAGTTTGTTGGAAATTATAAAATTGTCTCGTGTGCTATTGGTTCAGAAGTCAAATTTCACAGTATATAACTGAAAATGCAGACTTTGAACAAGTGAAAAAGGATTACAAATGTAATGTCATCTTGTCGTAAATGGAAGCAATAAGTATGAGATGAAGCCAGCCTAAACAATGGGCAAAATCCCATTATCCCTCAAAATCATACACAAATGACACGGAAGCGCAATTTTGAATGTTCATTTTTAACAGCTAACATATTAAATTTCCTTAATATAATTCATAAAACATTAGAGATCAAACTAGATGTTTCTTTTAATCGTAAATCAATAAAAAAAAAAATCAAATTTGGACCTTGGAAACACAATTTGATAAAAGGCAAAAATTTAATTCACTAAAGTTTTCAATTTAGATTTTTTTGGTGAGAGACAACTTGAAACTCAATATTAAACTCACCATATTTACGAGTAGCCCTTTTTCTTTAAGATGTTGTGACCGTTTTTATATGCATAGACACATCATGTTGTACAACATTCAGTTGAAAAACACCAGCATAAAAAAATAAATCATCCATCACTGAAAATAGTAACCTAACTTGAAGTAACCTGAAAAAAAAAACTATTAATGACTAAAGAGAAAAGATTACATTTTGTTTACATCAATTCTTTATCAAAATAACCCCCAAAATTAGTTATCACGAGTTGAATTTGAAGTGAATTTCACTATATTTACCCATTTGTGCACACTAAATTGGCTGGTTTGTGATACCATAATTTGTTCCATGAGTTTTATTAACGGTTCCATATGTGGCATTTGTTTTGGCTCACCCTTAGTTTCTGAAATTCTCACACACACACTAATGGAGGAATCATAAACTGACGTGCAATATCTGTTCTGATTCCTTTTCAGAAAGAGTTAACGGCTAAGAATCCTGAAGAAGAACAGCGGATGGAACAGTTGAAACAGCAAGCCGCTCAATGGCAGCAGCACAAGAAACAACTGGACGATGCCCAGCAGTATCACTATCAGCTACAGCAGCAGCAGTTTCATCAAATGTGGATGGCAACCCAGTATCCACCGCCTCCAGCCGAGCACTTGATGTCGGCACCACCGCCACTCCCTCCGAGCGTTGCCCCGGTACCTCCACTACCCCAGCAGCATAATACAGATGTTACTGCCATGCCATCCATCGCAGGAAGTGCAATCGCTTCTCAGCCAGCAGCCCAGCCAGCAGCTCAGCCACCAGCTTCGTCGTCGTCATTCCCTTCTCTATTGACAAATACGACTACCTATTCCGTGCCGATGGTGGCGCCAGAAGTACCCGCAAAACACATGGAAGAAGTGAAATTACCCGATAAGAAAACTAACACACCTGTCACCAATCAGACGGAGATGAATTTTGCTAATAAAGGTAAATATGTATGTTATTTATATTCTTGAAAGTGCCTTTCTCAGTTTGAACAGATATTGTGTACCCATAGGTGTTCAGCCTGAGGCTCTAGGAGTAGTAGTGGGGGGTGGCATGACGTCACCTTCACTGCTGACGACACCGAAGACTGTGGTTGTCACTGAAAACTTTGTCAGCATGACTCTATGGACATCTTTAGATGGAGCAGTGAGCCACCTTTTCTTCTAGGAATTGATCGTCTGGTCTTAGCAAAAGTTGTTCTGACGGTTGATCTTCTGGTTTTGTCAACAGTTCTGCTGGTTGATCTTCTGGTCTTGACAAGAGTTGTTCTGGGGGTTTGTAGTCGTGAAAATTGAATTCCTTTTTTCTCTCTCTCTTAGCACTCAACGTAGTCCCAACGTAAACTTTTCTCTTCTCCTACCCGGAGCAAAGTCTCTACTCTTTTTATGACAACGAGAATTCACCCATGCAAAACAATGCTCATTTGCATACGTGAACTCTCGTTGTGTCACAAAAGTTACAAGTTTCCATTTTTCAACCGGAATACTCTGGGTTTAATCCTTGATGGACAATACACAGCGCAACCCTCACTCGTTTTCTATGTGGACCTGCATGATGGCTGCTACAGGGTTGATCTTTTGGTCTTATCAAGAGTTGTTCTGGCGTTTAGTTTTTTGGTCTTGGCAAGAGTTGTTCTGGCAATTGATCTTCTAGTCTTGGCAAGAGTTGTTCTGGCAATTGATCTTCTAATCTTGGCAAGAGTTGTTCTGGAAATTGATCTTCTAGTCTTGGCAAGAGTTGTTCTGGCAATTGATCTTCTAGTCTTGGCAAGAGTTGTTCTGGCAATTGATCTTCTAATCTTGGCAAGAGTTGTTCTGGCAATTGATCTTCTAATCTTGGCAAGAGTTGTTCTGGCAATTGATCTTCTAGTCTTGGCAAGAGTTGTTCTGGCAATTGATCTTCTAATCTTGGCAAGAGTTGTTCTGGAAATTGATCTTCTAGTCTTGGCAAGAGTTGTTCTGGCAATTGATCTTCTAATCTTGGCAAGAGTTGTTCTAGAAATTGATCTTCTAGTCTTGGCAAGAGTTGTTCTGGCAATTGATCTTCTAATCTTGGCAAGAGTTGTTCTGGAAATTGATCTTCTAGTCTTGGCAAGAGTTGTTCTGGCAATTGATCTTCTAATCTTGGCAAGAGTTGTTCTGGAAATTGATCTTCTAGTCTTGGCAAGAGTTGTTCTGGAAATTGATCTTTTAGTCTTGGCAAGAGTTGTTCTGGAAATTGATCTTCTAGTCTTGGCAAGAGTTGTTCTGCTGGTTCATCTTCTGGTCTTGTCTGTTGTTCTGGCGGTTAGTTTTTGGTCTTGTGAAGAGTTGTTTTGGGGGTTAATCTTTTGGTTTTTGCAAGACTTTTTTTTTTTTAAACTTAGTTCACCCCAAACAAAGCAAGTTGGCACTGTAGATGTAAGGGGCTACTGAGAATTAGGGTGAAAGTTTTGGGGATCATCCTAAACTGGGAGCTGTGCAGTGAGATGCTTGTTCACATTAGTTTTAAATTTCTACATATCGGTACAGTCGGGGAAACAGAGAGAAGGGAGTTCCAAAGGCCGGCAGCCTGAGGAAAGAAGCTAATTTACATCGAGATGGCACCAGAGCACATTACATTGAAGTACTTGTAAAACAGGCGCAAGGATGCAACATTGTGACGATGGGACAGAGACTGGAGCTTGGTGGATAGTGAGGGATCTATTAAATTAGCGACTCTTTTTTTTTAACCTTGTCTAAGAGGGAGAGACTAGTGGATGGTGCACCAGCCCAGATGTGGCAACAATACTCCATGCATGGGTGGATGGTGGTTTTGTAGAGATATAGGATACTATCAAGTGTGAGAAGTTTTCTAATTCGGTATAGGAATCCCACTTTCTTTGTAGCAGCCTTGGCAATGTCTTCTATGTATTTGTTTCAATTCATGTTACCTGTGAATGTTAGGCCGAGGAATTTGAATGTTGGACTCTCAGGTAGGGGCTTATTTGCCATGACAATTGGTGGTTGAAGATGTTTCTTGTAGTTGTTGAAGGAAAAGAGCTTTGTCTTAGCAGCATTTATGACCCCATTCCACTACAGACTGGAGGTCACTTTCTAAGGATTCAGTCATTGTCTCGGACTGAGCTCCAATCCCTGATCCCCACCCCTCTATAAAACTTCACAGCATAAACCCACCTGGCTACAACAGCAGAGAACTTTCCTTTTTCTCGCTCTCTCTCAGTACCAAAGACCAACCGGAACTTCCATGAACAAAGTTTATTTCCTAGAGCGTCCCATCTGTGGAACAAAATACCACAAAACTGTTTCCCAGCTGACCACAACATGATCATCTTCAAGTCTAATGTAAACAAATACTTGTCGAGCCATCCTCCTAGATAAACAATTCCTCTCAAGAAATCTTTTGCCCAATCCACCGGTTGTTTCCAATGCTCGCGTGATGGCACTCATCATCCAACTGGTGATCTCTTTAAACCTTATCCTTGAGTGGCCCCCAGGTTTTGATAAGTGGTGACCAATTAGTAAAAAAAATGCTTTGATAGAGATAACTGTGTTTTTTAATTTTAGATTTTTTTTCCAACAATGTCCCTTATTTTAAATGAAAAGTTTTTATATAGGTGTATTTGTCGACATCCATTAAAAGAATTAATTTTGAAAGAAAACTTTCTTTTTACCATATTCCTTTTTTCCAATTGAGTGTATGTGTAAAATATCTCTTGTGTCAATTTTTGCAGTATCATGTTATAAATTTATTATCCATTGACATTCTTCAGTGATATTTTGTAATGTCAGTTTTGAATCTTGTTCCCGTTTTGTAAATAGACACAATTTTATTTCAGCGTCTTTCAGAGCTGTTAGTCTTTCTACAAATATTAGTCATTTGAACATATCTAGAGTGAGTTTGAATTTCTCATGCTCCCTATTAACTATGCTTGCAAATGTAAAATCGGTGAAACAGTTTCCCTTAAAAAAAAAAGAGTTTATGAACATAACGGAGCCATAAAACTGAGTGGTATTAAGAATGCATTGGTTACATGCATGCTAACTTTAAACCACAAATTTTATACACAAAAATCCTCAATAATCAAATATGCAGACAAAACAAAACTACAACAATTCGTTGAAGCTGGCCTAATATCCTATTAAAAAAACTCATATAAACCAAAAATCGTGTTTATTCCAAATTGCACAATCATTAGGTAAAAGTGTCATAGGTAAACAAAATATCCATTACTCTTCTCCTACTTTCCACTATGTCTTTCCCTATCCTCTCTTTTCTCTTCCCTTTTTTCCTTTCACCCCTTCCTCTATAACTTTTCTTCCATACTACCTTCTTCATCCACCTTTATATGACCCCCCCCCTTTCTACGCACTACTTAATCTCTCACCAATCATTTTTCAACATACCCATACATACTACCAACCCCATTTCTCTCCCACTTAGACCTTCAACTGTTTTGTATATTTAATCTGACTTCTTTTTTCAATAAATACTTGTTCTATGACAGTTTCATAATTGAAATGAAATATTGAATCAATCAAAGCATGATTTTGTGTTCATTTTTCCTATTCTTTGCTTATTATCTTATTCCTATCTGCAGAATTATCGTAGGCGAGGGGCGCCTCCACGTGGGACTTTCGTTTGAAGCACCATCATGACTATCCACACGCGGTCTTGGCGCAATCCTAGAACCACAAAAGCCACATTCGTTCAAACCAGTTTCTCATCCATAGTTCTGGTTCCATGTTGTGATTAGATCCCCAAGACTTTCTTAGTTTGGAATTTGTTCGGCAGAATGGGGGGGGGGGGGGGCACAGTGGGCCAAAACAGGTTTTTGGAGGACATTTGGGCATAACTTTAGTTAGAAGCGAAATTTCAAGAGCTTTTCGGAAAAATCAAAAACAATTCATAAAATCCATTTTTCGGGGGTCTTGGGCCGAATTTCCATATTTGGGCATAACGGCCCAAAATCACATTTTTGGCCATATCTTGACACAAAATTGATCATAGAAGCTCAGTGAGGGCTCGTTAGAAGCAAAATCTGAGGGCCTTTCTAAAAAATCCCAAAAAATCTGGTAACATGTGACATGAAGTAGTATTTGACACACTTTTCTTTCATTTGCGCACCTTTTTACACACTTTAATTTCCTGTCAAAGCATTTTACAGGAAATCACTACAGAATTTTCAAATCTTTGTTTTGTTTATTTAGATGGAGTTACTATCAAAAATGGAAGCGGTCAGCGATAACGCACTTTTCCAAGTGTTTACTTCTACAGAAGATGCAAAATCTAGAGACCATCTATCCATCACCGCATGTGTTCGATTGCTGGAGCAAAAGTATCTCATCCAGTTAACAGAGGAGCAGAAAGACGAGGTCAAGAAGTCGCTCAAAAGATACCATTCGCTGAAGAAACGACGATATACAGATAAATGGATTGCTGTTAACTGGGATGAGCTGAGCTCACTAGGTGAAGCTGAAAATGTTGTGTTTCACTATTACAAGAACCCCTCGACGCAAACTGCATCCAGGAAAAGTCTCCTTGAAGAGTTGGGCAGCCGCAAACAGTTGTTGAGAAGAACCGATGATATCTGGGCGAAAATTCAGGCAGTGGCTGCAGAGGAGAAAGTGACTTCTTCCCAATTGATGGGGTTACTCCTTACTCGTTGCCCTGATCAGGAGTCGAGAGATTTTGGTAATGCTCTTTGGAGCAAGTCCACACGTGACACAAGCGAGAAACTTCCTGTTGACACGGCATTGGTTCTGTATACGGACTGCAATTTGGGGAGTAACGCCTACACCACCCAAAATAATGTTCTGAAATCAGCTGGGCATGACATCCTCCCAGCTTGGATACACTTGCGAACGAGACAAAGAGAGGTGACACCAGCGGTGATTTCCATACCTCAGTGTTATACTGGAGTGTTTTGGCACGGTGTATATTTCAACTATGTGGATGCTTTGAAGTCTACCATTGCGAGAGTGTTGCAAACCATCCCTCCAATCAAAGAGGAGCATCTTGCCCTAAAATGTAAATTTGGGTTTGATGGAAGTGGAGGACACAGTATTTTCAACCAGGTCAACAATGATGAAACGAACAATTTGATATTGACTGTTGTGTGCCCACTTGAGCTGAAAGACCAGCATGGCGAAGTTGTTTGGACCAAGCCCTCTCCGAATTCACCCAGATCTCAAAGACCAATAATGATTCACACCGGCAAAGAATCATCTGAAACACTGCAGTCCCTTCAATTGTTCAACAACGACATCTCCAAAGTTGAAAGTGAAGATTTTGTTGTTGAGATGCCGGAAAACAGAGCCGTGAATGTTAAGTCGACCAACGTTTCATACTGCCTGGACAGAAAAGCTTCCAACATATATCTTGGTCTGGGAGGTACATATTGGGATCTGTGTCACCACTCGAAAGAGGATTGCCTAGACATCGAGTTCATTCAGAACGGCATCAATATCACACGTGACATCACTTCCCTGCATGCAATCTTCAATGATCTGGAACAAAAAGATGGTTCTCTCCTGAAACGCACTGACGATTATGATGTACGTGCTGGTGTCACTGCTCGACCCATTGCAAACAACCAAGTTGTTTCCATCCAAGTACTCCATGGTCTCATGCGTTCAGTTGACATGTTTATGAAAATTATCGTTCATCTTGTCGCTTGTGTGTTTGACTGGTCAAAGGCCAGCCATAATCATCGATTTTTGGAAAAGGCTCGAACAGATCTTCAGCAGAAAATCAAAGATGCCACTGGAATCAAATGGGATTATGCTGATGCAACTGGTCAAACTGGGACAACAACTACCGGAAACAACTGCCGACGACTCCTCCACGATGTTGCTGTTCGGAAATTGGTGACGGATTCAGTACCTGAGGCAAATCGATCTAAAATGGAAGTCCTTGGTCAACGTCTCTCCATTATCCTCCGAGTGCTGTCGAGAAGTATAAACAATACTGTATTGATACAAATGTCTTTCTCCTGACTCAATTTCCTCGCGTTATCTATAAGAATCTTCCAAGACCATGGATCAGTATCACACCATCGATACATAAAGTGTTGGCTCATTCTTGGGAGTTGATTCAGCATAATGATGGACATGGACTTGGAAATTTGGATGAATCAGGTCTCGAGGCGTGCAACAAAATTCTTCATAACATCAGAAAAACATTGTCATGGAAGATTTCCCAAGATGCAAACTTGACGGACACTCTGAATCGGTTGTGGTTGGCATCTGATCCAGTAGTGAATGCTGAACGACTGAAAGCCAAACCGTTTTGTAAACTGTGCAAATTAAGAGGACACCACACACGGTACTGCCCAGAGAAAGTGCATTTCAGCGTTGAGAATGAAGAAGATACATTGTTTGCATCGTTGTTTTCTTGAATTTTTCTATATATTGTTGTTCCTGATGTTATTTGAATTGTCTTTTGAAGGCGATAGGATGGGTCTAGGGTACATACATGTACTTTTTGCCTTATAACTTTTCATCCATCCATTAGATTTTTCTGAAACTTTGCCAAAATGTGGAGACAATTGTTATGAACATAAAATTAGTGCTGCTGACCCTGGCAAAACTCTGGTTCGCGTCCCCCGGGGACTTTTAGGGCTAAAAAACACCCCTATTGGGGGCTTTTTTTTTTATGTTTGTCCAAATGGCATTATATATGTCTTTATAGTGGTTTTTTATGGTGCTGAATTCAAAAAGTGAGACTTAGTCATTTTCACCAAAAAAAAATTTTTTGAAAAAAAAAACTTTTGCCTCCAAATTCATTTTTATCAATTGTAGATCACATTTTCAGTTTTTTTTTGTTTTCAGTGTACTTGTGGAGGGGGACTACGCACGCGCGGCTTGTTTTTTGAAAAATCTGGGATAGGGCACATAGATCTGCTTGGTTTTTCATAATCTATACCTCCATAGCTTTCAGAAACATATATGGTTTGGTATGTGCCCTATCCTGGTTTACAAGTTATTTTCTGATGAATATAGAATTTTATCGCTAATTTGAGCCAAAAAAGAGGGAAATTTAGCTCAAATTTTCCTAATTTCTTTCATAAAAAGAGCTAAAAATCGACAAATTGGGTCCCAATGTGGTCTATTTTTGTATTTTCACAAATGGTTATCAATAAAACAAAAAAATATGCAATAATAAGTAATTCCACACTGATTTTTGGAATTTAATCATGGAAATCTGAAAATTATAATTTTGGGGGTAAAAATCGTGGATGTTTCGCGTGAGCCGGAGAAAAATGCGAAATATCGCGAATTTAATGTTGCATATTTTTTCAACCGTTTAACGATTTGACGTACTTTTTTTTTTTTGTTGAATCAGGAATATAGAGTAGTTTATAAAAACATCAAACATCAGCAATTCCTCCGACATTCTTTTTTGCCTAATGTCCACCCCCCAGCCCACTGTGGGGGGGGGGGGCATCTGTTAGCATTAATCGTTAATTCTCTGCATGGTGAGAGAATTAATTGGGACTAAGAATCATTGAGTTTTGCAGCTGAAATGGAATGCTGAATAAAAAGCAAAGACTTATTTTTATAAATGGTATAATTTTTATTTCCATTTTTTTTTTTTTTTTTTTGCACAGGGTGATGCACACTGTGTGGAGGCATTTTGTAGTTGCGTGTGTTCCAAGCAAAGTCAACTGCAAAAACTGATTTCTTTCGCTAAAACAAAATACAAGGAAAAATAACAGTTGCTAATCAAACAGGCACCTCTTCTCTACCTCCTCCGTATGGCGCTCACTGACATATCGTCACGTCTCCTGGTTTAACCTTTGGCTTGTTGCACTCTTTCACCTGTCCACTGCAGTACAGATATGGAAGATAGGGATGATTTTACTGCCGCTTTCTTTCGGTTATTTATCATAGTCATAGTGCAGTGGCCCTTTAATTGGCCTTGGTGACGATATCCCGTGACAAAAAGACATTCTGGTTATATCTATTCAACCATCTCTGGTCCAGGGTCACGTGAAAAGGGCGCCTCTATTCCTTGTGTTACATATATCAACACATATTTTTCTCTTCGCAAGAAATAGCAGTTTTGCTGGAGCAATAACACCTACAATAAAGTACTAACAATACAACCCGATCTGCAAGAATAGAAACAGCTATAGGAAGTCACGAAGGGGGAGGATGTTGTCCTCTTCTGACTCCGTGTTAGCCACACAAAACCCACTCATTCATTCCTGCTTGAGCAGAAGGAGCCACCATGGTGCGCAATTTGTCATGTCCCATATACGGTGAGACACTTTAGAGTAGAATGTGTTGATTTTACGCCCATGCGGCAAAGAAACTACAATGTTGGCACCATGAAGGAATTATTTGATGACGTCAGGGAGGAACTTATAGGCTCTTTTTTGAAGACAGTGGGCTTATACACAAAAATCTAATATCGTTAAGCACAATGAACCAAACCAAATCCCCTATTTTATTTACTGCGGGCCATTTATTTAAAAAAGAAAGAAATTAATTAACAAATGATTTATATACAAAATAGAATTTCTTAAATATTTGAAAATATTAAGAACCTGAAATACAAAAGCTTTTACCAAAATAAGCAGTCAGCATTAAATAACTCAAAGGGTTGATATGCCATAAAACAAATCAATCAATCTTCTATTTTCTGTTGGTTTTATCTGGATTTCATTTTGTGTCTGCAGATGGTCTGAAACCGTCAACATCTGATGAACAACCTGAATCAACAAACCAGGAAAAACTGGCGAAAGTTGAAAAGGAAGAAGAAGAATTCTACCGACAATACATTGAATGGAAGAAACAATACGATGATTGGCGTCTACAAAACAGAGGTAAACATTACCGATTTTTTTGCTGTTGTAAATCGTCATCATTTTTCGTTTAACGTCTGTTTTACATGCTAGCTTATGTTGGACGGTTTATAGACTTTCAAACTAACTCTGCCAGGTCTTTATTTACCCCTCTTTCTCTCAGATCCATCCTTATTATTCTGTGACCTTCCCCTGTGAACTGAACCTGCTACCTAAACTGCTTTACATCTACTAAGCGAATGTAGAGACAGTAATCATCATCATATTCGGTATAACGTCTGTTTTATATGCTGGCATGAGTTCGGCAGCTTTTAGAAATTGACTTCCAAACTAACCTATCTCTGTCCAAGTATTTATTTATCCATCTTTCTCTCAAATCTAATCTGTTGTAATAGAAGAGCCTACCCCCCCCCCCTCCTTTTATCTAGACTTAGTATATATAGAGTGAGCACCGATTGACAAATGTCTTACTATCTGTCTATCCATTATTGTATTGATTCTGCTCTTTCAACTGTTCTACATCTACTAAACCAAGAACTCTCATCCATTCTTTCAATATAACTGAACAAAGTTTCCTGTTCTGCACACATCTCTCTTTATTGTCCAGATTTAATTTTCTTCTGAGGTCATCAGATCTAAACTTGTCTTGAAGACTCACATAACACATCCATTATATCATTCTCATATTATGAACAATAGAAATTTAAAACATTTGTTCCTATAATCTGTGCCTGGCAAACTAACCGGTAATACCTGGTGTGCTATTAGCCTTGGGCGGGCTATGCTGGCTTCCTCTGAAGAAGGAAGTTTACAGGAAATATCAAATTCACAAGTGGTCCCAGATGCATGTATATCACGGTTATGGAAAGATGACATACAGCACATAGCATTCCCTAATAGTCACCCATTTGGTACTGGCCAGGCTCCACATCGCTTAACTTTGGTAATCTAATGAGAACCGATGTGTCAACGCAATTATGTCGTATGTATGTATACATATGTGCCTGGTAGTATTATTGTAATATGTCTTACCTGAAAATAAGAAATCAGATAAGCAGAGATTAAATGCAGTTTAGTTTTATGTCTGGGCAAAGTACCACTGGTGTTATATTTATCATGAGACAAATGCAAGAGAAGTACCTTGATGAGAAGAAGAACCTGTATGTTGCGTTTGTGGATCTGGAGAAAGCTTTCAACATAGTACTAAGAAATGTTGTCTTGTGGGCTTAGCATAAACTAGGAGCAAATGAGTGATTGGTGAGGCTTGTTCAAAACAACATACAGAAATACTCAAAGTGGTGTTAGAACTAACAGCACATTTAGTGACAGCTTTAATGTTAAAGTAGGAGTATATCAGGTTTCTATACTGAGTCTTTTGCTTTTCATTTGTGTCTTAGAAACATTGTCTGGGGAGTTTCATACAGCTTACCTGGAGATGCTGTATGCTGATGATTTAGTACTTGCCTGTGAAACAATGGAAGATCTACTTGTTAAGTAAAGGTCTTAAAGTGAATGTTACCAAGACCAAAGTGATAATCAGTGCTTGTATTGTTGGAAAGCTCCCAGAAAGAGGAAAATTCCCCTGTTCAGTTTGCAGAGAGCCGGGTGCAATAAAAAAATGTTATGGTTATTCTAAGCATTGGATACACAAGAAATACAGTGGAATTACTGGTAGGTTGAGAGATGATAACCAGTTTATGTGCAAGAAGTGTAAAACAACTGAGACGTATAAGAACTCAGCTGTTGCGAAAATATATATTGGATGGCGAAAAATTACTTCCTGTTCCCCCCCCCCCCCCCCCCCCCACTACCACCAACATCTGCATGTGCACTCGGTGTCTTTCTCTTAATTATGACTTCATTAGTAGAAGTTGAAAAATTTATCTTGATTTCAGATTTTTATTTTGTCATTGGCTACTTGTATCCCTGCTGAAATAAGTGGCCAACTTGTCAAATTAAGTACATGTATACCAAGCTACTTTTTCCATCTCCCGAATTAATTAACTCGTCGATTATAGTAATCTATTTGTTAATGTTAAATGTAAATTTTTTGTCTTTGTCGTGCAGGTCATCCAGATCGACAACAATTCAAGCAATATGAAATGCAGTTTACAGAAATTGAGACGAAAATGGCTGAAAAGAGGGAAGACATAATTCGTCGGAAAAGACTACTTAAGGGTGAATATGTACCCGATTCAGGTGACCCTTATACGATGGTGGGCAAGTGTGGTAGTAGAATGTCGGACTCTGCTCGTGGACAACATGGCATGTCCGCTCAGATTTCACAATTTAGTAACCAAGACAAATTTGGAGGAGGACCACATGGAAAGCTTCCAGAAGAGAAAAATGATTCTAGATTGGACACACATGGAAAAATAGGATCTTCTCCGGGGGCTATAGAAGGACGACTCTCGAAACTCGCAGAGATTGGGTCTGAAGATGACGTTAAGAGTATGGCCTTAAAATCCACAGAATCGGCCTCTTTTCAGAAGGATCTAAATAACGAGAAGGAAGAAAATGACCCATTTTTAAAAGGCAACTCTAGTCAAGATAATGCGCCTCTTGACCCCTTTTCAGGTGGGACCGGGTGCAAACCATTTGCAGGACCTATGGGGAGGTTTGATGGTAACAGGAATAGGTTTGATGGCTCTTCACAAGGGCCAACTTATCAAGGAGAGCAGTTTGCTTCTTCAGGTCCTGGGGTTCTTGGTGAAGGACCTATCCAGGAGTGTAAAGGGCCCCGAGCTGGTGCAGAATCTGAATTTAGGGATTCTGATATGCGCTCTCAAGGACCAAATCAGGGTCCAATGCGTGGACCAAGATTTAATGGACCTTGGGGAGAATCAGGATTTGGTCAAAATCTTCACAGTGGTCCAGGTTTTAATCAGGGTTCTTTTCAAGGTCCTGGTTTTAACCAGGATATTCGAGGTTTTAACCAATATAGGCGTGGAGGGGGGGATTCAGGACCTAGGGGGTTAGGTAATCGTGGGGTACCAATGCAGCGAATGGGTGGCCCTTTGCATCATGATGGACAGTTTTCCCGGTTTGCAGGTCATGGTGGAATGGGCATGAGCCCTGCGGAAAACAGTCAACAAATGTCAGAAAGAAATCAGTAAGTGGATAACATTTTTTAAAATTTTGTCAAATGAGTAAATTTTACTCCTTCTCGTTTCGTAGATTTGATTAAAGAAAATGCCAATAAAACTTCAGTTCTTTTGAATTAAATATTATGCAAATAATAAAGTCACATTTTCTATTATAATCTTCTAATTAATGATTAAATAGAAGAAATGTCTTTTCAAATAAATACTGACCGTTCCTCAATTTATTATAGTATATAAATATCTGATTTAATGAAAAGCTTTTGAAAGTAGACACTCTCTTCCTTAACCGTCCCATTCATTTATATACACACAATTTGACAGAAAAATGCAGATGTCCCATTTTTCTTCAATGTAATTTCCAATGATTCAAGTTGCAGGTGATATATATCCGTTAAATATATGTGTGTATATATAATACACGCAAAAAGTAGCCGCCATTTGGCAACTAGTATTCTTTTTAAATGTATAACTTAGATTAAATATCTTTGTAATTTTAAAAACTAATAGTTTTCATATAAATTACCTCCCTTGTAAATTAATAAACATACTATTTTAAGAAAGGTTTTGATAATTTATCCTTTTTTATTAAATCACTTTAATTAATTATTGTTAATATTGACAAAACTATTGCATATATATATAAGAAATAGGGCACTAAAATTACAAATGAATGACAGGAAACATTAATTTATTATAAATTGTATATAAAAAATAGTTATACAAAGTATGCATACAAATAGTTGTGTTTGGGACTTTGCTATCTACTATATATACAGTATTTCAACTATTGTATTATTGTTTTTAAATAACAGTGAATCTTTTTAATTGTAATATAGGTGTGATAAATGAAAAAAAATACATTAATTTAATATATAAATATCTGATATGATGGAAAGTTTTTGAAAGTAAAAGCTGTCTCGTTTATTTATATGCAAACAATTTAACAGAAAAAAAATTCAGATAACCCTTTTTTCCCGATGTAATTTTCGATAATACAGATTAAAAGTGATGTATATAATTTAGCTCTTAAGTATTTATTTTAAATGTATAACTTGCATTACACATCTTAAATATAAATCTATTGAAATTTTTAAAACTAATAGTTTTCATTTAAATTACCTTCCTTGTAAATTAATTGACATAACATTGGGTTGTAAACTAAGTTCTACCGTTGTTTTTTGTTTTTTTTAAATTTAAATTTAAAAGTTTTGATAAAAAATAACAAGTAATTAATCAATAATGTATTCTCCCATGTTCTTTATAACTTCTCAACGTTCAACTAGATTTTCAATACCTTGTTAGTAGGAATTAAAACGCAAAAAAAAAAATCAAAAAAGAGGTATCGAAAGATTTCATTTTTCTGAAGTTGACATTCCATTTTAATGATCTGAAAATAAACAGAAATTAACTTAAAGAAAAAAGAATAGATTCTAAAATAGAATTCTAAATAAAAATAGATTCCAAAATAAATAAAAATGTCAGGAACTTAGTTGGCAACCTAATATTGTAAGAAAGGTTGTGTTAATTTATCCTTCTTATTAAACCACCTTAATGAATTACTGTTAATATAAATAAAACTTGCATATATATATATATATATATATATAAGTAAATTTTGTGTACAACAGAATCGTAGGATCAATTTTAGAGGAAGCATTATTATAATCAATGAAACAGACGAGTGGAAAAAAAAAAAAGAAAATTGTTAAAATTACCTTAAGGCCTTATCGTCTGACCCTTTTTTTTTTTTTTTCCCCCCCTCTCAATCGTTTCCTCCAACTGTTTTTTCCCCTCATATCTCATTCGACTTTTAGTTTTTAATTTACCATTCTGACGTTTTCTCTCAGAGTGTCAGACGATAAGGCCTTAAGGTAATTTTAACAATTTCCCTTTTTTTTTTTCTTTTTTTTTTTTCCACTCGTCTGTTTCATTGATTATAATAATACTTCCTCTAAAATATATATATATATATATATATATATATATATATATATATTGGGAAAATATAATATAAACCGTTTAAAAAATAGTTATGCAAATTAGGCATGCAAATAGGTGTATTTGGGTTTTTACTCTCTACTATATTTACAGTATTTCAAAGTTAAATAATATTAAAAAAACTTTCGCATTTATTCATATAATATATATGAACCATGTTTATTATTATATATTATTTATATATGTATATATATATATTATTATGTAAAATGCAAGTAAATATAGCTCATTTTAACATATAAGTGCAGTTTCATGCAACATTCAATCTTCATCAATTGATGAAGATGAAATCCTTCTGACCCCCCCACCCCCACCCAAAAAAGAAGAAAAACAAGCTACTAGTTTTCAATTCTGCAATGAGATGTGATGGCATTTTTGCCTTCTACAGCGTAAATGTACCCATGTTTTATATGAAGTCACCAGAATTTGCAAATAAGTTTGTTAGAATAACTTTCGAGAAAAAATTGAGACTTACTGAATACTACAAAAATTTGGATGATTCAGACTACTATTCTCTTCTAGGGTGCTATTTTCACGTTTTGGCTGATATAACCTCCGACCTTCTTCAGGTACATCTTTTCAAACTCAGGAATCTATCCACATGAATCCATGGCGCAACGAATAAAAGTATTGAGCAACAATCAGTTCTAAGTGACAGTCTTCTGAAGGTCGAAGGTTCAATCCTCACCACAGGCAATAACTACGGATAAAATTTTTTTTAAAATGACTACTCGGTCATGACCGATGGAACAAGAACAATCTACCCCTGTGGATCAAATAAATGATTCAGTTCAAAATTCCATGTAGATTGCCAAGTTAGAAAAGATGCACCTGAAGAATGTCAGAGGTTATATCAGCCAAAAACTTGTGAAAATAACATCCAAAATGAGAATAGTAATCCGAATAATACAACTGATCAATCCTCATCTCAAAAATTCCAAAACATAATATCGAATTGGTATGAACCCAAAATAATACAGAAATGGAAAAAAATTGTGAGAATAGTAGTCCAAATAATCAATCTCCATCTCAAAAATTTTGAAACAAAAACATATTTGAAACAATTTATCTTAGAAATTTACCTTAGTATCTGCTCGATTTTTTTTTTTTTGATGTAAAAATTTTTTTTTTATTATCCATGAAAGTTGCAAAACCGCATCAATTTAGTTAACATCTAATTGGTTTTCCAAATTTGACTCATGTAAAATTGTTCTGTGAGGATTTGGTAAAATTGTTCATTATTTGAATGCATTTCATTGTGGCTGCAACATGAGTTGCAGATTTGAACCTTATGGATGAGACAACAGAGATAAGATGCTTCCGAAAGATCTTCATCATCTAATACAAAAACCACATTAGAAATGAGGAAGTGAAGAACAGACTCAGACAAGCAGTCATGCCATATGAAGATCTATTGACCACTGTGAAGCCATGTTACATGATCATCAGGCCTCGCAAAACAATCCTGCAATGGAACTATACAGAGAGGAAGAATGGGGCAGACAAAGAAAGAGGTGGACGATTAACATTAGCGGAACTGAATGGGATGCAAAGTGACCATAAAGATTTGGTCAATTTAGAAATCATAGAATGAAAAGTCACTTGGTCACTTATGGGATGCGCAACAAAAATCTGAGGTTTCCAGCATATCTGGTCTATGAAATAGATGGATTACTACTGACCAACTCGACTTATTGAATCCCAAATATGAACTCTTGGTCAATGTTTTCCACCTTCTTGTTGGGTCGCTTTTCTTCAATGATTTTTCTCAGTTTCTTCGGTGTCTCATCGATGTACTTCATGCCACCTTCCCCCCAAAAATTGATGGGAATGAAATCCTTATTACCCCCCCCCCCCTCCAACAAAAGAAAAACAAGCTGCTTGTTTTGGAATTCTGCAATGAGAAGTGATGCCATTTTTGCCCTCCAGTGTAAATGCGTACCCATATTTCATATGGAGCCACCAGATTTTGTAGACGCTTGTGTTAGAAACATACAAAACAAACAGAATAAGTTTGTTAGGATGCTTCCGGAATAAAAAAAAAAAACATTTATTTTCCAATTGCAAGATGATGACTTATTTCTGTTGAAACATTTTTTTTTTTTTAAACTCTAGGAATTTTTTTTTTGTTTTTTAATTTTGTTTATTTAAAAAAAAAATGTTATTGCTAAAAACCTTTTCAAATTGTAAAAGTATAAACTGAACGTTTAATATTTTCTTATTGCAGAAAATTCTTTTTCTCTTTTTACAATTTCTTATTTATTTTTATTTTTTTAGGGATTCTAAAGAAGCTGAGAATGTTTGTCTATCTGATCGAGAAATTTCTAATAAGGTCAGTTCTTTTAATATATTATTAGCAGGGATATCTGACATTGGTATATCAAGATAATACCAGGCATGAAATTAAAAAAAAATGCTTGAAAAGTTTAGTAGAGAAATTATAAACAATTCCTATCCCTCTAATTGGCTAATTCAGGATAAATACTTCTCAGTTTAACTTATTCATTTATTTATTTAAATATATTTCATATCTCTATCTTTATAAAGTTAGGTATGTTTGTATGTATATGATTCACTCCTAAACTAATTAACCAATCAATATTAATTTTGGAACATCGCTGCTAGGAGTAAGAGGTCCAAATACAGCCTATATTTAGTTTTATGCAAAGGGAGCAAATAGGGGGTGGAAGTCCTTTGTGAAAATTCAGATGTCTCCAATTTTTGTGAAATTTTAGCAATAGGTATTGGACATCAATTAATAAATATTCATCAAATTTCAATTTCTTTTAAGTATTTTAAAGAGGTTTTAGGGCACATATATGTACAACCTCCCAATTAGAAAATTCAAATATTTCAGATTTACATTGAATTTGATTCATAGTCATTAGACACCAATTAAGCAAGATTCCATGAATTTTAATTTCTTCTTAAGAACCTGTGGTTTAAGATACTGTGATAATTTTCCTTAGTGACTAGTAGTCAATTTGCATAGTTGATGGGTTTTAGTAGGTAATTTGCATAGGTGGTGGATTTATTACTATGAGAACTAATCTTTTGACATTGAAGAGGGCAGTTGATCTCTGGGCAGCAGAGAGTGAACAGTAAGCAGTTGACAGTAAACAGTGGAGATTGAGATTTATCATGGCGGTGACACAGAAGGAAAGTTAATTTAATTCCATTATCGGATTACAAGCTATTTCGGCGTGAAGAGGAGACTATGGAGTCCGGAAATTTAAGGTTGAGCAAAGATGTGATATCACTTTTTAGTGGAGAAGATGATGTAGTCGGATGGATGAAAAAAGTGAAACTGGTGGCAAAACTACAGAAAGCGCAAGTTGCTAGTTTTATTCCACTTTTTCTGCACGGAGATGTGTTGGCTCTCTACCTTGAGTAATGAAGACCAATTGGATGCGGAACTGATAAAGATGAGATTAGTGACAACGTTCACTGAAGGGTCTTTTGAAGCCTGAAAAACTGAAATAATTCAGGTGGACTGGAGCATCGGTGGACCTTTACGCCAATACAACCAAAAGATTGGCTGAACTAGCAGGATACCTAGGGAGAGGGCTGGATCATATCACCAAACTGGCATTCGTCACATGATTCACAGATGACGTATCTGTGGTGCTGCAACAGCTACCACACAGAAAGAATGGATGTCAGTAAACTGATACCGATTGCACGGCTTTTAGTTAGCAAAAGAAGGCTGGAACGGTGGCGGCAAATGTACAAAGCACTACACTCAAAAATAAGGTTCAAAGAGAATCATCAAGCATTCGGTGCTTTAGATGTCAAGGACCGCATTTTATTAAAAATTGCACGGAGCCACCTAGAGCCAGAGTAAAGTGCTATGAGTGTGGAAAATTTGGGCACATTGCGAGATATTGTTCTTAACCTCAGGGAAATGAGCAAGGGGGAGCTTCTGTGCCAGTAGCTACCCCGGCAACAGAATGAAGGCGCAGTACGGACCTCTTTCAATGATAGAAGTAGCAATAAATGATTCTGTAATGACGGCGCTCGTCGATACTGGATGCACCACCACTTTACTCAACTCCAAACTTGTGAGTGGGTGTGGTAGGAGTAGTACTGAAAGTGGTTGATGGAAGGGATGTAAAGTGTAAGGGAGCCCGGCAAGTGTGGATAAAAGTATGTGGAGTACGAGTGAAGGTGGAAGTGATTGTAATAGATCACATGATTGATGGGATTGATGTCATAATTGTGATGGATGTAATCAATGCGATGGGAGATGTGACTATAAACAAAACTGAGGTGAAATTTAGAGACGTATACTGTACGATAACTGCCCATCAGTCGAACATTTGCAAAATCAAGGACAAAGATTTTGAAGGAAAGAAATGAACAGTAAAATGGAAATGGTTGGGAGTTCCTCCAGTGTTGCAGAACCAAGTAAAATATTACAACAATTTCCTGGAGTGTGAGGAAAAACTCAAAGTTTGAGAAGGAGGTAGAAAGATGGATAGCTGACGGTATTCTCTTACCATGGAAGAGTGAAGGAAAAGGTGTGTTTCCGTTGATGGCAGTATTCCAGGCCAGAAAAGATAAAGTCAGGCCAGTATTTTCGGGAATTGAACCGTTTTGTAGCATGTCATACGGGGAGCGACATAATAGATGTGTGTGATGAAAAGATGAGAAAATGGAGGTGGTTGGCAGGAGAAACTGCAATTGTGGACATTAAGTCTGTCTACTTGCAGCTGCATGTGGCAAAGGAACTATGGCAGTACCAGCTGGTCTGCTATAAAGGAAGAACCTACTGTTTGACACAGTAAGGATTTGGGCTTAACGTTGCACCAACAATTATGACGGTCGTTCTAAAAACTGTTGATGAAAGGAAATAAGACAAAAGAGGCCACTGATTTGTACATTGATGACATGATCGTAGATGTGACAAAGGTATCGACAGAGGAAGTGGTGGAACATCTTAAGGGATTTGGGCTAACAGCAAAGCTGCCAGAATTCTTGGATGGTGGAGCAGCGCTGGGTCTTAAGTTGATGAAAGGAAAGATAGGTGAGCTGATGTTTAGAAGAGGCAACAAATTTCCGGAGATGACAGAAGAAATGAGTAGACGTGAGTTCTCCATTTGCGGTAAATTGTTGGGGTACTATCCAGTTGCTGCATGGCTGCGACTGGCGTGCAGTTATGTAAAAAGAAGAGCAAGTGGAGTAGACTGGGAGGGCAGAGTTGATGGCAAAACTGTCAAAGTAATGCAGGAGATTCTAGCTGATGTAGAAAAGGAGGACCCTGTTAGTGGAGCTTGGCACATACCTGAAACAAAAATAGGAGTAGTGTGGTGTGATGCAAGCAGTATTGCAACAGACATGGTTGTAGAGATTGGTGGTTTAGTAGCGGAAGATGCAACATTGCTGAGAAAAAAGGATGATTTTAATCATATTAACGTGACCGAAATAGATGCTGTTCTGAAAGGCATCAATTTAGCTATCAAATGAGGATTAAGAGACATCGAGATAAGTACTGAATTAGCAACGGTACTAAGTTTGGTGAACTTTACAGTGTAAGAATATGAATCACGGGTGCTGGAGAAATGATTGTGAAGCAGAGATTGGGAATACTTGGCGAGTTGATATCCGAATTTGGACTGCAAATAAAGGCAGTGTTTGTGCCTTCAGAGAGAACCAAAGCGGATGTGCTAACCCAAATAAACAAATGGTTGTTAGTTGATAAAGAAGAGGTGCCAGTATGCTGTCTAGGAACCGGAGAACTAGAAGAGTTGCATGGCATGCACCACATGAGAGTTGATATAACATTATATTTGGTGCAGAAAGTTGATCCACTTATAAAACAGGGAGGAAGTTCAGAAGGTGGTCAGGAACTGCGTTCGATGTCAATCAATCGATCCTGCCCCGAATATACATGATCCTGATGAAATTGGGACTGCAAACAATTGGACAAGATTAGCTATTGATATAACGCACTATCATGGGGGGGCATACTTGTCAATTATTGACTGTGGTCCTGGGAGACTAGCAATATGGAGGGAGTTACATGCGGAGACGGCAGCTGCTGTTACAAATGGAATTGGAGAAGGTGATGCTTAAATGGGGTCCAGTAGTGGAGGTTATAATGGACAATGGCGCAATTTTTTGCTCAGAACTTCTCCATATAATGCTAAAAAATGGAAGATAAGAAGATATTACAGGGCAACCTATAGGCCCGGGGGAAATAGAATAGTGGAGCGACATGATCAGACAGTGAAAGCTACATTCTGGTACAGCATGGCACCCAATGTCGGGCAGAGAGAGGAGACAGTGCCGCATAGATCAATTTTTAATTATGAATGGAGGCACCCAAGAGATACATCCCTAGAAATCGAAGAGCGAGGGCCAGCCAGAATCCAAATCAGAGAAGAGGTTTGGGTGAAGCCGCCAAATGCACAATGTACGACGCTATGGGAAAGAAGAGTAATTACTGGAGTGCAATCCCCTAACAACTTGAGCGTTGATGGGATACTGTGGCATATTTTAGATGTAAGGCGCGTGGTCCATGGAAACGATGGAGATGTAAGCACCGAACACGAGTGCAATGAAAGTGAGGCGGTTGCAATGCAAAGACCACGGAGAGAATGTAATGTACCAATTTGGGCACGGGATAATGTGATGTGAAATGATCTGTGATGATCATGGGGACGTGTGGTTTAAGATACTGTGATAATTTGTCTTGGTGACTAGTAGTTAATTTGCATAGGTGGTGGGTTTATTACTATGAGAACTAATTGAAGTGGGCAGTTGATCTCTGGGCAGCAGAGAGTGAACAGTAAGCAGTGAAAAGTGAACAATGGAGATTGAAATTTATCATAGCGGTGACACAGAAGGAAAGTTAATTTAATTCCATTATCGGATTACGGACCCCTTAAGCATTAAATTTTAGACGTTTTCTAGAATCAAAATCATTTCATGGATTTTAATAAAAATTAGAATAAGGAATCTAGAAATAAGGTTTAGTATCATTATATCTTGATTTTAATTCTTTGTAACAGAACATAAAAGTGGTGCAAGACTGTTCTGTTGGGGGGGGGGGGGATAATTTTACTCATCCTGGGACGGGTATTCTTCTAATGTATTATATTTAAAAGAACATCAGCAATACACAAATTCAGAATTAAAATTTAAAAAGAAATTTCTGGTTTTGTGTACGTAAACCTTTGAAATACTGAAATTATGTTGCTGTATTTGGAAAATCTGTATTGTCCTTTCTAAGGAGACTGAAAAATGGCCCCTCTCAAATTGGCAAAAATTATACCTTTTGACAAACTTCTAAATGTACACTTATTAGTTTTCCCTTCAAAATCCAACAAAAGTTATAATTAATGATTGTAGCAATGATCGCAGGTGGGACCACATGTGCTTTATTTGCAAATACCTCGAAAATAAAGTTTTTCGACAGAATCTTGCTAAGATGTTGCTGAAGAGTGTTGCAACAAAATCCGACACTTGACAAAAAAAACAAAAAACGATAGAGGCAATAAAAACAAAAGTTGTATATGCAAAGACCCGCCAGTTTATTTAGCAACATTTAGAGTTACATATTACATTATTTTTCAATGTCACCGTCAGAGACGATAATCTCAAGGCGAGTGCGAAATGAGTCACACACTTTAGCGACCAAGTCCTTGTCTATAGCGGCGGACGTCTCCACGGTGGCAGCCTTCATAGAGTCGACCATGTTGTTGGCATGCTTATTGGTCATGGCCTCGATTTAAATCCTGGTATTTCGTTTATTTTTTGTGTCAAATTTTGCTGCAACACCCTGTATATATATCTATGCATTTTCCTGGTGTAAATATTCTAGTTTTCGAGTTTTAGCTTCAACAAGCATACAAATATAATCATTGGTAATTTTTTATTGATGTCTTTTATACATTTATTTCTTTGCTTTCACCTATTTTTCTTGCATTTTGTATTTCACTGTAGACATGACAGATTGTTTAAGTTTAAAATTGTCTAAATACGTTTTCATTGTCTTATGGTAACATTACTTTTTTTTATCACTGTCAATTAATATTTGGACGCGCAAAATTTTGTATTCAATTTTTTCATGACTTTAGTTTTATGTTGCGATTTGGATAGAAATTTAGTCAAACCTTCATTATCATCATTTTTTGGGGTGCTTGTCCATAAAAATGTACAGGTGAAATATGGCAGTTCCAAATAAATCAACAGGAAAACTCTGATGTACTTACATATCAAGCAAAAATAGGTATCTACACCAAAAGTTAGGGAAAATTATCAAGAAGAATTTTAATTAAAAATATAAATCAGTTTTACCGTATTTTTCAGAGTCGCCACTGATAAGGGTGCAAATGCACGTAAAACAGGGGAGATAAGTCAGTCTGTCATTTGGGCCAAGTCATAATCAATGGCGACTCGGAAAAATGCGATAAAACTGATTTATATTTTTAATTAAAATTCTACTTAATAATTTTCCCTAATTTTTGGTGTAGATACTTACTTTTGCCTGAATCGTAAGTATATCAAAGAGTTTTCTTGTTCATTTATTTGGAATTTATTTGATGTACATTTTTATGGACAAGCGCTTTTTATTTTATTTTTTTAATCCTGAGAATCAAAGATATTTACTTTTTGGACTGTCCCTTCTATTATGGATGTGACTGTGTTACAATGTCTCTTTCATCGTGAACCCAGGTTCGTTTTCAGCATCCAAAATATTACACAAACAGGCAGCAAATCATTTTCATATAAAATTTATTGACCCATTAGCGTCCATGGTCCTATATTTTTTTAGGACCAGAAAGATAATAATATTTCAGCAACATCTGGGTTTTTTTTTTCATAGATATCTATAGTTAGTCGTAAAGATTGGAGTGTCTTTCAAATACTACATCTACTGTCTGATGTATATGGGCAAAACTGATGTCTCAGTTTTCAGTATACTGTGAAAATTTAGAGTGGAAGGATACAATCAGTTTCATCTATTATTCAATCAAAAATTATTTGTTAAGTAGTCCTTATTAACAACCTACATTTTTATATATAGTATAAATTAATGCTCTAACTATCCTATAAAGTCAAGTAAATCTTTGAAAGTAATTTAGCTCAAATATAATATTGTATTTACAAAAGAGTTTTGGTAATAAATTAACGGAAAAACTTTGAGCACTATTGAGTTTAACAGAATGGACAGTCCCAAGAAACGAGATAGAGAATAGATTAATTTTAACAGACGCAGGTTATTGCGTCTATGCGAGAGAGCGATATACAAACGGCTGTACACTAATTAGCATTGCGTGCCCACCCCTACATTCAATTGGGTCAAATGGGGAGCTGCGACTTTTCACATCTGCTCTGTTAGTGTGTCACCAGGAAATAGGGAGCAGCTCTTTTTTCTGGAAGTCACATGATTTCTCCAGTTTTACTGGGGTCACAGCTGTTAGTAATTCTCTCCATTCAAACTTGTGGTCCCCACGATGTAACAACTGTTTAATTTATTTTTTGTAATTGTTGTGTTTTTATTTTCAGATCCTACCAAAAGATGAGGCTGACAATCAGGCGGGAGGAGAAGAAGGGGTTAATGACGTTGGAGAAAGCAATAATGGTTACAACTGGAAGCATTCAGATTTACCAGATGCTACTGGTGGGTTTCATGACCCTACGGAACCCTGCAATCGGGGCGGCAGTGGAGGCAACAATTTCAATTCAGAACAGGCATTCAACCAAAATGACAATTGGCGCCGTTTTGGTCCTCCTCCTCCTGGTAACATGAGAGGTCAAGGTGTTCGAATGAGAGGAGGACTCCAGCAACCACCTCCACCGCATAGGAATTTTGAGGAGGAAAGTGGACCCTGGGGGATGCAGGGACCTCCTCGTATGGGACCAGACTTTAATTTCAACATGAATCGAGGTGGTGGACCCCCTGGGCCACGGATGATGGGTGGTCCTTGTGAGATGAGGCCTGGATTTAATTCAGGTATGGGTCCTCCTGGTATTGGACCTAATCATCGTGGAATGATGAGGGGTGGTGGTGGTATGGGAATGAGGCCTCCATTCAGGTCCAATGAAATGGGGAGGCCATTTGATATGAATTTGCCTGGTAACAGATTCGATGGTGGATACCCAAGGGGGGATCCTCATTTTGATTCTATGGGCCCTAATGAGCAAGAAGCTCTGAACCAAGGAGAAGCTGGTATGATGGGTTCAAGACGAGATTTTCCACCCCAGACTGATCAGCATCCACGTTTTGGATCGTATCCTCCTCCTCCTCATCATCAGCAGCAGCAGTTCCCAAGAGGCAATTGCCAACCAAACTCAATGGAAATGAATAGAGATGGAAAATGCATGCCAGTAAGTTGCCAAATTCTCTTTGATTGTTTTTTTTTAAAATTTTTTATAGAAATCGTTCCAGACAAGGCATGAAGCCACTTGATGTAAGGAGCTAAAAAAAAACACTACTTCATGGTCAAAAACTAGCCAATGATAAGTATTAGATGGATAGATTCCGACCCAGAAAACAGCAATTCCCCTTTGTCAGAAATACTTCTCATGGAATGTGAGGACTAAAGAACAAAATAAGGGAAGCAAGTTACAAGGCTGCTAAAAATAAACCCACGGTCCACTTTCTAATCTCGTTTATGTATTCTATAGTGATACCATTGGAACACGAGGAGCAGGTTCTAGTGTGATTGCAAGAATTAGGTGTGGATAGCGTAAGTTCAGAGAACTTCTGCCATTACTAAGCAGCAGAGTGTTACCGCTGTCGACCATGAACATGTATACAGTGTGATGAATTATGGAAATGAAACTGGCCACTCACATCCCTGATTTGATGACAGCAAGGTTTCTGATACTAAGTACCGCAGCAAATAATGTGTGGTTGACTTTCTGCAATACATACATTTGCTGCAGTCCTTAATATCAGCAATGTCGCAGTCTTCAATAATACACACAAGGCAAGGAGTAGCCTGAGATAAAGAAATAAAAACACTTGAGAATAGGGTGATATCCCTGGAATATTGATATTCTGGCATCACACATATGACTAGTGATCGAGGCGAAATCTTAAAGCAAGTAAGATTTAATTATATTAAAAAAATAAATTTAAAAAGTCGCCTTGTTATTCAGTATAAATTTTTCCTTCTTATAACCCATTATATTTCCGCATTGTTATAGCCCTCTATAAATTACATGTATATATATATATATATATATATATATATATATATATATATTACATGCAATGATTCAAGCAAAGTATATCAACCTCTAAATATTAAAATGTCTGTTTTTTCCTCTTCTGAAAAAAACATTGACTATTAAACAATTTTCTAAGGAATAATCTATGAAAATCTAACATATTTTTGTTTATATTTTCAAATGAAATTTACATACTAATCATTGGTTTTAAAGTTAAATTTACAAATAACCAGCATTACCCAGTAGTATATTTTTTAGTTTTTTTTTAAGTTTAATATAATAAAAATGTTTTTAAATAAAAAAAAAATACAAGACTCCATAATGATGTTGATAAATGCACAATACAAAATATCAAAATCTTTCCGTCATTAAGTTGTCTTTTTTTTTTTTTTTCATTTTTTGTCCTTTTCCCCTTTTTCTTTTTCTTGTTCTTTTCTCCTTTCAATTGTTCTGTTTTTGTCTTTTTTTTTTCATTTTTTGTGCATTTTTGCCTTTCACCTTTTATGTTCCCTTTTTCCCTCCTTTCCCTTTTTCCCTCCTTTTTCCTCCATTCGCCTTTGTTTTCTCTTTTTTCCTTTTTTTTCTCTCATTAAAGACAATCACCACTTAATAATGATACAAAGATTTTTGTTAGGGGTAGGGGGTGTATTTTTTATTTTGTAACACTTCAGCCAGAGAAAATTGGCGGATTCTCTTTAAAAATAGAAAAGAAAGAAAAAAAAGGAGGGGGCTATTATATGATGAAAATTTCTTAAAACACACAAAAGAAAATCAAAATCTTTGTATGATTATTAAGTGATGGTCATCTTTGTAGTAATGAATTTGCTCTGACCCCACAACCATGGTCGAAAAATAGAAAAAAAAAAATTGTCCCATCTCTGTATTTAATAATTGAATTTGAATTATTCTGGCTACTATTCTCATCTGGGTTGTTATTTTCACGTTTCAGCTGATGTTAGAAGTAATTTTAATTTTATTCTTAGTTAGCGTTGCCTGTAGTGAGGATTGAACATTCAACCTCCAGAAAACTGTCACTAAGATTAATCATGGTATTGAGTGACAATCAGTTCTACGTGACAGTCTTCTGGGAGTTGAAGGTTCAATCCTCAACACGGGCAATAATAATAAGAATAAAAATTAAATTACTTAACACTTCTACCTGGTCATGGTTGACAGAATGAGAAAAATCTATCCCTGTGAATCAAATAAAAGGGTTCATTTTTAAATTCTGTATAAGTTCTCAAGTTCAAAAAGTTGCACCTGAAGAAGGTTGGAGGTTACATCGAAAAAACGTGAAAATTACAACCAAGATGAAAATAGTAGTCCGAATAATCAAAATAATACAAATTATCAATCGTAGTTTTAAAAATTCCGAGACTTAATAATTGAACAATTTGTTAACTCAATATATTCAAATGACTAATAATTGAACAATTTGTTAACTCGATATATTCAAATGACTAATAATTGAACAATTTGTTAACTCGATATATTCAAATGACTTAATAATTGAACAACAATTTGTTAACTCGATATATTCAAATGACTAATAATTGAACAATTTGTTAACTCGATATATTCAAATGACTTAATAATTGAACAACAATTTGTTAACTCGATATATTCAAATGACTTAATAATTGAACAACAATTTGTTAACTCGATATATTCAAATGACTTAATAATTGAACAACAATTTGTTAACTCGATATATTCAAATGACTTAATAATTGAACAACAATTTGTTAACTCGATATATTCAAATGACTTAATAATTGAACAACAATTTGTTAACTCGATATATTCAAATGACTTAATAATTGAACAACAATTTGTTAACTCGATATATTCAAATGACTTAATAATTGAACAACAATTTGTTAACTCGATATATTCAAATGACTTAATAATTGAACAACAATTTGTTAACTCGATATATTCAAATGACTTAATAATTGAACAACAATTTGTTAACTCGATATATTCAAATGACTTAATAATTGAACAACAATTTGTTAACTCGATATATTCAAATGACGCAATTTGTTAACTCGATATATTCAAATGACTTAATAATTGAACAACAATTTGTTAACTCGATATATTCAAATGACTTAATAATTGAACAACAATTTGTTAACTCGATATATTCAAATGACTTAATAATTGAACAACAATTTGTTAACTCGATATATTCAAATGACTTAATAATTGAACAACAATTTGTTAACTTGATATATTCAAATGACTTAATAATTGAACAACAATTTGTTAACTTGATATATTCAAATGACTTAATAATTGAACAACAATTTGTTAACTCGATATATTCAAATGACTTAATAATTGAACAACAATTTGTTAACTTGATATATTCAAATGACGCAATTTGTTAACTCGATATATTCAAATGACTAATAATTGAACAATTTGTTAACTCGATATATTCAAATGACTTAATAATTGAACAACAATTTGTTAACTCGATATATTCAAATGACTTGATAATTGAACAACAATTTGTTAACTCGATATATTCAAATGACTTAATAATTGAACAACAATTTGTTAACTCGATATATTCAAATGACTTAATAATTGAACAACAATTTGTTAACTCGATATATTCAAATGACTTAATAATTGAACAACAATTTGTTAACTCGATATATTCAAATGACGCAATTTGTTAACTTGATATATTCAAATGACTTAATAATTGAACAACAATTTGTTAACTCGATATATTCAAATGACTTAATAATTGAACAACAATTTGTTAACTCGATATATTCAAATGACTTAATAATTGAACAACAATTTGTTAACTCGATATATTCAAATGACTTAATAATTGAACAACAATTTGTTAACTTGATATATTCAAATGACTTAATAATTGAACAACAATTTGTTAACTCGATATATTCAAATTACTTAATAATTGAACAACAATTTGTTAACTCGATATATTCAAATGACTTAATAATTGAACAACAATTTGATAACTCGATATATTCAAATGACTTAATAATTGAACAACAATTTGTTAACTCGATATATTCAAATGACTTAATAATTGAACAGCAATTTGTTAACTCGATATATTCAAATGACTTAATAATTGAACAACAATTTGATAACTCGATATATTCAAATGACTTAATAATTGAACAACAATTTGTTATCTCGATATATTCAAATGACTTAATAATTGAACAACAATTTGTTAACTCGATATATTCAAATGACTTAATAATTGAACAACAATTTGTTAACTCGATATATTCAAATGACTTGTGCAATAAACATTAGAATAAATCATCAGTCGTACTGCGATTTTTATCTTTCTTTTCAATTTTTTTATTCTGAAAAACTTTATATTTCTCTTTGACAGAAACCTTTCCAAGAGGATGAATTCAATCGTGTGCCATTCAACTCTCACCCAAATTCCAGTAACCGTTCCGATACTTGGCCATCTCGAGATCGCCCCCACTGGCAGGAGAATCAGTTTGGTTATGACAATGACAATTCCGGTTGGAATTCCGATAAACACTCTTTTCCTGCAAATCCAAATATGGATCCTGACTACCGTAAAGGTTACAACAGAGATTTTCCTCCCGATACAGGCCAACCGCCATGGTCCGGTGATTTCCCTGGTCCGCATTCTGATGGTAATGGCTATAATCAATCGCGACCTTCCCTTCAAAATACCGCTCGTCCGATGGATTATGATTATCCTCCATACCGCAATATGCCAGATTCAAGGTATGAATATTTCTTCTTTTTTACATGTATATTGTGCGCTACAACAGTGGTCACCAACTGATGGTACGTGCAAAATTTTTGATGGCTCGCAGAAAATTGAAATAGGTATGTGAGTTCTCCGCTTTTTGGCGAAATTGTGCTTCTTTTTTTTTATCCAGAACAAAGCAGAAGTCCGCTTATATCGCTAGAACCTTCCATGGATGTGATTTCTACGTTTGTTTGTTTTTTTTTTTACAAATAAAAAAAAAAAGCTGATTTCTGCCAAATAGCTAGAGCCTTACCTCCTTATTTTTTTTGTCACTATTTCACTGGATTTTATTACTCTTTCTCCCTCTCTCTCGCTTTATCTTTCTTTCTCTTTTCCTCTTCGTCTTGCCTTCTTTGTTCTCTCTGAAACTAAAAATGTTAATTTTGCTGTGAAGATTTCAAACGATTCATGAAGAGGTTGGGGGTTAGATGACTTGGTTCATCGAATATATGATATGACAATCAAGTTGAATAGTTTCTTGCATGGTCGTAAGAATAATTCAATGCTTTTCTGTGTGGTGTTTCTTTGTCTTGGCGTAGAAGGTGTCCAAGCCATTTTGGTAGTAATATTTACCATGATTATTGTTACATCTACTGTTGATCTATATTACCATGAGAGACGTTTGTTTGTCCACTGACTACTTTTATGTTATTAGTCAAATGCACTTGATAGAAATGAAACTCTACCAATACAGATTGTCGTATGATAATTATATTTACTAGCAAATATATATTTTTTTAATACAGTTCACCCCAAACAAGACAGGCCACCACTGTAGACGTAAGGGGCTTCTGAGAATTAGGGTGAAAGTCCTGGGGGTTATCCTAAGTTGGGAGCTGTGCAGCGAGATGTCTGTTTACATTAGTTTTAAATTTCTGCATGTCGGTACAATCAGGGAGCAGGGAGGGAGTTCCAGAGACCGGCAGCCCGAGGAAATAAGCTATTGGAGTAGAAGGCTCTCCGGCATCTGGAGACCTCCACAGTGAATGGATGGGACTTAGCTGATTGTCGGGTTGGTCTAGTGTATTTACGTCGAGGGGGCACTAGAGCAGCAAGTTCGTCGTAGCACAATCCATTGAAGTACTTGTAAAACAGGCGAATGGTAGTATATTTAATGTACGTGTAATGCCTGGGAGAATGGTGTCATGACAAACGAATTTATACTACACTACCCTACCCCCCCCCCCCCACCCCACCCCAGAAGGAGGAAATAATGCCTGAGAGGATGGTCATATGCCAACAGAACAGATACTACACCCTACACCCCCCACCCCCACAAAGGAGGAAGTGATAGTATGCCTGGAAGTATGGTCTTATGACAACAGAACCGGTAGTATTACCCTCCTCCCAGAAAGAGAAAGTAATGCCTGGGAGGATGATCATATGACAATAGAACAGGTTTAGATCATAGCTAAATTATACAAAACTACCTGATAGTGTTTTTACTTGCTCTTTCAAAAAAATCTTTTAACTATACCGTTTTTTTGTTGCTTTATTTTTTCAAACAAATGGATGTAACTCTATAGTGACGAATACAAAGTTATGTCCCTCCCACTTAAATAAGTTTCAACAAGGGTTAAACTTTTCACAGAATCTAAAGACATCATTGAAATTTTTCTTTCGATTCCATCTGAGGTTACTAGGGGCAATTATCGGTTAGATCCATAAAATAACTGAAATATATTAGAACGTAAAGAAACCAAGTTCATTTTAAAAACATAGATTTTCTTCTTTTTTTTTTTTTTAAACCATAACAATTTGTAGTGTTAAAATAAATAAAATTTATTAGATTTTCTTTGTTTCATAAAACTAAAATAAAAGTAAATGAATAATATCTCAGTAAAGAATGTATTTAAAAAATGTTTAAACATCTTACAAATTATTATTATAGATATTCTTAAGATTTATAATAATTAAATAAAAACGAAATTATCCAGTATTCGTTAAATCTATTTGCTGTTTTACAGCTGCAGGATCTTTATTTTTTTATTTATTTATTTTTTCAGATAAAAACTATGAACACATTCACTTCTTGCTTTTGTTGATGACTAGACACTATTCTCCACCCCCAACCCCTCGGGCAATGTTGAGTGCTGTGCCAGTTGCTAATCATTTTACCTATTGAGTTTACTTTTCTTTTTTTTTTCATTTTACTTCAGTCAAAGTTCTCAGAAATCAAGGAGATCCTTCCTGGGGCTGATACTTGATCTCTATATGAGATACATATATATCCGAGTGTTCAATTAAAGTACTCCTTTTACTCGCAAGCGTTGAGTTATTAAAGCAGTGAAAAACATTAATTTTCATCTCTCCAATTGACCAGTTAACTACGGTATAGTATATCTTTATTGTGGTCTCTTGGTCTTACCGGATTCCAGGACAAGAATTCATCTAGTCTGGTGGAATATCCAGCTAAGTGCTGTTAGTTGAGGTAACATCACTAAGAGAAGGTGCATCATTCCTCGTATGACCCAGTGTATAGCCGTGTCGAGTGGATCTTATTTAGGCTTTGAATACTATGTTATTTTGAATATTTAGTCAGGGTTTACTTGTAGGGCAAAGTATCCTTATATATCAGGTTTTCTTGACAAACCCTTATACAGAGAGACCGAAGACACTCGAGGATGGTGTCTAGTAGGTAATTCAAACTCTCTCTTTACTGTTGTGTATATTCTGCTGTCACATTTCAAATCGTTCTTCTTTTTTTCAGAGATGGTGATTATCCTCAACAAGGACCCCCGACAGATGTCCCGCCTTACCCTGATAGACTCGCTGGAAATGAGTTCAATTCTCCTTATACAGAAACCATTGATTATGAACATAAACCTGTGAAAGAAATTTTTGACTACAGTCAAGGTAAAATCGACAGACTGGGCAATTCATCTTGGTTTCAGCTTTTTTTGCCGTTAGCTACTCACATCGCTGTTCTCAGTCTTAAAAGTATACGACTAGAAACACAGGGATGTGAGTTCTCTGCTTTTTTATCAGCCAGAAAAGGTGGACTTCCACCTAAATTGCTTGAGCCTCTCATGGGTCTCTGCTTTTTGGTCGAAATCCGCCTTTTTTTAAATAAGAAAAGACTGATTTCTGCCAAATGCTAGAGCCTTACTTCCTTATTTTTTTTGTCTCTATTTGGCTGGATTTTATTTCTTTCACTTTTTCTTTCTTCCTCTCTCTCACTTTTTCTTTCTCTTTTTCCGTTATTTTCTCTTCATCTTCCTTTCTCCATCTTGTCTTGGCTTGCCTACATTTCCCTTTTTATGTCAGTTCTCTCTGAAAGTGTTAATTTTCCTGTGAAGGTCAAGACTTCAAGCCATTCATGATAGGGGTGCTTAGGGTAGTTAGATAACTTTTCTTTCATCAAAGAATGACTTCCTGTCTCTTTTCCCTCACATATGCACTCAATGTCTTTAGTTTTTGTTTTTTTGCGCTGCTCTCTCCACATACACTGGGGTGGGTGGGTAATCTCTATTTCATTTTTTTTTTTTTTTGCCATTGACTATCCCATCCCTGTATACAACAATTAGAACAGTATAAATCTTTGTCGTTTTTGCTCAGACACAAAACTGTTTCAGTTATGCATTTGTCTTTTCAGATTCAAACAGGAATCAAGCTCCAACTGTCATTGATTATGGACACAAACATCCAAATCAACTTGATGAGCCGGAAATTTTTACAGGTAAATTTTCTTCCATTCATAATTACACTGGGATGCACACACCCTTTTAAAAATTTTTTTTTTACCTCTAACAGAGTATATTGCCACTGAAGCATACTGTAATAGAGGTCAGACTTATAGGGGAGCAACCTGGGTGGAGAATTGGGGAGCAAGATGTCTGGTCACGTGGCATTTAAATTTTTTACATGTTGGTATGGTCGGGGGAAACAGTTAACTGGAAGGGAATTCCAAAAGCAAGCGGTTGGAGGAAAGAAACTACCAGAGTAGAAAATCTAAGGAACTCTACAGTTAAGGGGTAGGATTTTGTTGTTAATCAGGTGGATAGGGGGTATTTTTGTTGGGGGGGGGGGGGGGGTCGAGTTAGGTCTGACATTTGTTTTCAACAAACCTGTAGCCATGGAATCCCCCCAAAATAATCATCCATTTTATCATCTTATTTTCCTTCGTTAGAGATCTTACAATTTCTGGAAGCCTGCAATAAAAAAATTAAAAAAATTAAAAAGAAAAAAAAAAAAAAAGCTTGCCGGTCATGATTATTGATTCCATTCAAATTTCAACGATCCTTGTTGATGGTTTGTATCCAAGTTTTCTTGGATAGTCCCACTTTCCCTCGGCCTTTCTATTCAAGATCTCTTCAAGAATCGTTGCTCCTTTCGACATGGCCAAACCAATGTAGTCAACTAATCATAAGGAGCTCATCAAGCTTTGGTATATCCAGCCTCGCATACAGTGTAACAGAGCTGATATGCCGGGTCTGATCTGGCATTGCATACCCATTAGATTATTGCTCTGTTATTACAAGTGAGTGAGATGTTGGTGGGACCCCAGTACTCACCTCCATACAGCATCACACCCTCCCCTTGGTAGTGAGAAGAAGTTATAAGGATTGATTCGAGAGAAAGAGGAATAAAGATCTGGCCAGAGATAGGTTAGTTTGTAAGTCAATTTCTAAAAGCCGTCAAAAACAGCATGTAAAAACCGAATATGATGATGAGTATTTTTAATTTTCATTAGTCATATTTAGAGGGAAGAGGGTTTTTACTCTGTAACTCAAATCTACTCCCACTCTCTTCGTGATCGCCCGAAAAGAAGTTAAATTATACTTTTTTTTTTATTCATTCGAAACAAGGCAAATTGCCACTAAAGCGTAGCGTAAGGGCTACTGTGATATGAGTCAGATTTAGAGAGGGAGGGCCTTGGTGGGGAGCTGGGCAGCTAGATGTTTGTTCACATTACATTTAAATTTCTGCAGGCTTGTATGATTGGAAAAACAGGAAGGCAAGTGGCTCGAGGAAATCAGTCATCAGAGTAGAAATCTTCCGACATCTAGGGACATCTACTATGAAGGGGTGAGATTTTTCTGCTAGTCGGGTGGGTGGGAAGTATTTACATGCAGTGAGTTCGTCGGAGCACATTCCTTGGAAGTACTTGTAAAACAGGTACAGGGATGCAACTATGTGGTGATGCGACAGGGGCTAGAGCTTGGCAGACAGTGTGGAAACTATTAGGTTAGAAAAATGAAAATGATTATTTATAAAATCCATTAAAAAAAAAAAGAAAAGAAAAAGGATTAAATCATTATCAACAAAACGTGCATTGTTACAATCCTACATTAATAAATTTCTTTCTCTTTTATCTTCTCCAGATACAGACCTCCGAGTCGGCCTATCAGACGGTAGCCAAGATCAGCTACGTACTGAACGAGGTAATAGGATGCATATCGATAGAGACCGTAGTCCTTTAGACGGAGGAGACAAGCCACGTGATAGCGAGCGAGACAGGTTTCATGGAGACGTGGATCGACTGCGAGGAAGGGACAAAGATACAGAGATGCGCAGCCGAGATCTTCGAGACCGAGACCGAAACCGGCTGATGGCAAGGGACCGAGACAGGGATCGAGATCGGGATCGAGACAGAGGTAGAGATCGCGATAAGTTCAGAGACGGAAGATACGATCCGCATTCAAGAGTAAGAGAACGAATAGACGACGAGGACAAATGGAGCGACCGAAAGCATGATGATCGAAAATTTGATCGGAATTCGCGTGGAAGGTGAATCCCTTGTGATATCTTGTATACGTATCTATTTTATAAAGGGTAGTTGTCCAAGTGTGTGTGTGTGTGTCCATCTAAAAGTCAGAAACTACACAAGACACACCCACAAAGCTGATATATTCTTTTATTGTATTGCCTTGAACAGAATAAGGACATCTTTTTTTTGTAATATTCGGGTGTGGGGGGCAGGAAGAAATTTAGTTGACGGGCGGGAGTGCATTTAAAGTTGTTTTTTTTCTTTCTTTTTCTTTTTTCCCCTATCGACCTTTTGTGTGAAATGGTACTTGTTACTTGTGATAAAGTGAGAGGGAGAGAGAGAGAGAGCTAGAGAAATGGAGAAGTTTTAACTTTTTAACTCTTCTATTTTGTTGTTGTCCATGTCCCGGGCAATGCTGGGTAACCATGCTAGTCTATTATATAAAGGAAAGTTGTCTGCCTTTCTTTGTGTCCAGCTAAAAGTAAAAAAAACTATGCAAAACACGCCTATAAAGCTGATATACTCTTTTTCACCATTGTCCCCGGACAAAATCTAAGCACATTTTTATTTAAATATTCATTCTTTTGAAGTCAACAGGACCAGAATTAGTCAGTTGAGGTCGACATTTAGAGCGATTATTATTTTTTTTAAAATCATTTTTTAATGTTATCATGTAGTAATCTGTCAATGTCTTTTTCCTGTTGCCAGAGAAAGTGAGGGGAGGAGGGAAAAGTGAGAGATAAGTAGAGAGAGAGAGAGAGAAGGTTTAAAAAAAAAAAATATTTTACACACACACTTTTTAACTTTTCTATTTTGTTATCCATGGTCCCAGGCAATGCCAGGTAACTATGTTCATCTATATAAGGGAAAGTTAGTAATTTTTGCTACAATTTCATGGGAACCTTTTGAATTAAACATGACATACAAATTAATTTTCTGCTATATACTCAATTTGGATATCTTATACGTTCGGCATCTCAGGTGGTTTGGCCATGCCACCTCTTGCATCAATTCCATAACATGTCTGCATACCACAGGCACTAATTGGTGTAGGAGGACATGCCAGTCTTGGATATGTCCTTGACGATCAGTCTGACGGAGGGTGGGCCGTTGTGGTTTCTTCTAGCTCTGCTCTGTCAGGCTGAGGTATTTGTTCTGGATAGTCCTATGAGATCCACTCTCCCAGGCTTTACCTACTCTCTTTGAGAAGAGGTTGGTTTATGGCCAATCGCCTAAGGTGCCTCTACCAAGGAATAACGACAGACTATCTCAGGCATTTTTTGTGGGGCCAAAGTGCACTACCTCTTGTGCGCTGGCCTACCATCCCCACCTTCTGGCCTTGTGCCACATCTTCCTGCGGTGAGAGGAAGGTATATACCTGTTACATGATCAGCCAGAAAATGTTTTTCCCTTTAAAAGCATGAACACTAAATGTTATATTTTAATTTTTAGATTACATAAACTACTATTATGAACTTGGTTGTTATTTGCATAACATTTCAGCTAATGTAACCCCAACCTTCTACAAGTGTGTTTTTCTTAAATTGGGAATCTTTATGTCGAACTCGGGAACCTGTATGAAATTTCAAACTGAACCGTTTATGTAATCCATGGGGGTAGATTGTTCTCGTTTCATCAGCCAGCACTGTGTAGAAGTGTCTAATTCTGTTAGCCATAACCCGGTATAAATGTTAAAACTTCCACCTGGTCATGACTGATGGAGCAAAAACAATCTACCGCTGTGGATAAATGAAATTCTGTATAGGTTCCCAAGTTCGACATAAAGATTTTTCAGCTTAACTAGAAGGTACTCAAGTTCAAAAAGATACACCAGACGAAGGTCAGAGGTTAAATAGTCTGAAACATGAAAATAACAACCCAGATAAGAATAGTAGTTTGAATTATACAAATCATCAATATTCATCTCGAAAATTCCCAAACTAAAAGTTATAATCCTGCTGTTTTCAGATATAACAGTCCGAGCAGAGGTTATCACACTGCAGATGCACCGCGTTCTGGGGAATCGTATTCCAAATGTCGGCCACCTGTACAGTCGGAGACAAAAGCTGAACAAGTATCTGCTGATGATTTATTGTGCAAACCTGGACGAGATAAACGGCCGCCTCAAGTTGTTGTCATCATTCGTGGATTACCTGGTTCTGGTAAGACCTATGTCAGTAAACTCATCCGTGTAAGTATAGCTATATCTACTTTTATATTTTTTTTTGCTTTGTATATATTTTTTTAAAGAATTGTTGATATTTTGAAATTTGTATTATTGAAAAAATAAAACTGATAGTAACCATAAAATGGAAAAAAATGTTTATTTTAATCTAAAAAAATTTCGGCAATAAACACCCTCATCAGAGAAAATAAGCACTGTTTTTATACCCTTTTTTTGTTAAGTCACTTGTTTTTGTTATGGTTGATGCGTAAGACGTTTCAAACGGTATCGGGAGAGCAATTTCCAGTCACACGATCATTCTTGATTGGAGACTATCATCTCGATACTGTTTGAAACATCCCACCGATCGACTACAATCAAGAAAAGTGATTTTAAAAAAATAAAAAAAAGCTGTGAAACTGCTTATTTTAGCTGATGAGGATGTTTATCGCTGAAAAATTTAAGATAAAAATTTTTTTTTAAATTGCATTTTATGGCTTCTAACGGTTTTATATTTGTAATGAATTAAATTTCAAAATATTTTTTTTCATCTGTCGATATTCCTGAGATATTTCCAACTTAGTGTGTCAGAGATTCCTGAGACAGGCATGCTCTATTGATGGTCGTCTCTACAAAGAGATGGTACTAGATGACAACACCCTGGAGGTTATATAGACTCTTTCTGCTATCTCAAATATATGCTGAGTGGAGGTGGTGAATGTGTACTCAGTACAGGCAGAAGGCAGCATGGGCAAAATTTTGTGAGCTGTTGCCTCTGATCGCATCGCAGGCTGTCCCTCTCTACATCCGGGATTAGATGTATAGCAGCTGTGTCAGGGGCGTAATCTTATATGGCAGCAAATTCTGGACCCTCACTTAGCTATCTCTCACCTGACTGCAGCGCAATGACAGATCCATGATCAGATGGATCTACAATTTGAAATCTGACCAAACCCAACACATTAGGTCAGAGGATTTACTGAAAGCGTTACATTTGTCCTGCATAGAGATTGACCTAAGGATGAATCGGTTAGGTTAGTATGGTCATGTGGAGCATTCACCCTCCCATAAACCGTTGCAGAAACATGGATGTCTTGAGTTGCAGGAAGATTGGCCGGTCAAGGAAAATTTGGGAAGCGATTAGACAAAACTGTACAGAGTGGAATTTTAAGACAGTTGACCTGTAAGGACTGAAGAGTGAGCCTGCGAAATATCAAAAAATGTCTGACCCTGACCGAAGGAAAAATGATGTTAAATGAATAGAAGAAGAAAAGGATTTTATTAAAAAATATTATTTACAAGTTCCTGATTGTTGTCCATAACGTTTGGCTACTGTACTACAAGCTTTTTCAGGTACAGTTTTATTATAGTTGGTAATCTTCCAGTAATCTTGAATGGAACTATTCAAATTTATTTCAAGTTTTGTGTCCCTATTTACTTCCCCCATCCCACAAAGTCAGAGTTAGAGACAAGGTTGGTTTTAATGTGGGGAAAATACAAGAAAAACAGTGTATTGATTTTTATATGCTATACACAGTTGAGTGTAGGTGGCCACAAGTTATGACTGTTAATTTGTTCTTTTCAAGAGTTAAGTAAAGTCAGTAAGTCGTACTGTGGCCATACCATTGAAGTCTCTTAAGTTTTATATGGCTAGGACTTTGAACAATTTGTTTAACAATTATGGTAGTCCAATTTTTCTTAGAAATAGATAGACAGGAGAAGGTAGGGGTTAGGTGACTTTAGCTGTTGCATCCAAAAATACCCTTTATAGGAGTGAATCTCCTATAATAGTCTGTAGAAAAGGATTCTAAGGAAAGAAAAAAAACAAGACTTTTCTATAAACAAACAATTTATTGATTTTTATATGGCAGAAGCAGTTGAGTGTAGGTGGCCAGAAATTACGATTATTAATTTGTCCTTTCAAGAATTAAGTAAAGTCGTTAATGTGCCGACATTAACGACTTTACTTAATTCTTGAAAGGACAAATTAATAATAGTTCTTTTTTGGGAGTTGGATATCTTCAAGTGAAGATAGCCGTGCTCGGATTGTCTAGTTGACGGGTCTGCATCTTTCTTTGTGGATGTCTGGAAGCTTTCTGGCTGCTCTGCGAATCACTAAAGGTCTCCAGATGGAGTCCTGTCGGAATTACTATCGTCTGATTAGTCATCCTGTGACCAAACAACCTCATTAGGGCTACTCTCTGCCAGAGGGAACAAATATCAATGTCTATGATTGCTACACCCTTCCCTCTCACTCATCAATTGCCTTTCTCACAATTTTAATAATCAGTTACTTCTGTTAAAATGATTTTTTTTTCTTTCATTTTTTTTCAAAGTTTGAATGAAATTCTCTCCATTTGTCACACATCGCGGATATAAATTGTTGCTGTTGTTGCATTAATGTTTTCTTTTAATTTGTTTAGGACAAAGAAACCAGTAATGGCGGTACGGCTCCTCGAATGTTGTGTATGGACGATTATTTTATGGTAGAAGTTGAAAAAGTAGAAAAAGACACAGAAACTAATAAAATGGTTAAGAAAAAAGTAAGTAATGAAAATGAAAAAAACTAAATCTCAAATTGTCTTGTTTTTTTTTTTCTTCTTCTTTCTGAAAAGTTGTTGTTACTCATTTTGTAGCAATATTGAAGTTGGGTGTGTAAAAATAATCTTAAAAACGTTATTTTCCATAAGAAAGTTAGAGTCAGGATAGAAATGGAAAATTCTATTAGCAGTTAACAGATTAGAGACCGAGTAATTTTTGGGTATGTGACTTTACAATGCTTTACTATATAATCAGTTCTGTCTTTTGGAGGTGGAAGGTTCAATCCTCAGTATGGGTGATACTAAGAATACAATTACGAATTAGGACTTCTACCTGGTCATGGCTGATGGAATGAGAACAAGCTACCCCCGTGAATTAAATAAAGGGCTCCGTTCAAAATTTCAGTACAGATTCCCGAGTTCAACAAGATGCACATTTGAAAGATCGGATGTTACATCGACCGAAACGTGAGAATAACATCCAAGATGAGAACAGTAGTCCGAATGATCCAGATAATACAAAATTTATATATTTGCTTATTTTACCCAAATAACTTTATTCAACATTAAATAATCTAAAAGAGAGTTTGAGTGCTTACTAGACACTGTCCTTGAGTATATCTGGTCTCTGTGTATATGGGTTTGTGAGGATACTCTGACATATTGGTATATCGCCCTACAAGTAAACCCTGACCAAATATTCAATATAACATAGTATTCGAGGCCTAAATAAAATCTCTTCGACATGACTATGCACTTGTCCTAGAATCCGGCCAGACCAAGAAAAAAACCACCAGAAGGATAAACTATAACATAGTTATATTATGATCAATTGAGAAGAAGGAAAGTAATATTCTAGATGTATGTAGAATCTTAAATAAATGCTCGGATATTTCATAAATAAATCAAGTGTTAGCCTCAGGAAGGCCCCCCCCCCCCTTGATTTCTGAGAACTTACTGAAGTAAAACAAAAAAAATGTAGATATGTTATCATAAAACCAATCAACCGAGCATCAACACTACAACTTGTAATTTGTCATTAATTAAACCGACAGATATTCTTTGCATCCTTAATGTTGCTTATAAATTTACTATAATAACAATAGTCACAAACAGTTCTTTAGAAATGCATAATCTGTTTGGTATTGCAGAATAGTAAATGTTACAAGTAAAACAGGTACATACGCACATGCTGTCGTATTGCTGGAGTCGACCAGGGATAAGGTGCAAATTTTGCTGGACAGGCTGCGCTTTGCATCGGTATGTGCAGCAACACATTTCTTTTCCTTGGTCTTTGCAGAGAATTGAAGACCGCTATCTCTGAATGGCGTATTGGAGGACGTGGAGGCATTTGTGTGCCTTGGTTATCAAGGTTCGGCGGAGGTTGATCGTCGAGTTGGCGCCGCTAAATCCACTTCTGTATGTCTCCAGAAGTCTTTATGGGGGCGTAGGGAGATTTCAATAATGGCAAAGAGGCGTATTTACCAATCGATCCTCCTCTATGTCTACAAGACATGGCCAAATGAGGATGGCTGATTAGCGGAAGCTGGAAATCTTTGACAATAACTGCTTCCACAGCATCTTTCATCAAGCTGATTGTGTCCCTACTGCTATTCTCGGCCAACACCTCAATCTTAAATTTCTACCATCTGTCCTGTTGTGGAGACTTCTCTGATGGTTTGCACATGCAGTGCGGTGCCCGGAGGGAGAGTTAATTCACAATGTAATCCTCTCTGTCTGTGTATCGATGGACAGCTGAGGACCTGGATGAACTCGCGGGTCCACAGGTAGTTGGCCTTCGACGATGGAATTCCGATTGGCTGGCCATCTCGTGCCATTTTGCACAGGACTGCCCTACATGGGCTGCCATCATTCAAGATGTCGTGCAAGCCAGGGAAGAAGCCAGCTCAACCCGACCAGAGTGAATGCCGTTGTAACAACGTACACAAAATGTAACACTACATAGAACCAATTCTTTGATCCAAATAGATTATTAGCAGTTCATCACATAGACAGATTGAGTCTTGTTATGTCGATGATATGTAGCAATAATTCGTTCTCTCTCTCCTCTTTATGTTGTCATAGCAGCAGTCATAACTAATAACAGCACAAAATCATTTGGGGTTCAACAATGCTTTTGGTGTGTTTTTTTTTTCATTTTCGTTTCCAGTATACATAAAAATACGCCGAACACATCCCCCATATTTGGGAATGGGAACAGCTGATCCAAAGCAAGACTGCTGTCTTTGTCTCTCGAGTGTACGGTCCAGAAAAAAAAAGAGATAGATTTACTCAGCTTATCTGCTATGTGTTTTGAGTGACTTCCTGTCCATGATGCAATATCCTAACAAGTAGCCCTAATTCTAAATTTTTGATTTCTAATGGAATTTTCCACTATTCTAACCTTATATGGAAAATACCGTTTTTAACATTATTTTCACACAAACACATAATTTCGTTATAAAAGAATTTGATTAAAAGTTTTAATTAATTCCACATAGTTAAATGTCTTGATTTTTATTTGATTTTTTAATTTTTCAGGTTCTCCAATATGAATATGAACCTGATTTGGAAGAAGTTTATCGGCAAAGTATCTTGAAAAGCTTCAAAAAAACAATTGATGATGGTTTCTTTCCGTTTATTATTTATGATTGTGTTAATGAAAAAGTGCAGCATTTTGAAGAATTTTGGAGCTATGCTAAATCAAAAGGATTCCAAGTGAGTTCTTTCTTTCAATTGACTCGTCTTTTTGTTTTGTTCATCTGAGTTGATATGAGAAAACAAGAAAAAAAAAAAAACAAAGTCCCCAGGAATGTCTTGTGGCAAGAACATATTTGAAAGAAATAGCCGAGGAAGAATTTTTCTTAACTTAACATTTTCAGGCTTTTAGAAATCGCACTCTTTCTAAAAACAAAAATATCCTCTCCTGCACACATCTTCCTATAATGTCCAGATTTAATCTTCCTCTGAGATCATCAGATCTAAGCCTGTCTTTAAGACTCGCATTACAAATCTATCTTATCATTCTGGTTCCCAGCATTTAATAGTCCTAAATATGGCATTAAACAAAAGAACTCCACCGTAGAAAAAAACCAACTTTTAATCGTTTAAAACTAGGCTAGAACCTCAACTCGAATCTGTTGATTCCAAAAATGATATTGGTTTTGCTCAGAGATCAACTATTGACAACTGATGATTGGTCAGATAGACACACACACACTCAGACATATATATGTGCGTGTTATAATATAAAAACGATTATTTTATATAGTTCATATCGATTCCTACGAGAATCAAATTCCAAAGCAAAAATTAAAATTTTTTAAATTGTTATTTAAAATTTTTTTATAGAGCTATAAATAAATTGACAGATCAATAAATTGTCAGACTGCAATTTATTGTCAGCTTCGAAGCAAAGAAAAGCTAACATATGTTTCTAGGAGAATCAAAAACATACTTGAACAAATTCAGACAGTCAACAAAAAAACTCCCGTCGTCAAAGAATTATTGTTAAATGAAAAACCGGACACCATCAAAGTCCTCAAATGTCCATGAAAAACAACACCAAAAAACAATGCCAAAATGGAAATGAACACTTGCAAAAAAAAAAAAAACAGATTTCAAATAACTCGGATTCAATTTTTCAGAAAAAATTTATTTGCACACCAAAAACGGCTCAATGGGTAGACTCTTAAAAGTTGGTACAAGATTCAGTTAGAAGAACTGAGAAGATATATCAAAATGGTGTACGGTTTTCATGACAACAATTCTCTGACGACAGGAGTTTTAGTGTTTACTACCTGAATTTGTTCAAGTATATTTTTGATTCGCCTAGAAACATGTGTTAGCTTTTCTATGCTTTGAAACTGACAATAAATCACTGTATTACATAACTTTGTTCTGTCAATTTATATGTATATATATTAAAATCAATGATACTAAAACCGGACGTCTAAAATCCATATTCCAATTTTTATCAAAATCCATTACATGATTTTAATTCTAGAAAATGGCTAAAATTTAAGGTTTAAGCTTAAGGGGTTTTAAGAAGAAATTGAAATTAAGGGAATCTTGTTTCATTGGTGTCTAATGACTATGGGTCAAATTTAATGCAAATCTGGAATATTTGAATTTTCAAATGGACGGTTGTAGCCATATTATGGCCCCATAAAATCCCTTTAAAATACCCCAAAGAAACTGAAATTTGGGAAATATTTATTAATTAATGTCTAATATCTATTGTTAAAATTTCATAAAATCGGAGCTATCTGAATTTTCACAAATGGCTTCCACCCCTTTTTTTTTACCTATTTGCATAAAACTAAATATAGACCACATTTGGACTCCTTATGCCTAGAAGTTGTGTTTTAAAATTCATAATGATCGGTTAATTAGTTTAGCCGTGAATCCTGTACATACAAATATATAAATATACCTAACTTTATACATATATATATATATTAGAAGAATACCCATCCCAGGATGGGTAAAATTAACTCTCCTAAACAAAGGGTATTGTTACTGTAAGTCACATTGTCCAAATGGTTAATGTAAAGATTTACGTTGAAAACTTTTCTGTGAATGTATACAATTTTGCTTTATGCTATAAGTCAGTCTCATATTTATTAATCTTTGGTTTCTCCATGTAAAATATTCACAGCAATAACACATCTTACTACCACCATTACTAAAAATTTTCATTTCTTCTGTGTACCTCAAACCAAACAGAATTTCTTTCCAAATATTTCCCATCCGTAGAAACACAATATTATGGGACTGTTTCCCTGCAGACTACAACATGTCAACAAATACTTGTCGAGCCGACTTCTTAAACAATCAAATTCTGTCAATTCCACCCATCGTTTCCAATCCTCTCATAGTATTATTCATCATCCAACCGACAATCTCATTGACCCTTATCCTTGAGTGGTCTTTGTCCTTGGTAAGTGATGACTACTTAGTTTTGAAATCAGCCGATGTGTCTAAATCGAGTGGAAAATTGAACTTAATAGAAATGATGTTGTTAATTGTTTTTCACCCTTATCACAATAGATAAAAGAGGGAAGGCCTTGGTTGAGTATCAATCAGTTCTATGCGACAGTCTTCTGGAGTTTGAAGGTTCAATCCCCACTAGGGGTGATAATAACTAAGAATAAAATAAAAATTACATAACACTTCTACTTAGTCATGGCTGATGGAACGAGAACAATCTATCCCCATGGATTAAATAAAAGGTTCAGTTCAAAATTCCATATAGGTTCCTGAGTTCGAAAAGATGCATCGGCAAAGCAATTCAGGGAAAGTATGTTTGAAGATGAAAATTTATTTCATTTTTATTTCTTTTATACCTGTTCTCATTTAATTGTACAAAAATAATATAATTTTCATGCCACCTCCCACATTATCTTTCATCAAAATAATGTAATTTTCATGCCACCTCCCACATTATCTTTCATCAAAATAATATAATTTTCATGCCACCTCTCACATTATCTTTCATCAAAATAATGTAATTTTCATGCCACTCCCACATTGTCTTTCATCAAAAAAGATTTAAAAAATTTTTTTTTTTTATATTTTCAGGTTTACGTAGCAACTGTACATTCAGATGTACCAACCTGTGTTCGGCGTAATATACATGGCCGTACGAATCCAGATATTACAAAGGTATTCATTTGACGTCACTTTTCCTTTGTTCAGGGTTCAGGCGTTTTTTGATATTACGCTAACTCACTCTCCAGTTCCCACAGTTCAACAGACCAGCTGTATCCAAATTCCACCGTGTGTGGTCCTGACCAACAAACTGCTTCCAAATTTTCCTTGGCTGGCCAACTTTCCTGCGATTTAAGACATTTAAAAAAAATATAGTTTTTACTACTTAATAATTGTTTATTAGTTTCAATTTATTTAATTTCTTACTGCTGATATTTTCAAAACTCTATGAATTTTGTATTTAATTAAAAAAAAAAAAAATCCTTAAATCAATTTCATGTTTTTATTAAAACTAAAAAAAAATTATTTTATTTCCGGGTCGAAATTATTTTCAAATGACTGTCATCTTAAAGGGATGTAACTCTCTTATTCGTCCATACACAGTTAGGCACCTTTGATTGGAACAAAAGAAATAGGGAGGGGAGGCATAGCTTAAAAAAGAAATGGCTGAACAAACTGTAAGCTGATATACTATCGGGCAACACCAAGTAGTGTATGAACTAGTAATAAATATACAGATATTTTTTTAATCATATGAATAAAAATAAATATATATATAATCATGTTGTTAAATGAAATATTTTAACAATTTAAAAAAAAATTTTTATAGATAGTATCTTCATCAAATAATCAGGCCAGCTAAGCAACACAAATAAAACTGATGTACACATGCATAAGTCTACTTATATTTCTATTCTATGAAAACTTGCATCAACTTTTGTGATTATTTTCGTTGAAAGTTAAAATAACCCATATTCCATTGTATCAATGGAAGGAATGTTTTGTTTTTACCATGTCATTTTTTATAAATTTTTTGAATGTTTTTTGTTTTTCTTGCCAGATACAAAAAAATTGGGAGCCGACTCCGAAACATCATATTCATTTAGATATTCGATCTTTACTCCAAGATGCTGCTATACCCGAAGTAAGTACGCAATGGCAATTGCTTATTAAAACAGAGTTTTAGAATTGGTCATGTTTTTGTTTGTTTGTTTGTTTTTTTTGTTTGTTTTTCATGCAATTAATTTTTAATGTAAGTTCTCCGCTTTTTAGCGGAATTCCCCTTTTTTCTTAATCCAGTAAACGCGGATTTCCACTTAAATCATTAGAGCCTCCCATTGATGGGAGTTTTCCTATTTTTGGTTAAAATCCGCTTTTTTCTTTAATAAGAAAAAAAGCTGATTTCTACCAAATCACTAGAGCCTTACCTCCTTATTTTTTCGAGTGATATTTCATCCTTCCCTATGATGTGGAAGACCTTGACAGCGAGAGACACCATCAGTTGGCGATAGTTTTTTTCTTCAGCCATATAGTGGCCAAACTAAAACAACTATAAGGCGACATATATCTGCCATGTGGAGAGTCTTCAGGCAGTGGTCAACAATTTTACAAAATGCAGCGATCCCATCATATGCGAGAGTGGCAGCATACAAAACATGTCCGATCTGTACCCTTGTATGGCTGTGAAACACGGTCAATGACGAAACGTCAGAACGACACGATCCTAACTACAGCGCATCGGAACGAAAAAATTGCCCTGGGTACCATGAGAAAGCATGTCGCACAACGACATCTCAACTGGTATGGGCACGTCGCCTGCCATCAGTTATCTAATACGCTCTAAAGTGTTTCTTTGATGTTGATGGCCCAAAGCCACGTGGTAGGCCGCTTAAGACATGGAGGAGATCAGTTAATGACACTCTGATCTTGACTGGGGTTACAAGCAAAATGGCAACAGACAGAAAGGGTTGGAAGTCATTCATGAAACGTCTAACCTCAAATATAAGACAAGAAAACAAAAAATGAAAAATAGTAATAATCTTTGACTTTCCCTGGAGCTGGATTGGTTACTAGGAGAAAATGAATGTTATGATCTTATCCAACAGGTTCTAAAATTGATGGCGTCGATAGCTCGCTTGATGATGTTAATTATTTTTTTACTAACAGTTCACTACTTATGAAGGTTTATAGCAGCTCGAGGAAAAGGGTTAATGCAGTGGATAGATTGACAGTTAAATGATGAAGAATATTATGAGAGAATGAAAAATAATGGTAATGTGTTCCACGGATAGGAAGCTCTTGAAAGTAAAGTTTGTTAATGGAAATTCTGTTTCATGTTAGGTACACATAGGAGGAAAAGAAAGTTCTTTGCAGTTGTGGTAGAAGACGAGTTCTTGCTGTGAATGTCTTACAAAGAGGAACTAGAGATTGACACTCAGTCGAGCACCTTCCATGGAAATAACGATAGTGTAGAGAAAGATGAGCAAGATTTTCTGTGAAAAAGAAACTCTAGAGAACAGAAGAGACGACCCCCCCCCCACTACTAGATTGCGAAGTCAATTTTGTGCACTGTCAAGGCAAGAAATTGTGCTCTGAGTGGCTCCTCTCCAGATATCGCAGCAATCTTATGACATATTTGACTTTTATATAGGTAGGGGATTGCATCAGGGGTCAGTTACTTTCTCCAACAACCTTAGCAGCAGATTTGATGTAAGTCTTCGTCCACCGATACTCCACAATGACATTGATGTGTTGTGTGCCATTGTCTTTTTTATTCTACATTGAAGCTGTTAATGTTTGTCAATTTTTTATAAAAAGTGAAATATTTTTGCTTTTCCAGGTCGAAATGGAAGACACAACCGAAGAAGTGAAAAAGGAAGAAAGTCCCCCTGTAAAAGATAAAGATAAGGACAAAGATAAAGATAAACCTAAATCTGAAGCTGATGAAGAAGATGAACCGGCTGCTCCTCCAGTGAGTCTGAATCATCATTATTATTATTATTATTATTATTATTATAACTTGATTGATATTATTACTATTTTATAAAGTAGATTCATCATAGCTATAAAATCGCTTTTGTTATATGAATGGAATGCTTAGTATATGGAATTAGTGGATAAGCATGTAAAGAAACTAGTTAAAATAATAACGTGGATGTTTTCGTTGTGAATCTGACCGTAACCTAGAAAGAGCTTTATGGAAAACAAATGCCGTTTTCTACAAAAAACACTGTGCCTTCTATCCTCCCACCGGATCTTCAATGATTTTGTATAAAAATGCATTCTTTTTCAATAAAGTTCTTTCTACCATAGATTATGGTTGGCTTAATGACCGAAATATTGGTTGACTTTAGAGATGCATTTGTATCATTATTTTAGCTAGTTGTTCATGCTTATCTGCTTATCCACTAATTCCATATATATATATATATATATATATATATATATATATATAATATACCTTTAAATTAGAACCGATTATAAAAGAAATGATGCTCGATATACGAGATAGAGCAATTATATAGACAATTAAAAGATGAGAATAAAATTGTAAAAATACAAAATCTATTGCGTCTTCAGTTATTTAAAACAAGAGATTTATTTTTCCTTCCTAAAACCATGACTTTTCAAAGAAGGAAAAATAAATCTCTTATTTTGAACAACTGGAGATGTAATAGATTTTAAATTTTACAATTTTTATCCTCATCTTTTAATTGTCTATATATATATATATATATATATATATATATATATATAATCTTAGTCATCACATCCCTTCAGAGAAGCTAGACTAGCACCTGCCTCAAGCCGTGGTCGAATTTACAACCATCTAGTCGATAGTCGGCGACTCTAACCACTAGACCAACAAGGGCGGGCACTACAGGCAAGTCATATCTCAATGCTTGTATAAACATTGTCAGCCACTAAGACAGTACTTGATTTGTTTATTTACAAAAAGCATTGCATTACGTTAATAGAAGTAGTGGCAGGCGAGATCACCAACGACAAGTGCTCAACCTGAGAAGGATGGCTTATATAGTCGTCCACAGACATTGTTTCGCTGTAGCAAAGCTCTTAAGTTTGGCTAGATATATAGGATGCCGATGATATTTGTTATAAAGATTACTATCTAGAAAAAATAACTAATTTCATTTATTTTTAAAGATGTTTTTCATAAAACTTTGGTCAGTTTGTCGTAATGACTTGTTCTGTTGCTTTCAATCGATGAAACCCGCATTTATCTTTAAACAACCTCCATCAGATGAAGTGTGGTCGACAAGTTTCCATGATAGCCAGGCTGATATGGCATGCACTGAGTTCTACTACCGCACATAATGCCTACCTGCAGTTACCTGGTTGATTCAGGATTTGATTACCTCACTCGGAACACGGATGTAGCCATTGGTTTTCAGTCAGACTCTCAGGGAGAAAAACTAGTTAACTTGACGACACCGAAGACTATGGTTGTCGCTGGAAATGTCTGCATTGAGCATGCCTTTGAATGAGGCAATGAGCTACTTGTTCGTGGAGTTGATTTTTTGGTCTTGGCAAAAGTTTAATGAGAGAAAAACCACAACATGTCTGGTTCCAGTGGGTATTTCAACTTGCTGATCAGCTTCTTTGCTTCGGTCGATTTTCTTGCATCGCCTCTGATAGAAATTGTCCTATCCTCATCTTTTATGGAATCTAGCGGATTTTTTCATGCACCAGCACTCGCCTAATAAGCTTTTCATTTACGTTTTTCTATCTTGCAATGACATGCATCGACTTGCTCAGTTTATTGTCGATGATCTGCTAAACTTCGACAAATTTTTATATTGAGTTTAGACTCCTCTAAATCCACCGTGTTCTATCTATGCCTATATGCATTAAAAGGGTTACCGTGTTAAGGATGTGACTCCTTGCCATGCACAGATGATCATTCATCATAGAGAGGTTAACTACAGATCATAATTGTATACACGTTGTAGGAACCATCAAAAGAGTGAGGATCGCACAGTGTGTTGTTCACCGAGGATTGAACCCAGAGTGTTCCGATTAAAAGATAGAATCTTTTCTGCGCGAGGACAAGAGTCTACTTATGCAAATGAGCATTGTTTTGCATGGACTAATTCTCGTTGAAATAAGAGTAGAAACTTTCCTTCCGGGGCATTGTTAAAATTAACGTGACGAGTTAGGACCACGTCGAGTGTTCAGCGAGAGAAAAAAAGGAGAAAGAAATTGAATTGACGAGAGTCGTGTTTTAGTGAATCGTTAATTACACTTCTAGAGTCAGATTTTTTGGGAGTTGACATTGTGTTTTGGAGAATTGTTAATACAATTCGAGAGTCAGACTTTTGATTATTTTTTTAACTTTCACTTCTACACACATGCTTTGAGATACATCACATAGTGCTGGGTGCATGGGGACCAGTCAAGGATGCCACAGAAGGCCATCTTGGAAAGATACTACATCTCTACATGGATCTCTTAACCCCTTCAGGATACTAATGGAACAATAATTTCAAATAAAGTAGACATTCTTCAACACTGGGCGAATTTTTATAAACGATTGTACGAGGATAACAATAGAAATGATTGCGTGATAGACAACTCCGCATCTGCAGAACTTCATCCAATATTGACAAATGAAATAACAAATTTAGAAGTGAAAGTTGTAAGTGTGTACACAAAAAAAAAATCAAAAGTTTGACGACTCGAATTGTATTAACAATTCTCCAAAACGCAAATCTCATCAATAGAATAACCTGACACAGATGAAGCCAAATAACTCTTTTTCTTTTGCTGAACACTCGATTTGGTCCCAACTAGTCACGTCAACTTCACTCTCTCACGGGAGTAAATTTCCTCCTCTTTTTATCTCAATGAGAATTTGCCCATGCAATAGAATGCTCATTTGCATAAGTGAACTCTCGTCATTACACGAAAAATAACAAGATTCTATTTTGTTAGCGGAAAGCTCTGAGTTCAATCTCCGATGGACAATACACGGCACGGCCCTCACTCTTTTTCCTTATGGACCCGCATGGTGGCTGGTACACAAATACAATAAAATCTTAAAGTGGATAAAAGCCCAGGGATTTACAACATTTATTCCGAACATTTGAGAATGGATGGTGAGCTTCTAATCAAGGCATACACAATACCCCATCTTTTCAATGCAATTCTACAAACTGACCTGATTCCTTATACGTTTAAAAGGCAATATACCATATTAGGAATCACAGTATTTGACTATGGTTGTCGCTGGAAACGTCTCCATGACTCTGGGCATTCCTTTGGATGAGGCAGTGAGCCACTTGTTTTGGGATTTTATCTTGTTTGGACAGAAGTTTTTCTCGTCATAGAAGAACCACCGCATGTCTGCCTCTGCTGGGTGTTTCAACTTGTCTGAAATGTCGTGGATGTCCTCATGCATCACCAGTCTAACAAACTTTTCATCTACGTCTTTCTATTTTGTAATAGCAAGCATCAACTTGCCGGCTTTATTGTTAATGATCTCCTGAACGTCAGCCTTTATAGAATTTCGAACCCATTATTCACGGGAGTAGATTGTTCTCCTCATTCTGTCGACCATAACCAAATATAAGTGTTACTGTATCTTAATCTTAGTTATTATTACTTGTAGAGGTTAAAGGTTCAGTTCTTACTACAGACAGTATTAATTAAGAATAAAATTCACACTTCTACCCCCGTCATGACTGACAGAACGAGAACAATCTATCCTCCAGACAATCAGATAATATGGAACATTTTAAGATTTTAGCCATGACCAGATAGAAGTGTTAATTTATATTATTCTTAGTTATTATCGCCTGTAGTAAGGATGGATGGTTTACATAGAACAGTTGAGGTAGCAAGTTCAGTTCACAAGGGAAGGCCAAGGAAAACATGGGAGGAAGTGATAAGGGTGGACTTGAGAGAAAAATAGAATAAAGACTTGGCTAGAGATAGGTTAGTTTTGAATTCAATTTCTAAAGCCGTCCAACATATGCCAGTATGTAAAACGGATGTTAAACTGATGATGATGATTTTTAACTAATGACTGATAAAAAATTCAGTGAAGAGAATAATTCATATTTTTTGTACTTGAAGAATATAAAAGGATTTGTCTCCCTTACAACTAAAATTTATTTCTTTTTCTGTAGAAGTTTAAAAAATGTGCAACAAAATTAAAACTAAAATGACTTCACTGCATCCCGGGCAATTCCGAGTAGGTACAGCTAATGTAAAATATGAAGCCATCAACCAAATTTAAATATTGGTTTTCAGTTTTCAAAGTTTCTTATGTGATGCTGTTTCGACTTGCAAAAATGGCCATTCTAAGCTTCATAAAATTGAATTTTTAATATTTCTTCATGGAATTTCCACTTTAAATGAGTTCTCTTTTTCAGGGTTATATAAAAAGTAAATGGGAAATTGATGAAGTAGGTGAGTTTTCATTTTTCATTTTACAGCATGTCATTAAATTATTTATAGGATCTTGGGTACGATAGGCACTCCAGAATGAGATGCTAAAAACAAGGTCACTTTTGCTTTTAAACCATTTTTTTTTTTTCTCAGGTTGAATTACAAACAAGTAACGGAATTTTTTGAATGGAGATAGTGAGCTGAGAATATTTATTTGAATAAAAATTACATAAACAAATTATTATTTGTATCGTTTGAACTATTGTTCTCATCTGGGATGTTATTCTCACAATGTTTAAGCTGATGTAATCTCGGACCTTTCTCATGTGTGTCTTGTCGAATTTAGGAATCTTTATATCCGAATTTCGAACTGAACCCTTTATTTAATTTACGAGGGTAGCTTGTTCTCGTTCCGTCAGCCCTGACTGGGTAGAAGTTTTATTCGTAATTGTATTCTAAGTATCGTCCGTACTTAAGATTGAAACTTAAACCTCCAGAAGACTGTCACTTAGAACTGATTATTACTTAGCATTTTATCTGTTGCGCCACGAGTCCATGATGAGGTTACATCAGCCAAAATGTTGTGAGAAGAACATCCAAGATGAGAACAGTAGTCCAAAATTATCAATCCTCATCTCAAAATTCCTAAACATGCAAAAAATAGTACATGCAATTAAATTAAAACTTAATAGTAAAATCTTTAAAAAATCAAAAAATCTTTGCATGGTATCCTTTTTTTTTTTTTTTAAATAATATTTACATTAAACTTTTGATCAAATAAAAACTAATTTTTTAAATAAAAATTATGTATTTAAATTTTTTTTTATTAACATGACTTTCGTCTTATCTTTATTCAATTAAATATCGTAAGTGTAAAATCCCCATTTAAAACCTAATACAACATTGTTTGCAAATCAATCAGAAAAAAAATATTTTAAAGCAAAAGTTGTTTTTTTAAAATTCTAGTTGTCTGTTGTAGTCAAGATCCTGATTTATCTTATATATAAAATATATATAAAATAGTTAGTTTTCCCCTATTTGGCTGACCGGTATAGTTTCCTAAACAAAAGCTAGATAAAACAATCTGTTTTATCAGACTTATATGCCAAACAGTAAAAAACAAGATTTAACATGTATTAGGTGTTTATGGTATTTTTAGTAACATTCAAACAAAAAGTCAACATAGCAGCCTATCTCAGTTCGTCTTGTCAATGTGGGAATGGATAACTCTAGTTGCTCCTGATTTGGAAATATTTTGATAGGGAGGAATTTGAGTGGATGAAATAAGTTCAGGAAACTTCAGCTATTACAAACCAAGGGAAGAGTCTATTAGGCATGTGTACACAGTGTGATGATGTATTTAAATGAAACCTGGACATTCATTGTATGGAGAGAAATGATATGAGAATGATATGATGGATGTGTAATGTGAGTCTTAAAGACAGGCTTAGATCTGATGACCTCAGAGAAAGATTAAATCTGGACAGTATAGAGAGAAATGTGCAGAACAGGATACTTGAAAGAATGGATGAGTTCTTGAGTTAGTAGATGTAGAACAGTTGAGGTAGCAGGTTTAGTTGGCAGAAAAGGGCCATGGAAACATGGGAAGAACTGATAGGATGGAGTTGAGAGAAGGAGAGATAAAGACCTGGCCAGAGATAGGTTAGCTTGGAAGTCAATTACTAAAAACCATCGAACACATGCCAGCATGTAAAACAGGTATTAAACCGAATATGATTGTAATTTCCTAGCTTACTAGTATAAATTCTGAATTTGTTATATATATTTCCGAGCCAGAAACAAACTAGAGTTATCTGCCCCTGCATAATTTTGTTGACTAGACAGGCAAATAAAGCCCAACATGTTGCCCTTTTTAAATATTACAAAAATATAACACCTTAAATTGTTTGGGAAAAATGCTGAAACCGATTTCACTGTAAATAAGTGATCATACATTCGGAAATTAGTGAGAAAATTTCATTTTTTTGAAGATTCTGCATTATTGTCAATTTTAATATTTTTTAAACTTGTTTTTTTTTTTCTCACGTCTTGCTTCCATTTTTCTTGAATTGAAAAAGATAAAATAGATGGGGGTGGGGGGGGGGGGTCAAATAACAAATCCAATGGTGGCAACTGTCTTTGTTGAATTTTTTTTGTATCACGGTGTAGTGAAAGCATAATCTTCTCAGATTAAAAAAAAACAATGACTGCTCTTTTTAGCAACGTAACAATGAATAACAAGATTGTTCATGCAGTGGTTAGCAATTTCAATTCTGCCAGCGAAGACAGATAATTGATTCCTCAACGATTGGCACCTGTAACGCACTATTTTATTATTTTCTTTGTTTGTATTATTCGTTATACAAGGTGTCCATAAAGTCTGGACACATGGATAAAAATACACGTTTTTTATTATTCAAATAAAATCTTCAGTAAGATTTCCATCATTTACAATGCAAATAGTTATGCGTTTCCCAAAACTTTTGTGGACGTGATGCAGTAAGTCCATATTGCCTTCAAATTTGACACATTCACTCCCTATTCGTCAAGTGTATTAGATCTGTGATTTTTGTTGAGTACACTTTCTTCTTTAGCATAGCTCAAAAAAAGAAATCTAGAGGACTAATGTCTGGTAAACAAGAAGACCACTCCTCTACATGGCCACGTCTTCAAATCCAATTAAGAAAAAAACTGTCATTCAACCAATCTTTTACCTTTGTGGCAAAATGAGTTAGGGGTGACATCCTGTTGGCTCCACACGCCAAGGCTTTCCATTTTGGGTACTAACTGATCTTTTAGCCAAGCAAGATGTGCATTTACATGATTTTCTTAAAAGAATCGTACAAGCACATGAGATTTCCATAAACCACACCAAACCATAACCTTGCTGCTTTGAATAATCAACAAAATTCGGATTTTGTTGCGATCCGTATTGGACCTTTTGTCCGTTAACTTCACAATTCACATAAAACAAAGCTTCATCGATAAACCGAAAAGTCTTCTGTGAAACGAATATTTTCATCCAGTTTTTTTTGTAAAACCATTCACACATCTCAATTCGTTTATAGGTGTCATCGTCAGCAATGGTGAGGTTGATGCACAGTTTGTAACTTGTATGTATGAAAGCTTTGCTGTTTTAAAATTTGATAGATGTTTGATTTTGGAATACCTTACTCTGACGATGACCGGCAGATTGATTTTTTGTGGGGAATTGCATACATTTCAATCATAAATAATTTGTTGCGTTCCTTTCAGAAGGCCATGTTTAATCTGTGGAAGCCAAAAAATAAAATCAGTTCAAAAACCTTGAAATTTAAAAAAATTTCATTTGATTAAATGAAAAATATTCAATTATCCTGTGTCAAGATTTTATGGACACCACCATATATCTTTTTGAATTAAAGAACAAGTCTGTACAACGAGGAAAATATATATTTTTTGTTTTTAATATAAAATTCAATAACATTGTCAATATATAATACCCTGTCCCGGTAGTATTTTCCTTTTTCTGACTTCGATTGTAAAGGTCATAATATTTGGAGTGCTAAAACGCAAACCACAAGAAAATGTAGGGTGCTTCTTTTGTTGGCTTTCTTTAAAAGAATACTATACATTATTTTGAAAAATGCCATTTTGATCCTAATTTTGTAAACAACGTATTTAAATGTGTTTTTATTTTAGAGTGAGGGGTCTTTTTACTTTTATTATTGGCTGTCGGCGACTAAACTGGCACCCCCATCAGACCGACCCTGGCTTGTCCAGTGATGTGTGTGTGTGTGTGTGGGCACCGAACAGCAGAAAAAAAAGAGAGCCATCAAAGGGCGGATTAGCTCTATGGGATCCAATAGCCATCAATATTGATGGAGAATAGGAAGTGCACCTTGTAACTCACTTCTCCCTTATTTTGTATTTTAGTCCTCACATTCCATGAGCGATGTTTCTGACAATGGGGTAAGAATAGCTGTTTTCTGGGTCGACTGTTGTTTTGAGTCAGTGAGTGTTATGTGGAGATTTTCAATCCTCTCCTGGCATTTATCACCTGTCGATCTCTCCATCTGATTAAGTCTTATCTTCAAGTGGTTTTTTTACTCTGATAAGTGACTTTCGAGTCTGGTCTACCATACTATTTCACCTATAACTAGGGAATGGTCAATTCATAGCATTTCGAAGAATATTAGATACAGTGACTTTACTGTCACATCTGAACTGACAGCACCTGGTATTCCCAGTCACTCATCTAAGAACTGACTAGACTTAACATTGCTTAACTCTAATATTTAGCATGATATTTCACCATAACCCATTTTATTGAAATAAAAATTTGTGTGTTGAAAAGAAAAATGTTTTCTTTTTTTGCCAATTCATTATTAAAACTATTTTTTTTTCTTTGTTCAAAGGCCAAGTAAGAGATAAAGTTTTAGGTAAGTATCTCTAAACTGAATATTTAACTTTTTTTATTTTTGAAGCTTGGTACCTAAAACTAAATGGAATTTCCATGAACAAAGTACCAAGAATTTTCCATTTGTGGAATACAATGCTACAGGACTGCTTTCCAGCTGACTATGACATGCTTATTTTTCCACTGTAGAGGTCCCCAGATGCCGAAAAACTTTCTACTCTAATAGCTTCTTTTCTTGACCATTGGAATTTCTTTCCTGTTCCCTGTTTCCTCAACTGTACTAACATGCAGAAATTTAAATGTAATTTGAACAAATATATTGTTGCACAACTCAGCACTTAGGATGCCTTCTATAAATCTGGCCCCTAATCAGAGTAGCTCCTTACATCTCAGTATCAATATGCTTTGTTTGGGGTGAAAGAAAAATCGATACAATTTGACACAAGAAAGTCCTTGGATGATAATTTTATAAATGACTTTCATGAATAAAGTATCTTTCCAGGAATTTTCCGTCAGCGGAACACAATACCATGTAGCTGCTTCCCAGCTGACTACAACATGGTAATTTTCAAGTCTAATGTTAATAAATTCTTGTTGAGCCGTCCACCTAAATAATCAAATTTTGACCATTTCACCCATCGTTTCCAATCCTCCCAAAGTATTGTTCATCATAAACTGACAATCTCATTAACTTTTATCCTCGAGTTGCCTTTTGATTTTGATAAGCAGTGAGGCATTAGTATTTAAAAAAAGCTCTGTCTTATTGGTTGAAGTAAGGGATCTCTGGTACAAATTCTTTTGTTTACCTCAAAACGAGATATTATTAAATAAAAGGGGAGGGGAGGGGGTACTTTTGTATTTACACAATGTCTTTGATTTTGGTTTGATTTGTAAACATAGCACTTAAATACTTATATAATCTGTCTTGGTAAGAATAGTGATTGTTTACATTTTTTTATTCACAAAAAGTGATAAATGAAAAGTTATCGCGTGCGATTTTAAAAGTTGGACCTAAATAACAATTCAGCTGACATATCAAATTTTGATTCTGACTAGCCAATTTTCATTTGTTACTGTTGTACTATGTTATTGGCAATATGATAACATACTTCGATACAGTTTATTTAAAAGATTATGTAGTCCTGCCCGAAAAACTGGCTAAATGGAAACATTTTTCAATTCTGACTGAAAAATCAAACTCATCAAGTGAGGAAAAACTAACTTTTTTATTAAAGAATATAGAGTTGTCTCCCTTACAACTAAAATTTCATTTCATTTTTTGTATGTTTTAAAAATGTGCAATGAATTAACAACTAAAATGACTTCAGTACATCCCGTGCAGTGCCGGATAGACACAGCTAGTCTTTTACTGAAGCTGAGTGAATCAACGTTTGTTTCCTCAAGGCTTTTTCCTATATACTCAAAATATGTGTTAAAATATTCCTTTGTTCTAAGATTGAGTTATGTTGGAGAAAAAAAACCAATTTTAATTGTTCTAATTAACCGTAATTTGCAATTAACTCTTTAAGTGATCTATCCCTGTTTCTGTCTAATCCCCTCTCTTATTTTTATATGGTGTTCATCACTCTCTCTCTCGCTTTAGAATTCTTAGCAAATCCTTATGTATTAAAAGATTAAAAGTTTTGAAACTATTTACATTTAATAATTTTATAAATAGAGATTAAAACATTACCTTAAGAAACATTAGTTATAGTTTAATGACAATTTGATTCAATTAATAATTTAATAACCAAACAAGACTATAACAATTAAATCCTATTTAAAAAATGATTCCCATGATTTTTATTTTTCATTTCAATGTTCATCAAGTTGAAAATAACAACATATTCATAATTATAAAAGAAATAAAAATAGAATGAATCTTTTCTCTTTTTAATAAGTAAAACATTTTCAGATAATTTTGTATGGCTGTTTTCAAGTTTGTTGCAGTTTGTCGTGTGAATGAGAAAAGGGTTGATCATTGCCTTCCCTGTTTCATATATTTCTGCTTTTTTGTTTTTCCAGATAAACTTGATGGAATTCGTCTTGGGAAAAGACGACGGTCATCTTCTCCAAACTTAAGTCTTGATGACTACCTCCAACTCGATGTCTATAAAACAAGACAGACTGATCCAGGAAAGAAACGAGTATGTCCAAAAGGAACCCCTTTTTCTTTTTTTCTCCTTTCTCTTTTACCGCTTTCTCCTGTTTCTCTCTTTAACGTTTTTTCTTTTTTCCCCTTTGCCGGTTTCTCTTTCCCACCTCTTACTGTTTCTCCCCTTTACCGATTTCGTCTCTTTCTCCCTTTACCGGTTTCTCTCCCTTTTACCATTTCTCCTCCTCCTCACCATTTCTCCTCCTCCTCACCATTTCCCCATCACCTGCTTTTCCTTCCCCAAACCACCCTCTCCCTCTGCGCTTGTTTTGCCACCATTTCTACTAATTATAAACCCTTAGCGGTAGTCTTGATATGACACCTAAAAAATTTACTTTTGCAATATAGATGGTTGAGTTGTATATTGCTAGAACTCGGCTAGAATGTAGGGTTTTAGATGACTTTAGCTATTTTATCAGAGAAAGCTAATTATCATTAAGCCAGAATAGACGAGGTGGTCTAATTATTTCATTGTAAGACACTTTTCCTGCAATCAAAGTGTAATATATGTTCATTCTAAGGAAACATCCAAGCATTACCTCCTTCTTTCAAAGAGAGGGGGAAGGCTTATTGTCTGTCGCCCAAAGCGTCCTCATTCATGAGGGAGTAACGACAGGAATATACAGTTATTTTCTTCACATCCAGTGCCCCTCTTTTAAGGGGAGAGTAATTTTTTGTCCACATTAAAAACTGTCTAGCTTTATTCTTTTTTTCATAATCATCAAAAGAACAATTTTGAAGGACAAAAAAAAAAGCTTTTATAATAAATATTGGTTGCATTAATTACTTAGGACTGCAAAAACATTTTTTATTTAGTTTATTGCCGATTTTATTTCTGAAATAGAATCAAGTTAAAAAACGTATTTTAAAAACTGAGTAATAAGTTGAAAATTGATGAAAGGAGAGAAAAAGATTTCATTTTTTCTTTTTTTCAGGTGCGTTGGGCAGACATGGAAGAGCGTAAGCAACGGCTACGACGGAGGGAATTAGGTTTTGTTGTTGGTCAAACACAACGAGACTGGGAAAAAATTACTGATGATACTTATGCTGACCGGGCGTTGAACCGCACCAAGTATATTTAGAAGGTATCCATTTTTTAAGTTTTTTTTAGTTTTTCTGTAAAATTTTCTTAGGAGGAAAGAGTCTCTTAATTTCAACACAGACACCTACATAAAAGTCAGTGCGCCTAATGAGGCTGTCTTAAACAGCGCTGAGAGGGAGACGATAACTAAGTATCGAGGTCTTATGTACAACATATTCTTAGGAAGTCTCTATTATTCCAGTAATCATAGGAGCAACCGGGCTCATGAAAAAGAATTTTTTTAAACTACCTGGCAAATATACCTAGTGAACCAAGTGCAAGAGAGATCCAAATAAGTGTGCTTAAAGGGACAGTTAGAATCTTAAAAAGATCTCTCAGTTGAAGTCTCTAAAATAGCGGGTGCATGTGTAGCTGGTAGGATGCTCCATCCCCACCGAAAACAAAAAGATAGGAAAATTGGGGGACAAAAAAATATATATATAATCATCCACAGACAGCTGTTTTGGCATCTATGACTCATCAGTGTGGTTAGACATTGCGAGTGTATCCACACACAGATTTGAAACCCAAATAGCCGGTCACATCCAGATGTGACCAGGAGTCAAGCACCATATTAGTTAGGCTACTAAATAGAAGAAATAAATAGAATAAATTATGGCGCTATTATGTATATGTACTTTCTTCGTCTGAAAATTATTACTCCCCAAGAAGGGTAAAAAAGAATATACTAATACGTGAATTTGAAATGTTTTATCAAAAAGTAACAAAAACAGTGAGTTGCAGTTTTCTTTCTTCTTTTTTTTTCGTTTTACTTCAGTATAAAGTCTCAGAAATCAAGAGCTAACACTTGATCTCTATATGAGATACATAGATATCCAAATGTTCAACTAAAGTTCTCCTTTACCTCTCAAATGTTGTGTTAGTAAAGAAGTGAAGAACATTAATTTTTCTCTTCCCAATTGACCATTTGACTATGTTATAGTATATCTTTCTTGTGGTCTGTTAGTTTTACCGGATTCCAAGACAAGAATTCATCTAGTCTGGTAGAGTATCCAGCTAAGTGCTGTTGCTAGAGGTAACATCACTGGGAGAATGTGCATCATTCCTCGTATGAGCCAGGGTTAGGAGAGTAGAATGTGGACCATGAGTTTACTTTCGGCAGCCTCGTAACTCTCGTTTCCCTTATTTTCTCCTTAAGTTCTCACATTCCATGAGCAATGTTTCTGACAAAGGGGGAAGAATTGCTGTTTTCTTGGTCAAAATCTATCCATCTAACACTTGTGGTTGGGTAGTTTTTCACCGTGAAGTATTTTTTTAGCTCCTTCCATCAAGTGGCTTTATGCCTTGTTTGGAGCGATTTCCATTAAAAAAGTGTATAGCTGTGCTGAGGGGATCTTATTTAGGCTTTGAATACTATGTTATTTTGAATATTTGGTCAGGGTTTACCTTGATAAATCCATGCAGGCTTCAAACAAGTGAAAAAAAAAGTATGCTTACAAATGTAATGTCCTCTTGTCGTAATTGAAAATTAATCATAATGGAAGATAAAATGTCTAACCTTTGAACTTGTTTACATCGATGAGATGTTCAGTAAACATTTTTGCTTATCATTTCAGCTAATTGTTTGAGTTCATCTCAATTTCTTCAAGACTTTGCATGAAAGTTTGTGCAAACATTGGTAGAATTGAGCAGCGTCAGAAATGCCCAACACCGTTATCACCACCACCACCATGTCACAGACGAAAAATAAAGTGTTACAGCCTCCACCTCTGGACTTTGGACTCCTTCTTTCTATTTTCCTCTCTCTCCCCCTTCTCATCTCTCTCTTTCTCATTTCCTCTTTCGTCTCTTCTCTGTTGGATTTTATAGGTTTTATTTTATAGTTGTTCATCATTTACATTACAACATTATAAAAAAAAAAAAACTTTATTCAATATTTTTCATTTTAAAAAGGTTCTAATCCTATTATTTTTTCGCCTTAGATATTTGTGCATCCATGAAATATGTCCGTATATCTCTAAACCCTTCAGCCATCTTGTTCTTGCTATATGTCTGTAAATCTTTTCCTCGGCAAAAACAGCCAAATGTTTTTCATAAAATGTATACCTATTTTCTTCTCATAACACTAATTATACGACCAGTACATGCCACATCAAATTAAAAACAAAAAATGATTAGGTGTGAGTCCATAACTCTGCCAATATGAAAGTAACATTAAGAAAAAGTTTTATGATGTACGTATCTGCGACAGAAAGCATATATCGTACACCAAAAATCACGTAAATTGATCAAGTATTTTTATTTTTTTATTTTACAAAAGAAAATCAAATTTTATGAGTAAACGCCGATCGTCGATCTATTTACGCCATGTTGGAAATTGTGGTTTTGGAGTTATCTCCCTTGTTCGACAACCACAATTTCCAAAATGTCGTTGATAGTTCGACAAACGTCGTTTTGTTTTTTAAAAAAATACTTGATCAAATTACATGAGTTTTGGTGTACGATGTATGTTTTCCGTTACATCATAAAGTTTTTTCTTAGTTTTTTTATGTCTGCAGAATTATGGACTTGTACCAATAATTAAGATTAAAGAAAAAATACATTTGCTCAACTATTTCATTTTCTTCTCCAGAAAAAATAAAAAAAATAAAAAAGGCCCCCATACTTCAATACTAATAAAAGCCGGAGATTCATTTTTTTAATACATTGTTTCATAAGACATTCTTCTTTCGACTAAGATTCATCCGGGAATAATGTTGGATTGTAACATTGTTCTTCAGATGAATATTAGTTGAAAGAAGGTCGAAAAGAACATGGACTCAAAGTGAACACCCGGCTTTTATGAATTTTTTCTACCCATCAACATTTCTTCAAATACTTCCAATAAGCTCATCTTTTGTTTTTATTGTCCAGAGGGTGATTGTCACTAAATGTTAAAATGATTGGTAGATGAATTCTGAGTTTGTTTTGTGTCAGTTTCGCCCTGCAGTGGACTAATCGCCAGTTCTGTGTGAAGTGGACAATGCCAACATTGAATATTGTATATATTAAAATAAATCATCAGACCCAAATAAACATGTTTTTTTTTTCTTCTCTTTTTTCTTTTCTCTTTTTTTCATTTTTTCTTTCTTTTTTCTATTTTTTTCATATCTTTTTTCTTTTCTCTTTCTTTTTTTCTCTTTTTTTTCTCTTTTTTTCTACCTTTTCTATTTTTTTTTCTCTATTTTTTTAATCTGTTTCTTTTCTCTTTTTTCTTGATTCTTTTTTCTATTTTACCTTTCTTTCTGTTCCTTTTCTGTTCTTTTCTGTTTTCATTTGTCTTCCTTTTTTCTTTTCCTTTCTCTTCCTTCCTTTTTCTTTCCTTTCTCTTTTTTATTTCATTCCTTTTTCCTTTCTCTCTTTTCTTTTCTGTTTTTTTTTTTTGTTCTTTTATAAACCTTTTTTTGCTTGGTGCCACTTGTGCAGAAATTTACTTATATCATCAGTGTAATGAAATCCAGCCTACAGAGTGATTCTTATTCTCCTCGTTTGATGTGCGTGATTTGTGCTGAGTTCAAATCCTCGTAGATCTATCATGTTCATGCATGCACTGCCCCCCCCCACCCCCATAAACTATGTCGCAATGTTGCATCCTTGTGCTTGTTTTACAAGTACTTCAATGGAATGTGCTCTGATTAATTTGCTACTCTGGTGCCCTCTTAACGTAAATACACTGGACCAACCCGACTATCAGCTAGATCTCATCTATTGACTGTGGAGGTCCCCAGATGCAGGAGAGCCTTCTACTCCAATAGCTTCTTTCTTCGAGCTGCCGGCCTTTGGAGCTCACTCCCTGTTTCCCCGACTACCGACATGCAAAAATTTAAAACTAATGTTGACAAGCCTCTCGCTCACAATTAAGGATGACCCCCCCTAAATTTTCACCTTAATTCTCAGTAGCTCCTTACGTCTACAGTGGCAACTTGCCTTGTTTGGGGTGAACTAAGTTAAAAAAAAAATTTTAAATCACATATTTTGTTTTGGACAACATCAAATATGGCAAAGCTGTATTTTTCGGGGCATTTTATTTCAGGTATGTTTACCTAGAGAGATAATCCCTGGAACATAAGCCGCTGTTGATTTTTCTACAGTCCTAGCATTCACGTGAGCTTTAATTCGGATTCCTTATTTGACAGTTTTGTTTTTCTTTTCATAAACACTACAATTGTCTCTTCGAAGATTTGTTTGTCCAGCATTTATAATGAGAGAGGGACAAGCGAGCAAAGCGTGTTGGCATGTATCCGTGAAAGGGTGGGGTTATAGAGATAACAGATTGGATGTACGCTAACTGAGTGAGTGGGAGTTATATAGAGAAGGACGAAATAGGTTTGATTACTGTGTGTGCGTATGTGTGGCTAAGTTTGTTTTTATTTTTATTTTTTTCCTTCTTAGACAGACTGAGAATGTCATACCTGCTATTAAATACTTCAAATGGTGCTGGAATAAAAGAATATAAAAAATTATCAAATTTGTCTCAAACACCCAGTATATGCACACTGTCCCCCAAAATTTGACTTTATTTTAAAAGCAACTATCTTGAAAACTACTAAGTCGAGCTCAATGGAACTGAACTGTTTCTGTTGAATATAAGTTTAATCTGGGACTAATTTCATAAGTGTTCAATATGTTCAATGCTTGTGACATCCCACACGTCAAGTCGGTAGTAAAGCTCTTCGAAACAAATTCAAATATGCCCCATTGTGTTACATTACAAAACTTATTATTTCATGAATGCATAAACTAAAAAAAAAAAAAAAGAATGTAGCACGATTTTAAAAAATAACAGATGTTATTCTGTTTTAGCTTTTGCTTTTAAATAATAATAAAAAAGAAGATTCCTATACACAAAAGCAAAGACAGTGATTTTCAAAATATCTGCTGTCATCCAACCATTGTCCAATGCCAGATATCAGAGTTTACAGTTAATAAACAGTTTCACAGATGGGTTTCTTATTTAACATTCTATAGCATCTAACAGGTTACATTATCTATTACGGAAGTGATTCTCTGCTTGAGTTAATCAATGCTAGCAGGAAAAGTGTGGAGTGGAGTGAATAGACCAGTCCCTTCATCTATCTTCATCAAAAGAAATCACACAAAAAAAAAACAGGTTTGGTGACCACAGAAACTATTTTATCAGAAAAACTGTCTTCATCTCCACCAGGCCCGATCCATCTCTGTGTTTCCTTAAGACATACCAAACTGTCATTCAGTGAATCTGGGTTTTCAAACTTATTCTCCTCATGGAATTCTTGGGGCTTGGCAAGAATTTTTCACAGAATTACTCAACCTTCTCTTCTACTGTTGATGATGGTCTACCAGATCCTTCAGCCCTGCAGAAACAGCCTTCCTCTTTGAACTTTTGGTACCAAGTCCAAATTTGTCTGCCGGTTGGTGAACTTTTTCCAAATTTTGCATTGAAAGCATGCTGCACAGTTTTGGGTGATTGTGTGTGAGCATATTCTAAGATAACAAAATGGCTTCTCTTTGAGAGTAAATGGCACGGCTCAACCTAATACAGAACAAAAATAAAACATTAAATATAAAATATTGATCTGTTTCTACACATTCTGTGAAAATTTGAAGTTATTTCAACAAGAACTGCAAAAATAATTGGCCTGCGAAATGTTATTTTTTATAAGACCCTGTATATCATCATATTTGGTTTTACGTCCATTTTACATACTGACATGTGTTAAGCAGGGAGACCCGGTGTTGTCCCCGTGGAAATTCTAGGCTTGCTTGCTTCATCTATCTGCATGATTTACTTTTGATGATAAAATTTTTCATTTGAAATAATACATTCATGTAAGCTTTAATAATATTAAGCAAAAATTGACTCTTTCTTATCCCATAAAAATAATCGCCATTGTCAGTTCAGTATTCTTTAAATAAATAAAACGAATATATCTTTTCTTCATTTATTGAAAATTGTAACAATTTATATCTTTTTAAAACAAATATCCTTGTTGTACTTACCGTAAAAAAATTGTCAGCTAAATATTTTCGCTTTAACTATTTAAAATTTTTATTGTTACAATGTAAATCATTTCAAAATATATAGTCTCTTTCTTCTTACCATAAAAATGTCAGCTAAATATACTTTAAATAAATAAAACTAATCTCAATTTAAAAAAAAATACTTTTTTTTGTATTGCATTTTCAGCGATCCTATCTTTAAAAAAAGAAAGATGGGTGATTATGTATGTACAAATATTAAATTACCCCAACGACACACCCATGTCCGACAAGTCATTTGTGTACAATGTCTGTATGCTGGTGTTGTTTTTATTATGTATGTAAATTGTGAACACTGTAGAAATCTAGACATCGCTCATAAGGAGATGAATAAGACGGAGAAAAGGAAGAACCACGTTTGGATAAGAGGCGCGGGGATAGTTCATACAATGAAATGTTGTCTGGTGTGAATACGGATGAAACGGTCATTGGAATCATCACGGACTTGACAAATCAGATCATAAAAGATGGGATTGTTCTGAAAGATTGGGGTTTTAGTGCAATTGTGAACTATTACAAGAGTTAAGGAGAAGCTTTGGATAGAGGTAATTACAGAGGCTTAAAGTTGATGGATCAGATCCTGAAAGTGGTTGAGAGAATAATTGAGCAGCAAATAAGAAGTCAGATAAGCATAGATGCAATGCAGTTTGATTTTATCCCTGGGCAAAGTACCACTGATGATGCTATATTTATCCTGAGATAGATGCAAGAGAAGTATCTTGGTAAGAAGAACCTGTATTTTTCTTTTGTCGATTTGGAGAAAGCTAAGAGATGTTCCTATTTACTTGCCTCCCTATGAGGGCAAAGTTAGACACAAGGTCAGTTTTTAATGGGTCACTCTGAGTTGGAACAAAAATAAAAATGCCTCAGTCTAGAATGACTTTCCCTTCACTACATGGAGACAGAATAGTCAAAGTGTAGTATCAAAACAGATATTACACTTTATTCCTAGCCAAGAGATGTTGTCTGGTGGGCTTCATGTAAATTAGGGATAAGCGAGTGGTTGGTGAAGATTGTTCAAGGAATGTACGGGAATGCTCTAAGTTGAGTTAGAATGACAGCACATTTAATAACAGCTTTACATCAGAGATCTGTACTACATCTGTTGCTTTGTATTTGTGCCTTAGAAACATTGTCCAGGGAGTTTCATACGGGTTGCCCAGTGTGGTTTATGTGATGAACCCACACCTGGATCAAGCAGTGGAAGTGGGCTCGACTTGCCTTATCCCTGCCATAAAAGGGTCCGTCTTTGTCTGGCGTGTTGTTTGACAAGTAAGGAAATGTCAAAATCATAGGTTGCTAGTGAGGATCAAACTTACGACTTAAGAGAAACAGAACGACTGGTTTTGCAATAAGCAAATCCACCGCAATAAGAAAAAGGTGAACCCAGAATTATCTGTATTCTCATTGGTTAAAAAGAATTATCTGTATTCTCATTGGTTAAAAAGAATTATCTCTATTCTCATTGGTTAAAGAGTGCGCTGGCTTATTTTCCTCACATTCTGGCCTTGTGCCACATCTTCCCACGAGTCGAAGAAAGGCAAGAAGTCAGAGAAAATGTCGAGTGATTGTAAGCTGCATGATTTTATTGACTGTGGCAACGAGTGTAAGCGATGCCTTGATCGAGTTTCCACCTATTTCAATTAGAGATGTGTAGAGTGGTTGGTGTTATGAGACGTTTGCCAGAGACTGGGCATAGCCATTTTGTAGAAGCAGCTGTCAGTATTTATCTGACTGAGCTGGTTTTAAATGAAGACGAAAATAGGGTCACCAAAGTTCCATATAAAAATACCAACATCTTCTCTTACAATTAAATAAACTTTATTTAACAGTTTCATTAACACAGGAACACAAAAATGTAAGACAAGTTGGTTCGACAGGCGGACATTAGCTATAGACATAAAATTGAGTTCTGGAGTTCCATCTCGTCTTGCCAGGCCACAGCAAGGAATGAGAACTTGTTTTTAGCGTCAGGTCTTCATGGCGTCTATCCAAGAATTGTTTTTATTTTAACACCAAACTATGGCTGGGTGGAAATTAGGAAAGCTGAGTATGTGCAGAGGTGTTTGAATTACCCAATGTATTTCTATGTGAGTTTTAACATGCCTGTTTTAGCCAACCAAACCACAAACTAATCACTAAGCAAGAGATTGCATGTAAATACAAAAGAAAGTAGATCTCAGTCATGTGACTGATACAGATACTTTATGCTGATGATTTAGTGCCTGCTTGTTAAACAATTCAATTTAAGTTTAAAACTTTGAGGAATGCTATGAAAAATGTTGAATGTGAATGTTACCAAGACTAAAGTGATGATCAGTAGTTGTAGTGTTGGAAAGCCTTAGAAAGAGGAAGCTTGGTTCTTGGCCTTTTGGCTAAGATCAAAGTGTAGTATCTGTTCCGATGGATACTGCACCCCATAGACTGGTATTGTCTTGGCCTTCGGGTCTTGATTTACGCCGGTCTATGGGTCTGTCCTGTGCAGTTCTAGGAGGTCCACCCTTTATTGCTTACTGCCTGAGGCACCCCTACCGGGGAATGCCGACGCGGCTGCCCAGGCAATTTTTAAACCCCACTTTCCCGACCCGACCTTGGGTCACATCTTACTTGTGGGAGTAAGATAAAAACTGGCCTTGTGCCTAACTCCTGGAGAGGAGTAAATCAATACTCAGTTTGTGGAAAGCTAATTCGGAGCAACTCAATTTTTGATGTACTTGTAAGCATTGTGTACATAATAAGTTACAGGTAGGTTGAGAGATGATAACCAGTTTGTGTGCAAGACAATGGAGATGGATGAGAACTCAGATGTTGAGAAAGTATATCTGGATGGCAAAGCTATTAAGGTTGTTGAGAGGTTTTGTTACGTTGGTGATACCATTGGAGCACAGACATTGAGATAGCCATTTTGTAGAAGCAGCTTTGTCTATTTATTTGATGGCAAGTTTTAAATGACGAATAAAATAGTGTTCCATATAACATCTCTACCATTAAATCAACGTTATTTAGCAGTTTCATTAACACCAGGAACACAAGAATGTAAGACAAGTTGGTTCGGCAGGCGGGCATTAGTTATAGAAAGATTTATGATATGAAAATAATATGATGGATGTGTAATGTGAGTCTTAAAAAACAAATGGCTGCAATTACACCAAATGGAAAAAAAGGAGTGACGCCTTGTCAGTGCAGTGACGGGCCGAAATTAGAAAAAAATCTGATAAATTGTGGATGTTGCGAGAAATGGTATCATCCTAAGTGTGTCGGTTTGGATGGACTCACAAAGTCGATATGTGAAAAAATAAAGGAATGAAGATGTCCAAGTTGTTTTGAATTTGGAGGAAAAATAAAAGAAAATTTAAAAAGGATGAAAAAAGGTATGAAGAACGTAATAAAAAATGAAATTACGAACTTCATACCAGAGATAATAATAACAAAAATTGAGTTGTCTCTAACAAACAGTTTGTTGGAACAAAAAAAAGAAATGAATAAAACTTGGGCTGATATAGCAAAAAAGGGTAAAAAAAGAAATAATGGAAAGTACAAACATAATATGAAACAAATATTTTAGAACAAAAAAAACGTACTAACAGCATCATAATTTCTAACATGAAAGAAGAAAAAGAAATACACCTAAATGAAAGGGTTTTCTGTTTAATAAATAAAGAGAAGGAAATACCACAAAAAGACATTATCAGAACGGTTAGACTTGGAAAACAAGTTAATAACAAAGACTGATTGATAATGGTCACACTAAGACACGAGGAAGATGCAAAGTGGTTGCACGACTACAAATTTGGTAGAAAAATACAAAATTAAAGGAAAGAACTGATATGGATAAATCCAGATTTGTTATGGGGAGGGTACAACAAAAATTATGGATGAACTAAAAATAGAGCCTAAAGACATAACACTATTATTATCCAAGTTGGATGTTAGTAAAAGTATGGGGCCTGATGAAATTCATCCTAAAATATTGAAATACTTATCATCGAATGGAGGCTTTATAAATGCAATAACCAATTTGTTTAGAAAATGTATGAATTTATTTATCTACTTCCCACAAAGTAAGATGTGACACAAGGTCGGGAAAGTGGGATTAGATAAGCCAGCGCTCGAGAGGTGAGCACTCTGGCCATTTAAAAATTGCCTGGGCAGCCCCGTCGGTATTCCCCGGTAGAGGCGCCTCAGACAGTAAGCAATAAACTTACTCCTCCCCAAAGAGGGGAGGCAAAGCCTGGGAGGGTGCACCTCCTAGAACTGCACAGGACCAGCGTAAATCCAGACCCAAAGGCCCGGACAATATCTGTTTATTAGGTGGGGTAAAAATCCCCGGCTATGAAATATGAAAAGATTCCATATATTTGGAAAACAACTATAGTAATACCGCTACATAAAAAAGGTTCGATACATTTAAAAAGTAATTACAGACCAGTTTCTCTAACATGTATTTTGTGTAAGGTATTTGAAAAAATAATTAGAAACCACATATTAAATTTTATAAAGGATGACATAAATTGTAACCAACATGGCTTCGTACATAGTAAGTCAACATAATCTAATATTTGGGAAAGTATTGACATTATAAATGAATATTTGATGGAGGAGGATAGTGCAGATATCATATATTCGGATTTTAGCAAAGCATTTGATACAGTATCTCATTATCGTTTACTTGTGAAAATGAAAAATTTTGGTATTACTGACAAAATGGTAAATATTGTGAGGGAGTTTTTGAAGGATAGAACTATGAAGGTAAAGGTTGGTAATAATTATTCTGAATCACAGTACATACCCTCCGGTGTTCCGCAGGGTTAAGTATTGGGTCCTTTGTTGTTTTTGATATTCATAAATGACTTACCTAATAATATAAATTCAGAAATAGAACTGTTTGCTGATGATGTTAAACTACTTGTGAGACCTTTATCAAAGGAAATAACATAACTGGATCTAAATAAATTATCATATTGGGAGGACATTTGGAAAATGGGATTTAACCTAGACAAATGTAAAGTATTGCATGTAGAATCCAGAAATGTGGGAGTTGAATATGTACTAAAAAACAAAGAAATCAAAGAGTGCGATTTGGGAGTGGGGTTAGATAATACATTTAGGGCAAATAATCATATTTTGACCATTGTATCAAGGGCAAATAGAATGATCGGGTAGATGGTTAGGAATATTATTTCGAGGGAGACAAATGTTGTGTTAAGGATATATAAAGCTCTAATAAAACCTCATATAGAATACTGCACCCAACCCTGGGCTCCAGCAACTAGACATAGAAATTGGAATGTAATATTGAAACTGGAAGGCGTACAAAGAAGGGTGACAAAACTAATAAGTAAAGTAAAGGAGTGCAGTTACAGGGAGAGAGTGGACAAATTAGGATTGACTACTTTGCTGGAGAGAAGAATGAGAGGTGATATGATTGAGATTTTCAAGATAATTAATGGCATTTCTAACTATGGTGGGCATTTTTTTAGTATTTCTCCTAGATCTGGAAGGTTATTGTCAAGGCAGTTATCAAAAACTAGGTCTGTTAACCGGTTAAGTTTCTTTTTGCTCACAGAGTAAAATGTTTTTGGAATAAGTTGCCAGATTGGAATAAGAACAGCAATAACGTAGATCAGTTTAATATGAGGTTGGATCAATTCAGAGAAAGTGGTAGGAGGGAGAAATTGAAGGGGCACTTTTGGGAGTTGTCAATTGAAATATTTGACAGAATTTGATCTGGATATCGATACTGTACTAAGAGTTTAATATTTTTTTAACAGTTGAATTGAGAAGATAGTTAAAGGGGAGATGCCTAAGGAGGTGTAATAAACAAATAATAAAGACAGGCTTAGTTCTGATGACCTCAGAGGAAGATTACATCTGGACAGTATAGGGATATGTGTGCAGAACAGGAGACTTCGTTTGTATGTTGAAATAATGAATGAGAGTTCTTGGGTTAGTAGATGTAGGACAGTTGAGGTAACAGAGAAAGGCCAGGGAAAACATTGGAGGAAGTGATAAGAATACTGGGTAGTATCGGGAGATGTGTGCAGAACAAAAGACTTTGTTGGTATGGCCACGTTGAAAGAATGAATGAGAGTTCTTGGATTAGTAGATGTAGAACAGTTGAAGTAACAGGGCCAGTTAGCAGGAAAACATGGGAGGAAGTGATAAGGATGAATTTGAGAGAAAGAGGGATGAATAAAGACCTTACCAGAGATAGGTAAGTTCAGAAGTCAATTTCTAACAGCATATAGAACAGACGACGGTGACTATTATTATAATTATTATTACTAGCAGGACCCGTGTAAATTGCACAAAATGATGTTTTCAATACTAATTATCTTGTTCCTAACCTATACATGTTTGAATAAAATATGATAAGATTTGACTTGTATATTTATTTAAAAAAATGAACAATACATAAAAAATTTACAAAACTTCTTTATATACAATATCTCTAGTGAAGGTAGTTCCTCTTTTCTGGCCATGAGTAGAATTATTCTGAGGACAAATTTTCACTCTTACACTGTTCATAGACCTTGCTCTTTAGACGGCTACATAAAGTTGTCCATGAGTAAAGCAAGGTGGTGGTAGGTAGATCCCAACCTTTTCGAAAGTCTGTCCTTGAGCTTTATTAATGGTCATTTATGAGTAGCATACAAAAATTCGGAAGGTTGTTGCTTTTGATGTAAGCATGACACACAAAATAACACACATGCTATCGTATTAATATGTGTCTTCTTGGTCATCCCCTCCACCCCAACCCCTTTCGATGTAGAAAAAAAATTGGTTGGTTTGGATCGAACTATAAACCAGTCGGGCTGACGTCAAAATCCTACGTCACTAACCATTGCGTCAAAGGGAAATACTTGAAAATATTACGAAAATTAGGTGACTCAGATGCTTTTCCAAATCTAGGTGCGGCACGCATGCGCAGAGCTTTTGATGTAAGCGTGACACACGAACACACACACTATCGTATTAATATATAGATAATTATTATCATTATGATGAGGAAGAGGAGTTTTTAGAGAGTTCTCTTTTGCTTATGTGTTAGAATGAATAAGCAAAAAACTTATAACACAAAAAAGTGGTGAAAAATAAGTTAATGAAGCACCTAAACATTAGGGTTAGTGGTAGAATAAGTCATTTTTTCTTTTAATACTTTTACAGGAATCACCCCAACACACACACAGTTAAGCCATAATTTATATCTGTGGTATGGTCTGTAAAAGTCTATTTCATATACAGAATATAGAAAACTCCTGGTTACATTTTAAAAGTTTTTTTTGCGAGAAAAGGGTACTTTTTCATTTTTGTTTTTATGCATACATATATATTTATATATATACATACATATACATTTATTATTAAAAACTGTTTTGCAGCTACGGTAGTCAAATGACATCCTGTAGCTGCAATCAGTCCTCCATGCTTGTCCCAGACCATCTGGCCTTGTCATGCGCAAGTTGTCGTAGGCAATGAAGTTGTTTCACTGTATGTAGTGGTCCTAGTCCCGCCTGCTTGAGGTCAGCACGTAGTGTGCCCAGCAGATTTGTGCAGTGCCGTCCTAGTCGCGGTTGATAGGCTTGCGAGCCAGTAACGGCAAAGTCTAGTGCCCTCTGTGCGGGAGTGTCAGGATCCATTCGTAGGACATGGCCTAACATAGACCATCTTTATTCAGCGACCTTTGTGGAGAGGGGTTTTTCGTTGCACAGCTCGTATAGTGCCTTGTTGCTGATAAGTTTTTTCGGCCAGCAGTGACCTGTGATGGAACGGAGGTGTCTGCGGTGGCACGCATCCAGCTTGTCAAGCATGGCTTTTGTTATTGCCCAGCTGTTGCTATTGTAGAGCATGATGGACACGCAGTACGCGTTATAGAGACAGAGTCTAGTCTTCAACGGGATCTTGGTTTGTCGGCTCCAGAGTTTATGTAATGAATGAAACGCTACATTGCCATGTATACAGCGGGCTGTGACGTCTGTAGCGCTGCACAGCAGGGAGCCCAGGGTCTTGTTCTTGCGCCAGCTCTCATTGCCGCGGAGGGTCTTGCCTTGTGAGTCCAACTCTGCGGCTTCTGCAAGGTATACATGGCTAATACGTATATATATTTATATATATACATACATATATATTTATATGTATACATTTATATATACATACATATATTTATATATATATGTACATTTATATATATACATACATATATTTATATATATATACATACATATATTTATATATATATACACATTAGTATGTATGTATATATTTATATATGTGGTATGGTCTGTAAACTTCAGAATATTTGGTTATATTTTTTAAATTTTCTTTTTTGTGTTTGTTTTTCATTTTTAGCGAAGTGACACGAGTATTTATATACAGAATATAGAAAACTCCTGGTTACATTTTAAAAGTTTTTTTTTGCGAGAAAAGGGCACTTTTTCATTTTTACTTTTTGTTTTTATTAAAAAAAATTTTTTTTCTGTGTTTGTTCTTCATTTTTAGCGAAGTATTTGTGTTTGTTTTCAATTTTGCGATACACCTGGCCGTACTCTAGAATATTTACACAAAAAAGGCCAAACGGAATTTTCGATGGCCAAAACACACCAAATTCGTGAAATTTGGCCATAAATAGCCAATCTGGTTTTGCGCACGCCCCACTAGCCAGTCAGCCGGCCCTTATTCTGCCTTTTTACCAGAAATTCTTACAAGTGTCGTAACAATAAATTAGTTATTTATTTTTTAAGAATTAATGTAATTAAAAATTACATTAATTCTTAAAGAATAAATCGAGTAATGTAATTTTTCAAGATTTTAATCAATCATGTAAAAATAATTAATAAAATTGACGCAGTTCGTAACATAAAAATTTAAAAAATAACTCTTACGGCAGTTTGAGCCTGCCATACTTTGAGATTTCGTAGCCGTATTTTCTGTTTACAATTACAAGATGGGGTTCGGACATGTTTTAGCTAACTTTTTTGATAATTAAGCAATTTTTAGTAAAAAAAGAGGTACATTCTTTTGTAATTCACTCTCTTAAGACTTTAACTTAATAATTATCTTTGAAACAGTTCCAGAAAACTGATATTTACTTTTCCAGCGATTTTTAAACATGTTTTATTGAATCTTCAGTTTTAACAGATTTTTCGCTGTTTTGATAACATATTCCATTCTGATTTTTTTTTCACACATAAATATACATTTGTTTCCTTTTAGATATTAACATAATGCTTTTATCTTTCAAACACAATCAAAAGTTAAACGAAAACTACTTTTAAAAATTAAGAAAATACACTTTTAAGAACTATAGTCAGTACAAGCGACGGCCATTTTAACTCAAAACAATTCCACATTTAATAATATTTAACAAAGACAACATGGAACCATTCTTAACGCCTATACAGAATTTTTCTCGCATTCGTGTTGGTCGCTCATCTCAAGGATTACCGGCGTTCGTGTGTGTTTAATAAACCCTGTTTATTTATGTTTTTGGCTAAGATCAAAGTGTAGTATCTGTTCCGATGGATACTGCACGCCTGTCCTGTGCAGTTCTAGGAGGTCCACCCTCCCAGGCTTCGCCTCCCCTCTTTGGGGAGGAGTAAGTTTATTGCTTACTGTCTGAGGCGCCCCTACCGGGGAATGCCGACGGGGCTGCCCAGGCAATTTTTAAATGGCCAGAGTGCTCACCTCTCGAGCGCTGGCTTTTAACCCCACTTGCTCGACCCGATCTTGGGTCACATCTTACTTGTGGGAGTAAGATAAAACTGGCCTTGTGCCTAACTCCTGGGGAGGAGTAAATAAAACACGTTTTACCGATACTTTAGTTTTTTTTTTAAAAAGTGGGGAATGACGAACAGGATAGAAGAATATCAGCTGAATGTCTTGTTTTCTTCTTCTTATGAAATTTATATTCAATATACGTATATTGATACCAGTCGAGGATACGTTGTGACATCTTCTAGCCCTGCTCTATCGAGCTGGGGTATTTGTTCCTAGTTTTGTCCTTGGAAGTCCATCCTCTCAGGCTTTACATTCTTTCTTTGGGAAGTGGTTGGTTTATGGCCAATCGCCTGAGGCGTCCCTGCCGGGGAATGCCGACGGTGCTGCTCAGGCATTTTTTGCGGGGATAAAGTGCACTGGCCTACTATCTCCATCTTCCGGCCTTGTGCCACATCTTTGTGCCATGGAAGTCACACTAAACAAGGCATGAAGCCACTTGATGTAAGGAGCTAAAAAGAACGAAAGATGATTTATCGCAAAGACAAAAGATTCCTATTGACCCTAGTCTCTTTTTATACCGAGATTAAAAATCTGGGTACTTATGCAGTTTGTGGACCGGGCTGAAAAAACGTTATAATTTAGAAACGCATTGTTTTCTCGGCCTTTTGGCTAAGAAGAAAGTGTAGTATCTGTTCCGATGGATACTGAACCCCATAGACCGGTATTGTCTTGGCCTTCGGGGCTTGATTTCCGCCAGCCTATGGGTTTGTCCTGTGCAGTTATAGGAGGTCCACCCTCCCAGGCTTTGCCTCCCCTCTTTGGGGAGGGGTAAGTTTATTGCTTACTGCCTGAAGCGCCCCTACCAGGGGCATGCCGACGGGGCTGCTCAGGCATTTTTTGTAGGCCAGAGTGCTCAAATTCTCGAGGACTGGCTTTTCAAATCCCACTTTCAGACGTTGTGTCACATCTTACCGCTGTGGGAGGTAGATAAATAAATTGTTAACATGGAGGGGTGGGGGGTTGATTAACTATTCTGTACTTTCAGCTAATTATTTAATAAACAAAAGATACCGTACAAATTAAATTTAACTTTAAAATTCTTTCTAAAAAATAGCCCGGTCCGTAAACTGCATAAGCACCAAAATCTGTCTCCATTAAGTTAATGCCATTACCTTTTGGGTGGAACAAATTAAAACATGGTATTATTTTGTGCCGACACCGTTTTTGACTCCAGCCATGGCTTCCCTGCTGGTAGGTAAATCTTATGAAAGTTTCCTACCCATGTAATTTATCGGATGATCTGCAGTTGCTCAAAAAATGTATTTTTATGGCATGCTGAATGTATCGAGATTAAAATAATAATAATTTTGTAAAAATCTCGATTATTCTACTATGTTTACACATTTCAAACTTGTTTTCTTCAGGTTACACCCGTAGTACGAAATAGATGTTAACTCGAAATGGTTCCTCATTTAATATTTAAAAATAACAACAACATAAATCTATTCACATTTTTTTTTTATCGGATTCTGTTTAGGCATACAATATCAACATTTACCTAATGAGTTTTATAAAAAGTAATTTAACACAATTAAAATATTTCTATTTGGGCATTTTCAAGTGTAATTAACAGAACACAACAAACAAACGTGCAACAAATAAATGTTACCAAAGCCACGATTTGTCTCGCGTGACTCAAATGAACCAATCAATCGAAATCATTTTAAAATAGAGAATCGTCTTCATTATTAAAAATTAGCATCGAATTGTCATTTTATTGCCCCCCCCCCCCTGAATTTGGGTTCATTTTTATTTTATTACTTTTCAAAATAGAATTAACGTTGATAGATTTTCCCCATATTACTAAGTCTTCTCTCGATTTAAATTGAAATTAAGGAAAATTATATTAAAAAAAAAGGTTATATAAAAAAATATATCAAAAAGTGCTGCCCCCCCCCTTCTACTTACCTGGATAAGTTCATTTGTTTCACCTTATTTTAAAGTCTATTTTTGGTCAAAACAAACATAGTGTTCAGTTAGAACGAAAAAGAAATGGTGTCGATAAGCAATGCACGTGTACTCTTGGTCCCCTGATAATCGCTTAAAAATCGAAAAGTAAACAAAATACTTGTATCCAGTAAATGGCACCAATCGTACGTAATGTTCTAACAGTATTTTGTTTAATTTTCGATTTTTGAGCGATTATCAGTGACCCAGGGGTACACGTGCTTTGCTTATCGACGCCATCTTTTTCTTTCTAACTGCACACTATTTGTTTTTACCAAAAGAAAAACACCCTTTTAAATAAGTTAAAACACAAATAAACTTATCCGGGTAGGTAGAAGAGTAACTTAGGCACATGTTCGTCTTTAACCACTGTCCGTTTTTCACAACTTTTTACTGACCATTTTTCTTTTCTTTTTTCGGTGTACACTTATCTATCAGGCTGCTAGAGAATTCCGGCGTTTTTGGATTTTTTTTTCAAATATTTTACATTTTAGGAGGGGGGATCAGTTTCCAATGTTAATTCAACGTAGACTGATCCCCCTCTTTTTGACCATCTCAATTTAAAAAAAAATCTTTTTCGGTGTACGATTACCTGTCAATAGAGAATTCCGGGGGTTTTGGAAAGAAATTTAAAATAATTGTGATTTTAAGACGGGGGATCAGTTTTCAATGTAAATTAAACGTGGACTGATCCCCCTCTTTTTAACCATCTCAAATTTTTAAAAGTATTCTTCTGCTTACAATTACCTATCATGTCGCGAGAGAATTCCGGCGTTTTTGGAAAGAAATTAAAAAAAAATGAGATTTTAAGACGTAAAAAGTTGTGAAAAACGAACTATGGTAAAAGACGAACAAGACTGATCCCCCGTCTTAAAATCTCAATATTTTGAAATTTCTTTCTAAAAACGCCGGAATTCTCTCGTGACAGGTAATTGTAAGCAGAAGAATAATTTTTTAAATTTGAGATGGTTAAAAAGAGGGGGATCAGTCCACGTTGAATTTACATTGAAAACTGATTCCCCGTCTTAAAATCACAATTTTTTAAAAATTTCTTTCCAAAACCCCCGGAATTCTCTATTGACACGACAGGTAATTGTACACCGAAAAAGATTTTTAAAAAAATTGAGATGGTCAAAAAGAGGGGGATCAGTCTACGTTGAATTAACATTGGAAACTGATCCCCCCTCCTAAAATGTAAAATATTTGACAAAAAATTCCAAAAACGCCGGAATTCTCTAGCAGCCTGATAGATAAATGTACACCGAAAAAAGAAAAGAAAAATGGTCAGTAAAAAGTTGTGAAAAACGGACAGTGGTTAAAGACGAACATGTGCCTAGATTGTTAATGTCAGTCATGACCAGGTGCGTAGAAGTTTTAATTTATGTTATTCTTAGTTATCATCGCCTGTAGTAAGGATTGAACCTACAACCTTCAAAAGGTTGTCACTTAAAACTGATTGTTAATTAACACTATTTACCATTAAGCCATGCGGAATAGGAACTATCTACCCCCGTGGATTCCGATACAAGTTCCCAAGTTCGAAAAGATTCGCCTGAAGGCGGTCGGGGATTATATCGACCGAAACGTTGTGAATATAACAACCGAGGTGAGAATAGTAGTCAAAATAATCCAGATTATCAATCCACATCTAAAAAAAAAATCCGAAACCTATTAAGAACATATTTAATTAAAAAAAACAAAAAACTATTAACGAAAGATGTGCTAAAAAAACGGGGAGAGGTGCGTCTTAAGTTTCAGGACCGTGCTATTTTTTTTAGATAGGATTTTCAAGTTAAATTCAATTTTACGGTATATTTTGTTTATTAAATTGTTAGGTGAAAGTACAGAATAATTGCCAAAGCCTTCCTCTCCCATGTTAAAAATGGGTTTCTAAATAATAAAGCATGGCCCGTAAACTGCAGAAGTCCCTTTTTCTTCTTTTTTTTAAAAATAAAAATAACATTTTCTTTTAAGGGAGACACGAAAATATATAGCCTCGGGGTTGATATGCTTGCTACGTCTAACCACACTGATGAGTCGTGAAATAGCTGTCCGTGGATGACCATGTGTGCGTGTGTTTACAAATAATTTGACTTTGTTTTCCTTGTAACAAGGTCGAGAAGTTTACGGATGATTTGAAGAGATAAAATGGAATATATTCAAGGACATGTTATTAAAAGAAAAATAATGTCTATTTCAGGCTTTATTATCTAATTATTATTTATTATTATTTTTCTTTTTAAGAATAAAAATAAACTGAAGTCAAAATCGAAAGAACTTTTTTCGACATTTGACATATATGGACAACATCAAGGGGAAATAACTTTTGCTATTTCTTTACAATCACCCCGGCATGAAAAAATCTTATTTTTGTTTAAATAATCCAATTTTTGGCGTGGGTTTTGCGAGAGTTATAAACTTTTAGAATCTGCGAACTAAATGATATTAAAAGAAATACAATTGGAAAATTAAGCAAAAACAATTTATTTTGCTTTACCTATTCATTTGTGGCCTATTTGCGTTACAAAAACATCCTATTTAATAGAATATATAAGCATGTTAAGTTACCATAAATATTGATTGTGAGTGAAGTAATAAGGGGTCCGATACCTGAAAAAGAAAACAGGATGCCTGACCCCTTATTACTTTAGTCATAACCAATAATTATGGTAAGTTAACATGCTTATATTAAAGATTTTTAACACAAATAGGTCACAAATTAGTAGGTAAAGCAAAATAAATTGTTTTTGACGAATTTCCCAATTGTATTTCTTTTAAAATCATTTGTCGCCAATAGTAACGTTAACCAGTCAATTTTGTACCCAATATTAATTAACCCTCATATATTTTACTCTTTCATAGTCGATATAATTTTCTTCCTATATATTTATTGCATTACTATTCTCATTGACTGACCATGTGAGAGACAAAGCAGGAGTTATTAAATTCCCGCAAGAAAGTGGTATTTTCACAAAGCTCGATAAATAATTTTTTAAAAATATTCATTATGGACTTCTAACCCTAACTCTAACTGCCACTCAGACTTAGGGTTAGTGGTGCAGCAGTTACATCATTATAACTTATTTTCTTTTGCACTTGCATGTCCTCACTCGCGTGGTGATATATACGTTGTGCGATAAGAACATTGTCTGCGTAGGAGGCAACTTCCGCTTCCACCCAAATCATTTTCCCACAATTTATAAACAGTTTTGTTTGAGATGTCGATGTGATCAGGCGTTATATTTTTCTCTTCGTCTCTCGTAATGGCTTTGCTAGACTAGATGAAACTCATGATATCAAATTCATTTCTATAGTACATATATGTCAATGGACTCAAATCCATTTCTATAGTACATATATGTCAATGGAATTACATCTATTTCTATAGTACATATATGTCGATGGACTCAAATCCATTTCTATAGTACATATATGTCGATGGACTACAAATCCATTTCTATAGTACATATATGTCGATGGACTCAAATCCATTTCTATAGTACATATATGTCGATGGACTCAAATCCATTTCTATAGTACATATATGTCGATGGACTCAAATCCATTTCTATAGTACATATATGTCGATGGACTCAAATCCATTTCTATAGTACATATATGTCAATGGAATCAAATCCATTTCTATAGTACATATATGTCAATGGACTCAAATCCATTTCTATAATTCATATATGTCAATGGACTCAAATCTATTTCTATAGTACATATATGTCGATGGACTCAAATCCATTTCTATAGTACATATATGTCGATGGACTCAAATCCATTTCTATAGTACATATATGTCGATGGACTCAAATCCATTTCTATAGTACATATATGTCGATGGACTCAAATCCATTTCTATAGTACATATATGTCGATGGACTCAAATCCATTTCTATAGTACATATATGTCGATGGACTCAAATCCATTTCTATAGTACATATATGTCGATGGACTCAAATCCATTTCTATAGTACATATATGTCGATGGACTCAAATCCATTTCTATAGTACATATATGTCGATGGACTCAAATCCATTTCTATAGTACATATATGTCGATGGACTCAAATCCATTTCTATAGTACATATATGTCGATGGACTCAAATCCATTTCTATAGTACATATATGTCGATGGACTCAAATCCATTTCTATAGTACATATATGTCGATGGACTCAAATCCATTTCTATAGTACATATATGTCGATGGACTCAAATCCATTTCTATAGTACATATATGTCGATGGACTCAAATCCATTTCTATAGTACATATATGTCGATGGAATCAAATCCATTTCTATAATTCATATATGTCGATGGACTCAAATCTATTTCTATAATTCATATATGTCGATGGACTCAAATCTATTTCTATAGTACATATATGTCGATGGACTCAAATCCATTTCTATAGTACATATATGTCGATGGACTCAAATCCATTTCTATAGTACATATATGTCGATGGACTCAAATCCATTTCTATAGTACATATATGTCGATGGACTCAAATCCATTTCTATAGTACATATATGTCGATGGACTCAAATCCATTTCTATAGTACATATATGTCGATGGACTCAAATCCATTTCTATAGTACATATATGTCGATGGACTCAAATCCATTTCTATAGTACATATATGTCGATGGACTCAAATCCATTTCTATAGTACATATATGTCGATGGACTCAAATCCATTTCTATAGTACATATATGTCGATGGACTCAAATCCATTTCTATAGTACATATATGTCGATGGACTCAAATCCATTTCTATAGTACATATATGTCGATGGACTCAAATCCATTTCTATAGTACATATATGTCGATGGAATCAAATCCATTTCTATAGTACATATATGTCGATGGACTCAAATCCATTTCTATAGTACATATATGTCGATGGACTCAAATCCATTTCTATAGTACATATATGTCGATGGACTCAAATCCATTTCTATAGTACATATATGTCGATGGACTCAAATCCATTTCTATAGTACATATATGTCGATGGACTCAAATCCATTTCTATAGTACATATATGTCGATGGACTCAAATCCATTTCTATAGTACATATATGTCGATGGACTCAAATCCATTTCTATAGTACATATATGTCGATGGAATCAAATCCATTTCTATAGTACATATATGTCGATGGACTCAAATCCATTTCTATAGTACATATATGTCGATGGACTCAAATCCATTTCTATAGTACATATATGTCGATGGACTCAAATCCATTTCTATAGTACATATATGTCGATGGACTCAAATCCATTTCTATAGTACATATATGTCGATGGACTCAAATCCATTTCTATAGTACATATATGTCGATGGACTCAAATCCATTTCTATAGTACATATATGTCGATGGACTCAAATCCATTTCTATAGTACATATATGTCGATGGACTCAAATCCATTTCTATAGTACATATATGTCGATGGACTCAAATCCATTTCTATAGTACATATATGTCGATGGACTCAAATCCATTTCTATAGTACATATATGTCGATGGACTCAAATCCATTTCTATAGTACATATATGTCGATGGACTCAAATCCATTTCTATAGTACATATATGTCAATGGAATCAAATCCATTTCTATAGTACATATATGTCAATGGACTCAAATCCATTTCTATAATTCATATATGTCAATGGACTCAAATCTATTTCTATAGTACATATATGTCGATGGACTCAAATCCATTTCTATAGTACATATATGTCGATGGACTCAAATAACATTTCTGTAGTACATATATGTCGATGGACTCAAATCCATTTCTATAGTACATATATGTCGATGGACTCAAATCCATTTCTATAGTACATATATGTCGATGGACTCAAATCCATTTCTGTAGTACATATATGTCGATGGACTCAAATCCATTTCTATAGTACATATATGTCGATGGACTCAAATCCATTTCTATAGTACATATATGTCGATGGACTCAAATCCATTTCTATAGTACATATATGTCGATGGACTCAAATCCATTTCTATAGTACATATATGTCGATGGACTCAAATCCATTTCTATAGTACATATATGTCGATGGACTCAAATCCATTTCTATAGTACATATATGTCGATGGACTCAAATCCATTTCTATAGTACATATATGTCGATGGAATCAAATCCATTTCTATAGTACATATATGTCGATGGACTCAAATCCATTTCTATAGTACATATATGTCGATGGACTCAAATCCATTTCTATAGTACATATATGTCGATGGACTCAAATCCATTTCTATAGTACATATATGTCGATGGACTCAAATCCATTTCTATAGTACATATATGTCGATGGACTCAAATCCATTTCTATAGTACATATATGTCGATGGACTCAAATCCATTTCTATAGTACATATATGTCGATGGACTCAAATCTATTTCTATAGTACATATATGTCAATGGACTCAAATCCATTTCTATAGTACATATATGTCGATGGAATCAAATCCATTTCTATAGTACATATATGTCGATGGACTCAAATCCATTTCTATAGTACATATATGTCGATGGACTCAAATCCATTTCTATAGTACATATATGTCGATGGACTCAAATCCATTTCTATAGTACATATATGTCAATGGAATCAAATCCATTTCTATAGTACATATATGTCAATGGACTCAAATCCATTTCTATAATTCATATATGTCAATGGACTCAAATCTATTTCTATAGTACATATATGTCGATGGACTCAAATCCATTTCTATAGTACATATATGTCGATGGACTCAAATCCATTTCTGTAGTACATATATGTCGATGGACTCAAATCCATTTCTATAGTACATATATGTCGATGGACTCAAATCCATTTCTATAGTACATATATGTCGATGGACTCAAATCCATTTCTGTAGTACATATATGTCGATGGACTCAAATCCATTTCTATAGTACATATATGTCGATGGACTCAAATCCATTTCTATAGTACATATATGTCGATGGACTCAAATCCATTTCTATAGTACATATATGTCGATGGACTCAAATCCATTTCTATAGTACATATATGTCGATGGACTCAAATCCATTTCTATAGTACATATATGTCGATGGACTCAAATCCATTTCTATAGTACATATATGTCGATGGACTCAAATCCATTTCTATAGTACATATATGTCGATGGAATCAAATCCATTTCTATAGTACATATATGTCGATGGACTCAAATCGATTTCTATAGTACATATATGTCGATGGACTCAAATCCATTTCTATAGTACATATATGTCGATGGACTCAAATCCATTTCTATAGTACATATATGTCGATGGACTCAAATCCATTTCTATAGTACATATATGTCGATGGACTCAAATCCATTTCTATAGTACATATATGTCGATGGACTCAAATCCATTTCTATAGTACATATATGTCGATGGACTCAAATCTATTTCTATAGTACATATATGTCAATGGACTCAAATCCATTTCTATAGTACATATATGTCGATGGAATCAAATCCATTTCTATAGTACATATATGTCGATGGACTCAAATCCATTTCTATAGTACATATATGTCGATGGACTCAAATCCATTTCTATAGTACATATATGTCGATGGACTCAAATCCATTTCTATAGTACATATATGTCAATGGACTCAAATCCATTTCTATAATTCATATATGTCAATGGACTCAAATCTATTTCTATAGTACATATATGTCAATGGACTCAAATCCATTTCTATAATTCATATATGTCAATGGACTCAAATTCATTTCTATAGTACATATATGTCGATGGACTCAAATCCATTTCTATAGTACATATATGTCGATGGACTCAAATCCATTTCTATAGTACATATATGTCGATGGACTCAAATCCATTTCTATAGTACATATATGTCGATGGACTCAAATCCATTTCTATAGTACATATATGTCGATGGACTCAAATCCATTTCTATAGTACATATATGTCGATGGACTCAAATCCATTTCTATAGTACATATATGTCGATGGACTCAAATCCATTTCTATAGTACATATATGTCGATGGACTCAAATCCATTTCTATAGTACATATATGTCGATGGACTCAAATCCATTTCTATAGTACATATATGTCGATGGACTCAAATCCATTTCTATAGTACATATATGTCGATGGACTCAAATCCATTTCTATAGTACATATATGTCGATGGACTCAAATCCATTTCTATAGTACATATATGTCGATGGACTCAAATCCATTTCTATAGTACATATATGTCGATGGACTCAAATCCATTTCTATAGTACATATATGTCAATGGAATCAAATCCATTTCTATAGTACATATATGTCAATGGACTCAAATCCATTTCTATAATTCATATATGTCAATGGACTCAAATCTATTTCTATAGTACATATATGTCGATGGACTCAAATCCATTTCTATAGTACATATATGTCGATGGACTCAAATCCATTTCTGTAGTACATATATGTCGATGGACTCAAATCCATTTCTATAGTACATATATGTCGATGGACTCAAATCCATTTCTATAGTACATATATGTCGATGGACTCAAATCTATTTCTGTAGTACATATATGTCGATGGACTCAAATCCATTTCTATAGTACATATATGTCGATGGACTCAAATCCATTTCTATAGTACATATATGTCGATGGACTCAAATCCATTTCTATAGTACATATATGTCGATGGACTCAAATCCATTTCTATAGTACATATATGTCGATGGACTCAAATCCATTTCTATAGTACATATATGTCGATGGACTCAAATCCATTTCTATAGTACATATATGTCGATGGACTCAAATCCATTTCTATAGTACATATATGTCGATGGAATCAAATCCATTTCTATAGTACATATATGTCGATGGACTCAAATCCATTTCTATAGTACATATATGTCGATGGACTCAAATCCATTTCTATAGTACATATATGTCGATGGACTCAAATCCATTTCTATAGTACATATATGTCGATGGACTCAAATCCATTTCTATAGTACATATATGTCGATGGACTCAAATCCATTTCTATAGTACATATATGTCGATGGACTCAAATCCATTTCTATAGTACATATATGTCGATGGACTCAAATCTATTTCTATAGTACATATATGTCAATGGACTCAAATCCATTTCTATAGTACATATATGTCGATGGAATCAAATCCATTTCTATAGTACATATATGTCGATGGACTCAAATCCATTTCTATAGTACATATATGTCGATGGACTCAAATCCATTTCTATAGTACATATATGTCGATGGACTCAAATCCATTTCTATAGTACATATATGTCAATGGAATCAAATCCATTTCTATAGTACATATATGTCAATGGACTCAAATCCATTTCTATAATTCATATATGTCAATGGACTCAAATCTATTTCTATAGTACATATATGTCGATGGACTCAAATCCATTTCTATAGTACATATATGTCGATGGACTCAAATCCATTTCTGTAGTACATATATGTCGATGGACTCAAATCCATTTCTATAGTACATATATGTCGATGGACTCAAATCCATTTCTATAGTACATATATGTCGATGGACTCAAATCCATTTCTGTAGTACATATATGTCGATGGACTCAAATCCATTTCTATAGTACATATATGTCGATGGACTCAAATCCATTTCTATAGTACATATATGTCGATGGACTCAAATCCATTTCTATAGTACATATATGTCGATGGACTCAAATCCATTTCTATAGTACATATATGTCGATGGACTCAAATCCATTTCTATAGTACATATATGTCGATGGACTCAAATCCATTTCTATAGTACATATATGTCGATGGACTCAAATCCATTTCTATAGTACATATATGTCGATGGAATCAAATCCATTTCTATAGTACATATATGTCGATGGACTCAAATCCATTTCTATAGTACATATATGTCGATGGACTCAAATCCATTTCTATAGTACATATATGTCGATGGACTCAAATCCATTTCTATAGTACATATATGTCGATGGACTCAAATCCATTTCTATAGTACATATATGTCGATGGACTCAAATCCATTTCTATAGTACATATATGTCGATGGACTCAAATCCATTTCTATAGTACATATATGTCGATGGACTCAAATCTATTTCTATAGTACATATATGTCAATGGACTCAAATCCATTTCTATAGTACATATATGTCGATGGAATCAAATCCATTTCTATAGTACATATATGTCGATGGACTCAAATCCATTTCTATAGTACATATATGTCGATGGACTCAAATCCATTTCTATAGTACATATATGTCGATGGACTCAAATCCATTTCTATAGTACATATATGTCAATGGACTCAAATCCATTTCTATAATTCATATATGTCAATGGACTCAAATCTATTTCTATAGTACATATATGTCAATGGACTCAAATCCATTTCTATAATTCATATATGTCAATGGACTCAAATTCATTTCTATAGTACATATATGTCGATGGACTCAAATCCATTTCTATAGTACATATATGTCGATGGACTCAAATCCATTTCTATAGTACATATATGTCGATGGACTCAAATCCATTTCTATAGTACATATATGTCGATGGACTCAAATCCATTTCTATAGTACATATATGTCGATGGACTCAAATCCATTTCTATAGTACATATATGTCGATGGACTCAAATCCATTTCTATAGTACATATATGTCGATGGACTCAAATCCATTTCTATAGTACATATATGTCGATGGACTCAAATCCATTTCTATAGTACATATATGTCGATGGACTCAAATCCATTTCTATAGTACATATATGTCGATGGACTCAAATCCATTTCTATAGTACATATATGTCAATGGACTCAAATCCATTTCTATAATTCATATATGTCAATGGACTCAAATCTATTTCTATAGTACATATATGTCAATGGACTCAAATCCATTTCTATAATTCATATATGTCAATGGACTCAAATTCATTTCTATAGTACATATATGTCGATGGACTCAAATCCATTTCTATAGTACATATATGTCGATGGACTCAAATCCATTTCTATAGTACATATATGTCGATGGACTCAAATCCATTTCTATAGTACATATATGTCGATGGACTCAAATCCATTTCTATAGTACATATATGTCGATGGACTCAAATCCATTTCTATAGTACATATATGTCGATGGACTCAAATCCATTTCTATAGTACATATATGTCGATGGACTCAAATCCATTTCTATAGTACATATATGTCGATGGACTCAAATCCATTTCTATAGTACATATATGTCGATGGACTCAAATCCATTTCTGTAGTACATATATGTCGATGGACTCAAATCCATTTCTATAGTACATATATGTCGATGGACTCAAATCCATTTCTATAGTACATATATGTCGATGGACTCAAATCCATTTCTATAGTACATATATGTCAATGGACTCAACCTATTTGTTATGCCTGTTTTCATAACTTTTTCCAGATCATTCTTCGTGTTGATGAAATGGTTTCAATGGAATTAATTTAAATTGTAGAGAAGTTTGTCCTTTTGACTAAAACTTGGTGACCCATTTTCTTCATTTCAACAAGGTCAGTAGGAAGGATATTGACCCTATTAGAAAATGGCGATCCTGACATTTTTCTCCCCAACTCTACAGTGGTAAAAAATAATACTTACTGCATGATTGTATAGGATTATAGGTGTGAATGTGCATCTGTGTACGTTCACTGCACAGGCCGTGATTGTCTGCATGTTGTACTGGTCCAAAGTCGTTGCTTGATTCTGACACCAGTCGCAGTGTCAGTTGTGTGGTCTCGGTCAGTGCTGCAACAGAAGAATTTTTTTTTTTTTAACATAGTTCACCCCAAACAAGGCAGGCCGCCACTGTAGATGTAAGGGGCTACTGAGAAAAAGAGTGAAAGTTTTTTTTTGGGGGGGGGGGGGGGGGGGGGGGTCAACCTAATTTGGAAGCTGCACAGTGAGATGTCTGTTTACATTAGTTTGAAATTTCTGCATGTCAGTACCGTCAGGAAAACAGGGAGTGGGAGTTCCAGAGTCCAGCAGCACGAGGAAAGAAGCTTTTGGAGTAGAAAGCTCTTCGGCATCTGGGGACCTCCACAGTGAATGGATGGGATTTGGCAGATTGTCGGGTTAGTCTAGTGAATTTACGTCGTGGGGGTACCAAAGCAGCAAGCTCATCAGAGCACAATCCATTGAAGTACTTGTAAAGCAGGTAGAAGGAAGCAACATTGCGACGATGGGACAGGGGCTGGAGCTTGGTGGATAGTGAGGGACCTATTAAGTTGGCGACTCTTTTTTGGACCTTGTCTAAGAGGGAGAGACTAGTGGATGATGCCCCACCATGGCAATAATACTCCATACATGGACGGATGGTGGCTTTGTAGAGATATAGGATAGTGTCAGGTGTAAGAAGTTTACTGGCACGGTAGAGGGAGCCCACCTTTTTTGCAGCAGCCCTGGCAATGTCTTCAATGTAATTCTCCCTCCAAATAAAATTACAACTCAAGTAACAAAGGTTTTGTTTTTTTTAGGTTACAAGTATACTCGTCTTTTTTTTTTTTACTAAACAGCAGACTTGCAAATAGGAATTCTTAGCCCAACTAAATCAAAACACCAACTACACCCCCCCCCCCATCTGCTGGAATATATATAGAGATATTCTGGTCCTTTGTGGCAGACCACCCAATTATTCATTCGGAAAATAATGGCAAGCCTTATCTATGAACCTAAAAACTACTGCCTAGGGGTCTGTATTTGGAAGACCCTCAGTGGGTCATAACCACAGTCTCATATCTGTAGAAGAGTAGAAAGTGGACCTTGGATTTACTTTCGGCAACCTCATAACTCTCACTTCCCTTAGTTTGTCCTTTAGTCGTCACATTTCATGAGCAGTGTTTCTGACAAAGGGGAAATAATTGCTGTTTTCTTGGTCAGAATCTATCCATTTAACACTTATCGTTGGCTAGTTTTTAACCTTGAAGTAGTATTTTATTTTAGCTCCTTACATCAAGTGGCTTCATGCCTTGTCTGGAGCGATTTCCATTAAAAAAAAGAAGAACCATTACTTTTTCTTTCAAGCGGAGAAATCTAATTTTGGATGATCAAAACTCCAGACCAGACATATTTCCAATTTTTGTGTTTCTCTTCTCTTGGTTAAATATCTGTCACTCGCCGCAAACCTGTTATTCGCATGCATTGCAAACATGCAACTACCTAGGGCATGTTTACACAGACATGTTTATTTGTACTAACTGTTCCGTTTGAGTATTTGTATAAATAGCAATTTATTTGTGCGTGACACTAAGGGAGGTAATTCAGTATGGTCTTTGTAACTGGTTAAAATCTTTTATTCTCGGTCAAAAAGTAGTCGTCACAGTTCTCGGCCGTAGCATGTAAAGATCTGGTGATGCTCGAGCCCAACTCCTTAGTTGTATGCCCCAAAAACTCAAGTTTAAGTCCTAGTACTGAGAAATATGAGAAAGAAAAATAGTTTAAATATGATTAGATGCCCCCCCCCCTCAATTTGGATGTTTGAGATCACTACCCCCCCCCCCCCCCTGCACTAGTTCTAGGACAGCATTTTTCACTGTATGACATGTCATCTTGTGTATGACAGTGATCTGTTCTTGATCCCCTTTTGTTTGTTACATATATCAATGACATAAATGCCAACATAATGAATGAATGCCACAGTACTGACATATGCAGATGACATGAAGCTGTACCTTGGGATAAAAGGGACGAATCCTGAACTCTATAAATCTATCCTACAATCAGACGTGGACACAACACAGCAATGGCTAACAGACTGGCAACTGAAGTGATATGTAGACAAGTGTATTACCATGTATGTTGGGAGGAAAAAATCCCATCTTGCTCAGAACGTTGATGGTCTAGAAACCATTCAGTGACGTGAAACCAAGTGAATACCCTTCACGATACTGTGAACACCTTGCTTCCACGGACTAATATTTGGCATAAATGATTGACGAAACAGATTTTTTTTTATGTACCTTTTTGGTAAGAATGTAACATCAATGAAATGGTGAGGGGGTCGTCTTTACTTTATATACATAAGATAAAAGGTAGTTGTGGGTGTCTTACTGAACCTCAAAAACTAACAAAGATATAGCCACAAACAACATATATTCAGCTTCAGTATCATCTAAGGCAGGTTTTGTTTTTAAAAAAAAATGATAAAATTTATATGAACGAATGTCTTTGCAAATTAAAAATTATGTAATCATAATTTTATAATATAAACGAAATAAATACACCATTTCATGTGATGTTAACACAATTTTTACTTTTTTATAGAAGCAATATCTCTTCAAAGATAAAACAAAACAATAAACAACCATGTATCGTTAGAATTTGTGATTATTTGCTTATTCTTATGGTACATCTAATTCAATATTAATTTCGTCAGCAAACCCAATGGATGTAGTCATCTGTTCAAAATATATTTAAAAAAATATATTTTGTATACTTAAAATTTAAATGTTTGATTAAAAATACTTAGATGGGATTCGGTGGTGGGAGCAGGATTTTTTTGGGTTCCTCAGTTTGCTTTTTTTTAGTTTATTTTGAAATAATTAGATCGTAGATGACTTTGATATTTTCATATGACCTTACACTAAATAATCATTCGACTTCTACAGTGCACTTACACTAATAACTATAACTTCACCAGAATCATGCACACAACAATTTGTTGAAATTTTTCAAAGATGTCTGTCACGGTGCAATGGTAAATGCGTTTGGCTGTTAATTGAAAGATTGCTGGTTCAAATCCAACCACATATTTTTTTTCTTTCTTTTTATATACCCTCTCCCTATCAAATCGAACTCTAACGTGACTTACACATTTATTTATTGAAGTACACCAAACTTTCCAACACAAAAATTTAATTTAGAAATAATTCCACGATACTGTTCCTAGATATCTTTATTCATGAAAACAACAACACTATCTTACCAAGTTCTGACATCCAGCATCTAACGTGGTAAACGCCAACAACAACCCTGAGTACTTTTTTGATCTCCATGTGTCTAAAAAACGTGGTCCTGCCTACAAAGTCAGAAAACAGCCCAGCCCCATGACTTTTAGAAACCTTTTTTCACACTCAGAATTGCTGAAGCAAGAGACAAACTGCCTGCATCAGTTGTTGGCTGCCGAGAAAGGTTAACAATGCAGTAAATGATTATCCAACTCGATTGCCTGCTGCTGTCAACTAAATCTGCTTGCTTGTATGGCATTGGTTTAGTCCATTCTTGTTGGGGATAGAAATAAGAGAAATAAGGCTTATTTAAAGGCACGAGGTGTGAAATTTTCCCGATGTCCAACAGAAATATACTATCGGCTTGCAATGCTTATACAATGTGTAAGACATGTTTTCATGATGGGGGAAAACACACATGCATTTACTTGCAAACTTGTCGTATAATTATATTAATAAAATGGAAATTGAAATAAAAATGTCAAAAAATTTAGCAAGAATGCTCAAAGAATTAATTTAAATTTAATTTGATAAGCTTTCTGATAAAGATAAATTTGATTTCTTTATGCTTTAAATTAAATTTGCTCTTTATTTTTAATGATTTTTTCAGAGAAGCGTTAGTGCTCTCCAAAGGACATGCTTTTGGGTGCCATTACGGAATGTCAGTTGGGCAAAACGGTTCCAGGAAATCGCACAAGCCGATTATTCTATAGATGAATTGAAAAGTGTGTTTCGGAAAAAGATATATTTTGCAAAATGTGAAGATCAAAAGTAAGTAAAAGCTTACAGGAATAAGTGGAAGACATCCACGTCCTTTCAGGTAAAAGTAGAGAATAGTTAACACTAGAGAACTCGTAAACCCCAAAAAAAGAAACAACGCATAAGATGCATCGGAATGAAATTAGTTTTAACGTGTGGAAATGATTTGTAAGATTTTTTTATTGCATGCTTTTTTTTGTAAATCTGTCTTCGCAACAATGAAGGCTACAGTTCCACCATTTGGGGGAGGAGGGGTACAAGTTCTCAAGTGTTAACTATTCTGTACTTTTACCGTTTTAAAAAATCTTGCAAATCATTTCAAGACGTTAAAACTGGGCAGGTTTCGCAGAGAATTTTATTGTAAATACGTTTTATATAAATTGTTTTTTTTGTTGTTTTTTTTTCAAGTATTAAGTATTCTGTACTTTTCACGTTTCTTTCTTCATTTGTGTTAAAAAAAATTGTAAGAAATTTATTTATGAGTTTCCAGGTTTGTATTTTAGAATTTCATATTTTTATCTTTGAGGTCGATTGAAAACATTTCTATGTTTAAAGGATGGGTTTTATTTCTAATGAAAGTTCATATTAATTCTACAGTATTTCACAATCATATTTTTAATGTTACAATTACATTGCTATTGAGGACTCTGATGAAAACAATAAAGTCAACAAGCCATGTAAAATAATAATTAAGCTTATAAATAAGTCTCTCTCTCTCTCTCTCTCTCTCTCTGTTTCTTTTTTTGTGTTTCCACACCCCAATTTAACTTTCAGCTCCAATAGGCGATCATGGCCAAATAAATCACCTTTCTTTTTTAAGAATGTGCTGAGTTGGTTGACTGAATGATAATTAATGTAAGATGAATGCAATGACCTTTTGTATTACATCTTCCGGAATTGTCTCCAGTTGGCAGGATGACAATGTTCGAAAACTTTGTATAGGTAGAGGGAGGAGTCCCTTTTGGGATGTAACACATGATTCATAGCTTAGTAAAACGTTTAAAGAGGGAATCCTTTTTTATTATGAAAAATAATTGGGGACTTTGTATCATTCGGATTATTCGGACTACTTTTTTCATCTTGGATGTTATTTTCATAACGTTTCGTCCGATGTAACCTCTGATCTTCTTCAGGTGTATCTTTTTTTTGAACTTGGGAATCTATACAGAATTTCGAACTGATTGTTTTCATTTCGTCAGCTATGCCTGGGTAGATGTGTGGTCTTATGATCGCCTCGGTGGTCACGCTACGATAGAATCAACACAAAACAAGTCATAGGGATAACTTAGTTGTGCTCGGAGTTTGTGTGTGTATGTGTGATACACTGTTGATCGTTGATCGGGCTTATCGGCCCCAGTGACAACCTTCTTTGTCCCTCGCCGAGATCATTCTTCTGTTACAGCAAGTGTCTCTTGAATATATTTACTTTCCACTGTCTGGTTTTCCCTCGGCTTACCGCTGGATACTAGAGAAACCCATTTTATCTTTCAGCTTATTTTCACCATCGTTATCTGACAACCCAGAAAATCTATGACTAATTGTAATGGTGTCGCTGGTCTGTGGAATTCAATCGATCAGTCAGTTTTAATGTCTTTTTATTGTCATATATTTTCTAGCTAATCTCTCCTGGTGGTCCCAGTTTTGGAGGGTATCCTATAATATCACAAAAGTGTTAAGTAATTTTTATTTTATATTTTCAGTTAGTATCGCCTGTAGTGATGTTACGTCGGCTGAAACATTGTAAAAATAACAACCTAGATGAAAATAGTAGTCCGAATGATTCAAATAATCAATCCTCATTTTAAAAAATTTCGAAACCTTATTTGGGACTTAAAAAAAATTTTTCTTTTTCGATTTGAAAATAAGATTTTCTTAATTTTGAATGATTTCTAAAATGAAACTTTACATTATTAATAGATTCGTTCCCGATCGACACCGAATTCTTGGACCTGAGCTTGCCGTTTCACATTTCCTTCTGGCCAGAGGAGGTGCTGTGAAATTTGAAAATGACGACAAATGGTATCGTAAAGAAAATGAAAAAATCTTTCTTCCCCGAAACCATGTGGAGGGTCTTTATATCGAGGCAATCTGTGCCGATAACACAGAACTTATGTATGAAGGGCTGGTAAATTTTGGTAAGTTCGCTTAAATTTTAAGGGACAATTTAGGGAGGGGGGTATTTAAGAAAGTTAATTTATTGCCAGAGAAATTTAAATTAGTAAATAACGATAACTTGATTTCTCGGCTTTTTAGCGGAATTCCGCTTTTCTTTAAATCCAGAAAAAGTGGTTTTCTGCTTAAATGAGTCTCCCATAAATGGGGGTTCTTTGCTTTTTGCTTGAAATCCGCTTTCTGTTTTAAATAAGAAAAAGCTGATTTCTGCCAAATCGCTGGAGCCTTACCTTCTTATTTTTTTAATTGCTATTTGGCTGGATTTTATTTCTCTTTCTTTTATTCTCTTTCTTCCACGCTTCATCTTATTTTCTCTTTTCCTGTTTTTTCTCTTTTCTCTCCGTCTTGTTTTGCCTTTCCTTCCTTTCCCCACTTATGACAGTTCTCTCTTAAAACTGAAGATGTTAATTTAGCTGTGAAGACTAAGACTTTAAACGATTGATGGATAGAGTAAGGGAGTTAGATGACTTTTGTTTCATCAAAGAATGATTTCTTATCTCTCCTCCCCACATGTGTACTCAGTGTCTTTCTCTTAATTTTATACTTTCCTAGTTGAAACTGATTGGAGTTGTTTAGGAAAACAGTTGTTGCTTTTTGCAGTCTTCACACACACACAGAGGGATACTGGCTTCCTGACCAAAAATGCACCAAACATTGATGTTATTGTTTTTTTCCTTTCTCTTTGCAAAGCTCAATCATGTTCTGCAAAGCCAAAAACAAAAACAATTTTCTTTTACAAAACAACCAAACAAAACACCATGAATATGTTTTTTTTTTAATGGAAATCGCTCCGGACAAGGTATGAAGCCACTTGATGTAAGAAGCTAACAAGAACAAAAGATGATTATCACAAAGACAGGAGATGCCTATTGGCCTTTGTCTTGAAAAGACTAAGGCTATAGGTAGGAGGAAAACAGTCAGTAGAAAGAGTTCCACAAGCCTGCAGGTCTTGGAAAGAAGCTACTGGAATAGGAAGTTGTATTACAATGAGGTATCAAACCAGCGAATTGATAGACCACTAGACCAACAAGAAAGATGACAAACTGGTGAAAGAACTTTACTTGGGATGAGCTCAATTTCGGCAATCAACAATTAATAAATACATGACATACAAATGGTAAACTCTTTAAGACACCTGCACGAACAATAAACTGAAAAAAAAAAATCCAACCAACGATCCAAGAGAAATACCAGAAGAGTGAAAATGGAGGAGGTAAGTCTTGCCCGACTCTACAGAGATGACACATACATAAACTCACTGGTATCTGCTGAGAGATCTTCATTCTGAGATAGGAAAATAATAAAATGAGATAACGGATTTAGTGGCCCAGTTGTTAGAGAACTGGACACAAACCATTGGCATCCCGATTTCGAATCTCGCTGTGTCTAGCCACATGAATGAGTCTTGAAAAAACGAAACCGTTGTCTGTGGATGAGTATTTATTATATATATATATATATATATATATATATTTAATGAAAATTGCTCCGGACAAGGCATGAAGCCATTTGATGTAAGGAGTTAACATGAACGAAAAATGATTATCGCAAAGACAGGAAATGCCTATATATATATATATATATATATATATATATATATATATATATATGGGAAAATGAAAAAGGAAAACCAAAAGATGGATGTTTTTTATGTGTACATCAACGTTTCGTCTTTATTTATAAGACTTCATCAGGATGATAATATAGAGAAAAATGTCATGCAAGTACAACTACATGTAGGGTTGACATATTGGGAGGAAAAAAAAAAAAAATAATGGCCACTACTGGGTGGACGTCCGTACTTGGTGGAGAATAAAAGTGAATGTTGAAGAAAATGAGTGGGGAAGAAGTGGAAATATGGGAGTGATCAAGGACTACTGTGGCTGGTAGTAAGAGAAAGAGGTGGGGGGATGAGTAGGGATGAAGTGGATGGCAGAGAGGGGGTGGAGGAGAGGGAGGAAGGAGGTGTTTGACTAGATGGCTGCGGTCAAGACTGAAGGGGAAAAAGTAAGTTGGAATGTTTGTGTGTGGGGGGTGTATGCAGAGAAAAGGAGGGTGGGTAGAGAAGGAGGGGGGCTGAACAAGCCAAAATCACAAAATACATCCACAACAAATCTCGGCGAAGATTATTGGAAACTGCTCTCATCACCGCCTCCACCACTATCAAGCAACGAAATGGCTTCTTTAACCTATCACCCTTAATAAGCAAGATCATCCTTACAGAACAAAGACTCTTTTTTTTTCCTGTTTAACTTTTCTTTTTTTTTTTTTTTATTCTTTATTTTTTTATTATTATTATTTTTTTATATATTTTTTAATATATATATTTTTAACAAACATATATATATTTTTAACAAAGAAATAAGTTTCTTTATTCTTGTTTTTTGATAAAAAAAAAAAAAAAAAAAAAAATATGACTCAATACTGGTCACCCCTGAAGAAGGAATTTTATTCCGTAATCGATAGGATTAATGTAAGAAAAAAAAAAAAAATAATAAATTAATCTTGTATTGCTAATTTGGCTTATATTTCAATTTTATTAACTTTCCATGCAATACTTTAAAACTTGAACGATAAACACACACATTACTCGACAGCGCGTGCCAACGCATCTCTCGTTCGACACCGGTTTTGAATCCTACCCGCCATTTCATAACAGCAAGGCGATGACGTCGTACCATCAAAGACGTTTATCAAATTAACAAAGAAATAAGTTTCTTTATTCTTGTTTTTTGATAAAAAAAAAATAAATAAAAAATATGACTCAATACTGGTCACCCCTGAAGAAGGAATTTTATTCCGTAATCGATAGGATTAATGTAAGAAAAGAAAAAAAAAATAATAATAAATTAATCTTGTATTGCTAATTTGGCTTATATTTCAATTTTATTAACTTTCCATGCAATACTTTAAAACTTGAACGATAAACACACACATTATATTTTTTTGATATATATATTTTTTGATATATATATTTTTATATATTTTTTATTTATTTTTTATTCTCTATCTTACTTTATTTTTTTCTTCCCTTAAGTGACCTCAAGAAAAGCAACACCACATTGTGTATTGCCGGTTGTTGTAACTCTTATTCAAGGTACTTAATTTTCCCTGATGATCTGCCAAGCAAGTACCTGCTTGGTAGTGAAACACGTGTAGGTAAAAAACTCTTTAATTTGACAAATGATAAATAAATAATTTTTGAATGAAAAAATCTTTTGTGGTGTTGATTGGGCTCCTGAACGGAATGCTTTGGTAAGCTTTCAAAAAATCACATATAAATGCTCTGTACCCTGTAATCGAGTATCATCGAGCTTGTTTTTGTTGGAATAATCCCGGTCTTCACTGAATAATCTTTTTTGTAAGTGAAAAATCCAAATATATATATATATATATATATATATATATATATATATATATATATATATATATATATATATATATATGGGGGGAGTAAGTTATTATCGTGTTATACAAAATTTATTAAAGCAGAATCTTTAATCTTTATAAATTTTCTGATGAGCTTAATAATATGTTTATCAACATTATTAATTATATTTACGTAATTGATAAGATTATGAGAAATATTGAGCTCTGCCAAGATGACCTGGAATATTGATTGCATCAAATTGGAATAAACGTCTACGGAAATCCAATTGTGAAACTCGTAAATGAATTCAATTTTTTCGACAAACTTTCAAATATAAAGTGATACCTGTGACTGAAATCAACATCACATAGATAGTAATCTATCAATCTTTTTATCATCTATCTAGCTTCATTTCTTCATATATTTTTTGATTTATGTATATATGTGTATATCTGGGCAGCATTTTTTCTTGAAGACATATTTCATTAAATGTTACAGATAACTTGTGTCTTCATATCTTTCTTTTGGTCATTTCTGAATTCCGGATTGATTTTTTGGTTTCGGGCTGGAACTGAAGATAGCTCCAGAAGGAATCGAAAGTACTAGGGTACACAACTAGTACAGCAAATACATCCACAAGTTCCAGCCCGAAACCTGAAAATTAATCAGAGAAAAGATGAAAGAAAAGATATGCAGACACAAGTTATCTGTAATATTTAATGAAATATATATATACACATATGTCAATATCTCTTTATGTGTCCTGCTCCATTTACAGTATTTTGATGAGATCCGTTTTAGACATTAACAGGTGGATGACCAGAAAGACCTTTTTGAACAGGTCAATCAGAACAACATTTTTTGATTCTTGGAGGAAGTAAGATTTGCACCCCAAAAAATAAATACCTCACCAAATATTCCTCTAGAAAGAATGTTAACAAAATCAGATTTTTCTACCAAAACAGAATGATTACAAAGTAAAATTATTCAATTTTTACTTTTAAATGACCCACTGAGATGTTGATATGCTGTAAAAATGTCTGTATTTGATACTAGCATGTGAAGAATCAAGTCGTTTCAACAGGAGTCGCATCAGAATTTTCATTCATATATTTGATAAATGAAGTAAATGTTGACTATATTAAATTTTGATGTCTTTGTTTTTTTTTTTAAGATAACCTGGAAAAAGTGCGGTATTTAAGTCTGAAGAACTGCCAGTATATTGACGATTTTTGTCTTGATCGACTACATATAATGGCCAGTACATTAGAGTTTCTGGATCTGAGTGGCTGTTCAAACATCACACAGAGAGGATTAGCTACATTACATAAGCTGGAGTAAGTCTTAACAATCGCTTTTTGAATTATTCTTTTTATTCGTTTTTATTTCCACTTTTTTTTTCAACAGAATTAAGCATTTTTTCCAAAGGAATTTTTTTTTTTTAAAGTTATAACAGAACTTGGAGTGAAAGCTATGAGTGAAAGCGTTTCTCAACCATGGTTCTCCAGAACCCTGAAGTTCTGCAAAAGGTCTCTAAAGGTTTTGCAAGAACAAATGTGATAAGCTAATGCTACTATTCATAGGAAAGCAATTAATATATTGGTACAGTTTTCAATGTCAAGTATCAAAAGGAAAGACAGAAATCGTCTCCTCACAGTTGAGAATGAAATGTGTATGCGTTTATCTACAGTTCAACCTCAAATTAAGTATTTTTGTAGCAAAGGACAAGCACCACAGATTTAACATTAGAGAAGCATATTTCATTTTATCAAATGGCTCAAAAAGTAACATTTTCTTAGCCAATTTATTGGTTCACAGGACATTCTGCCTTGATTTACCTCATGTCTTTTCAACATTGCCAGTAAAGGATAAATAAATAAATACACTGATGCAACAATTATCTGTTTTCATTTATATATACTACATGTATGTCAAACATGAATAGAACAGAGCTATGATGCCTGTACAGCGTCAGTGTGAAACTGCCTTCACTAGTCAGTGTTCACTTAGCGAACAAGACCTTCAAAAGATCGTCACAAGTTTCACTTTAGCGACTTATATTTCATTTTATCAAATGGCTCAAAAAGTAACATTTTTTTAGCCCATTTATTGGTTCACAGGACATTTTTGCTTTGATTTACCTTATGTCTTTTCAACATTGTCAGTAAAGAATAAATAAATACACTGATACAGCAATTATTTGTTTTCATTCTGTTTATATTTATTCTGATGAAGTATTATAAATGAACAGTATGATTTTTATTTATGGAAAAATTTGACAAAGAAGTATTGATTTTTTCTCTTTTAACCAGTTATTCGAAAATATATATACTATGATATTTACCACATTAACTATGATGAAAATTCTCACCAGGGTTGCTCCAAAAACTAAATCTGTTCTCACTAGAGCAACCGAGGATACAAGGGGACTTGATTCTGGCGTACATCATTAACGGGAATTTAAATCTACCTTTCAAGGAGTTTTTCATCCCAATGCCATGACGCAGTCTCCCGCAAAAGATACAGCAGTCGCTTTCGTCTCAATAGAAAATTCTCTGTCCCTGTTTCTGCTCCATGGAACAGCCTGCCAGAGGAGGTTGGGTGCTTAAGCATATCCGCCCCGACATTAAAAAATTTAAAGAATGTATAAACGTTATTATGTACTTACGTGTTAGCTGAAAATAAGATTGTGCAGAAAAAATTACGCAAATTCATTCAGTAGTTATTTAATTATTAAAAAAAAACGATTATAACGATTTTTTCACTCGGTAGATATTTCCACCATTTTGTATCTTAGATTTTCCAGTGGTCAAGAACGATAACTCATATTTTCACGATTTCTTGGTTTGGGGTTTTCTGATTGTCTGATTTGCGCGTCAACCATCGATATAATTTTGTTGACCCAACAACAGGCGCAACCACAAATCATGTGGAAAGAATGTGGCAAGAGGCCAAAAGACGAAATAAGGCTGAATGTGGTACCCATACGCATATGATAAACTCATATTTGGCCGAGTTCATGTGGCGACAAAAATTTCGGGGAATAACATTAGAAAACCTTTTTAAACAGATTGCCGAAATTTATCCTGTGGGTCAATAAAATGCTACGTTTTTTTCTCTCTTATATCGTACTTATAAGTTGTTTTTTCAAACTTGGTTATGTCTTTTGTTAATTTTTTTTCTCTTATATCGTACTTATAAGCTGTTTTTCCGCAATTGGTAAAAAAAAAAATTTAACTTGGTAAAAAAAAAAAAATTGTTATTTCCCTTGTTTACAAAAATGTCAAAATCTACGTAAAATCATTTAAATCATTTTTTTTTCTTTTTCTTATAATTAAATAACTACTGGATGAATTTGCGTAATTTTTTCTGCACAATCTTATTTTCAGCTAACACGTAAGTACATAATAACGTTTATACATTCTTTAAATTTTTTAATGTCGGGCGGATATGCTTAAGCACCGGAGGTTGTGATGATGCCGACCATATCCAGGTTTAAAGCGGCCTTGGACAAACATTCAGACTGCATGTGGATGTAAATATTTTTTACCTGCCTATTTACATGGCTTGTTGCACTTTGCTATTTTTTGCCAAGAAATTTGATTTGATTTTAAAATAAAATGAGAATGATATGATTCCGAATTTTTTAGATGAGGATCGGATGTTATTCTCACAACGTTTCGGTCAATGTAACCTCCGACCTTCTTGCACAACTCTGGAATCTGTACAGAATTTTGAACGGAACCGTTTATTTAATTCACAAGTATAGTTTGTTCTCTTTTTGTTAGGTATGATCGGGTAGACGTCTTAAGTAATTCTTAATTGTATTCTTAGATATCGCCCGTTCTGAGGATTGAACCTTCAACATCCAGAAGACTGACTTTCAACTGATTATTACTTAGCACTTTATCTGTTGCACTATGGGTCCATGTGGAGGTTACATCGGACGAAACGTTGTGAGAATAACATCCAAGATGAGAACAGTAGTCTGAATAATCTGAGTAAGATTTTGTTTTTGTGAAAGAGTTCCTGACATGTCATTTATTTTAAGGATTGCACAAGGGTAAAAAGGTTGATCTAACATGATATGTTGGCCTTTTGGCTAGGAACAAAGTGTATTATCTGTTCTGATGCTGCACTTAATTTAGTCTGTCCTCGGTCAGTGAAGAAATCCTTCTAGACCGAAGGAATTTTTATTTTTGTTCCAATCCAGAGTACCCCTTTATGGGGAGCTGGATTCTTCCCACATTAAAACCCAACCTTGTGTCTAACTTTGCCCTTGTGGGGAGGCAAGTAAATAGAAACATGATATCTTGAGAGTATATAACTGCAATCAACCATGCAATTTTTCTTTCACATTGTTTTGTTTACACCTCTTCTTCACCATGACAATGCACCTACTCACAGTGGCCTGAGAATCTGGCAGTTCCTGACCAAAAGAAACATTGGCGTACTGGAACAATCTCCTTATTAACTTGATCTTGCTTCTTGTGATTTTTTTCTTTTTCCTAAACTCAAAAGAATCATTAAGGGGATCTGTTTTGAAGACATGGAGACTATAAAGATGGCAGTAACGACAGAGCTGAGGGGCATCACGGGAGAATCCAGGTGATTCTTCTGCGATGCCCCTCAGTAGTGCATAGAATGATTGAAAAAATGGATTAGAGTCGAGGGAAATTTGATGAGGTAACAGAGATGCCAACCAAATTTGAAACTAAAATTCCTTGATTTTTCAAGGTATTTTTCCATATATTCCAGGATTTATACCATATAAATTCCAGGACTTTTCAACATTTTAAGGAACAAGAATGCAATATCAATAAATATGACAGATTATATAACAATATTAATCAATTTTAGGTTAATAAGGAATAATAAATAAAGAGACAGACTAAATGTCAAATATTATAAAACGACAGATCATTGGATCTACATTGAGAAATTATAAATTCAGCCAGATGGGAAATGGGAAAGGTCATTAACCGAATTGTAAAAGATATAAAGGAAAAAAAAAATTTTTTACAATTAAATCATTTAAATTCCAGGACTTTCCAGATGGCTAACAATCCTGGGTAACAAATGTAGTTTACTGCTTGGAATTGAAATACATTCTTTTTATAAAAGAAGAGCAGGGGTTCAAACAACATGCAATGAGAGAGGGTGAGAGTAATAGATAGACACTTAGTAAGAGATGGGTTCCTTGGTGATTACAAATTACGGCTAACGGTTTGAAAAACACTTCCATTTTAATTGTTCTAAAACTACTAAAATGGAAGTGTTTTTTTAAAAACATAACTCAATCCCAAAACTGAGGAATATTTTAGCATGTATTTTTTTGCATTTTTCTTTCATGTGCTTCTGTTTACACCTTTTCACCATGACAAAGCACCTGCTCACCACAGCCTGAGCCTCTTCTTCTATTCAATTTAACGCCACTTTTCCCTCATTCGGGGATCAAGTGTTTTCTGATATTTCGCAAGCTCATTCTCCAGTCTCACAGTTAAGCGGGTCAACTGTCTCTAAATTACACTCTATATGGTCCTGTCTAATCAATTGGTTCCAGGTTTTCCCTGACCAGCCAAATTTTCTTTTTATTCAAACCCTGGTTCTTAAAACTTTTAAGTTTAACCCTGAAGTTAAAAGTTAAGCCCCTCAGCCATGAACACAAGATGACACCTCAAAGTATTTCTAAACAAAACACATTAAGATAAACATCCATGCATATATTTGCATGCTCAGTGTTTGGGTTTTTTTAAAGCCCATATGCTGAGCATGTGATTTGGACCTCTTGTAAATGTCTACTTGACCAGTAAGGCATCGCAGGTGCAAGTCAGTAATTTCCATGCGTAAACACTGAATGATCCATTTTAAAAGATGAGACACAATGACAGCAGAAGTGAAGAGACGAGAAAGAGATTGGTGTAAAGGATTTTAGGCTTTCTTTAACCTTTTGTCTGGTAGCAAAGTGTAGTATCTGTTCTGATACTACACTTCATCTTTTCTGTCCTAGGCTAGAGAAGATGAAATCCTTCTAGACTGAGAAAATTTTTATTTTTGTCCCAATCCAGAATCGCTCATTTTGGGGAGCTTGATTTTATCCACATTAAAAACCGACCTTGTGTCAAACTATGCCTTCGTCGGGAGGCAAGTAAACAGGGACTCACATTTAATGATTAAAAGTTCATAATTAAAATGACTTTTCGATATTTTTTTGATATCTCAACCCAAGTTACTCAGAACTCACAGGTGTAACTATTGCCTATCCTCTGTGCGAGAAATATTTTAAACAAAATTAATATTGCTAATCATTGTTTGAAACCAATCATAACATAATACATCTTTTATTTCTGCAACCGGCTCTTGATTGAACCTTCAAATTTTCTGTTCTTCTTCATTCTTTTCCATTCAGTTCCATCCAACTATTGGCTTTTCACCTCGGAAAAATCTCTCATACATTGACCCCTTCATCTCACATGACCAATCCAATGAACTATATGCGTGCCGAGACTCACACTTAACCTTAACAGGTTCATATATTTAAAAACACAACCTTTCAATACCGTTTTGTTTCAGTAACCTAACCCCTGTCCATCGTCATATGCATGAGATGACACCTCAAAGTATTTCTAAACAAAACACGTTAAGATAAACATCCACACATATGTTTGTCAGAAATAGCAGTTTTGCTGGAGCCTCCAACAAGTTACTGACAATCCAATCCAATCTGTGAGAATGGAAACGGGGCTGTAGAAAGTCATGAATGGTTGCCCTCTCCTAACTCTGTATTTCCTGTAGAGGAACAAACTGAGAATGACACCGGTTTCTAAGGACACCGGTGGTTTATTCCCCTTGGTTAGACCCAATAAGAGGACAAAGAGAGATTCGGGTTCCCCGCAGCTGGACATAATTCCACATGGCTCCTAATATAAAGAAGCTATTTCCTTTACAGAAATTCGTAACTTACCATGCTTGATAGAGTTCCACAACGGGTCATGAGTAACAACTATGTATATTTTATGTTCTTTTATGTAATTACTGACATGGCCATAAAAAAGTCACACATTTATTTCTGCTTAAGCATAAGAAGCCACTGTCATGCACGATTTGTCATGTCCCATACATAGTGACTTTATGACAGAATATGTTGATTTTGTCCCCATCCGACAAAGATACTACAATATTAGCGCCATGAAAGAATTGTTTGATGACATCAGGGTGGAACTTAGTGTCCTTTTTGAAGACAGTGGCCTTATACTCAAAAATCTATCTATAAGCCCAATAAACCAACCCAAACTACGTGTTACATTACCTCCCCTCCGAGGGGAGATCTAAATGTGTCCATTCCAGGCTATGGATCATTTGGGGCCCTTAAACCCTGAATTTATTATTGTTGATGTTCAGACATTCTTTACACGTCGTGTCCGCCTCACAAGCTTCCAAGCGACTGCCCCTCCTCTCTCTTCACTCCTCCCCTCTTCTAGCCATGTGACGTCACGGCTGCTTCTGGTACACCGAAGGTCGAGCTGACATCCGAGTACACTAGCTGATCCCGACTGAACCCTATTTCCTATTATCCTCAACTAACAAAAATTATACTCTTCCAATGTTTAATGGATTAAATAGAATCTATCGATTGTAGACTATTTTGTTTTTACAAAATATACACGTACAAAACAAATTTAATCTACAAATGATTCATATACGAAATAGAATTTATTAAATAATGACATGATGAGAAGCTTGGTATTGGTGGGATTTTGGATACCTTATGCACTCTGCGTCTCCGGTGCACCGCGGTGGTTTGGCCATGTACATCATGCTCAATAACACGTATGGATACCTCAGGCACGGGAGTACATGGTAGACCAAGGAAGACCTGGCTTGAGTGCTTGCAACATGACTGGTATCAACCCTTTAAATGGGATCGCATGGAGAGCAAGCGTGAGATGTTGGCTGGTGTTGCCCACCCCGGAGCCTTTTACCAAAATAACTAGAATCAGCATTAAATAATCCCAAAAGGGTTGATATGCTGTAAAACAATCACAATCATGGATCAAATGGATTTGAGGCACCCCAGAATAAACAACAACCAAAAGGACACATTTTGCCTTAACACCGCTTTTTTGTACTTCAGGTTGAATTATAAACAATGTTGTATACGCATATTTGTAACATTGCCTTCACAGATTTTTTATTAAAAGAAAAAGGGGTTTTATTTCCAAAAAATTGTACTAATAGCTTTTCAAAATACATAATTTTATTTAAAAGCATGTTTTTTATTATACGCACAAGTTTAATTAAAAATTTTAAAAAGTTTTATTTACAAAACGATTTGTTTTGTAAACTTTGGAGATTTATAAAAAAATTAAAAATATATAGTTTTAATTACAAAACTTTTTGTTTAAGTAAAATGTATAAACAAACGGAACAAACAAATATAAAAAAAACATTTAAATAAAAGGATGTTATGCAAAAATGTTTTAAAACAAATTTAAAAAAAATATTTTTTTGAGATATTAGATTGTATTTAAAAAAAATCTTTTAATTATTAGATTTTTCGCTATAAAAATCTTTAATTTATTATAAACGATAAAACCAAAAGTAAAAAAATCAGTGTTGAAAACAAAATGTGTCATTTTGGTTGTTTTTCATTCTGGGGTGCCTTAAATCAATTTGATCCACAATCAATTATTGCCAGTCGCTGTTAGACACTAATCATGTTGTCATAAAAGTTTTTTTTGTGATTTCTGTTTCTGCAAAAAAGTTTACGATAATTAATGATTGTCTTGTCTTGCAGGAAACTTGAAGCTCTGATTTTACGAGATTTGAAACTCACACAAGAAATGGAATTAGTGACCGTTATGTTGCAAGACGTCCTTCCCAAGTGCCAAATCCTCCTCAATCCTGTAATGATGACAGACGAAAACTCAACAGGCAACGTTTCTGTTCCAGCATCATCATGACAGACGTAGACAAATCAGTAGAGAAAATAAAACGAAAACCACAGATTGTAAGCAGGATTTTAAGTGCGTAAACTGTTGTTTCTTTAAGATCTTTTCTGATTCGGATTTTGGTAAACGTTACTATTGGTAACATAACTTATTTTAAAGGAAATATAGTTGTGAAATCAGTCAAAAACTATTTATTTTCGTTTTCTTACTTATTTGTGATCTATTTGCATTAAAAAAATAATATTTAATACTTAATAGAAGTTATATGCATTTTAAGTTACCGTAAATATTGGTTGTGAGTAAAATAATCTGTGGGCCGCCATCTATGTACCTAACTTCCTGTGAATAATCAAGATGGCTGACCACAGATTATTTTACTCACAACCAATATTTACGGTAACTTAAAATGCTTATAACTTCTATTAAATATTTTTTGTTTTTTTATGCAAATATGTCACAAATGAGTAGGTAAACCAAAATAAATTGTGTTTTTTTTTTTACTAATTTCCCAACTGTATTTTCTTTAAAATACTTTGTCACACATAGTAACGTTTACCTATGGACAGCTAGTATGTTCATAAACAATCTAATAATTCACTTGTAGTTTTCAAACCAAATCCCTGCGTCAGTAGGCCATAGACTAGCTAATTATTCCACTAATATAAATATATTAACCCAACACACAAAAAGAATATGAAACAGCTTAAAAAATAGCAGACATGATAATAAGATGATAAATTGACATTAAAGATGAATAATAGAATAACGCAATATATAATCTGGTTCAATCTGCTCTATCACAGAGAGATGAAAATATAAATTGACAAAATATTGTTTAGGATAATTATCAATACAAATAACACTAAACTACTAATTTTCTTTGTGATCCTTTCCAAATTCCTGATAAGACTCATAGCTTCAGGTTTGAACTTGATGATGATTTCTACAGGGTGGGCCAAAATAAGGGTCCTATCTTTAAATTTGAATAACTTGAATTTGAATAACTTCCACAAAATAAAAGTTAAACTCACCAAACTTTATGTGTGTGTAGACTGACCCTTCCGAGATTTTTTGAAATAAACAAAACAAATTTTAGCCGAAAAACACTTCTTAAAACTTACAAAAACTAAAGTATTGTTTTTTACACTGTTTTGAGTTTTTTAAGCAAAAATAATGTTTTCTAAATGAGGGTACGTTCCTTAGAGCTAATACGGCTCATGCTTGCTTCGGAAGGGGTCCTTTACTTATTCTAAAAAAAAAAAATTTAAAAAATCAATAAATAAAAAAGTTATGAATTTTTAAAAATAGGACCCTTATTTTTGCCCACCCTGTATTTTTAAATTCATTGAAAAAACACAAGAAACAGAGCCATTATTGATGTAGATGTTTTTTCCCCTTCTGTCATGTGACATGTGTAGATTCACTTTCATTTTTTTTTTTTTTTTGAGAACCAAGCAGCACTGATAATTTTAACAATTAGAAAACCTAATATTTGTTATTTATTTAAATACAAGTCTACATTTTAAAATGTTTACTCGTTAACGAATAACTACAATAATAATTGTTTTTGTTTAATAATTTTTACAAAATACAAAAACAAAAGCATTAACAGGCTTCCACCCAACTATCCCAATTTATTTTTTTCCAAGAAGTAAAAAAATAAATAGATAAAATACAAAAGGAATAAAAAACAACAGCAAATTAGTAAAATGATTTTCCCATAATTTTCACACAACTGTTGAGTACTGACCACTTAAAAATTTAGACATCAGAGGTGTCACAAAAAAGAGAAAAAAAATGGGAAAAATTAAGGCAAAGGAGAAGAAAAATAAGAACAGAAATATAATGATAGAAGGACCCAAATTCTGGCCTGAAAGTACCCCCCACCCCCTTAAATTGTTGATGACGTTTCAAAACTCCCCAGATGATTTTCATACTTTCTCGGGAAGCTGAAATTGTAGTTTGGTCTGAAAAAGACGCTTACTGCAGTTGAAATAAATTATTACCTAAAAAATTATTGTGATGTTTTTTTTATTTTTCCATATACTCTTTTATATATACTATCAAAAATATGCATGCGTATTTATATTGAGATACATGCAAAATATGGCAGTTCAAAATAAAATAACAGGAAAACTTATGAATATACTTACTTATCAGTTTAAAATATTAGTGTATACAAAGAATTATGGAAATTTATCGAGTAGAATTTTAGTAATAAATAAAATTCATTTCTTTCTCATTTTCAGATTATATGTTGGATTGACGCCATTTTGCGCACGTCCATACTAGGAAGACTTTGAATTGACAGACTGACTTATCTGTCCTTTTACATAACTCTTGTAAATAAGACGCAAAATGGTTTCCCTTTTTCCATTTTCTATTACGTTGGATTATATATGTATTATTTGGATTATTCAAACTACTGTTCTCATCTTGAGTGTTATTCTCACAACGTTTCGGCCGCTGTAACCTCCAACTTTCTTCAGGTGTATCTTGTCCAACTTGGGAATCTTTATGTACAGAATTTTGAACAGAACCCTTTATTTAATCCACAGGGGTAACATGCTGTTAGCCATGACTGGGTAGATGTCTTAAGTAATTCGCAATTGTATTTTAGTATTGCCCGCACTGAGGATTGAACCTTCAACCGCCAGAAGAGTGTCACTTAGAACTGAATTTTACTTAGAACTTTATCCATGCTTGCGGACAATTTTAGTTTTTAGATGTGCAGTCTTACTATTTATGACTATAGATCACTACTTATTACTACAGATTTTATATATATATATATATATATATATATATATATATATATATTAATGGTGACCATATCTATTATTTATACTTAATAATTCCCATATTGTATTAAATTCTATACTAGGTCTGCTTTGTAGGTCATCGTCGCCCAATATATGCGCTGCTTCTTTGAGTCATCTTACTCTCCACCGTTCTTCTGTCTTTGATTCCTGAGTGCAACGATACACCCGAAGAAGAGGTTACATCGGCTAAACGTCATGAGAATAATACTCAAGATGAGAACAGTAGTCTGAATAATACACATTATCAATATATATATATATATAAATGAAGAAATGCTAATGATATAAGATTATATTGAAGTACCCTATATATAGACATCTCCTACTCACTCAAACAAATCTCGATTTTGCTTATTTGCATATTTATTTATTTTTAAGTCTTTAATAAATTAAATATTCTGTAATCTACCTTTCTACTTTGTATTATCAAATTTTCTTCTACATACGCAATCGTTTTATCGATAGTGCTATTATTATAATTATAAATGAAATAAGATAAAGAGATTTTATTTAAAAAAATGATAGCGTTTAAAAACTTATTTAGAATTTAATTTTCAAGGGAGATAATTTACTTTCGGCTTAAGTGTCAAATATCGCTGAGATGTCGAACAGATACTACACTTTGATCTTAGCTAAAAAGCCACGGAACCATAAAAAATATTTATTTGACTAGGCATTTTTAAATTAAAAAAAAAAATTGATTAAATTGGAATATTTTTTAATGGGCGGTGTAGTGTAGTATCGGTTCTGTTGTCATAAGACTGTCTTCCCAGGAATGACCTCCTCCGTTTTTAAGGGTGTGTAGGGGGGAATTCTCTCAGAATTAAAAATCCCCAAGACTCGATTTAGTCAGAATATCTTTTAAGGGGGGGGGGGGGTAGTGTAGTTTCAGTTCTGTTCTCATAAGACCGTCCACGCAAGAATGAATTCCTCCTTTTTGGGTGAAGGGATGTCGTGTTCGTTCATCATCATATTATCGGCTGTCAGGTGGGGGTGGGGAGGGGGGCAGTGTAGTATATGTTCCTTCACCATAATACTAGCTAAGGAAGAACGATAACTCAAGTTTATAATAAACATGTCTTTTTAACTAGAAAATTATGAAAGTTATCGTTCTTCCTTAGCCAGCATATTTATCTTTGTTTATAAAGATGGCGACTATATTTTTCCAGCCAATTTTCATTTAGGCGTTTCACGTGGACAATGAAACTTGCCATGGTTTTTAATGTTATCTAAATAAATAAATGCAAAACTTTTTTCCACCTATTCTAACTACATTGACATTAAAACGGTTTATGATTATTTAATTCTCTGTAGTATATTTTCATTCGTCATGATACATTCTTTCCAGGCATTACCTCCTCTTCGGGGGGGAAGGCCGTACATTATACATTCGTTCCTCACAATAGCATTTCCTCAGGACTACCAGTTTTGTGTGTGTTGTCGTTGTTCCTATTTCTATTTATTTCATCCCACGAGAGCAAAGTTAGGCACAATGTCAATATTTAACGTAGAGAGAATCCAGCTCCCCCTAAATGAGCACTCTGAATTGGAACAAAAATTTCAATTCCCTTGGTCTAAAAGGATTTCTCCTTCACTGACTGAGAACATAAAAACTAAGTGCAGATTCAGTACAGATACTACATTTTGCTCCTAGCCAAAAGGCCAAGTTGTTAATATTTTGGTAATGATGATGATGATGATTTGTCATAGAAAAGAAATAAACCTCCTCTAATCTTTCTAAATTACAAAAAAAAAAGTATTTTTCTTTAATATTGTTTACATATTTTTCTTTCTTTTATAATAAAGGTGAAAAGTACAAAGTACCCATTTCGAATTACTCAGTAATATAAAAGTGGAGTATTTGACTAATCGACGTTCCACTCTTTATGTGTATTCATTTCATTATATAACAAGTTTTAATGGGGAATTCATTTTCATTTTTATGCTGAAACAAAATAAAATTTATCGACGTTGAATATCTTATAAAGACCATATCAATTTACCTTTTTGTTGTTTTTTTCTAAAAAACAAAATTTGACGATGTTCATGCACAGTATATTTCCTCCATAGTGGAATATATCAAATAACACTATGACAATCACCATTTTTAAAAAATTACCTCTAAATTACCAAAATGTCAAATGAAAATTACTTCTTTGGTTTCTGTAAAGAAGACTACAGCGTCAGTAATTGCCACCCGGAGTTTTTGCTAGTATATATATATATATATATATATATATATATATATAAATAAATATTTTGAGATGTCACTAATAAGAATACTGAAGGTAAACATTTACCTGGAATGACGTTATCCACCTGATGGTCCAAGGACCCGAACCTTGGAGTAACTCCCAAGGATACTGTCCTATCAGCAGGTGTATAATGCCGGGGCTGTTGTATTGTAATTTTGTGAATGGAGTTTAAACCAATAGGTAGTTTCCAGTGGGGCCCCTCGATGCCATATTAGCGAGAATTGCTACAGCCTTTTTTTCTCCAATAGTTTTCAAAGATAGTTTATTTACTCATTCTCTCTGCGTTCAGCTTGCAATTACTCTACTGACCTCTTCCACATATTTCTATAATGACAATTTCACAAACAATTAATAAACATAAATCCAGTTCCTCAACTCGTAGTGTGGATCTCTACTACCAGGTTTATTGTAGTCCCCTTCTTGATCAAAATGAAATATACTTATCCAAGTAATCTGAGTAATCTTTTAGAAGATATATGATTATGGAGATCTCCCCAAAAACCTTAGGAGTTTTTAAATAGACATAAACTCCAACTTTATATATAGATACAATTTCACTAAACTTGATATTAACTTTTGTCTGTATTTTTGAGATGATGAATTTTCATAATTATTTACAAGTTTTGGACTGGTTTTCTCATCTTGCTTGGTGTTATCACAACATTTCGGACTCCCTCATTTTTCAGGTGCCTTTTGTCTAACTCTGAAAGCGTTATTGAATTTTGAACCCATAACAATGAGGAACCCAGTGCGTAAATTAGAAATACCAATATTAACTGTTATTTTTTAATAAAAAAGAAAGGAAGAATTATTTCCGTTTAAAATAAAACTTTTTTTCCACTTTCCACAACTTCTTTCAGACAAACTGTTATTGCATTTGGGGTCTGCATTCTAACTTTCTAGAAGTTGAAATCCATTTACATGAGACTAATGTTGAATTGTTTGTGTGTTAAGCTGGCATCAGCTGATCGATTTTTTTTTTTAGTAGTGTGTATTAGTGTTGGGACGATAATCGTAATCTGAAAAATCAAAACTTTTTTGGAGTATCAGAATCGAACAAATTTGTGCCTATTTTCCGATGCCAAAAACGATTCTTTTAATTATTTTTGTTTGTTTGTTTTTGTTTAAAACAAAATTTTCCATTACTGGTACTAATGATAAATATTTATTGATTTAAAACTACCAGTAAAACTAAAATCTTTAGACCCCCCCCCCCTCCACACACACACACACACACACAGAAGTGTATTTTTACATTTGCGAAAATATATGCACATATTATATGGGTTTTACGGTAATCTGAAAATTAAAAAAGAAAAAACAATTCTATAGTTATATATATTTAGAGATTTAAAAAGAATCGGCATCAGTAATTGTATCGTAATCGAGAATTAAGAACAGAATCGGTAATTGTATCAGAATCAGGAAAAATATTGGAATCGTCCCATCACTAGTGTGTATGTGAGTGAATGAAAGAGAGGGTATTATTTAGCTCCTCTACAGGAGGTTAGACACAAGATCAGGAGTGGTTTTGAAAAGCAGCACACTAGGATAAGTGCACTCTGGCTTACAAAAAATGCCTGAGCAGCTTCGTCGGCATTCCCCGGTATGGACGCCTCAGGCGATTAGTAATAAACTAACTCCTTCTCAAAGAGACAGTAAAGCCAGGAAGGGTGAACCTTCTAGGACTGAACAAAACCATACCCCAGCCTGACAGCAACAAAGCATCTGTCGGACTGATTGATGAGGACATATCATCGGCTAGTACGAAATCCATTTACATAAAACCAAACCGAACTTGTTTTTTCTGTGTGAAACTGCCATTAACCCATCAACTCTAAACCTAACCCATCAATTTCTGTGAACGACTCCAACAAGATTCCAGGTTATTTTAACATGGCCTCAAAACACAACTTACCAGATAGAAATGGCCATGACATTTTTGTTTACCTTAGGGATGGTTTTTCATGTGGTAGGGACATCTCAAATGAAGAAATTGGGGCCACCCTTTTTTCTTCTCTACACCCTCTCTCTCACAGACGTGATGTTGCTAGTCTCAGTCTTTTCTATAAATACTATTATGGCATGTGTTCTTCAGAATTGTGTAATGCTTCCTTTGTTTCCAGCTTGTTTGACTCGTTGGTTTAGTGGTCTCCATCAATTCGCTGTTTTGATACCTTATTATAATACAGTTTCCTATTCCAGTAGCTACTTTCCAAGAACTGCAGGCTTGTGGAACTCTCATCCTGCTAACTGTTTTCCTCCTACCTATAGCCTTAGTCTTTTCAAGACTAACGCCAATAGGCATCTCCTCCTTACATCAGCTTTATGCCTTGTCTGGAGCGATTATCTTAAACAAAAAAAAAAGGCCTGCTCTTGTTCACAGCATCTCTTTCATCTTTGCCTTTTATCATCTCCATGATGATGAAGTTACTATCATTGAGAAAATCTCTGAAAAAATTATTATTCTGCTAACATTCATAATTTCAAATAATTAATATTATTAATTTCAAATAATCTGTGATGAGTTTAATGTAGAATGGTTAGAATTTGGTATATTCTGACTACTGTTTTTATCACTTTTCGGCCAATGTAACCTCCGACCTTCTTCAGGTGTACTTTGTCAAACTCAGGAATCTTTCTGTCGAACTCGGGAATCTGGACGGAATTTCGATTGGAACCCTTTATTAATTCCACAGCGTGCTCTCGTTTCATCTGCGATCACTGGGAAGAATTCTTTGTATCGCCTGCACTGAGGACCTTCAGATGACTGTCACTTAGAACTGAATTTTATTTATTACTATATCCACCGCGCCACGGGTCCTTGCGGACAATTCTAGTATGAATTTTGGGAGCCTTAAACCTATTCTTGTTCTTTTGATCTAACTACTTATCACTATAGATCACTACTTATCTATTATTTATAATTATAGGTTCCCATATTGTATTGAATTCTATACTATGTCTGCTTAGTAAGTCATTGTCGCCTAACATATGTGCTGTTTTTTTTAGTCATCTTACTCTCCACCGTTCTTCTCTATTAATATAGAGTATATTATTTGTAAGTAATGAAAACCGTCTCACAAAAGAAAAAACAAAACCTTCTTTATGACAACAACCAAAGATTTTATTTAATTACTTACACCATTTGGTATAGGCGGAAGAAAGTTCTTTAGACCGTCGAAAGTCTGTCAGCAGTTATCTTCAGGTGAAGATAGTCGATGCTTGAGTGTTCAGTGGACAGAGACAGGAAGGAGAAAGATTACGGCTTTCCTTGTTGCTTGTAGGAATCTCTATGTTGACAGACCGTGATTCCCAAAGGGGCTGAACTAGTTCTTCAGGAGACAGATGAAATCAATGCTCCCTGCAATCTGATTAGTCAGTGTGTGACCAAATTGCATAACAGGAGCATTTCTCCAAGAGAGAAAATAAGTCTTTATTTATGACTGGCACAATGTCGTTGGTGTTTGACAATTCAATAAAGTCTGTTATGCTATAATCTGTCATTCACTTCAATTTCATTTTTATTTTCTTCTTCATCCGGTTTTGGTATTTAGGATGTTGCAAATGTCCCAGACTCTGGGTTAGAAAACACCAGGTATGTTTCACGCTTGCTCTTCATGCAGTCTGGTCCGTATTTACTTGCCTTCCATAAGGGCAGATTTATAGAAATTAGACGAAGTTCATTTCTAATATTTAAAACAACTTTATTGATCATCTTCGTTAACATGTGAATAAAAGTGAAATGAAAGAGAAAGGTGTTAGTGAATGAATACGTCCATGAGTAGTGATAAAGAGAAAAAGTTTGAAAGTCCACGTAGTGTTAAATAAATATCCCGTTAGTAGAAAAGAGAGAAGAGTTCATATATGAAGGATATATGTCCGCACACAAGTGTGGAAGTCAGGCAATGTCCTGTTTGTAATGATCTATCCTTGGACCTTTGTTGTTCCTGATCTATATAAACGATCTCCCTGATGACATAGAGTCTGAGATTGGTTTGTTTGCTGACGACACCACGCTTTAATCTCGCCATGTTGGCAAAACAGACGCGATCATATTGGAGGCAATGGCTGAATCCTTAGAAAATGACCTCCAGGCTGTAGTGGATTGGGGTCATAAATGGTTGGTAACTTTTAATGCCGCAAAGACAAAACTCCTTTCCTTCAATAACTACAAGGAACCTTTTCAACCACCGATTGTCATGGCAAATAACACCCTACCTGAGAGTTCATCATTCAAACTCCTCGGCCTAACCTTCACAGGTAACATGAATTGGAACAAATACATTGAGGACATTGCCAAGGCTGCCGCAAAGAAGGTTGGCTCCCTCTACCGTGCTAGTAAACTTTTCATACCTGACATTATCCTGTATCTCTACAAAGCCACCATCTGCCCATGCATGGAGTATTGTTGCCACATCTGGGCTGGTTCATCATCTACTACTATCTCCCGCCTTGACAAGGTCCAAAAATGAGTCGCCAACCTAATTGGTCCCTCACTATCAACCGAGCTCCAATCCCTGTCCCATCGCCGCAATGTAGCATCCTTGTGCTTGTTTTACAAATACTTCAATGGATTATGCTCCGATGAATTGGCTACTCTGGTGTCCCCTCGACATAAATTCACTAGACCAACTCGACAATCAACTAAATCCCATCCATTCACTGTGGCGGTCCCCAGATGCCGGAGAGCTTTCTACTCAAATAGCTTCTTTCCTCGTACTGCTGGCCTCTGGAACTCCCTCTCTGCCCCCTGTTTCCCCGACTACTGACATGCAGAAATTTAAAATTAATGTAAACAGACATCTCGCTGCGCAGATCCCAGTTTAGGTTGACCCCCAACCCCCATCCTTCTCCCCTTTTCTTTCTTTTCAGTAGCCCCTTACGTCTACAGTGGTGGCCTGCCTTGTTTGGGGTGAACTATGTTAAAAAAATAAAAAATAAAAAAAAAATAAAAAAAGAGAAAGAGTTCATATATGAAGAATGTTTGTACAGTACACAGGTGTGGAAGTCAGGCCGTATGTAAGTACTTATGTGTGTGTGTGTTATTAAGTGGCGGCTGTAACCATGCTGAATTCTTGGGTCATGTCAAAGTTTCTGTTGTGTCCAAAGATGGAAATTTTGGCGTTGGTCCGACCAACATGGATGATTTTATCAGTGCCATGTCCTGGTCAAGAAAAGAGGAAGTAAACGCTGTGCGATCCCTTTTATAATCTCTTGTCAGGTGCTCAGCTCGCATGAGAGATGGCCTCTGATTGGGCAAGCCAGAAAGGAGGTTAAATGCTTGCACCAATCAGCGTTGAGCTTAGAAATTAAGCACAGATTCAAAATCATAATGGTGCCTGCTGTTGCCATGTTGCATGCTGCTACTGCTGTTCATGTCGCTTATACCTCCGCTACAGATTAGACACAAGGTCGGTTTTTATTAGAGAAAATTCAGCTTCCCTAAAAGAGGCACTCTGGAGTGGGACAAAAATTTTAATTGCCTCAATCTAGAAGGATTTCTCCTTCACTGACCGAGGACAGAAAAGATGAAGTGTAGTAGCAGAACAGATACTACACTTTTCTCCCAACCAAACATCAGTCAGGTTGCATGCAGTCATATTACTTTTTAAGCACTCGAGCCAGATCTTCCTTGGTATACCATGCTCCCTAGTGCGGGGGATATCCAGACACGTTAAGGAGCTAATGCAAGAAGTGGCACGCTGTACGTGACCAAACCATCTGAGACGCCACGTGTGTAAAGCTTCCGTAATCCCACCAGAACCAAGTTTCTGATAAAGCACGATCTATGGAATCCTTTCCATTCAGTTTGCAGCCACACATTCATCCGATCATAACACGATTATTATGATGAAATTGTTGCAGATCAAAAGTGTTACTCTACATGAATACCTCAAAGCTTTATATCAACATTCATTTATTAATTGATAAATACTGAATATAAAATATTCAAAATACTTTTCATTCAGTAAGTAAGAAAAGAAGAGTTTCTTTTTTTTTTTTTTAAATTTTTCAAGCGAAAAAAAAAAAGATGGACGACTGTCAAGGAAAGTAATCGGTTATTTCAATGATAAATTATTTCCCTTTGATGAAACTATTTCTTTTTTCAATTTTTACCTATTAGTTCTTTAAAAGATCAGTACTGATACAATGATGAAATAACCATAACATATTTAAATTATTTCGTGAGATCTTCTGGTAGAAGTTATAACATGTAGTACATTTTTGTTATTTGATAAAAAAGAAAAAAAGAAAATTTTCAGATTGTAAAATACAATAAATAAAAAAAAACAACTTGTTGAATTTTTAGCCAGAGAGTTCAGGTTTTAAGTAAAAAAAAGATGGACGACTGTCAAGGGAAGTAACCGTTTCTTTGAATGATAAATTATTTCTCTTTGATTGTTGAAGCGATTTCATCAAGATCGAATAATTCTCGGATTTTTGTTGGATGTTTTTCAATCAGAGTTTAAATTCATAAACAAATTACTTTAACTTTTGTTGCTCGTCCATACTTCTTACTCAAGCAACTTATATTTTGAAATAATTCTGGTGCGAACATTTAATGTTAGTAGATTAAAAATCTATTCAAAAGTGGGAGATTGTGCAGTATAGTTTTAAAAAAGGGAGGGGGGGGTGAAAAAACAACAAATAGACAACAAATAACTATTACATAACGCAAGAAAATTTACTTTCTATTAATTTGTTATCGTCACTTCTAATCTATCGTTCGACTCATCTTCCAACATGGCGGCGATTTTTTTGGAAGTTCCAACCACCGATTGCTATGGCAAATCACACCCTACTGGAGAGTCCAACGTTCAAACTCCTAGGCCTAACATTCACAGGTAACATGAATTAGAACAAATACATTGAAGACAGTGCTAAGGCTGCTGCAAAGAAGGTTGGCTTCCTCTACCGTGCTAGTAAACTTCTAACACCTGACATTATCCTATATCTCTACAAAGTCACCATTCGTCCATGCATGGAGTATTGTTGCCACATCTGGGCTAGTGCATAATCAACCAGTCTCTCCCTCTTAGACAAGGTTAAAAAAAGAGTTGCAAATTTAATAGGTCCCTATATTTAATGCCATCGTGGGTTCGAATCTCACGCTAGACAATTGTATTTTTTTTTTTTAATCCTATAGCGTCCCAGTTGTTTCTGAGCCGATATCAATCAGCATAAACCTAAATAATTGTTTTCATAAAAAATGGATTAAAAATATGTAATAGATGTTCTTAACTCCTAATCTTGTCTATGCTTCAAGGAAAGTGGGCTCCCTTTATCGTGCTAGTAAACTTCTCACGCCAGCCAGTATCCTATATCTCTACAAGACCACCATCCGCCCATGCATGGAGTTGTTTGTTGCCACAGTTGGGCTGTTGCGCCATCCATTGGTCTCTCCTTCTTAGACAGGGTCTAAAAAAAGAGTCTCTAATCTAATAGGTCCCTCACTATCCAGCAAGCTCCAGCCCCTGTCCCATCACCGAAATGTTGCTTCCTTGTACCTGCTTTACAAGTACTTCAATGGATTGTGCTCCGATGAACTTGCTGCTCTAGTGCTCCCTCAACGTAAATACACTAGACTAACCCGACAATCAGTTAAGTCCCATCCATTCACTGTGGAGGTCCCCAGATGCCAGAGAGCCTTCTACTCCAATAGCTGTTTTCCTCGTGCTGCCGGTCTCTGGAACTCCCTCCCTGCTCCCTGACTATACCGACATACAGAAATTTTGAACTAATGTAAACAGACATCTCGCTGCATAGCTCCCAACTTCGGATGAACCCCAGGACTTTCACCCTAATTCTACAGTGGCGGCCTGCCTTGTTTGAGGTGAACTATGTTAAAAAAAAAAATGATTAAGCTGCTTGCTAATTTCAGGCTTAAAAGGTAATAAAAACAAAACAAAAGCTTACCCTAAACCGACTGGCAACCACCACGGACTTAGGCTTACGGTTCCACTCACACTTTTTTTATTTTTGTTTTTAAGTAGAAAAGTAAATTTTCTTGCGTATAGTAACAGTTATTTGTTGTCTATTTGTTTTGGTTTTTCCACCCCTTTTTTGTCACTTATACTGCTCACTCGCCTGATTATTTAGTGGAATAAATAAAGTAGATTGAAACTTAATTTTAAATTGAAAATAATTTTTTGGATTACATGTTGCGCCTCGAAGATACACCCCCCACCCCCACCGTCCCTCACACGCACTAAATATGTGTGGCTTACAGAACTTTAATCACAACTTTAAAAAAAACTTGAAAGAAAAAAAAATGAATGTGAAAATATTTTAAATACTTTTCGTAAGAAAAGAAGAGTTGTTTTATTTTTTTGAGAATTTTTAAGTGAAAAAAGAAGATGGACAACTGTCAAGGGAAGTAATCGTTTCTTTAAATAATAAATTATTTCCCTTGGATTGATGAAGCGATTTCTTTTTTCAATTTTTACCAATTAGTTCTTTAAAAGATCTGTCTTTACTGATGGCGAAATGACCATAACCTACTTAAATTATCTCGTGAGATCTTCTGGTAGAAATGTAGTGCATTTTTGTTATTTAATTAAAAAAAAAAAAATACACTATTACCGAATTTTCAGATTGTAAAAAACAATAAATAAAAAATAACTTGTTCAATTTTTAGTAATAGAGTTCAGTTTTCTCTGTAAGTTTAATGTAAAATGTCCCCTCCCCAATCTTATAAGAAGTTAATCTTGACATAAACTATCTCTTATAATAATCTCAAATGAAAGGAAAAGAAGGCTCTTCTATAAATAAGAAATAATATATTTATTTAAGTGACCTACACTGTTGGGTATAGGTTACCAGAAGTCCAAACAGTGAAGAAAGGAATTAAAAGTAATAAGTTTGACTGCTGAAAGATTTTTCTTAGAGCAGTATATCTTCAAGTGAAACCCCAGCTCGGATGTCAAGTTGACAGGGGCAGGAGAGAGGACCTCTTTCTTCGTGGTGCCTTGAAGCTCTCTCTGACTGCTGTGCAATTCCCTAAAGGTTTGGATGTAGTTCTTCAAAGGTGCGGTTGAAATGAATATGCCCTGGAAACTGATTGATCGTTGTGTGACCAAATCACCTCACAGGGGCTGTTCTCTGTGAAAGAAATATCAGTATTTATGACTGCTACAAATGTACTTAATCTTTCGACTGATGTTAACAGAATTTCCTTGAACAGAGTTTCTTTCCAAGAACTTCTCATCCACAGAACACGTTGACCATGTGATTTCTTCCCTGCGCGCTGCAACATAGTCATCTTCAAATCCAATGTCAATAAATACTTGTTGTAAACCGTCCTCATAAGTAATCAAATTTTATCTTTTCCATTCATTATTTTCAATCTTCTTATAATATTCTTCATCATCCAACTGACAATCTATCCATCTCGTTAACGCTTATCCTCAAGTGGCTGTTAGCCTTGAAATCCTCGGAGAGTATCAATTCTATTTTAAGTTAAATGACATAGCAAACTGAACATCACCACCTAATGATCATGCCATCGTAAAGTGGATCTGCGGCTGCAAACTTTGAAGAAAAGATCCCATCAATCGTGCTTCATCAGAAACTTTGTATTTGTGAAATCATGGATGCCTTACACGATCAGCATCTCAGATGTTTCGGCCATGGTACAGCATGCTATCTCTTGCATCAACTTCATAATGCGTCTTGATATCCCGGGCACTAGGGAGCATGGTAGACCGAGGAAAACCTGCATAAGAAGTGATATGACCGATTTTACCCCTTTGGACAGAACGACATGGAGAGCAGGCCTAAGATGTTGCCTGGTGTTGCCCACCCTGGAGTCCGGGGCCACTCACACCATCCTGAAATACCTAAACCGAATGAAGAACAAGTGGTGACTCATTGGTAAATTAAAAAATAATATTTTCCAGCACGATAGATAATTTCACGTTAAACTTAGATTTTTAAAAAAACTACCCCTCCCCTTCTAAAAATTGAACGGATAAGTTTTATTTTAAATGTGTTTGTGATCTGGGAATACTGTGTTCATTCGACATAGTAATCTAAAGATTTTAGTTAAAATTCACCTCAGACAAAGCACATTGCCACTGAGACGTAAGGGGCAACTGTGGATTTGGGTCAGAAATTATAGGAGAGCATCCTAAGTGAGAAGTTCTGCAGCGAAATGTTTGTTCACATTACATTTAAATTTCTTCATGTTTGTACAGTCCGAGAAAACAGGGAGTTCCAAAGGCCGGCAGCTCGAGGAAAGTAGCTATTAGAGTAGAAAACCATCCGGCATCTGAGGACCTCCACAGTGAATGGATGGGATTTAACTGATTGTCGAGTGTATTTACATCAAGGGGGCACAAGAGCAGCCAGTTCATAGGAGCACATTCCATTGAAGTACTTGTAAAACAAGCACAAGGATGCAACATTACGGCGATAGGAGAGGGGCTAAAGCTTGGTAGATAGTGTGGGACCTATTAGATTACAGACTCTTTTTTGGACTCTGTCTAAGAGGGAGAGACTAGTTGATGGTGCACCAGCCCAGATGTGACAACAATACTCCATGCATGGGCGGATGGTAACTTTGTAGAGATATAGGATACTGACAGGTGTGAGAAGTTTTTTAGCATGGTAGAGGGAGTCCACTTTCCTTGCAGCTGCCTTGGCAATGTTTTCTATGTATTTGTGCCAATTCATGTGAATGTTAGGCCAAGGAGTTTAAACGTTGGACTCTCAGGTATGGTGTTATTAGTCATAGTAATCGGTGGTTAAAAAGGTTTTTTGTAGTTGTTAAAGGAAAGGAGCTTTGTTTTAGCAACATTAAATGTTACCATCCATTCATGTCCCCATTCAACTACAGACTGGCGGTCATTTTCTAAGGATTAAGCCATTGCCTTGGATATGTGCACGTCTGCTTTTCCCACATCTAGAAAGTAGAGTGTGGTGTCAGCAGCAAATATACCCATCTCTGATTCAATTTTATCAGGGAGGTCGTTTATGAAAATCAGGAACAAAAACAAATTTTAGAGGACGGGGAAGAAATCTTTAAGAAATATCCAATCCATTTTAAGTTAAATTACAGAGCAAACTTTACGGTTTAATGAAATTATAATCTGTAAAGTTCCTAGGTTTGCAGATTGACTCTTTCTCTCTCTCTCTCTCTCTCTCTCTCTCTCTCTCTCTCTCTCTCTCTCTAACACACACACATTCTGAAAAGCGATGTGATCTATTGGGATGTGATTAGCAGTGTATAACTCAAATACACCCTTTATTCTCTAAGAGAGTGTTGTCAAATTATTTAAATAATTAATGTAAGAAAAGAACTAAATGATTATGTCACAACTGATTTTGAAAGATATTGAATCTCAACACTGATAAGGTATTTTATTTACCTCTTCAGGAGGTAAGACACAAGGTCAGGTGTGGTTTTGTAAAGCCAGCACATTAAGATAAGCATACTCTGGCCTACAAAAATGCCTGAGCAGCTCCATTGGTATTCTCCGGCATGGGGCGCCTCAGCTGATTAGCTATAAACTAACCCCTTCTCGTAGAGAAGTTAAAACCTGGGAAGGTGCACCTCCTGAGACTGAACAGAATCATACCTCAGCCCAACAACAACAAAACAACTGTCGGACTGATTGTCCAAGACGTATCCCTGACTGGTACGAATACCTACTGAAGCTGTGCCGGAAGTATGTTAAGTTTGCTAGAGACAGTTGGGGTTATCAGATTTAGCTTGGTAATAGACGGGGTGAATTAAGGTTTAAATCAGAAAGAAAGTCAGAATGACGAACTTACTTGGAAGAGTTAGTACGTCTGGCCGAATCCGACTGAAATAGAAATGTTACACAAGAAAGGGGTCATCATTCTTCCTTGAAATAAATAATGTCTTCACAACTAAATAGATGTTAATATTTATTCACGGGAACACAGGAACAAAAGAGAGACGATGCAATGGGCTGACTTATGTCGGTTAGATAATGTAATATCCTGGAGTTCAGCATCTCGTGTGCCTTTGACTAAAGCAGAACGAGATCAGGATAAGTTTGCATCTTGACGGTGTGAAGAAAAACCAGGAACTGTCTTTGATGCAAAATATGTTGACACATGAATTTTGCTACACATTGACGTGTCATATGCCTATGCAGTAAAGAGTCAATAATTACACATGCACAAAGCCGAATCATCATCTCAGTTAAAGCTAGCATACATTGATACAAAATAGTTCGCTCATGCAACTGCTACATATGGTTTTACATCAATAATTAAATGTTTAAATAATGAAAGACATGATAACTGTGGTCTAATGAAGTGATAATCTATAAAGTGTTGGGCTTTGCAGATTGACTCTCTCTCTCTCACGCGCCATTCGGAAATCATTTAATAAAAACAGCTAAAAGACACCTCTGGTGCAGATAACCCCTCTCTAGAATTTTTACTACAGAATTTTTATTTTTATATTCTTTAGAATAGTATCAACAAGCACCAAACTTTCAGATTATAATATTGTTTAAATATGTTTTTTGAATACAATATATTCAGATTTGGATTATTCGGTCTACTGTTCTCATCTTGGATGTCATTCTCACAACGTTTCGGCCAATGTAATCTCCGACCTTCTTCCGGTGCATCTCATCAAACTCGGGACTTTGTACGGAATTTCAAACGGAACCCTTTATTTAATCCACGGGGTTTACTTGCTCCATGACAGAGTAGAAGTCTTAAGTAATTCGTAATTATATTCTTAGTATATATATACAGAGAGATTGAAGGTTCAATCCTGAGTACAGGCGATAGCTAGAATACAATTACGAATTGCTTAAGACTTCTTACTAGCTACCCGGTCATGGCTGATAGAACGAGAGCAAACTACACCCGTGGATTAAAGGGTTCCATTCGAAATTTTGTATAAATTTCCGAGTTCGACGTAAAGACTCCTGAGTTTGATGAAAAGTACCTGAAGAAGGTTGGAGGTTACATTGTCTGAAACGTTGTGAGAATAACATTCAAGATGAGAACAGTAGTCTAAATAATGCCAATAATCAATACTCATCTAAAAAATTCTGAAACATAATATATTCAAAGTTGCTTCCTTTAAACCATATTAAATTTTTCTGGCAATGAAGTACAAAAAAGATGCATGTGTGAGATTCGAAATCAAGGCTTGATCTCTTTTTTTTTGGGGGGGGGGGGTTCCAGGACAGCTCTACGTTTTTATCTGGTTTTACGCCACTGATGCCATGTCATCAGATCTTGTTTCTGGACAGTGAAGACAGGACTCCCAGACAGCTAACCATTTCAGCATGGCACTTTTCTACTGGTCACAGAATTCTTGGTAAAATAGTTCCAAGATAATATCAAAGTAAGATGTATTTACTTTACATAGGCCATGCATTCTTTATAATGTGTTTACTCCCAGCAATAGATGTATTTCAATAGGGATCTGAGTTTTACATTCTTTTTAAGGAATTCCGCTTTTTTGTAATTCAGAAAAAGCAGAATTACGCTTTTTTTTTCTATTAGTTCGGTACAAAAATAATGGACGATTTCAGAAATATACATTTATTTATAAAAATTCTTTTACCTTTCCAATACTCTGTAAATTATGTGAAACTGTTGCAGTGCTGACAGCAACTGCCTGAGACATTTCTTTAACACTTTGACGTTGGATTTTGCTAAACAAGTGCATTCTCTATAATGTTTTTACTCCTGGCAATACATGCATTTCGATTGTGTTTGGAACATTTACGTAATTACAAATTCTTGGTAGTTCCAAGATAATATCAATATTGTATTTACTTTACATAGCCCATACATTCTCTTTAATTTGTTTACTCCTGCATACATTTCGATTATGTTCAGGAAATTTCTGCAAGGAGAATATCAAATCATAAACTGCAAAAAAGTAAATTAATTTATTAAACAAAAGAAAACGAGAATTTATAGTTAAATGCAGACATAAACAAATATTTGCTTAGCTATTTCTACCCAGATAAAATAATGTATAAATAATCGACAATTTGAGAGAGGATAACCATTTTCTGTGCAAGGGGTGTAAGACTAGAGATGAGTTGGAACTCAGAGGTGGACAAAGTATATCTGGATGACAAAGCTACTGCGGTTCTTGAGAAGTTTTCTTACCTTGGTGATACCATTGGAGCACAGGATGCAGCAGGTGTTAGCATGATTGCAAGAGTTAGGGAGTGGATGGAGTAAGTTCAAGAAACTTCTGCCATTACAAACTAGCAGAGCGTTACTGCTGTCGATCAAGGGAAGGGGCTATCAGGCATGTGTATGTAGTGTGATTATATATGGAAGTGAAACCTGGCCAGTGAGGATGGAGAACATGCGTTGCACGAAAAGAAATAATCTGAAAATGATACGATGGATGTGCAATGTGAGTCTTAAAGACAGGCTTAGATCTGAGGACTTTAGAGTAAGATTAAATCTGGACAGTATAGGGAGATGTGTGCAGAACAGGAGATTTTGTTGGTATCGTCATGTTGAAAGAATGGATGAGAGTTCATGTGCCAGAAGATGTCGAACCATTAAGGTAACCTGTTCAGTTTACAGGGGAATGCCAAGTAAAACATGGGAGAAAGTGATAAGGATGGGCCTGTGGAAAATAGGGATAAATAAAGACCTGACCAGAGATAGGTTCGTTTGAAAGTGTATTTCTTAAAGCTGTCTAACGCATCCCAACATGTAGAACGAACGTTCAATCGATGATGATGATGATGATGATGATGATGATGATGATGATGAAATAAAACAAAAGTATACAAATTCGAATAGTGGAATAATAATAAATATTAGGGATAAAAAACAAAAAAAAGACCAATAAAAATATAAATTAAAATCACAAGGCAGGTGAAGCTTGGGCGGTAGCATTTGATATATCAAAAGCCTTAGACAAGACTTTCTCATGAAATTTAATTTGTACAGTATTACTGGACGAATATTTCATATAATCAGATCCTTCCTAGCAAAAAGAAAGATCCAATTTATCCTTGATGGCCGTACATTCAAACATGACATTTATGCAGATATACCCCAGGGGTCGATCTTTGGACTTTTATTATTCCTGATCTTCATAAACGACCTCCCTGATGCAATTGTGTCAGAGATGGGTATATTTGCTGATGACACAATGCTCTATTCTCAACATGTGGAAAAAACGATCATGCACATATCCAAGGCAATGACTGAATACTTAAAAAATGATCTCCAGTCTGTAATTGAATGTGAACATAAATGGATGGTAATATTTAATGCTACTAAGACAAAGCTCATTTCCTTTAACAACTGCAAGAAACCTTTTCAACCACCATTTGCCATGGCTAATAGCACCCTACCTGAGAGTTCATCATTGAAACTCCTCAACCTAACATACACAGGTAACATGAATTGGAACAAATGCATTGAAGATACGACCCAGTCTTTTGCAAGGAAAGTGGGCTCCCTCTACAATGCTTGAAACTTCTCACACCTGCCAGTATCCTATATATCTACAAAGTCACCATTTGCCCATGTATGGAGTATTGTTATCATATCTGGGCTGGTGCACCAGCCAGTAGTCTCTACCTCTTAGACATTGTCCAAAATAGATTCTCTAACTTAATAGGTCCCTCACTGTCTACCAAGCTCCAGCCCCTGTCCCATCGCCGTAATGTTGCCTCCCTGTGCTTGTTTTACAAGTACTTCAACGGAATGTGCTTTGATAAACTTGCTGCTCTGATACCCACTCAACGTGAATACCCCCGACCAACCCGACAATCAGCTAAATCCCACCCGTTCACTCTTGAGATCTCCAGATGTCGGAAGGCTTTCTACTCTAATAGCTTCTTTCCTCGAACTGCTAGCCTTTAGAATTTCTCTCTGCTCCATTTCCCTGACTATATAACATGCAGAAATTTAAATGTAGTGTGAACAAACCTCTCGCTGCACAACCCCCTTCCCATTTAAGATGCCTCTATGGATATGGCCTCTAATTCACAGTAGCCCCTTATGTCCCAGTGAGAATGTGACTTAAAAATAAAAACAATTAAGAATAGTTATAAATAGAAATAAATGAATAAATACACATGTATTGATAATTCTCATCTCTTTCAGGTTTTACCCCAAAAAACACAACCGATGCTTCACTTCTGATGATCAGATAATACCATGAAACTGCAGTACAATGTTAAAGCTAAATGCATAGTAATATGCACATGTATGTAAACTTCGCTTTCCTTTATTATCATCGTTTCTTTATCATCATCATTTTCTTACTTCCGACCTTCGTGCATTCTCAAGAGAAACATACATTTAATATGGCGACCGCCTGCTTAGAGAAGATACTCCAAGACAAACATATGGATCTGTTTTCCATGTTAATTTAATTTAAATCGGGTCCTTTCGGACCATTTTCATTTCGATTGTTCTGTGGTTCGCGGTACATCTATTAGGCTTATGGGAATCTCAAGGTGTTGGTTTGGGAGATTCGGACAAAGCACTGAGAATGGAGACTGGATTTGTGGGTGTTTAAAGCTTTCTGAGGCATCTGGAATTTCACAGGATGATTCTTTCAGACCCATCAATCCTGATCCGATATTGTGTTGCATTGTGTGCATTCAGCATTTTTCTGAAAATACACTTAGTCCTCCGGATGCAAAACAAAAATGGACATGCACAAATTATTTTTTGAGAAACCTAAAGTAACACGAAACAAAATGTCGAAAGTGAATTTAAAGAAAATCTAAAGAGTCATGCATATGTGCCACAAGGATAGGCACCTTTTTGCAGAGCTGGATTTCCCCACATTGAAGGCCGACCTTGTACCTGACTTTGCCTTTGTGGGGAGGCAAGTAACTAGAGACATTGCTACAGACGCTATTGAAGCACTTTGTCAATCAAATTTCTCTTGACACATTGTTTTCAATACCGCAGGTTGTTGAGTGCCTGGAAAGGTCAGAAGTCAAAACATCTGCTGGCCGACGCCGGTGAACTTAATACAATACAGCGATTTACTCTTGTTCTTTCTCTCTCTCTCTTTCTTTTTGTTTATGAATTCTTGTTTCTCTCCTCTTTTTTGCTTAATGTTTTCTTTCTCTCCCTTTTGTTGCCACGAGAGAGAAACATAGCAGTAGTTAAAAATCCATAAAATAGGGTAGATGCATGTCTGCCCAGCTCGGCGATTTGAGTTTTATGTTTACTGAACACAGCAGAGATAAAAACTATATTTTTATGTAGAATGCCTTGTTCACATTTTTACTAAATGTTCAAATTTCAGCATGATGGTCCCTTTCCCAAGATAATTAATTCTCTAAAGTGAATTAATGACGCTATACTATGACTGTATATTACCCATTAGGACAGGCAGCTTTTGACGACTGGGAAACAACATGGGCTCAAGAAACAATGGACACCCGCTGCTCGAAACGTAGATGTGATTTTCATGGCCCCCAGAAGCTAATGGAGCCATGCCCAGGAATGTAAAATTCCTTTCAGGGATATCTCCACAGCTCAGACACACCAAGACACATTCCACAAGCCACAATAGTACCACACATATTTGGATTTATAAAATTAGAATATTTGATATTCTCATTGAAACGTTTTTTTTAGCAACGCACACATTAGAGCCCCTTCTCCAACAGAGTGCTGCTATGTTGGATATGTTTTATTATTGCGGATAGCATGAGGGCAGAATAAAAAATATGAAAAAAGACAGTGATGAAGAAACGGTAATAAAGGAATGGTAGATTTTACATTTTTTTTTACTAACGAGTCACTGCTCATTAAATCCCAAAAGCCACTCGAGGACAAGGGTTAATGGTTTGCTTCAGGTGGATGGTGAGACAAACACCTTGAGGATTGCAGACCATGGTTGTATGTGGGCTGAATTTGATTACTTAATGGGACGGCTCAACATGAAACTGTTAACATTGGACTTGAAAACGACCATGCTGTAGTCAACTGGAAAGCAGCCCCATGGTATTATGTTTCACAGACGGACAGTTCTTGGAAAGAAACTTTGCTCATGCAAAGTTCCATTTAGTTTTAGGAACACAGAGGGAGAAAGGAAAATTATTTACAGTGGTTGTAGCTAAACATGTTTTTATTTATGTACATTTATTTCTCGCAGAGACAGTTTCGTCAAAGAGAAACATAAGAATAAAACATGATACATAAAAGGGGGTGAAGATCATGGACGTAGTTATTAATGAAAAAGCTATGTTAAAAGACTACGCTAATTGTCCCAAGCACAATTGAAATGCATATATTGCCAGGGTAAATAGAGAGAGAGAGAGCGCGCGAGAGAGAGAGAGAGAAAGTTTGTAAGAGGGATATAATAAAATATGATACATAAAGAGGAGTGAAAATTACCGACATAGTTACTAACGAAAGAGTCTACGTTAAAAAAAACGGTATTAGTATAGTTTGTGACCCATGCTAAAACCGACTTTTCGTTGTCATCTTCTGGCTGTTTACGTAAACAGTTGTAAGATGTCAACCCACACACAATTGAAATAAATATGAATTGCCAGGGCAAACAATTTATAGAGAGAATGCACGAGGGTGATGTAAAGTAAGTAGGACTTGATATAATCTTGCAACTATTCTTAGAAGGAATCCTGCAAGCAGTAGAAAAAGGGTCATTCTGATATGGCTAGCTGTCGTGGAGTCTCGTCTACACTGTGACCAGAAGCGAGATATGACAAAACGGTATCGACGGTGTAAAAACCACGTAAAAATGTAGCGCTAGGCAGAAACATGTCCACCCAGTTCAGAAAGAGGACAAGCTGCATATCTTTTCATACTTCTAAATAGAATAGTGCATCTCTTGTTGCCCGGTATGATTTGGGGGAGTTAACTTGAATATGGTTCAAGGAAAATAACTCCTGAATCAACAGGTTAAATCAAAAGTTACTGATATGTCACAACTATTTTCTACACAGAATAATCTGGTCCCTCTCAAACCAAAACAAAAAATGAATCTAGGTTCAAAATGATCTATATAATAAGACGCTGAGCTATTTCATCTTTGTACGTACGTTATCACCTTTCACACACACATTAAAAAAATGAGATCGTCATATCAGTATTGGTGATTGGTGATTAATCTGATGTCGCTAAGGTAAAAAATTCCAACTTTACCCATTTTAAAATGAATTGTTCATAAATCAAATTATGTCACCCCCGTCATTTAAAATGGGGCAATTTGAAATAAATAAAAATAACATTTGTTTCATTGATTTAAAGAATATTTAGTTGACAATTATTTTTATGGTAATATGACAGAGAATATTTATTGTTTTAAAACGAATTAAATTGCTACAATTTTAAAGAAATATAGAAAAGACATTCGTTTTATTTATTTAAAGAATGATTAGCTGACAATGATAATTATTTTTACGGAAGAAGAAAGAGTAATTTTTTCTTAATAGTATTGATCCTGACAAACATTTATTATTTTAAAAGGAATATTATTATTAACAACAAATTTTACAGATTGTTGTAGAAAGCACTCTAGAATTTTACGGCTCATGCTAGTAATCTATATAATAATATGCTATGGTAATGTCATGTTCGTACGTACGTTATCACCTGTCACCTCTTTTTTAAATCATGGGATTACCCGATCGGCAAAGTTTCATTTATTTGAAGAATATTTAGCTGACAATTATTAAATTTAAATTGTAACAATAAATAAATTAAATAAAACGGTTAAAACTTTCGTTTTTTTTATTCAAAAGAAAATATTGAGCTGATAATTATTTTTTTACAGTAAGAAGTCAGAGAATATTTATTGTTTTAAAAAGATATAAATTGTTACAATTTTGAATAAATAAATAAAATAAATAATAAAATATTCGTTTTATTTATTTAAAGAATATTTAACTGACAATGGCAATTTTTTTTTGCGGGGGGAAAAAGGAGACAATTTTCTTCAATACTATTAAACCTTACATAAATGAATTATTTCAAACGAAATATTATCAACAGTGAATTATGCAGATAGATGAAAACAGCAAACATGGAATTTCCACAGGTCGCGCTATTATTATACTATAATAATAATACGTTATGCATTTCGTGTTCGTACGAACGTTATCACGTTTAATCCACACGCTAGTTTCAATAATAAATTAATGAAATAATTACGTCTTTTTGTTGTTTTTAAATAAACGACTTTTAAAGTTTGAAGCAAAATATGCAAATAAATGAGATGCCCGAAAAGACAGGCAGACAGACAAACAGACAGACTGCTCTCTTAAGTGATTATGACCTTCAGATTATGAATAATAAAATTGTGACGACTTTAAGTTTTTTCCAGTTAAGCAGGTTCAACAAGAAATAAGAATAACCAATGTTTTTTTATGCAGAAGAAAGAACTTTTGTTGAGTTAAGTCAATATGATTGAATTTACTAATGACGCAGCCTGTACAAATAAACAGATTTTCAAGGCAGATTGTAGGATAGGAACTAAAACTGACCCGGTCACTAAGTTATTTATATATATATATATATATATATATATATATATAATATTTTTTATATAAATATTTATTATTTTTACCTACAGACATATGTGTTTCATGCTTACGCAATCTTCAGTATAGGAGATAATAATTACTGCTGGTCATGGATTCGAACCCAGTTGCAAAGTAACCTTTGACTCTGCAGCCTGGTATTCAACCCCCTAGGCCACGATAAATTAATATGGGAAAGAAGAGAATTTAAATTCTATATAATGTCAAATCGGCGGACATATACTGTAAGCTTAGTCATATAGTGTTCAACAGCAGAGGTGGGAACATCGCATTACACATAAATTGACAGCTTATTATAAATTCTCCTAAAGACCCAATCCTTTTTTTTTTTTGAAGAGGGCGATAACAATATTTGTTATATAAATATTTATTATTTTTACCTATAGACACATGTGTTTCATACTTATGCAATCTTCAGTGTAGGAGATGATAATTACTGCCGGTCGAAGGATTCGAACCCAGTTGCAAAATTACCTTTGACTCTACAGCCTATTATTCAAGGGTATTAGAAATAATGTTTTTATAAATATGAAAAATTCCTAATAAGATGATTTATGCTCAATATTGGGAATAGAGCATTATTATGGTTAAATGAGAGTGAAAGTAACGAAATTTTTTACAGACTGAACATATTTATTTTCATATTTTCATAATATATATGCAACAAAGCAGATGTGAGTCCTTTAAATTCGAACTTTTCAAAGAAGAAATTGTCTTCTCATCAGAAGGTTAAGCTAAGTTTGAAAATTACGAAAATTAGTTTAAAATATTTAAAAAAAAATTATATAAATTATTAAAGAAGTTTTTAGGAAATGCAAATTCTTTTTGAAGGGAAATTATAACACCAAAGGCTGAGAAAGAATAAACGTTATAATTCAAAAGAAAAAAATAAAGAGTTTGAAATTGATATATTTTTTTAACCTCCTGATGAGAAAAAATTTTTACTTTGAAAAGTTCGAATTTAAAGGACTCACATCTGCATTCTTGCATATATTATGAAAATATGAAAATAAATATGTTCAGTATGTAACAATATATTTACTTATTTTCACTCTGATTTAACCATATATATATATATATATATATATATATATATGGGAAGAGAAGGATGAAAGTAATCCGACATGATGGGAAAATGAAAAAGGAAAACCAAAAAATGGATGTTTTTTATGTGTACATCAACGTTTCGTCTTTATTTATAAGACTTCATCAGGATGATAAAATAGAGAAAAAATGTCATGCAAGTACAGATACATGTAAGGTAGACATATTGGGAGGAAAAATAGAATGAAATAGTGGCCACTGCTGGGTGGACGTCCGTATTTGTTTTTCATTTTCCCATATATATATATATATATTATTTCATGTATTCACATAAAATGTTATAAGGAGATATAATATTTTATGTATCGATTTTCAGTATTTACTTCAACAGTGCTCAATATGTGAGTAGAGCCTGACGATTCCCTACGAGGATAAAATGCGGAAGCCTCTATCTCTCTCTATATATATATGGATAAGTTTAAAGAACTCAAACTCTTGCGATATTTCAAGGAGATTGCATAACACAAAATTTATTGATAAATTAATTAAAGTAATTACATTCTGCAGTATCACATAGCTGCTGCTGCTTCCTTCAATGTCTTAAAGCTTACACATATATATGCACATAAAATAAACACATACATTAATTTATCATTAATGTCACTCACATCAGCGTTGTTACTATTGTTTCATTCTATGCACACACAGAGCATTAATGTACATTGAATGTATATATGTAGAATCGAACACAGACAGAGAGAGAGAGAGAGAGAGAGAGAGAGAGGGAGAGTAATGAAAAACGTAGTAATACCATTGATCACTTTTAGTACTCCCATAGTGTTCCTCATATTTCGGCTGACAATCATTCTGACTAATTAACTCTTATTAGCTCTTAAGTGCCTCTTGGTCTTAATAATTGGTGACCTAATAGTTAAAAAAAAAAGTAAATTAAATATTTAAAAGGTCAAATCTCAGTAAAATAGGCTATTTACTAAAAATACAAGTTTGGGAAATTGAATCAATTCGATAGAAACAGCTGCTGTTCAATTTGAAAAATTGAATTTTGCCATTTAAAAATCGATGATTTTAAAATGATCAAATTCAATAGATTTTTTTTTACATATCTAAAAAACAGACAAACATGACTAATGATCAATATTGTCTAAACTTCTGAGAGAACAATGTTGCAAGCTGCAATTAAGCCGATATTCTTGAACCGAAAAAAAGTATGAAGGTCATGTCTGCCAAGCTCAAGCTCCTGTCACATCGCCGCAGCATTGCATCTTTGTACTTGTTTGAAAAGCACTTTCACAAAATATGCTCCAATGAACTTATTGCAATTGAACCCTCTCAATAAAAATACCCTCGACATCCCGACTAGCAGCAAAACCCCATCCCTTCATTGTAGAGGTCCCTAGATTTCAGAAGATTTTATACTCTAATAGCTTCTTTCCTTTGAATGCTTGTCTTTGAAATTCCCTCCCTGTTCCCTGTTTCCTCGACTGCACTAACAGAAATTTAAATGTAATGTGAACAAACATCTTGCTGGCTAACTCTCCATCCAGATTGTCTCCTTATAAATCTGGCCCTTATCACAGTAGCCCCTTAAGCTTCAGTGGCAAAATGCCGTGTTTGAGGCAAACAAAAATATAAAATAAATAAATAAAATGGATTTTGCAATAAAAAAACACATTTCACTACACTTCTTGGCCTTCACGCTAGGATCAAAGTGTAGTATATGTAGACTTGCTGTATTTTTCATTTTTTTTTCATTAGAATTTTTTTTTTTTAATTGTATATATAAAATTTTATTCCAGGACAAGAAATACAATTTCAAACCAACAATCATGTGAAGACAAACCAAAACAAGTCAAATTATTTATAAAACAAAAATGTGAGAGAAAGAGAAGCAAAGAGACAGATACAGACATAGGTAGATAGGGAGGGGGAGAGAAAGAAAGAGAGAGTCAACAGATGACGATTAGAACGGAAGTGACGCCGCCGTTACTGACATAGCGTTGCCATGAACGATAGCCAGGGAGATGCGTCGGAACAACCAGGCTGACCCACGGGGCTCGTACCTAGACGTTAAAATCCTCCGATCAATGTCCTGAAAAAATTTAATAGTCTCGTGGCCAAGCACACCCGACGTTTCCACTGAAATTGGTTGGAAGACTTGCTTGTTTTCGGTTCTAAAAAAAGCGGAAAACAGTGAGAGGTATATTTCTTAGAAAGAGTTGGAAGGGCTTTACTAATCAGTCTTTTGTTGCCCCCTCCCCCTATTTATTTTATTTTATTTATTTATTATTCAAAGGAATTTATATATATATTCTACACTGATGATTCTGCAAGGATGAAACATATATGTATGTAGATAATATTTAAAAATACTCATTATTAAAATAATTATTTGTGTCCCCTTCTCAGCTGGGCCCTTTAATGGGGAATAAGAGAAGTCGTCAGATCTAAGCTATAATAGTAGTTCCTTCCTGTTGAACACTGTTATGACGACTGACTGTTGCTGTCCACATCCTTGACACATAAATAGAGTTTATTTCTCATCTCGTCCATAGCCATTCATATAAGCCTCATTTGTTGGCGCTCTCGGAATTAGAGTTAAATGTGACTCTTGTTCTGTAGTTCGAATCGTGCGACTGGTTTGAATGGTTATTTCTACACTGATGATTCCACAAGGATGAAATGTATACGTATTTAGGTAATATTTAAAAATATTTATTATTAAAATAATTATATTTATTTATTTATTTATTAGCAAATTTACAATCCAACAATTGGGTATATTTTAAGTAGTATAGCTCTTAGAGTAAATGTGGTATTGTGGTGATTGCTAATGAGTCTAGTAAAGAGTAGGATAGACAGAAGATGACTTCCCACATTTTAGATAGCCTTGTGCCTAATTTGTTAAAATGTACATCATATTTTTTAAATAAGTATTTCAAAGTGTTCTGTCCTCAGTGAAGGAGAAATCCTTCTAGACTAAGGCAATTCTAATTGTTTTGTCCCAATGCAGAGTGCCTCATTTTTGGGCAGCTGTTTTTTCCCACATTAAAAATTGACCTTGTGTCAAACTCTGTCCTCGTAGAGAGACAAGTAAATAGGAACTGTAAATATTATGCCTTTTCTTACATTTCTTTCTACTTGCATTAAAAAGTAATGTTGAAATTTAAGTGATTGATTAAATATATATTTACTACTTCATGTCAGGGTCACCATTTTTAGTAGTGATGGTCGGTTAGAATGGATGAAGTGAAGGCAAGTAGATATCGAAGACTACCATACCAAAAGGTTTCCGTAGAGGTCGATGACGCTTATGACTCCATGTTGAAAGCTGTTAAATGAAATGTCCTTCTGAGGTGAAGAAGAAAGAACAGACAACGGAATTGTTATATAATAAAAAGTACCTTTTTATTTTGCTGAACTGGAAAGAGATTAAAAAGATTAAATACAGAAAATAGTAAACTTCACAAAATGTACGCCACGCTCCATAACAAGTTTTGGTGTGGGCTGGTGAATTGGAAGAGCCAACCACGTCCGATTCGTATGACTCCCGAAATCCAACTGTTTTCGCAGCAGAAAAATTCTATGGGCGGGCTTTGAAGAACTGTATTCATATTCCAAGCCATTCTATTGGTCGATGGGCCAATTACTCAGTTCTTAACTTTGTCTGTTTACATAAATAGAAAATAGTACATCAAAACATGCAACTGCTACAGCCATTTTGAAAAATGGTTATGTTATTTCACTCAGAAAACAAAAAGGGTTGCTTTATTTTTCAATATAATCTCCATTCTTCAAATGACATTTTCCTTTTGTATTCTTTCAGCAAGAGAATTTTTTTTTAACTTCATCATCGTAATTTAGCAACAATTGACATAAAAAAAGGTAACGGTCATCATCTGTGTGCTGTACCACGGCCGTCGTAAAGGAGGCCAGAGCGTTGGAAAATGACGTCATGCTCTAAAGTAACAAACGAGATCTGTCAAACAGTCAGACTATGTGCATTTTGACCCCTCCCTTCACTTAAAAATTCATCAAAATTCAGGAAATCAACCAATTAAAAATTTTCAGTATTTATTAATTAACGATCACGGAATATAATTAACCCATTACTTTATTAGAAATATTAGTGCAAATGTATTATTTCGTGTAATTTGTGTAGGCTAGACAGCAAACATTAAATTAATACTTAATAAAATGGTGTTGTCATAAATTTTTGAATTTTTAAAACATGTCAATTTTTCTTCGAAAAATTATTTGTCTGATTTAATATTCATATTAGTTCATTCTTTCTGGATTATTTTTGATAATCTTTGAGTTGATTGTTATGACAACCTGGTCTACATCGAATGAAAAGACTAGTATCAGTTATTCTTAGGCAGTTTTATTCTTTATATGAACATTTCATTATCATTAGTTCTAGCTGAATAATTTGATAAGAGTTGCTCTCATTCCGAAAAATATGAATGATATTTCTTGATTATTTTAACTTAAAAGTAAATCAAACATAAAAGATTACAAATTCAGTAAAGTAACACAAAATCAATAATTCAAAATAATTAATTAATTGAACATTTATTCAAATAAATTAAAATATGTGTTTTTTTTTGTTGTTTTTTTTTCTAAAACGAACAGTTTATCTACAATATAGTAAAAATTTGTAATAAATTAAAACAGTCATGTTTTTTTTGTGGGGGGAGGGATTTCTTTTTTCTAAACAGACAGTTTATTTACAATATATTATTATTTGAATATCTCACTTATTTCGTTGGATTTGCACACACATTTTGGATGAAACTTAGTAATTAGTCTAAAATTGTATTTTTTATCCCGAAATAAAATTTTAATTAATTTTTTTCAGACTTGAAAATCGGACTTTAATGCAATACCTTAATCGTTGGAGGGCATGTTGTAATTTTCTTTCGCACTTGCCATCTATAAAAAAGGAAATTTGTTTGAAAAAAGGAACAAGTTAACAATGATTTCCAAGTGAATGAATAATCCTTAGGAGGGGGCCGTATTCTTAGCAGGGGAATAAAGTCACAATAGCAGGAACAAGTTAACAATAATTTCCAAGTGAATAAATAATCTTATCTGCTCGCTTTGATTACTTGGTGACAACAAATGGACACATTGCGCGTTAGCACCTTCGGGCACTTCCGGTCCTCATTGATAGTGGTTCTTACTCCCACTATCAATGACGTCAACAGAAAAACTTGACTCAGTTAACAGTTAGAATGGATGAAGTGAAGGCAAGTAGATATCGAAGACTACCATACCAAAAGGTTTCCGTAGAGGTCGATGACGCTTATGACTCCATGTTGAAAGCTGTTAAATGAAATGTCCTTCTGAGGTGAAGAAGAAAGAACAGACAACGGAATTGTTATATAATAAAAAGTACCTTTTTATTTTGCTGAACTGGAAAGAGATTAAAAAGATTAAATACAGAAAATAGTAAACTTCACAGGACATTTCATTTAACAGCTTTCAACATGGAGTCATAAGCGTCATCGACCTCTACGGAAACCTTTTGGTATGGTAGTCTTCGATATCTACTTGCCTTCACTTTATTACGATGGCCGTGGCTGTACTCAGAGAAATTCCCAATTTTTCAGAAATTGAAACCCTTCTGTTAGCCAAAATAATTGCACCAACAGTAATCTACTTTGATAGAATTAAGAAAAACATGAATTACCACAGAATAGCAGCTTTATTTAATACTTGCAGGACTATTCAGCGTCGCTCGGAGTCCTAATTTCTGTAAATCTCTATTGTTATAAAGTTAGGTATGTTTATATACGTGCATGTACAGGATTCACTCCAAAACTAATTAAACAATCATTATGAATTTGGGGACACATCTTCTAGGCGTAAGGGGTCCAAATGTGGGCTACATTTAGTTTAATTTAGTTCTATACAAAGAGGGTAAAAAAGAAGGTGGGAGCTTTCTGTGAAAATTCATATACCGCTGTTTTTATTTTGTGAAATTTTAACAATAGGTATTAGACATCAATTAATCAATATTATCCAAATTTCAGTTTCTTTCGGGTATTTTAAAATGTTTTTAGTGGGGAATAATATGGGCACAACTTCTCATTTGAAAATTCAAATATTTCAGATTTGCATTGAATTTGATGCATAGTCATTAGACACCAATGAAGCAAGATTCCCTTAATTTCAATTTCTTCTTAAGACCCGTTAAGTCTAAGCCTTAAATTTGAGATATTTGCTAGAATCGAAATCACATAATGGAGTTTGATTAAAATTAGAATAAGGATTCTAGACATAATGTTTAGTATCATATCTTTATTTTAATCTTTGTAAAGGGACATAAAAGTGGTGCAAAACTGTTGTTCTGTTCTGAGAATTAACTTTACCTGTCCTTGGACGGATATTCTTCTAGTTGTATAGATTACATAAAAAAGTAAAAAAATCAGCTGAATATTGTGGTTTTTAAAGTACATTTTGGGACAAAATTAGAGTGAAAATTATTCTGATGCCCCGGGTGAGATTTGAACTCACAACCTCTGTCTCTGAGTGTGACATGCTAACCAATTGATCCACGTCACTAAGTACAGAATCCTGATGCTGTTAAATACATAACCCACACCTGTTGTTGTTTTTTTCTTAATTTCTTTCTCTCTCTCTCTCTCTCCTTGTAGAGTCGAATGTAGGTCAGAGGAGAGGAAGACTAATAGCCAACGAAACAGTGTATATAGAAAAACGTTATCTTGTTAAATTTATCCCTGTTGTTTTGGGTGACAGGCATAGTAGATGTGGCTATGAGGGTAAGTACTTCTCCACCTTACTTTATTCATGACTAATAATAAAATAGAATGTCGATCAGAATTAAATATTAAAATCGATGAAATTCATCGAAAATAATTGTTTTTTAAGAACACGGGCCAATATATTGCATATAAGTCTGACAAAATAGATTGTTTTATCTACCTTTTCTTAAGAAAGTTATTCCGGTCAATGAAATCGGGGAACATCTGACTTCACTTTATATATACGGTTTAAGTTGTAGCATACCAGGCAGCAATTTTTCAGTTTTGAGAGTACTTTTAAAGATAATCCAGGAAGTTTATCATCATTTCAGCTGTGCACGCCATTGTGGGCCTGCCTGTCCTGTCCTCATCTTGAATACTATTTCGACCTTCTTTAAACAATTTAGCCTATTTATAAACATTGTTTTGACTAAAAGATGCTTCTTTGTAGACATAAACCATTCTTGTGTAAATTTTGCGTAGTAAACTAGGGGCAAACGAGTGGTTGGTGAAAGTTGTTTAAGCAATGTGCAGACATGCTCATAGTCATGTTAGAATTAACAGCACATTTAGTGACAGCTTTAATGTTAAAGGGGGAGTGCATCAGGGTTCTGTACTGAGTCTGTTGCTTTTCATTTGTGTTTTAGAAGCATAGTCCAGGGAGTTTCGTACAGGTTGTCCAGAAGAGATGATGGGTCTTTCAACGTGGCTATACCATCGGAGTCTACACTTCTGCACACATCTTCCTATGCTGTCCAGATTTAATATGCCTCTGAGGTCATAATAACTAAGCCTTTCTTTAAGAGTCACATTACACATCCATTCTATCATTCTCATATCATTTCTCTACATGCAATGCATTTTCTCAACCCTCATTGGCCAGGTTTCACTTCCATATATCATCACACTGCGTACAAATGCTTCATAGACTCTTCCCTTGGTCTACAGTGGTAATGCTCTACTGGTTAGTAATAGCAGAAGTTCCCTGAACTTACTCCATCCACTCCTAATTCTTGCAATCCCACTAGCACCTGCACCACCCTGTGCTTCAATTGTATCACCAAGATAACAAAACTTCTCAACAACCTCAATAGCTTCACCATCCAAATATACTTTCTCCACATCTGAATTCTCATCCATTTCTATTTTCAACCAAGATGAGAATAGTAGTCTAAATAATCCAAATAATTTTAAGTAACTATTTTTAACAAATTATTAATTAATCGTTTTTTATTGTTTTAAGTTTACAAATCACGCTCATTATTTGATCAGATCATTTTATAAATAGAGATTATACAAATAACAAAAAAATAGTAAGAAAAACAGAAGTGGCTGTAACTGCCAGTTAGGGTTAGGTAAGGGTTAGGATCAGGATTAGATTAGACCGTTTTGTTGCGATAAACAGACCCAAGCCGTAGTCTCTTGTTTGACATGTTTCGATCGTGAAAACTTTTTGGCTGGTTTATAGCCACATACAAAAAATGGTACTTTTGAAATTTCTGGAGCAATTTCGTTTCGGTTAATTTGGGTTTTGTATTGCCTACTACTCTGCTGTTCCATTATTTTATTTCCCTTAAAAAATAAAACCATAATGAGAAAAAAATCTTATTTTGGAACATTCATAGATTAACACCCTCTGCTGAATCACACCTCCGCCCTGAAAAAAAAAATTAAAGAAGAAAAATGAGATTCTACATTTTTAAGGCGATTATGTGTGAACACCCTGAAAAACTTAGCGGAAAGAAAGAGGAAAAAAAAAATAAAACAATTATTTTAAAATTTGAGATGAGGATCAGTTTCGTATATCAACTTAATATAAAATGATCCTCCATTTCCAGGCCATTCTAGTGTTTTAGAACAGTTGACAAATATTTTTACCACTAACCCTAAGTCCGAGTGGCTGTCAGTTAAGGTTAATTTGGGGTTAGGTTTAGGATTAGTTGAAAAGATCGTAACGAATGTTTAAAAAAATAATTTATTTGAGAAAAATAATTTATTGGAATGTTTAAAAAAATAATTTATTTGGAAGAAAGAATGTTTTGAAGAAAAAAATATTGGGGAGGGTGAAATGCAGCTATATCACTGCAAATTTGATAGAAAATGTTCTTGTCTTTATGATTTTGTCGCCACAGAAAGAGTAAAAAATATCGGTTACTAAACTGACTTGACATCTGTAAGAGGAGAGAATACAAAATAGAATAACCGAAACAAAATTGCTCCAATCAAAGTTCAATCGCGCATTTTTCTTTCTTCGTATATTTTGTGTTTTAGTTCCTTGTCTCTATTTACTCCCCCCCCCCACAAGGGCAGAGTTAGACACAAGGTCGGTTTTTAATGTGGGGGAAAATCCAGCTCCCTAAAAAGGGGCATTGGATTAGGACAATAATAAAAATTGCCTCAGTCTAGAAGGATTTCTCCTTCACTGACCGAGGACAGAAAAGTTGAAGTGTGGTATCAGAACAGATACTACACTTTGCTCCCTCGTGTATTATGTTTCTTGTCTTTTTCTATTTATCTATTTATGCTAAATTCCGGGGTGTGTTTTTAAAAAAAATTTTTGATCATGTGACATGTGCAAATTCACTTTTGGTCTATTTTCGGTTTGGGTCCCATCTAGCCAGGGAGCACCCAGCCTGCTTCCATTTCTTGCCTCTACCACCATTCAAAAAAAAAAAAAAAAAAAAAGAAAAGAGAAGTCAGAAAGCAAAGATAGGTCGGTAACTGTTTTGCTTTCTTCTGCATCACTGACTAATCCTGCAAGTGTTCAATTAGTAGAAGTACCAATTACATTTAGCGCTCACAGATTGCGTTCGCTTCTTCACGTTTTTACCAGTCGACAAAATGAATCATTTTTTTGGTGGGGACTTTAGACGTTGATGCAATTTAATGCAATTATCTTTGTATACTGTTTTCTGGTCGAAAATAAACTCAAGAAATTGCACACGCATATATTATTTTGCAACAAAAGTTCTGTACGTTTTTTAAGGCACAAGACAATTATAGGATACCTAAATGCCACTCATGGAATCTATTATATAAAGGGTAGTTGTCTGTCTCTCTGTCTGTCTGTCTGTCTGTATGTATATCCAGCTAAAACTAAAAAATACAAAAGAAACCCTCATAAAGCTGGCATATTCTTAATTGGGGTTTTATTTACCTCCCCACGAGGTTAGGAACAAGGCCAGTTTTATCTTACTCCCACAAGGTAAGATGTGACCCAAGGTCGGGTCGGGAAAGTGGGACTTGAAAAGCCAGCACCCGAGAAGGTGAGCACTCTGGCCATTAAAAATTGCCTGTGCAGCCCCGTCGGCATTCCCCGGTAGGGGCGCCTTAGGCAGTAAGCAATAAACTAACTCCTCCCCAAAGAGGGGAGGCAAAGCCTGGGAGGGTGGACCTCCTAGAACTGCACAGGACCAACCCACAGACCGGTGGAATCAAGACCCGAAGGTCAAGACGATACCGGTCTATAGGGTGTAGTATCCATCGGAACAGATACTACACTTTGATCTTGGCCAAGGCCATGGGGTTTCCCCAGATGAATAATATGTAAAATTAAAAAAATGTTTTCATTCTTTGAGGGTCAACTGGACTAGGTTTCAATGTTTGGAAAGAAAATGCCGACTCATCCCTCGAGGAATCTATTGTATAAAGAAGAGTTGTACATGAGCTAGAGAGGAATGGGCTGGGCGGAGGAGAAAGAGGGGGTTTGGGAGGGAGAGGAGGAAAGAGATAGAAGTTTTAATAGAACCATGTTACACTTTTGCTCCGGGCAACGCCGGGTATCCCTACTAGTCTTTTATATAATGATCAATTGTCTGTGCGTATGTGTGCTTGTATGTCCAGCTAAAAGTAAAAAACTACAAAAAAAAAACACCCATAAAGTTGGTATATTCTTGATCGGCGTTGCCCTGGCTGAATAATATCTGAAATATTTAAAAAATTATTAATTCTTTGGGGGTCAACTGGGTCAGGTTTCGTGGTGTGTGTGTGCTATTTTTCAGCTATTTCCAATGTTATCTATTATATAAAGGAGAGGTGAATGACTTACATTATTATTATTATTATTTTCAATAGAGAGGAATGGGCTGGGCTGAGGTGAAAGAGGGGTGTAGGGGTGAGGGATGTGGAAAAACGAGGAAGGGAGAAAGATAGAAAGATAGAGAGACGGATTGAGAGAGGTAGAGAGATAGAAGTTTTAATATAAAGATGTTACACACTTTTTAACCTCTTCTATTTTGTTTTTTTATGGCCCCAGGTAGTCCTGCTAGTCGTCAATAAAATTCACAATCTTTTTTGCAATCCAACCATATTTGGTACAAATAAACTTGAGTAGATGTCTGACTTGTTCATTAAGTTTTAGTCGTGAATGTCCAACAGTCTTTGTATTTTACAACACAGACCAATATGTAACTTTTAGGAATGATCGAACATATTTTTTTTTAATGATAATCTATTGATCACAAATACAGGGGAGAAAAATCAACTTTATATAAGATATGTATCTCTATCTTTATAGAGTTAGGTATGTGTATATGCTTATATATTTGTATGTATAGGATTCACTACTAAATTGATTAACCGATCATTATGACTTTTGGAACATAAGTGCAAAGGATCCAAAGGTGGACTACATTTAGTTTAATTTAGTTTTATGCAAAAAGGGAAGACCTTTGTGAAAATTCAGATACCTTTTATTTTTGTGATATTTTAATAGCTATTTGTTATGGCTGATCTACCTATTTCATGAATAAATGGACTTAACCAGACACAATAAATACAGTTACATCTAAACGTCGTGGCAGCAATTGGTGGCAGTTATGGCCCCAGAATCAGACGCATACTTCTGTAACATACTTTTGTTAATTATACCACTGTGTTTGTCTTGGTTATTACTGGTCTGCAAGGCCACAGCACTATTAGACATCAATCAATAAATATTCTATAAATTTCAGTTTATTTGTAGTATTTTAAAATGTTTTTAAGGGGTATAATATAGACAAAACCTCCCATTCAAAAATTAAAATATATCAAATTTGCATTAAATCTGATCCATAGTCGTAAGACACCAATTAAGCAAAAGTCTTAAATTTTAGACATTTGCTAGAATCAAAATCATGTAATGTATTTTGATCAAAATTAGAATAAGGATTCTTAGACATAAGATATCATTATATCTAGATTTTAATCTTCGTAAGAGGACATAAAAGTAGTGCAAAACTGTTCTGTTCGGAGAATTCATTTTACCCGTCCTGGCACAGGTATTCTTCTAGTTTCTATATAATTTTAAACCCAAATAAATATAACTTTTTCACAATTTAAATCAAAAATAAATAATAGTATTAATAATTTAGATAGAAAAGCAAATTACATATTCAGAATTCATAATGACAAAACACATTAAATTTCAAAAATACAGTTAGAATTCGATTCCCAACTTGTTTGAACTTGTATTCAAATATATATATATATATATATATATATATATATATATATATATATATATAACCATTATTGTAACCAGATGCACGCTAATTATAAAGTAGACGAAAAAATAATAAAAATATTATATATAAACATATATCCCTTATTGATAATAACTCTAAACTCTGATTTACCATATATTATTGAAAATCGAAATTGGTTCACTTACTAATATAAAATAATCCGGCGTCCAAAAACAATTTACTAAAAACTACTAATGCCATATATGTGTTAAAATGTCCAGTGAGAGTATGTAATTGGCATGACGAGGACAACTATCTTTGGTTGCCTAACATGCCACCTCCGCCTCCTCCCAAAGCTCCACCCACCAACATCTAATAGCACACACAGTTTCCAAAAAAGACTTTCGTAATACAGTAACTCAAAAAACTGCTATCCTCACTGTTTGAAACTGTAGCTTTCGGCTCCCTATCCTCAAAGCATTATTCATTTGAACGCATAAACCTACTATCAACCAAGTTCGATACAAGGGTGGGGAAGGAATATTAAAATGTTTTTAAAACGGTTTTAATCGACTTTCTTAATAAATTCACCAATTTTAATTTTTAACATCATCACGTGCCTGAGAATGATTCATGCGAGTCGAAAGTGCTTGCAATTATAGTGAGTTCCTGTTTACACTGCAACATAACATCAGATCACTGGTCAGCAAATGGAAAGATTGGATCAAAAAAGGATTCAATTCTGATTAATCAAACTTGTATCAATATATATATATATATATATATATATATATATATATATATATATATTGTTTATTCCAAACAAGGCATATTGTGACTAAAACATAAGAGGCTACTGTGATTAGGAGCTATATTTATAGGGGGCATCCTAAGTGGGGAGTTGTGTAGCAAGATGTTTGTTCACATTACATTTAAATTTCTGCATGTCAGTACAGTCGAGGGAGCAGGGAGGGAATCCCAAAGACAAGCGGTCTGAGGAAAGAAGCTATTAGAGGAGAAAGTTTTCCCACATCTGGGGACCTATATCGTGAAGGGGTGTGATTTTGCTGGTAGTCGGGTTGGTCAGGGGTATTTATGGTGAGGGGGTACAAGTGCAGTAAGCTCATTGGAGCACATTCCGTGGAAGTACTTGTAAAACAAGCACAGAGATGCAACATTGCAGCAATGGGATAGGGTCTGGAACTTGGTAGACAATGTGGGACCTGTTAGGTTAGAGACTCTTTGTTGAACCCTGTCCAAGAGGGAGAGACTGTGGCAACAATACTTCATGTATGCGCGAATGGTGGCTTTATAGAGATAGAGGATACAAGCAGATGTGATCAGTTTTCTAGCCTGCTAAAGGGAGCCCACTTCCATACGGACGTATGGGATAAGAATTTCTCTGCTGACAATCGGGTCTACCGTGAAACTGCAGTAAAAGTATTAAAATAAGCCCTTATTAATAATTTATTATTGTTATAAAGCTTTATCTGAAAGAATATCGAGTCCTTTATCTGTATAACATCTGCTGGCTTGGTTTGGTTTTGTTCCGATCTTGAGAAGCTGATTTTCATGTTATATATATGTGAACGTGCATCCGTGTGCATTCACTGCATAAGCCATGATCGTCCATTTGTTGTCTTCATCTGAAAACGGGGCTCAATTCCGACACCGGTTGCAGTGTCAGTTAGGTTATCTCAGTCAGTGCTGCAATAGATTCTTCCTCCAGACAAAACCACAATTCCAGCTTAAAACAAGTAACAAAGGTCACAATCATACTTCTCTACCGAACGACAGACGTGCAATCAGAACTCTGAGCCTGACTGAATCAAAGCATAAGTTTAACCGAACAGTCAATCAGCTTTGGGCTCAAAGGACATTCTGTCTCTGAGAACCACAGAAAAACTTCTACCAACCCTGCCAGAATATATATAGATATTGGTGTCATTTGTGGTAGACCATCCAGCCACCTACTTGAAAATCATGGGCATAAAAAATTTACTTCCCAGGGGGTCTTGTATCTGAAGGAGCATTACTTTTTCCAAGATTCAAGCATGGAACCCTGTATTCAAAAATAAATTACTATTTCAAAGTTCAGCTTAATTTTTTATGGTCCCTCTTCTCTTAGATATTTCTCCCACAACAATCCTGTCATCCGCACGCATTGCAACTATGAAACCCTCTAAACACACAGCATTGCACATGTTTACATATATAAATTTGATGCCTATGAAATGGAAGATTCCTGCTCTTTGCTTAGATTGTGTATATATGGCTTGGCTAATTTGTCTGGGTGGATTTTGTCATCGTGTTCGGTATGTTTAATTATTATGGTTTGCGCCCCCAGGGAGTCAAAAGCCCCCAAAATGGCAAAAAATTACCCTTTTCTCCCATAACGTTTGATCCATCCATTCAATTTTTCTGAAACTTGGTCAAAATGTAGAGACAATTGTTCTGGATATAAAATGAGCATCCTTGACCTCAGAAAAATTCTGGTTCGCGCCCCCAGGGGGTCAAAAATTCCCCAAATTGCCCAAATTTATTGCATTTTACACTCGCCACATCGAGTCACATACAGAGGGGGACCACGCATGCGCGGCTTGTTATTTCTTATTTACTTGATGGTTTGGCCTTTTTAAAATTTCTATCCTCATTGTTTAATGAGACTGTCTCCTTTCATGTTGGTGCTTTTGGTATCTCACATGGTGGTTAACTGTAGTGTTGCTCTGGGTGAAATAATAACTGAATTGTGTCAACGTTTGGTTATGGGGAAGTGGTATTTTGATCATTACTGCGGGAGAGCCATGAATTTAATAATTGTTCTGTGTTTTTTTTTAATCTCCGAGAGAGTTACATGGTAAACAGCTGATGATCCCCTTTTCTATTTCACCTTTTAAGTTTAGGTCCTCTATTTATGTTTCACTATTTATGTTTCACGGCTGATATAGATTATTCCCCTTTGGTATTTTGAGAATTTTTCAGTAGATGCAGAAGGTGCTCCCATCATCGATTAGGTGGCTACAATCATACACACGAGGGATTTTTTGTGTGGATGATATTAGTCTGTGACTCTTCTTCATGATCTACCCACCTTGAATGATATATTACACAAGATAATCAAGAACACTTAAGCTTCTTCACCACAACAAGGTTTCATCCAAGAAGAATATGTGAGGAAGCAAAATAATTTTCTCAAATCTTTTCTAAAAACCTACACACCAAAAACACAGAGCCTCCCCCCTCCACTCCTCTTTCCCCACCCCTCCACTTTTTCACTCACAGCCATCCACATTAATTTCATTCAACCCCACCCCTCCACTTTTTCACTCACAGCCATCCACATTATTTTCATTCCATGCCACCGACTTCCTTCAACCTGGACCTCGGTCCTGTGCTCCCAGTAGTGGCTACTACTTCTTCTCATTAACCCATCATGTCAATCCAATATTTTCATGTACTTGTATGACATTTTTCTTAAAATTATCATCCTGAGGAAGTCTTACAAATAAAGACGAAACGTTGATGAATACATAAAAAAAACATCTTTTAGGTTTTTTCTTTTTCATTTCCCATTACGTCGGATTACCTTCATCCTTCCTTTCTCATATATATATATATGTATATGTGTGTGTGTGTGAGATAAAATACATGATATATCATAAAATGAAATGCTGTGGAGACAGGATATATGAAAAAAAAAGTGTAAACAATTAAACACAGGAAGAATCATTAAAACGAGAGATTTACCAGTTTCGTTCAAATCAACAAACGTCTCCAGAAAAAGTGAAGATTGAATAACGGCAAAATATAGGAAAACGAAAACGCAAAACTGGATATTCTTTTGGCACGTGCTTAACTATTTGAATTAATTATTTAAATTAAACTATTTAAATTTCAAATCTTCACTTTTTCTGAAGACGTTCATTAATCCGAACAAAACCAGTAAATCTCCCGTTTTGATGATTTTTCCCTGTGTTTAATTTTTCCTTTTGTCTTTTTCATACACACATATCTATATATATTGGAGAGTTTGAATTACTTACTAGAGATCATCATCTAGTGTCTTCGGTCTCTCTGTAAAAGGGTTTGTCAGGACAATCTGACATGAGGATACTTCACCCTACAAGTAAACCCTGACTAAATATTCAAGATAACAATTTTTGAAGTCCCCAGAAGATCCCTTCAACACGGCTATACACTGGCTCATACAAGGAATGATGAACCTCAGGTAACAGCACTTAGCTGGATATTCCACCAGACCAGATGAATTCTTGTCCTGGAATCCGGTAAGACCAAGAGACCAAAAGAAAGATATACTATAACATAATTAACTGGTCAATTGGGGAGAGGAAAATTAATGTCCTTCACTTTTTTACAAACTCAACGTTTGAGAGAAAGAGGATAATCTTGATTGAACAGTCGGATATCTATGTATCTCATATAGAAATCAAGTTTTTGCCCCAGAACAAGGCCCTTTGATTTCTGAGAACTTACTTACTGAAGTAAAATGAATATATATATATATATATATATATATATATATATATATATATATTCATGGGGTGTTTGGCTTAAATAGACAAGTTAAACTGTTTAATTGTGGTAGTGGCTCTGAGGAGGTCGCATAAACTGAAACCTCAATTTGTCAATGTAAGCCAAACGACCCATATATATGTACCAGCTCTACTAATAATTACTTTAGTATCGAGAACTATTGGAACAGATATGTACCAAATTTATTACCTAATAACAAAATACCGGCTATGCTCCCTCCACCCTCCTCACATAGCCCCCTGCTCCTTCATGTAAAAGATATGCAGAAAGAAATTTAACTAGCCAATGGTTTTCTTTTCTCTTCTGACGATTGTATTAAAATGGCAAGAACTTTGTGATATGACACTGCAAATATGTCCTCTACTGCCTTTCAACACTGACATTGAATTGAACCGAAATCCTTAAACTAATAAGGTTATCTCTCATCTGTAAGAGAGAGAGAGAGAGAGAGAGAGAGAGAGAGAGAGAGAGAGAGAGAGAGAGTCTTACAAAAGTTATTCATTGCGCGTTGACCTTCTTAATAAGCAAGTGTGACTGACACCTCCAATTATGAGTCATCTGAATGTCACCATCTGATTGTATCAAATTAAATCTATCTAAGGACAAACTTAGTATACTAAATAAATGAAGAAAAATTACATCTAAATGAATAAATGCAAAGAAAATTTCCGTTTATCACTCCGAAATCAATAATAGTATTTACCTCCCCACGAGGTTAGGCACAAGGCCAGTTTTATCTTACTCCCACAAGGTAAGATGTGACCCAAGGTCGGGTCGAGAAAGTGGGACTTGAAAAGCCAGCGCCCGAGAAGGTGAGCACTCTGGCCATTAAAAATTGCCTGTGCAGCCCCGTCGGCATTCCCCAGTAGGGGCGCCTCAGGCAGTAAGCAATAAACTTACTCCTCCCCAAAGAGGGGAGGCAAAGCCTGGGAGGGTGGACCTCCTAGAACTACACAGGACAGACCGATAGACCGGCATAAATCAAGCCCCGAAGGCCAAGACAATACCAGTCTATAGGGTGCAGTATCCATCGGAACAGATACTAACACATCAATACTACAAAATCAATCAATAATGCAAAATAGTATTTTGAAATTCTCTATATACAGTACAGACGAACGATCCAAAGACAATCATTTGAATGTCTAATTAGCATATCTATTTTTTAAATAGTTCATAAAAAATTAATGTTTGGTGTTATACATTTGTAATTTTATTGTGTCATTTTGGCTGTCTATATGCAATAATTTCGTCAATGTTAACAGTAATTAATTAAAATGGTTTAATAAAAACATGGATAACTTTCTAAAAACCTGTTCTCTAACGTCACTCCCTAGAATTCTTACCGATAGGCAAAAGCGACAACTTTATTCGGCATTAAATAACCCAAAGATGGTTGATATGCCATAAAACAAACCAAACCAAACCAAACCAAACCAACCCTTTTACAGGAGAGGTCGCGGCCATTTTCACTCTCACACTAATATCTACTCCTACGGTCCGGCGACTTTTCTTAATAGAATGAAAATCACTGCAATTATTTCATATTTTTCTTGACGGTGTTATTTCTTATTTTAGTCACCTAAATTATTAACAGTGTTATTTGTACCACAAAAACTATGTACGCAAAACCGAGAAATTAAGTAAATTAGGCGTCAGGCAAAAGTCGCCAATTTGACTTGTTCATATATTCCGCTAATTCGGATTTTTAAAAAAGTATACGCAGTCAGAACGCCTAGAAAGAATGAAAGTGTATTTTTCGGGAGCATTCATTATTTTTATTTAAAATCTAGTGTAGTATTTAGACAATAATATATACTACACTAGATTTTAATTCAAAATAACGAATGCTCCCGAGAAATACACTTTCATTCTATCAGGCGTTCTGACTGTATATACATTTTTTAAATTCCGGATTAGTGGAATATATTAACAAACAGCTTACAGAGTACATCGAATGAGTCAAAATGGCAGCTTTTGCCTGACACCTAATTTACTTAATTTCTCGGTTTTGCATATGGGTTATTTCGTTTTTTTTAAAGAAATATATTGTTATTTAATATTTACATAAAAGGGCCTAGGTTCTGTATTCTGTTAAGTCTTGTACAAATATCAGATGTGAGCGTGTATTCATTTGTTTACCTTATGTGTATTTATTGGGTCTGTCGTATGTGGTTGTATAAAAAAAGTGAAATTGAGTTCTGCTCTGTTATTTATTTTAGAGTTAAGTTTTTTTTATCAATAGTGATTCCTTAATTCTTAGGTTGCTCAAGTTCCTTTCTTTAGCTAGTATTTTTACTTGGAATTCTTTAAAAGGATTGTGGCTTTGTGATATATGTTTTTGGAATGATGACGCCTTAGTTGTTATGTGTTCTTTGATGCACATATGTAATGGTCTCACTGTGCTACCGATGTAGATTCATTGACTATCACACATTGTATTTAGTGCTGTTGCACAAGTCTGTGTTGTTAGTACGGCAATTTGGTAAAGTGTTCTAGATTTGGATAGGTGTTGCCTCAATGTTGGACCAGAGTGTGTAAGTTAAATTTGTAAATGTTCTTTGTGGATGGCTAAGGTGATTCTATCACTAAAGTGTGGTAAATAAATATATAAATATTAATAATATCTGTGCCACTACTGATAAAAAAAAAACAATGGACAAATCGCTGACAATAATAGCGAACAGTAATATTTTGGGGGTCTTCAAAATGATTTAAGAAATAATAATTTTTCATATTTTGACGGAAAGAATAAAATGAGGAAAAACTTGTTTTAGAATTTAGTTGTTCGTTAGAATTGTTTACGTTTCATTATTTATGAACATTTTTTAGCTTCATTTTTTAAAGTTTTGGTTAAAATTGCTGCAATTTTTGTTAATATCTTCATTTAAAAAAAACAAACGAGATACGTTATCTCTCTTACTAAAAATGAGACCAGTATATACATATCGTATATACATTTTACTTTAAATGAAACCCCATTTCAGGGCCATTATAAATTTTTAGGGCAGTAAACTTTTTTAACCAGTAACATGTTCAAGTGGCAACATCACACATCTAAAAAGGTAGAATCACCCACTCCCCTATATCCCAATAACAAAAAAAAATTGTTTAACTGCCCTAAACGCTAGAAAGGTCAGGAAATGGAGGATGATTTATAGATGAAACTGATCTCCCACTATAAATTCAGAAATAATTGTTCTTTTTTTGTTAATATTTTCAGGGTGTTCACACATAATCGCTTAAAAAAAGTTGAATCTCATTTTTCTTTTTTGGGGGGTGGGGGGGGTAGTGGAGGGTGTTAATCATCTATAATACAAAAAGGTTTTTAGTCCTACTTACTTTGGCACAAAAATATAATTCTATTTTACCTCTGTAGAGAAAATGTAGAGAAAATAGGTATCTACAGGGACAATGGTTTTGACTGCTAACAACCTAAACTCACCAAATGATTTTGCCTCCAATTAATTGTATAGAAAAAAGTCTTAACATATAAGTTGGGATGCTGAAAACAAACATAACCCATGAAATTAATACATGGCTACCAGCGATTTAAGAGTTTAGTTAAAATTACATTTTCTACATTTTTTAAAAGGTTAAATAGCTTTGTAATTCTAAACTAAAATACTTGAGAGAAAACAAATCGGAAAAGGGGAAGACGAAAGTCGATGGTATATGTGAAAATACTAATACTAATAATAGGTAACAGCGACTATAAAGTACAGTTTCGTCTCGTGAAATGTGACGTTGAAAAATCTAGAGATCTGCTTTTGGGCCATCCATCCATAAACAGCAAAGCTTTTATTTTTAACTTTATCATAGATATATTTGCACAAAGTAAAAATTAAAAACAAAAATATTTAGATGGGGTTCACACACACACACAGAGCATGAAAGTTTTTTTTTTACTTTTCTGCTTTCTGTTTTACATTAACGTTGTGGGGTCTGTGCGCGCGCCAGACAATCATATGCGGCAAATAATTCAATAGTTCAAGGAGGTTGGGCATGAAATTCCTTCAGTTAATCTACTTTCTCGGGCAACGTCGGACATGGGTTAGCTAGTATATATGTATATGATATAACTTGGTAAATAGTTATAAATAACAAAATAACACAGAGTGTAAAGGTCTTAAAATAGTACAGTTTATTCCAACGTACCTATCTTGCACAAACAATAGTAACCACAGGTAATCCAATAGGATTTAACAGAATACAATCGAATGCTCGTACTACTGTTCATAGTCGTATTTATTGTCCAGACTAGTTCACTTAGTCCGGTATCCCATCACAACAAAAATATATATATATATATATATATATATATATATATATATATATATATATAGCATAGATTTATGTAAACACCTTTACATGATAAATTTATGTTCCAAGAAATCAACAAACAGAATTATGTACGATCGTTTCAGAGACTATGTATTTTTATAATAACTATCTGATCTCATCGTCAGCACAAGGTATAGACACCAAATTAAAGGTATATAGACAGCATCAATGGAATAACATACCAACACCCTCATATTCCTTAAATTATTGCAGACTAGTTTGTAACATTGTTTCGGGATGTATATAGGGGTTCTAAGTTAAAGAAAACAGATGCTATATTACATTACATATTTCGTTTTACAGAATAAACTCTTAAACTAATGAACTGATCATTATGAATTTTGTAACACAACTGCTAGGCATAAGGTTGAATAACATGGGCTATATTTAATTTAATTAAATTTTATTAAAAGGGAGCAAAAAGGGGGTGGAAACCTTTCGTCAAAATTCCGATACCTCCGATTTGTGTGAAATTATAACAATAGGTATTAGACATCAATTAATAAATATTCCCTAAATTTCAGTTTCATTGGTGTATTTTAAAGAGTTTTTAGTGGGCATAATATGGACACAACCTCCCATTTGAAGATTCTATTTTTTCAGCTTCGCATTAAATTTGATTCATATTCATTATACACCAATAAGGCAAAATTCCCTGAATTTCAATCTATTATTAAGACGCTTAATCCTTAAATTTGAGAATTTTCTAGAATCAAAATCATGCAATGGATTTTGTTCAAAATTGGAATAAGATTCTAGGCGTAAGGTTTAGTATCATTTTATCTTGATTTTAATCTTCTTAAGGGGACATAAGTGGTTCAAAACTATTCTGTTTGGGAGGAATTAATTTTACCTGTCTTGAGACGGGTATTCTTATATATATATATATATATATATATATATATATATATAAATAGGTGTGTGGGAATAGATTGGATAAGGTTTCATACATAAAATTAAATCCGAACATATGAGCAAAAACCTAATAAGAAAAGGCGAACCTTAACACATGTTCCAATTAAAACCTGTAATCTAATAACAACAGATATTTGCGTGTGTGCAGTAAAAAATGTTCAGTGAAGAAAACGACCCGATTTATTTGCTTCACAGAGCAGCAAGAGGTGGTGCAAGGCGAGAAGGTAGGGCAAACCAGCACCCCCCAAGGGGGCACACTAGTCTGGTACAAAAACAGCCGAGAACAAACTTATTGGCATTGCCCAGTATGGGGCGTCTCAAGTGACCAGCATTGTAATACTGGGGATGATGGTGGCGGTGGCGGCGGTGGTGTGTGTATGTGTGTGTGTGTGTGTGTCCCCGTCGATCAGATCACTACCGAACACGATTTAACAGGTGATAATGAAGGGCAAATGAGGACGAGAAGTGGTGGGAGTAGTGGGATAGGGGACGAGAGAGCTATTAAACAACAACAAAAAAAGAATCTCATAATCTGAAGGCTGTAAGTTCAATCCCTGTACAGAGCAGTACTTTTTCATATTCTCTTTTCAATCATACCAAAAACAAATTTGCCCCTCCCCCATCCCCCCAAAAATAATATCCGAGATGAAACAGGTGATGTAAATAGTGCATTGTTTGAATGTAAACAAATTTGCTACTTCTTTAGATTAAGACGTGAGCTAACTTTGACCCCAACCCTAACTTTAACGTGAACCCTAACCCCCACTCTGACCCTAACCCTAACGACAGGGTCAAAATTAGTTCGGGTCCTAATCTGAAGAACACCACAAATTTTATTGCGATATAAAATTACTGCCGATTTTATTTTTCAATGCTACACTGATTTATCCATCATTTTTTATGAAACAACGAGTATACTCGTGTAGAGGTTTTGATCAGCCATAATCTGCAAGTTTATGAAAATCAGATTTTTATTGTTACAGATGTCTAAAATAACATATAATTGTTTTCCGTATCTCCTGAAAACTAACCCAGTCTAATACAGGGTGATATCCCCCCCCCCCCAAATAGCACCTATGAAATCATTAATAAAATTCACACTCCTTTCTGAAATCCAACCATATTTGGTGTGAATAAACTTCAGTCTATGCCTGACTTGTTCACCATGTTTCCATTATGAATGTCCAACAGTTTTTGTTTTAATGATTTTTTTTCAATAATATGCTCCAAATGTTCACCTCTGCGTTGATTTATATTGAGCCCTATCTAGTGGTCCCTATTTACTTGGAACAAAAAAAATTGTCTCAGTCTAAAAGGATTTCTCCTACACTGACCGAGGACAGAAAAGATGAAGTGTAGTATCAGAACAGATACTACACTTTGCTCCTAGTCAAAAGGCCAAGGAGTTTTTAAAGTTTTGGGTAAGAAGAGGTGCGGGATGAAGAGTGGTTTCGATGGGATGGGGCAACTCCACACACTTCAAATGACTCGTTGGAATGGCCGAGTGGGGCACTTTAGTGATCAGATGATCAGTATGAGTAAGACGCTGAATGGGTTTTGCATTAACCGGATCATACCCCTTCCTCAGATTTATATCTGCAGAGTTATCTCAAAGATAATCTCTAGAAAAACAATCTCCAGACTATTCCTGAACTGAAGAAAGCCATCTTAGCTCAAATCGTGGCAGTGTCAAGAAAGGGGTGCGTCAGAGTTATTGACAATTTTGCATGTCGTATCGAGATCTGCTTGCAGTGCAGAAGTGCACATTTGGAGCATATTATTGAATGGCAATAAAACAAAGACTGTTGGACATTCATGACTGAAACTTGGTGGACAAGCCAGACATAGATCTATATTTATTTGTACTAAATATGGTTACTGTGCAGAAAGGATTGCGAATATTACTAACAATTCTATTGGCGGCATTTTATTTTTTTAGGGGGGAGGGAGGGTAACATTTATTTATTTATTTATGCAGAATGTTTTATAGTTACAGAGGATCCAAATCTCTCTATATAAAGCAAAGTTATCTGTATGTATGTATGTATGTATGTATGTATGTATGTATGTATGTATGTGTGTCGTGGCATCACAGTTAAATTGTTGATCTAAGAGCCAAACTAACCGCAGATTTAGAATCAGTACTTTCAATCCGATGTCTTCATCGATATCAAAAGTTCTTGACCCTTTTTTAAAACTCATTATCAATATTAAAAGTAAATAAAAAGTAAATAAAAATAGTAAAAGTAAATAAATATAAAAAGTACATCAGAATAACATTAGAAACAAATGTTCCGGCATTTTTAGCATTCCCTTTTAGCCAACTGAACAACATACTAATAATAATCATTTATACTTTTCAAGTGAAATCATCGAATGATGTATTTAACATATTTTTATTTTGAAGAGAACACATTTATCCCTTTTTTTAATTAAAAATGGATAAAAAATATTTGGTAAATGTTCACGGACATATTTTTATTTTAATAAGAATTTTAAATTTTTTATTTGTTTCTTGATTCTTATTTATTTTAGATAATCGAACTATTTTAGATCTCTGTAGAGAGGTAAAAAAAATATCCATATGCCAAACTCATTTGAGTAGGTTAAAAAGCCAAAGTATTTTCATTTGATCGAGGGCCCTATGGATAAAGTGTTTGCTTCCAATATTTTATGCCATCTTTCAGGGTTCGAATCTCACAATTGTTTCTTCTTATTTGCTATAGCATTCTAGTTATTTCCAAGCTGATATCGATCATCATCATAAACCTGAATATTATTTTTTTTTTATAAAAATGGATAAAAAATATTTAATAGATATTCTTAACTTCTAACCGTGGCTATAACATTCAAGAAAAGTTTAGAAACGCAAACATAGACGGGTACTTCAACTAGTAATCTATAATTCTCCTTCTCTCCTGAACACTAGTCCAGTCTAATAATACGAAACCAGAAGTGACAATGGGGGTATAGGAGTAGAATATAAAATACAGTTTGAAATTAGTGATGCAAAGATGGGTATCCATAAATACTTCAGATAATAATTATTTTCATAAAAAATGGATGAAAAATATTTAATTAATCTTCTTAAATTCTAATCTTGTCGAGAAAATTGAAGAAAAGTTGAGAAACGCGGCATAGACGGATACTTCAGCGAGTATATACATGAAATCTTTTTAATTAAGCGTTCTAAAAAACAACCCATCTCCTCTCTCATGAACACTAGCCCAGTCTAATAATACGAAACCAGAAGTGACAATAGAGGTATAAGAGTAGAATATAAAATACAGTTTGAAAGGAGAGTAGAAAGTGGACCTTGGGTTTACTTTCGGAAGCCTCGTAACTCTCGCTTCCCTTATTTTGCCCTTTAGTCCTTACATTCCATGAGCGATGTTTCCGACAAACGGGGAAATAATTGCTGTTTTCTTAGTCAGAATCTATCCATCTAACACTTATCGCTGGATAGTTTTTGACCTCGAAGTAGTATTTTGCTTTTTAGCTCCTAACATCAAGTGACTTCATGCCTTGTCTGAAGCGATTTCCATATAATAGAAAATTCCTCACATTCTTGACATAGCTACCTGGGGAAACATTCCCACTTTTCAAATATTTCACACCTACTAAAACAAAATCTCCCCCCCCCCGCACCCATTTCATCCTCTCGACCACTTCTCTCACACTCTTACCCACTCACTCTCAAATCACCTCATTTTTTCAAATCTTTTCTAAAACCATAACATTACCCACTCACCAAAATCACAGAGCCCCCCCCCCCCTCTTTCCCCATCTCTCCACCTCTTCATTCACAGCCATCCACATTATTCCCGCTCACCCTCACCCCTCCACTTCTTTACTCACTGCCATCCACATTATTCCCGCTCACCCCCACCCCTCCACTTTTTTCACTCAGAACCATCCACATTTATTTCATTCCATGCTACTGACTTCACCAAGCCCGGACCCCGGTTCTACTGCTCCCAGCAGTGGCTACTACTTCTTCCCATCAACCCATCATGTAAACCCAATATTTTCACGTACTTGCATGACATTTTTCTTCATATTATCATTCTAAAGAAGTCTTAAAAATAAAGACGAAACGTTGATGAATATATAAAAAAACAACATCCTTTTTGCTTTTTCCTTTTTCATTTCCCATCACGTCGGAGTACCTTCATCCTTCCTTTCTCATAGGTATCTATAAATGCTTCAGATAGAAAAACAGTAAGTGTTGAGAAGACAGCAGCAGCAGAAGAATGAATGAAAAGAAAAACAGTGAAACAAATTGAACGAATGACAAAGAGTATCAGTATGTTCAATTTTAACTGCTGGTTTAGCATGATTAGACTGGGCTAGTATTTAGGGGAGCATGATAAATGTGCAAGCTTATAGGTTATTAGAGGTGAAGGATGATCAAATTTACCTGATTTACCCAATTTCACCTCTTTCCTTACTAAGGATCAGAGTGGATTGAAGGGTAGGAAGACTAGTATTGTCTTGTGTGAACCCCATCTTCACCTATTTGTTCACATGGTTCTTGAAGTTGTTGATTGATTCTGCATTCACTGCCTTCTCAGCTAGTCTGTTCAAATGCCTTATGGTACATACACTAAAAAACTGTTTTCGTCGTTCCAGTCTAGCACACGGAGTAAACAGCTTTAACGCATGGCCTCTTGTTTGATTATAATAATAAAGAATAAAATATTTATTTGGATCTACTTCTTCATAACCATGCAGAAGCTTAAATATTTCAATGAGATCACCCCATAACCTCCCCCCCCCCCAAGTAATTACATTCATCCTTGTCTGTCTCTGTTCAGATGACAGGTGCCATTTCCCCCCCCCCTTTTTAGCACCTTTTCCAAATAAAGAATATTCTTTTTGCAACGCGTTAAATGAGTTAATTATTACGGGTTTGGGGGTTAGACCCCATAGAGATAAATCACCTCACCTGTCAGTACACAGAGGAAGTTATTAACAATACCAACATTTTCATATATCTATAAATAAACAGATAACAAAACCATGTGTCTATAATTATTATTCGAATTTTGATCAAAATCTATGGCTACCTTCTGAAAAATATTTTGAGAATGATAAAATGTTTGCAAAGAAATTAAACTGCATTACATTTTATCATTCTTAAAAACATGGACCAACGTTAAAGAAAAGAAAATGACTATTCAGAATGATTTTAGTTCTAGAAAATGTCTAAAATTTAAGTCTTAATTCAGGGAATCTTGATTAATTGGTGTCTAACACATCACTCAATAAGTCCCGGGCCTGACATATAGATGGCACCACTGATAAAAAAAAAAAATCCATATGATTTTGAGAACAGATTTATATGTATACAAAAATGACTCTTAGATAATGATGTCTTTTTACTGAAAAGCATTTTTGAAGATAAGAATAAATATATTTTTTTTGTAATTTTATTTATTAAAATCTTCAATAACGGCTTTTATGTGCGGTATGATTCACCTACATGCTAGCATCAGGTGGTCCTTGTTCCTATTAGACATTACTCTGACTATAGAGACTTTTAGGGATTATTTAGTGTTCATGAAGATGTTCATTAACCTTTTTTCTTAACTACTCTCCATACATAGTAGTCCAAAAGATTGAAATTTGGGGAGCTAGGAGGTCAAAAGTTACGGAGTCATTCTTCTCTTCCCTACATCCTCTTTTTCACAGAAGAGCGGTTGCTAGTCTTTCTTCACTCTATCGTTATTTTCATAGTAGGTGCTCGACTGAGCTTCAATCTATGGTTTCCCCCTGTAAAATATTCACAATAAAAACTCGTCTTTCTACAACCACTGTCAATAAATTTCCTTTCTTCCTCCGTCTACATAAAACTAAACATAACTTCTATAAGTGAAGTTTCTTTCCAAAAACTACCTGTTTGTGGAACACAATACCACAAGGCTGCTTTCCAGCTGACTACAACATGGTCGTTTTCAAGTCCAAAGTCAACAAATTCTTGTTGAGACGTCTTCTTAAATAATCAAATTTTGCCGAGCTTCAACCATTGTAACCAATCCTCAAGGTGTTGTCTCACCATCCACCTGACAAATTCATTAACCCTTATCTTCGAGTGACCTTTGAGCCTTAATAGTAGGGATTATTTAGTGTTATGCTCGTTAACCTTTTTCTCAACTACTTTCTATACATAGTAGTCAAAAAGATTGAGATCTGGGGAGCTAGAAGGCCAAATGTTAGGGACCATGTGATCACAAAAATTTTCCACTCTCTATTTCTGTGTTCCATAAGTCTTGTGTGGTCGTTCCTTTACCTTTTCTGACGTAAAATGACCTTTTCTCAGCATATAAAACTTGTATCTGATGTCTTTATGGACGTCATTTCATATTGTTCCTTCTGATGCACAGTGTTCTTTTGCAATCGACCTCATGGATCTTCTAGGATTACCACCAACGGTGTGCTCTACTTGATTCAGGTGTTCTAATGCTATCAGTGTGTCTCGAGTGTCTTTTACGGTTTAATAATGGTGATACCTTTCCATCTGAAGCCTTTAACTCTTTGTGAACTTTGTAAATAAAAGATCAAACGACTTTTGAAAATGATTCTATTTCTAAATTGCTACATTAATTTTTAATAGTCACGATAATCACGTGCCTCTTCATTTGTTGTGTAACTACAAGGGCTGCCATTGATAATTCTGAAATACATATTTTAACTAATATTTATAGTAGTTAAGTACCTACCAATGTTTAACACGTGTACAAACTATTTAATGATGTAGTTTTGCCGAACCCTAAAGATGAACCTCCAGTTCTCTGTATTGTCTATTTAGTACCGCTACAAGACTTCCATAACTATTTTCACTGCACGGATGGCATTTATAAAAGAATACGCATCCTAGGATAGGTAAAATTAATTCCCCAAACAGAACAGTTTTGCACCATCTTTATGTCTCCTTACAAAGATTAAAAGCAAGATATAATGATATTAAACCGTATGTCTAGAATCCTTATTCCAATTTTGACTGAAAAATATTCCGAGCAGGATAAAGTATATTTGCAAAGACAATAAACCAAATTACATTCCAATTTTGGTCAAAAACCATTATATGATTTTGATTATAGAAAATGTCTCAAATTTAAGACTTCAGCTTAAGTAGTCGTAAGAAGAAATTGAAATTCAGTGAATCTTGCTTAATTAGTGTCTAATGACTATGGATTAAATTCAATGCAAATCTGAAATATTTGAATTTTCAAATGAGAGGTTGTACCCATATTATGCATCCCAAAACCTTTTAAACTGAAATTTGTGGAAGATTTATTAATTGATGCCTAATGTTTACTGTTAACATTTTACAAAAATCGGAGGTACCTGAAAGTTCACAAATTTTTATCCCCTTTGCATTAAACTAAATTTAGCCTACATTATGACCTCTTTCGTTCCGAAATTCATAATGACCGGTTAATTTGTTTAGGAGTGAATCCTGTAATACAAATAAACATATACGCATATATAAATAGAGATTAGTCAGCTGTGCTCTGCTCTAGAAAACATAAGGTTCTTGTTTTTATTTATGTAAAGTCTATTGAGATACCGTCTGCGTGTGTGTTTGTATCTGTGTGTGCTTGTATACATTTGCTCACTGCTGCGTGAGAAATAAAAATCTTTGTATGCTTTTTCAATTATTATGATTGCATAAAACACACAGTTAAAAGAAAAAAGACTAACATTGCAGCTGCTTCATTTATCTGAAAGCGGTTTGACTTCTATTTTGTGACAACCCTACAAAATATTTCTTTATGGAAATCAAGCGTTTTTACTTAGTCCTAAAGAGTTTGAAAGTGATAATAGCTGTTTCAGAAGTTTTGCGATAAGGATTGATAATTTAAATTATTTGGATTATTAGGACTACTGGTTTCATCTTGGTTGTTATATTCATAACGTTTCGGCTGATGCAACCTCCAACCTTCTTTAGGCACATCTTTCAATAATTATATATTCTAGGTTAGAATACTATTAATAATAGTAATAATAATATATATATATATATATATATATATATATATATATATATATATATATATATATATATATATATATATATATATATTAATAGTGTTCTAACCTACTATTTATAATTATTGAAAGATGTACCTAAAGAAGGTTGGAGGTTGCATCAGTCGAAACGTTATGAACACTATATATATATATATATATGTATATATATATATATATATATACAAATGAAGGAGAATGGAAAGGAATTAGAGAAAGCAAAAGCCAAATCAAAATTCAATTCAAAAGTTCAAAGCAAGGTATATTCCGCAAAAAGGCAATTTATTCAAGTTAAATTTTCCTTAAGCCAGGCTTTTCAAAGATCAAAATCTTATCATCAGAGGAAGTCGCTGGGATAGATAAGTTGGCAATGGCCAAGATTTAAAATTTGAAAAAATAAAATAAAAGTTGTAGGGAAAGAAACGCAGGGCAAAACTGTGCCAGGGTGCAAGCAAATGTCCGATTGCCAATTTATATATATATACATATATATATGTATGTATTATATTAGTTTCTGTAGATGTTAATCCGTTGAAACTCCAGTGTTTATAAAAAGTGCTCATTAACAAGTAGAGCTGTTCTTTAGTATAAGTTTTTATTTATACAAACATTATTGGTTACATATGTGCATACATGTTTCGGTTGTACTCTTCACAGAGAGTCTCTGAAGAGGTAGACTCTGTGAAGAGTACAACCGAAACATGTATACACATATGTAACCAATAATGTTTGTATAAATAAAAATTTATACTATATATATATATATATATATATATATATATATATATATATATATAATAAAAGTTTAAAAAAGGTTGAAGGCAATGCGAAGTTCCGGATCGCTGTAAGTTGTGAAGAACAAAAACAAAAACTTCACAACTTCCAGCGATCCGGAACTCTGCATTGCCTTCAACCTTTTTAAAACTTTTATTATTACTCCCAGCAATGCTTCTAGCAAACTACCAATTTCTACTATATATATATATATATATATATATATATATATATATATATAAGGAAAGGAAGTCAACATCTTAGAAGCACGGATTATAATGTATTAAAGTGAAATATTTTGAAATTCAACAATCGTGCAAATTTTGAATTAAAAATTCATTTATTTAATTTTTTTTTTTCGCGAATTTTCGTTGTAAAATACAACCTTCTCAAGCGAGACTGTCTTATAGTGTTTTTTTTTCTTCTTTTCTTCCTCCTCATATTGGTGGTATTAACCCTGAGGGGTCGAAAACACGTCACGATCTATAAAAAAAAAAGAAGAAAATAACGTTGTAAGATCGTGACGTGTTTTCGACCCCTCAGGGTTAATACCACCAATATGAGGAGGAAGAAAAGAAGAAAAAGAAAAAAAACACTATAGCTAGGAAGTAATAATATGGCTATGGACATTTTTTCTATTTGATTTTTACCAATTTTCTCGGGACATATATATTTGTATTCTTTTGGTGATTCACTTCACTGCCAACGAACTGTTACCTTGGATTTGAATACCTTCATCTCTTAGACCGGAACTTTTCACTACTTCGGATTCTTTGGATTGCCCTCTACTCTTCACCTTACATTTGCTTCATATTTCTGAATCCTCGGATATGCTTACATGGGCAATCTATGCTTCTTCAATGAAGATGATTTTCTTTGCATATTTAATTTTAAAAAAAAATATTTGTATATCTTTTATATTTTTATATTTTCAAATGTTTGCTTAGCAGTAATATAAACTTTACTGATTTATCCGTCTGATTTTTCTCTGATGATAGGAACATATCTTTGAAAATTCATGGATTAGGGAAAGAAAAAAGTTGTTTTTTATATAGTTGGTGATTTAATAAATATTGTATTTTATCCAATTTTTATTCTCATCATTTATCTTCTTATATATATACACCCATATATATATATATATATATATATTAAGAGGTGTACTAAAAGCGAACTTTTAGGAAAGGTAAAACCTATTATTGTCACACACAGCCTTCAGACCACGGCAGCAAGCGCGTAACAATGATAAATATTAAAAAAAAGGGTAAAAGTGTCCGGAAGTGGCTCGTAGATCTCTAGGTCCCAATATTATCAACAGAATACAGGGGGGAGAAAGATTCTCCAATTCAAGACATCACATACAAAACAAGGAAGAATAACGAGCAGGTAAAAGACGACTCAAACACCAAATTAAGATTCAAACAGTATTTATTTATAGAATAATAAGAAAAGGGATAAACATATATAAAACAAAGAACAAGAAAAACAAAGTACTATTTTAAGGGAAAGGAATACTGTTTAACGTTAACTAATGGCGAGCAAAATCCATGAACAAAATAATGTCCCAAACAAATCACAGAAGAAAACGAGTTACCCACTCACAGAATGTGGAAGGCTGTTACAAGACTTCCCACGGGAGTTGAAAAGTTCAATGATCCAGGAATGTCACAAGTCACACTCATCCAAGATCCACACTACTGATCTTCAGATGAAAAAGTCGTGAGCAGAATTCAAGGAGCAAGTGTTCAGAAATTATATATGCGGGTGTGATCATGGAAGTCTCACTTGGCACTATGCAATCTTCTCGCAGGGGGTGTATTCGTTTCTCGACGATGATGTAATATGTTTATAGTCAACAGCAGATTTGTTGATATAATCTCAAAAGCCTTTTTTTTCATCAAATTAGCTGTCTGCATAGAAGAAACATCTCGGGACAATCAGCCTGGTAATAGAGTTAGGATCTTTCTCAGCCTCATACTTTCCTTCCTCTTCCTCCTTTTCATAGCTCACAGCGCATATGCTGGTGGTGATGGGTTACTCGACCAGCAACAGTTTTCTCTTCGGCGGACAGGAACTGTGGTCAATTCGCCAATTTGCTTGTTATATGTTCTCCGTCCATATACATGGACGGAGTAGGTGGGTGTGTGAAGGGTTTCTTTGAGTTTTCAGGTGATGACACTTTGCACTGATTTCGGGTCACAGCACTCATGGACTTTAATAGATGACACCAGGTGTTTAGCCGACGTTTAATTTCTCTTTGTCTAATGGTTTAGGATGGATGGGGGAGTGTGTCACTAACCGGAAATAAGAGTTAAAAGGCGACGGTTCTTGGCCCTTTAATGCGAGGTAAATTACGTTCGTGAATGTTTTTAAGAGATGACAGCGACCAGCTGCGTTGTCTGATTTCCTCTCAGTTAGGTTTGGGACATAGCGGGGTGTTGCTGATTGAACACACGATTCACTTCTTGTGAGTGCAAGGGTAGGGGATGGGTTGGCGGCGTCGTTTCAACCGGATACAAGATTTCTTTCGTTATGGCTTGCTTGGGTTCAAAGGACAAATATAAAGACACAGGAAAAATAGATTTTTCTAGATTTGATTTAATGTTTATATGGAATACATTTTATTTCTCTAATTTCGATTCAACCACCCCCATTTGTAACAATATTATATATACATATATATATATATATATATATATATATATATATATATATATATATATAAGTAGTAATACTACATATCTAAAATAATGTTGCATACCCATACTTAGGGCCGCGGCTTTTCTCGTTTCGTACACTCGTCCCGGAAAGGGCCGTGACAGTTCCCATTTAATCACTCGTCATTTTAAAAACATAAATCATATAGTTTGTATACCTTTTAATTTCTCTCTCGCCGTGTAGAGGGTGCGTGTTGTCTAGTGGTTGTCTTCTTTCTTCTCTCCATTTTGCCGTGAACCACGCCGTCCGTTGTCTGCAACAAAAGCTTCATGACCGACTCACTAAACAACAATCTTTTTAACTTTCAATTCTTTTTATTACTGGCGTTAATTATTTATCGGCTTGGAGATATTCACCAAACGCAGAGAGAGAGAGAGAGAGAGCAAATTACTGCCTTCGTAATTACTTAGCAATTAAGTCCTTAAACCATTCGTGGAGGGGGGGGAAAGATCTTTCGCCTGTATTTTCTTAGGGAATCAATTCCCCTAATCTGTTGTAGACTACATGGTAACAATCACGTCTGATAGGTTCGCCTCCAAAACCCAGACTGCTAAAACTCGCTTCTCACAAAGAACGAGTGACGTCACCGATCCCTCTGCTTCCCACGCAAAAGGCCCGTGACGTCACAGAGCCTCTCGCAGGTGCACATTGACCCCTAATCCGAGATCTCGTCACGCAGTGACCTTGTCACGTCTGTGAGAACAGGCCCTATTCTGCACTCGACTGCACGGGTCCACCCCGCGTTAATTCGCGCAAGTCAAACCAACGATTTCCAACATACGTCCATTCCCATAGGGCCATTATCCAACAATAAGATTAGGTTGAAAGTTCTCCAAATTCATACTAGAATGGTCCACATGGACCCGTGGCGCAATGGATAAGGTTGTTGAGTATCAATCAGTTCTAAGTGAAAGTGTTCTGGAGGTTGAAGGTTCAATCCTCACTACAAACAATATTAAGTAAGAATAAAATAAAAATTACTTAACACTCGTTAATGGGCTATCTACCCTCATTAGAAATTCCATATACATTTCTGAGTTTGACATAAAGATTCCCAAATTTGAAATTTACCGAAACGTTGTGAAAATAAAGCTAAAATGAGGACATTAGTCCGAATAATCCAAATAATACAAATTATTAACCCTCATGTAAAAAATTCTGAAACAGCTATTATTGCATTTTGCTTTCAAATGAGAATTGTAGTTCGAATAATCCAAATAATACATGATTAAAGCTATTTTTGAAATTGTTATGTTATCAACGAGACAAAGCTGTTTATTTCATACTTTTACATCCGAATTGACAACCAATCCATGATTAAAAAGAGGATGTAGGCTCGTTTCTATTTCTGGAGTGATGTCAGTGAAGTGTTCTAATAAAGAGAGATAACTTATAACTTATTATTACAGTCGTTATTTGTGAAAATAATAACCAAAATGAGAATAGTAGTCCGAATAATCCAAATAATACACAATAATATTATTCAGAAGATTAACATCTATGCTGATGATACCACTCTTTATTCTGATGTTGCTTCTTGCCTATCTCTCTAGGACCAGTTGAAATATGCAGCTTATCTAGAAGTTGACATGATAAGGTGCAGAAACGTATCTGTAATTTGATTGGCTCCACCCATTCTTCTTCTCTGCTTCCTCTCTCTCACAGACATGATTTTGCTAGTCTCAGTCTTTTCTATAAACACTATTATGGCATGTGTTCTTCAGAATTGTCTGATCTATTCCCCACTTCCTTTGTTCCAGCTCGTTTGACTCGTTGGTCCAGTGGTCTCCATTAATTCGCTGTTTTGATACCTCATTGTAATACAGCTTCCTATTCCGGTAGCTTATTTCCAAGAACCGCAGGCTTGTGGAACTTTCTTCCTACTGAATGTTTTCCTCCTACCTATAGCCTTGGTCTTTTCAAGACTAAGGCCAATAGGCATCTCCTGTCTTTGCGATAATCATCTTCCGTTCTTGTTACATCAAGTGACTTTATGTCTTTCTGGAGCGATTTCCATAAAAAAATACAAAAAGATAGCTATTTTCAAAATTGTTATGTTATCACTGCAATGCATTGAAACAAGGCTGTCCTCAGTAATTTAACGAAGACACACATGTATATATATATATATATATATATATATATATATATATATATATATATATATATATATATATTAATAAAAAGATTATTCAGTTGTTGTCTGACAAAATGTAGATAAATAAAGAGATACGTCTCTAATGTAACCTAATTTTTTTTATGTAAGTCAGCACACACCTAAATAAGCACATCTATGCGAATTCAGTAATGAAGTCATACTCTAAGACATCAAAGCCCAACATTTCTATGACATATATCGACTAAGAAAAACACACGAAAAAAGACATAAATGTAAGATAAAGTAATTTGAATGAATGTAAATAATGAAACGAAACTGTAAAGAAGAGAGCGATCAATTTCAAAGAGGAATGTAAACAATGCACCAGCCTCACTGCAACGCTTGGTGATGTTGATATTTTCCTCATATGTGGCGTCATAGATAACGTAAGAAAGGAGCGATCTCCCATTAGTATATTAAGCCATTTAAATGGCTCACTTCCCTTTTCATGCAGTCAGTTTCCTCTCTATCCAGACCAGCTGTGTCGACGTGCCTTTGAGACAAGATCTCTACATATATTAAAAACGAGATCTTATGGGAACTCTTGTACCAACATGTGGTCGAGAATTAAGACCATACTTCTTCCTTAGTTGCTTGTCTGATGCCCGATAGATAAGACCAAGTCGTCGGCACCTCGTCTAACAGAAAAGACGCCGCAAGAAAATGTATTACATTACCTCCGCTTTCAGGGGAGGTCTGATGTATCACAAGTCACAACAAAATAAAATATGTGGACGTTCAAAAAGATACCTCGTGTCTTCCACGTTCGACTACAACAATCTTCCGTGACTGAGGTAATCATTCAATGATCGTCTTTAGGGGTGAGTGCGCGGTGGTATTAAAGTTGGATACAACAACACGCCGACACTGACTCCATTGTCTAGTTTATAAACAACGGTTTATTCAAAAGAGTAGCACATAAACTTGCACAGAAACGTTCCCTTCAGCAGATTCAACATTTAAGACAATTAAATAAAAGCGCTTTTGACCCTTTTCTAAAGGTCATAAGAAATTAATTCCTTCCTTGCTTATCACACCTTTCCTATTTGTTTTCTTTTTACTTTCTTCTGTGTTTTCTGTTTCTTTTTACCCCCCCTCTCTGCCAATTACGTTTCTTTATTCACTTTTAATGCTATTGTCGATGTAAGAGTATGAATTACCTACTAGACACCATTCTCGATTGTCTTCAGTCTCACTGTAAAAATGTTTGTCAGGACAACCTGACATGAGGATACTTCGCTCTACAAGTAACCCCTGGCCAAATATTCAAAATAATATAGTATTCAAAGCCCAAATAAGATCCCCTTGACACTGCTATACACTGACTCAAACGAGGAATAGCGCACCTTCTCTTAGTGATGTTACCTCATTTAACAGCACAGCTGGATACTCCTCCAGACTAGATGAATACTTGTCCTAGAACCCGGTAAGACCAAGAGACTACAAGGAAAATGTGCTATAACATAGTTAACTGGTCAATTGGGGAGAGGAACAATTAATGTTCTTCACTTCTTTACCAATTCAACGTTTTACCCACTTTCCCCTCTCCCCCCAAATGTTACAAATGTGCATATTCCGTGCCTTAAGAAAATTTTATACTACAAAAAATCTATTTAAATATATATATATATATAAGTAGTTGAACAAGATTACGTTTAAAGCTCTCAAATTCATACTAGAATTGTCCAATTGGTGCCGTGGATAAAGCTGTTGAGTACTATTCAGTTCTAAGTGAAAATCTTCTGGAGGTTGAAGGTTCAATGCTATTATCTCAATATTTCAACCAATGTAACCTCTGACCTTTTTAAAGTACATTTGGATTGAGAGAAAGAGAGGGGGGGGGGATAGACAAAAGTACACTTTTTTTTCTCTTCTATTTTTCTTATTTATAGAAATTGCTCCAGACAAAGCACAGATGTAAGGAGCTAGAAAAAAACAATATACTATTTCAAGGTCAAAAACTAGCCAAAGTGTTAGAGGGATAGATTCCGACCCAGAATGTTGCTATCCATGCTCCCGGGCAACGCCGGGTAGCTCTTCTAGTATTGCATAAATGGCATTTTTGCAAGATAGATTCGGTAAAAGCGCTTTCTTGATATTTGATAGTGTTTTTCTCTTCCATGAATAAAAAAAAATAGAGAGAGAAGAGAAAAAAAAAAAGGTGCCCGTTAGTTGCAACGGGTGCTTGTAAATAGTAACGAGTTATTTATGGGAATTCATCAAGGTAAAGGGACCAAGGGGAAGCAGCTGATAAAATAACAGCGGCGGCAGTCGATGTGACATTGCATCTCGGGCTTTTTTGGGGGGTGGGTTGCTGGATGTGGTGGAGGGTCTGTGAGGGGGAGGGGACTAATGAAGGCAGGCTGCCTCGGCAAGAGACAATCGAATAAAGTAACTTTCGTCCAACTTTTCACTTTGTATTGTTTGCATCGTTCGGACTTTTGTTCTCATCGTGGATGTTATTCTCACAACTGTGTCGGTTTATGTAACCTCTAACCTTCTTCAGGTGCATCTTGTCGAACTCGGGAATCTATACGGAATTTCGACACGTGGCGCAACGGATAAAGACGTTGAGTGACAATCAGTTCTAGGTGACAGTCTTCTAGAGGTTGAAGGTTCAAATCCTCACTACATAACTTTAACTTTTATCCCTGAGTGGTCTTTGGGCCTCTATAAGTAGTGAGTCTATAGTAAAATAAAAACAAAACAAAAAACAGGCGATACCAACTAAGAAAAAAAATTTACTTCCTTAAAGCTTCTATCCGGTAATGGCTAACAGAACGAGAACAATCTACATTCATGGATTAAATAATGGGTCCAGTTCGAGATTCTGTATAGGTTTTCGAGTTGGACATAAAGATTCCTGAATTCAAAAAGATGCACCTGAAAATCTTGGGAATCTTTACGTCAAACTTGGAAACCTATACGGAATTTTGAACTGGACCCGTTATTTAATCCATTGGTGGAGATTGTTCTCGTTCCATCAGCCATGACTGGTTAGAAATGCTGATGAAACGTGGAATAAATATAGCGTTCTGTTCAAAATTCCGCATAGTTTGGTAAAAGGATAAAGGTTCGAAATTCCCAAAAAGAGGTACCTGAAGAAGGTCAGAGGAAACGTTATGAATATAACAACCAAGATGAGAACAGTAGTCCGAATAATCCAAATAATACAAAATATCAATCCTCATCTAAAAAATTCCGAAACATCCTCCACTCTATGATAAAGAACAATGTTTATTTATTTGTAAATATATATCCGTCCCGTCACACAAATCTGTCCGATGATGGGAGAATGCAAATGAACTGTTCCACGTTTTCATGCCGTTGACAATTACAAAATACGAATGAAATAAAAGAAAATGATGTAAAGTTGAAGTATTATGCAAATACGAGTGTATAGCCTCCATAAAAAATGATGCGTCGCCAGTGTTCGCACTAATATTCATATTTATATAAAATAACGACTCGATCGGCAAAGTTAATAAAAAAGAAATAAGAAAGAAAGAAAACGTCTCAAACCGGAATGTTTAAAAAAATATCAATTGGTATAGAAAGAAAACAGGAAAAAAAGAAAAAAAACGTCTCATTATGGAAATAGAGCGAAAGATTTCTTTCCGAATTAATTTCAGACAGTGTGGGCAAGGGTTTGTTTGACTTGCTACTTGCTTTCTCCCTTCCCCTAAATACTTGAAATGGTTTCGTTCGGCATGTTTTTTACTCACTAACTTTTGCGTGATGGGATGGATGTTTATATATATATACAAATAAGTATACGTTCGTCTTTATAAAGTAAAGGATTTGGGGAGTAATTCCATATTATTGAGAAGGTAGAAGATGTCGTTTGTGAATGTTGGGAGGAGGAGGGTAGGATCGTATTTTCAAAATAACTTTTGGAGGTCAGAGAGGTTATGGGACGTGTGATTTAAAAGCAAAACTCTTTTAGGCAACTATTTTCTGGAAAATATATTTGAATTGATCCATGAAATTTTTCATGGGTCCAGCTAGTTATTATTATTAGCAATAATATATGCCCGAACGAATATATAGTACACTACCCCACCCCCATCCACAAAGGAGGGGGTAATGCCCGGGAGCATCGTCTCATGACAACAGAATGGATAATACACTACTCCATAAAGAATGGGGTATTGCCTAGGAAAATGATCTCTTGACAACAGCACAGATAATACACTTGCCTCTCCCACCCAAAATAGAGGAGTAATGCCTGAGAGGAATGGCATCGTGACCACAGAACAGATACTATACTACCCCTACACCCCAAAGAAAAAGGATGGTAATTCCTGGAACGATGGCATCATGACCTTGAACAGATACTACACTATCCCCCTCTCCATGAATTGAGCATTGAAAGATAGTACATTAGTCTGAAATAGTATAGTAAACTGAATTGAGCATAAAAAGATAGTACTAGTATGGGTTCGGCTTCATGATGATTTAATATTTGTCTGTGAAACAATTAATGGTTTCCTTATTAAAAACTTGGAGGAATGCTATAGAAAGTAAAGGTCTGAGAGTGAATGTTACCAAGGTCAAAGTGATGCTCAGTGGCTTTAGTGTTGGAATGACCTCAGAAAGAGCAAAGTTCCCCTGCTTGGTTTGTGGAAAGGGAGTTGGGCTCAACTCTCAATTTTTTGTAATACTTGTAAGCATGTAGTACACAAGAGGTGCAGTGGAATTACTGGTAGGTTGAAAGAGGATGACCAGTTTGTGTGCAAGAAGTGTAAGACAATGAATGGATGAGAACTCAGATGTGGGGAAAGTATATTTGGATGGCAAAGTTATTGATGTTGTTCAGAAGTTTTGTGGAGTTAAGAGTGGATGGAGTAAGTTCAGGGAACTATTACTAACCAGCAGTAACTTACCACTATCGACCAAGGAAAGCATCTATCAGGCATGTGTACGCAGTGTGATGGTGTATGGAAGCGAAAGTTGGACAGTGAGGGTTGAGGACATGTGTTGCATGGAAGAAATGGTATGAGAATGATACGATGGATGTGTAATGTGAGTCTTAAACACAGGCTTTGTTCTGATGAGCTAAGAGGAAGATAACATTTGGACAGTATAGGGAGATGTGTGCTAAGAGGAAACTTTGATGGTATGGCCAAGTTGAAAGAATGGATAAGAGTTCTTGGGTTAATAGATGTAGAACAGTTGAGGTAGCAAGTTCAGTTCACATGGGAAGTCCAAGGAAAACATCAGAGAAAGTGATAAGGATGGACGAGAGAAAGAGGGATAAATAAAGACCTGACCAGAGATAGGTTAGTTTGGAAGTCAATTTCTAAAAGCCGTCCAACACATGCCGTCATGCAAAATGGATGTTGAACCAAATATGATGACGAAGAAGTTTATTTTCACAGTTTTTAGTGATGTATGCATGATAATCAATACAGTCAAGGCCGGACATTTACATATTGAGGTCCGAAGATATATGAAATTTGTTTCCTGCCATCAAAATACTTGGATAAAAATGTTAAAAACAATTATATATGATTATTATTTATTAATGAATACAAATTAAATTCTATTGATTTATTCTACTTTCCGCTAATTGCTGCCTTAACAATTAGCAGGTATTCGGTACAAATATTTAAACAAAATTAAATCTGTATCATTCGGACTATTAAGACTACTGTTCTCATCTTGGATGTTATTCTCACAACGTTTCGACCATCGTAATCTCCGACCTTCTTCAGGTGTATCTTGTCGGACTCGGAAATCTGTACGAAATTTCGAATGGAACTCTTCAGTTAATCCAAGTATCAGGCGGAATATCCATGGACTGGGCTTCTTTGCAAGGGCTTCGCGTCTGTGCAAAAAATTACTGTGGGACTGCTTCACTGCAGATTACAACATGTCTGTCTTCAAGTCCAATGTCAACAAATGCTTGTCATCATCCGCCTCATAAATAGTCAAATATGATTGTTCTTCATCTTTCGACTGACAATATCATTCATCATCATCATCATCATCAACCGGTTTATTTGTTGAATCAGACCACAATTAATCCTCTGATGAGGGTGGGGCCTGATTGTCTAGTCTCGAAATCTAAGTCTTCCTCTCCACTCCTGTCTTTGGCAAGGCTTGATGGAATCCATACCCATGGCCTTCCTATCACGTTTGACTACGTCCTCCCAAGTCAACTTGGGTCTGCCAGTGGTGATGTTCTCTGCTGGCACATTCAACTGTCGGACTTTAGCAATCCAGCCATCGCTACGCTCAATGTGACACAACCAACGCAGTCTGTTCTTCCGCATGATGTCCGCAAGGCTTTTCAAGTCGACCTGTGAGAGCAGGGATTCAAAAGAAACGTACTGTTCAGGCCTCACCAAACAGATCCATCTGACCATTGCCCTGTCATTACGGCGCAGCTTCTTTAGTATGCCAGCAGAGACAGCCCAAGTTTCTGAGCCATACAACAGCACACTTCTGACACATGAGGAGTATACACGCCCTCTCGTAGTTGTTGGCAGGTGTTTGTTTGTCAGGATTAGTAGCAGCTCTCTAAACTTTTTCCAGGCACACTTGCAACGTGTAGCTGCCGCGAGTTCACAGCCTCTACCTGATGACAGCACATCTCCAAGATAAACAAAAGTCTGTCACTACCATCTCATTAATCTTCACTACCATCACATTCCATCTCATTAATCTTTATCCTCGAGTTGCTCTTGGCCTTGATAAATGGTAACCCCCCAAAAAAGGAAATTAAAGTGATGTAACTTTTAAGATTATAATAACCGCTGGCCTTCTTCAGGTGTGTCGTGTCGAACTCAGGAATTTTTATGTCGAACTGTACGGAATATTGAACGGATATGGATGTAGCTTGCCCTAGTTCAGCCAGAAATGATCGGGTAGAAGTCTTCTTAAATAATTCGTTATTGTATTCTTCGTATTTTCCGTACTGAGGATTGAACCTTCAATCTCCAGAAGACTGTCACTTAGAACTGATTATCACTTAGCACTTATATCCGTTGCTCCACACTACCCCCCTCCAACAAAAAGGAGGTAATGTCTGAGAGGATAGTATCGTGACGAACGAACATATACTACACTATCACCACCACTCTAAATGAGGAGTTAATGCTTGGGAGGATGGTATACTGATGAACGAACATATTCTACACTACCCCTTCCCCAAAGGGGGAGGTAACACCCGGGAGAATATTCTTAGAACAGATACTACATTACCCCCTTGAATTGAGCATTGAAAGATAGTACACTAGTATATTAATAGAAGTAATTAAATAGTTTTGACTTCAGACATGCAGATACCAAATCTCCATTAGTAATAGAAGTACAATAGTACATTAATCGAAGTAATAGTATAGTTTTAGCTGCTCTATTCAGTGAGTGTGTGTGTAGAAGGGGGGCTACTATCGTATCTGTTCTGTTGTCAGGATACCATCCTCCCAGGCATTACCACCTCCTTGTAGGGGGTAGTGTAGTATTCGTTTGTTCATCATGATACCATCCTCCCAGGCATTATCTCCTCATTGTGGGGGCAGTGTAGTATATGTTCGATCGTTATCACCTCCTCCGTTTTTGAAGAGGCGGTAGTATCATACCTGTTCTGTGGTCATGATACCATCCTCCAGGGATTACCTTCTTCTTTTATTTTTTTTGATGAGGTAGTGATATACTCGAAAAAAAAACACCATATTACTTTCATACATTAAGCATACAAATGCATTTCCGAGAATATATAATCTTGCTAAGATTGAAACCAGATGCATTAATCACCTTTTCAATCGGTTTCAAACTAGGCAATTGTCTTTCGGTAAAAAAGATTTGCCATCTTCTAATAAGTTGCAATGGGTTTGTGAATTATATCTGCAAGAATCTGTGGATTTAAAGGGGGGAAAGTTCAGCAAGGTTAAATTAATCTTATAGCTATTTTCCTTGGGAAAATAGAGTTTTTCTACAGAAAAAGGTTGATTATAAATTCCTACGTTATCCTTTACATAGGATCTAAAGCTAAGCTTCTCTCCTTTCACCACCAATGCTCTGATCCTCACTTTGCCCTAATTGAAATGAATGGCTCTCTCCTTGAAGAAGCCCTCTACTTTGATAAGCTCTTAGGACTGACCTTCACGCCAGACCTCAAATGGAAGACTTACATCAAATCTGTTGCTAAGGTAGCTGGAAAAAATGGTTGGATCATTCTACTGCTCCAGAAAGTATCTCACTCCTGACGCAATCTTCTACTTGTATAATAGTCAGATACGTCCTAAGATGAAGTAGTGTTGTGACATCTGGGGAGGTGCTGCTCAGAGCACTCTTTCCTGCCTTAACAGACTACAAAACCGACTTCGAAACCTGATGTCCTCTTCTATTCCCTACTGCCTCTTTCTCACAGAAGAGATGTGGCTAGTCTTTCTCTGCTTTATCGTTATGTTCATGGTAGGTGCTCAACTGAGCTCCAATCTATGGTCCCCCACCCTGTAAAACGTACAACAAGAACTCGTCGAGCTACAACAACTGTAGATAATTTTCCTTTCTCCCTCTGTGTATCTAAAAGTAAATGGAACTTCCATGTGCAAAGCTTCTTTCCAAGAACTATCCGTCTGTGGAACATGATACAATGGGACTGCTTCCCAGCTGACTATAGCATGGTCGTTTATAGTCTAATGTTAACAAATTCTTGTTGAGTCGTCCTCTTAATAATCAAATTTCTGGCCAGTCTCAACCATTGTTACCAATCCTTACGTTGTTGTTTTACTGTTCTGCTAACAAATGCATTAACCTTTATCCTCGAGTGGCCTATGCACCTTGATAAGTAGTGACTTGTTAGTGCATAAAATATATATATATTGTAGGAATAAATATTGAATTATCAAGAATAATTGAACTGAAAAAGAAAACAGATAAAGTTAGGTCAAAGGCCAAGGGTTAATGAGATTGCCAGTTAGATGATGAACAATACTATGAGAGGATTGACTACGATAAATGGAAGTTCAGCTGATTCTCAGCTAGTACTGGAACATGTCTGTAAATGTGTATCCAAAAAATGTTTGTATAAATTAAAATCCATGCCAAATATATATATATATATATATATATATATATATATATATATATATATATATAAAGTTAGGTATGTGTATATGTTTATATATTTTTATGTAGAGCGTACACTCCTAAACTAACTCATCATTCATTTGAATTTGCTAGCATCTATCGGCTGGTAATTCATGTTAAAAAAAATATAATGCAATGTTCGATTTTCTAATTCAAATCGTCTATTTATGGATGCTAAAAATAGCTCATCATCAGTTGTCGTCTAAGCTTTCAGAAGTCAACAGCTTCAACTTATCTCGACGCATCGTCAAAGTTATCCATCTTGCATCGGCTGCGGTAAACCTATTGGCATCATTATTTATGGACTCGCTGACCGAACTGAAATAATAATTGCCTATTGATCTGCTACTTTGATCCTGAAGAATATCATTTTATGAGCTTGTCTTTTTAAGAAAATACCATATTCGCCTCTTTAGCTTCTTAAAATAATTTTCCGTAGACGAATAATCTGTTTTTGTTTTTTTATACTTTTAAAGGTCAATAATTTCTCATCTGTTTCAGTGAAAACATCTATTTCTGATTCTTCTTTTTTTTTCGATTTCTAATAAAAGTATTTTGACTTTGTCCATTTCTTTTTTTCGGATTCAACTGATTATCTTATACATAAAGTAAAGTGAGATATTCTCCTATTTGCTTGACTCGCTTCACACATGTGCCAGATGAGAAACGAGGCTTTTCCTCTTTGTAGCTATGGGTTTTAAGACTAGCGGATGTGTTTTGTCTTTAATGCCATTTTTTTCGGATTTAACTGATTATCTTATGCATCAAGTAAAGTGAGATCTTCTTCTTCTTCTTCTTCTTCTTCTTCTTCTTCTTCTTCTTCTTCTTCTTCTTCTTCTTCTTCTGTGCCAGTAACCGTATTTAGACTTTTCTTCTTCTTCTTCTTCTTCTTCTTCTTCTTCTTCTTCTTCTTCTTCTTCTTCTGAAGACTTTGCTATATTTAGTAATTTTTATTTAACTGATTATTCGATATATTCTTCTTTGCAGACAGAACATTCTCAGAAGTTAAAAAATATTTTTTAAATGTTGCCGCTGTTAAATGTTATTTAAAAAAAATCTATATTAATAAAATTATCAGACAACTTCACGCGCGCGTGTGTGTGTGTATTCTTTCGTTTCACTGTCGTATAAAACGTATAAAATTAAGCCTATAATAAAACGTAGTATAAAACGTATAAAATTCCAATTGATACGTTTTTATATCGCCGTGCACATAGTAGACATCTTTCTCCATCTATTTCAAGTGGTGAACTTTGTGAAGCGATAGCGAGCCTGCAAAGCCAGCTAGTATATATAATTATGTTTATTGATGCTTCCTCCTCTGGAAATAATTCCATTAGACAAACTATTGAGAGAAAAAAAAAAAACTACTTACTCGCTAGGTCTAGCCACACTGATGAGTCGTGAAACGATGAAACAGTTATATGTGGATAATTATATTGGCAAGGATTCGCGTATGTATGTATGTATGTATATATATATATATATATATATATATAAGTATGCACATGTTTATGTGTGTGTATTTATGTGGTCATATATATGTATATGTGTGTATGTATATTTGTATGTATGCATATATTGGTATGTGCAGAGACATCTGTGAGCATATATGCATTGGTGTGTGTATATGTAGGTATACCCAACTTATTTGGAAAATTAGATCTGTTTATACATGTGTTTACCAAAATGTATGTTTGCGTGCATCCATTTTTATGAGTGTGTGCAGATGCGAGGGCAAGTGTGTGTGCCCACATCTGGGTGTGTCAATGTAGGTATATATCTAACCAGGGTGTGTGCGTCAAAGCAACCCATCCCCCCATATCTCCCACTCCGTGTAAACTTACCCAGGCCCCTAAAAGTTCATACCAATAAAAACCTAACCCAGTACTGATTATAAGACATTCAGCAAGAAAATACTTAAGATCCTAACACCTCTGCCGCGCATGGACATCACCAACCAGTTCCCCAAAAAACAACCATCACCCTCCATACACACCACATACACACTTTTCCAAAATAGTCTTTTTTTTTCCAGTTGAATGAGGAAGTTATACAGCCTGAAACTTCAACTTGTCAATGTACCTCCCCCCCCCAAAAAAAAAGAAAACCCCAATATATATGCACCAGCTCTACTAATAACTGCTTTAATATTGAGCACTTTTAGAATTGATGTATACCGACTTATTATGTAGAAATAAACACAAACTTATATATATATATATATATATATATATATATATATATATATATATATATATATATATATATATATGAAGCAATCCAACAAAAGATATAAGCGTCAACTAATATCTTATAATTAGTGAAACATCCGGATAAAAACTGAAGCTCAATATACTGGATAGAGCATTAATATTATAATATAAAATGAAGTAATAAAATAAGGTGTCAATCAAATTTTATTAGAATTCAAAGTTCAAGCAAAGTATCCTTAAGTCCTTAGCTCATGAGTTTTCAAAGATAATTCTTCTCTTCAGAGGACCATTACTGCAGTTATACTACTACAGGTAATAAAATTACGCTTTGAAAATATATAAAATTATATACACAAATACATAAAAATACATAACATCAAACATATCAACCCAAAAACATACTTTTTGTTGAATCCATACAGTCCATCCAGGTCATACAAATTGAGAAACATAATCAGGAAGGACATTACTCCAAGTTATAAACAGCAGTCCATATACGTGAAATTGCTTCATTTTATATTATAATATATATATATATATATATATATATATATATATATATATATATATATATATATATATATATATATATATATATGGTCTTAAGAAGAAATTGAAATCCATGGAATCTTTCTTAATTAGTATTTACTGACTATGGATAAAATTCAAAGCAAATTTGATATATTTGATTTTTCAGATGGGAGGTTGTACTCATATTATGCCCCCTAATAACCCTTTAAAATATCCCAAAGAAACTGAAATTTGAGGAATATTTATTTATCGATGTCAAATACAAAAATCGGAGGTATCTGAATTATCACAAAGGGTTTCCACACCATTAACCATCTTTGCATAAAAATAAATTAACCTAAATATAGCCTACATTTTAACTCCTTACGCGTCGCAGTGATGTTCTAAAGTTCATAATGATCGATTAATTACTTTATATACAAATATATAAACATATAAACATACCTAGCTTTATAAAGATAGAGATATATCGGTATTCACTTTTGGTTATCAGTATTGTAGAAAAATATAAATAAATTAACAGCTTCAATTAAATACGATATAATTTCTCTCACTGTCACTAGCAGTTTTGTAGCTCAGTCGGTAGAGCACTAGACACTAACCACACTGTTTCGAATCTCGATACGTCTAGCCACATTAATGAGTCATTATATCTTAATTTTAATCTTTGTAATGGGGTATGAAAGTGGTACAAAACTGTTGTGTTTATGGAATTAATTCTACCTATCTTTGGACAGGTATTCTTCTAGTCTTTAACAAATATCTGTGTAGGAATATATATATATATATATATATATATATATATATATATATATATATATATATATATATATATATATATATATATATATATATATTAGTATTTCATGTATCCACATAACATTTTATAAAGAGATATCATTTTTTTATGTATCAATTTTCAGTATTTACTTCAACAGTGCTCGATACGTAAGTAGAGCTAGGTAGTAAATATATTTTCATAGCTTACTAGATATATATATATATATATATATATACCACATAGGTGTTTATCCCAGGTAGATTTTACTGATTTGAATCGTTTCATAATTTGAAAATCTATCGGATAGGCAACTATAATCAAATGGTTTGAAAGTATCCATCATATTCAAGTATTGTTACCATCCTTAAAATAGTATATCCATATGTTCAAGGGTTGACAACCAGGATTGTGACGGGAATCTCCATGCTCACAAGATGGCAATTTTTTAAATTTCCAATAAACTTTGAATGATTATAATTCGGTGACTAATTGTGCTACAAAAATAAATTTGGAACAATTGCTTATGTTTTGTAAACATCTATGTGTCCACGTTAATAGTTTTTAAATATAGCTTTGGTTTCGGATACATACTTTATTTTGTTTGGGGGGTATTTGTAAACAAATATTTAAAAGCTATATAAGAAAATTATGAATCTTATTTCGGGGATATTTATAAACAGAAATAAGAAAATTGTGAATCATATTTTGTTGGGGGGAGGGGGTATTTGTAAACAAATAGCAAAAAGCTATATAAGAAAATTATGAGTTATACAGTTATAAAAACACTTTTAATAAGAACAGAATTATTTTCACTTAGAGAAAAATTTATAAATCGCTTATAAGTATAAATGTTTTTTAAAACCTCAAATTATCAAAGTTAAAATTCCCGTATCGCAATTACAGTTACGTTCATGTATGTAAAAAAATATACCAGTGCATACATGAAACCGACATATATGCAAATCTGGAGGTCTCTTTTAAACCGAACAGCTGACGCTTTCGGTCCCCGAGACATAACCCTGGTCTGGCCCATTCTTGAATATACCATCAAAGCAACAAATCCCTATCTTCAAGAAGATATCGTTCACCTGGAGCTTGTTCAACAGTTGGCAACCAGGATGGTGACAGAATTCCCGACGCTTACCTTTAAAGAATGGCTTCGAAGATTAAATTTGTCCTCACTTGAGCAATGAAGGATGCAAGAGGACCAAAGTCGCCCAAGACCAGGGGCAGGCAACCTTTTCGGAGTGAGGGCCAGATGAGACTTTTAGGAGGAGATCGCGGGCCGGAGTGAAGAACGAAATCTCAGAATTACTATATTTTGTTTACATTAATAAATTGTAGAAAAATTGCATTGAACACTCTACAAATCTGATATTTTTCTCAGGAGACTTCTGTATGCAATGTTATAAAAGGCACAGACGAAGAGCCATTTTGGAATCATAAAAAATAATGACGGGGGGGGGGGGGGAGTAGCAAGTTGATCCAGCATTGGTTTTGACGCACCTCACATAAGTTCTATGTTTCATGCCCTTTCCTCGTCTCACGTTTCCTCTTTACCTCTCTCTTTCACTTTCTCTATTTTTATCTCAAATTAAATTTGTTCAATAAATACATAATTCAAAATTTGAATTTAAAAGTTCATTAAAATCTTTTTCAACCACCAAATTTTAAAAAAAGCCTTTATTTGGGAATTCAGAAAGTTTCATCGGATGTCTTGCTGGTTTTTGCAGACCAAGAGTAGGCTCAAGGCATTCCCTCGAATAATGCTGATAGAGAAAAATCAGTTCACGATCGTCTCTGGTGTAATGAAACATTAATAGAGCAAGGCTGGCGAGGCCAATCACTCCACTCATCTCCATGTCAATCGGTTGCAAATTACAAATTATTTGCATAATATATCATAAGATTTTTTTTTTTTAAATTTTAACGTAGTTCACCCCAAACAAGGCAGGCCACCACTGTAGACGTAAGGGGCTACTGAGAAGAAAGAAAAGGTGAGAAGGTTGGGGGGGGGGTCAACCTAAACTGGGATCTGCGCAGCGAGATGTCTGTTTACATTAATTTTAAATTTCTGCATGTCAGTACTGTTGGGGAAACAGGAGGCAAGGAGGGAGTTCCAGAGGCCAGCAGCACGAGGAAAGAAGCTATTTGAGTAGAAAGCTCTCCGGCATCTGGGGATCTCCACAGTGAATGGATGGGATTTAGTTGATTGTCGAGTTGGTCTAGTGAATTTACGTTGAGGGGGCACCAGAGTAGCCAATTTATCGGAGCATAATCCATTGAAGTATTATAAGATATCATAAGATAATCAGACCAAACTGAATTGGAATAAAACATAATATGAGGCATGGTAAATAATCAACTGCAAACATCCCCCCACCCTCACCCAAGCTAAAAGTTGTTTTTTACAATTCATAAAAATATCAAAAAGCTATATAAGAAAATTATGAATCTTATTTTTAGAGGATTTTTATAAACAAATATTCAAAGGCTATATAAGAAAATTATGAATTATACTGTGGTAAAAACACTGTTAATAGAGAAAGAATTATTATCCTTTGGAGAAGAATTTATAAACTTCCTATAAGTACAAATTATTTACATAATATACTATGAACTGTGTGTGTCCACTGCACAGGCCGTGAACATCTACTTGTTGTGCTGGTTCAAAGTCGTTATTCCGACACCAGTTGCAGTGTCAACTGCGACTGGTCTCGGTCAGTGCTGCGACAAAAGAATTCTCCCTCCAAATAAAATCACGATTCCAGTTTAAAACAAGTAACAAAGGTTTATTTTCTTTGGGGACTACAATGATACTTGTTTTCTTCTACTGAACAACAGACTTGTAAATGAGAATTCTTAGCCCGACCAAATCAAAGCACAATTCCAACCGAACACAATCCATTAAATAAGAGCCTCAGGGTCTATTTCTCTTAGAGGAGCACACAAAACTCAATTGACCGTGAAATACTCAGCAAACCAACTACCCCCCCCCCCCCCGCCCATCTGCTGGAATATATATCGATAGTCTGGTCCTTTGTGGTAGACCACGCAGTTATACACTTGAAAAATAATGGGCAGCCTTAACTATGAACATAAAAAAAAACTTCTGCCTACGGGTTCCATATCTGGACGGCCATTAAATTTAAAAGACCCTGAGTGGGGCATAGCCACAGCAATGAACCTCGTATCTGTAGAACCATTACTTTTTTTCAAGTTGAGAAATCTAATTTGCGGGGGTGGAGGGTTCAAAACTCCAGACTAGACATATTTCCAATTTCTTGTGTGGTTTCTCTTCTCTTGGTCAAATATCTCTCACTTGCAGCACGCCTGTTATTTGTATGCATAGCAAAGATGCAAGCCACTAAACATGCCGCCTTGTGCATATTTACAATATCATAAGATAATCAGCCGAAACTCTACTGAAATAAAACATAATATGAGGCATGGTAAATAAATAACTTCACACATCCCCATCCCAAACCTGAAAGTTGTTTTTTACAATTCATGAAAGAATGTTTCTGATTATTTAATGTGTCGCTTACCCCCCAAACATGACCAGTTAATGATATTGAGCTGTTTCATATTCTCTTGGGCTTAAAACTATGCTTCACTTGAATTTTAGGTTTAAATGTGTTTTGGGCCTCCCATTTTTTCAGCCTCTGTAGATTGTTCAGTTTTACATTCTCAACATTCAAAAGCAGTGGTAGGACGTGACTCAGGGGTGGGGGCGTTGGCTGTTTTAGAAAATTCAGAAATACAGAGAATTTTTAGCTTTAAAACTTTGGTAAACAAAAATATTTTGAAAAGTTAATCGGCTAAGATTTTGTGCATATATATATTCCAATTTTCTGTTTTATAGTTAGATTTATTACCTCTGACTGTTAATAAACACACACTTTTGGCCTTTTCGCTAAGAGCAAAGTGTAGCATCTGTTCTGATGCTGAACTTAGTCTTTTCAGTCCTCGGTCAGTGAAGAAAAAGTCCTTCTAGACTGAGGCAATTTAAATTTTTGTTTCAATCAATCCTTTGATGGATATGTTATTTATTAATTTTCGTTTCTGTTTTTATAAAATGATCTAAAGAGAAATACATTTTGATATCGAAATTGTCATGATTTATTGAGTCAATCTTGAGTCATATATTTATGGCAATACCATCGATTTTAGTGATTGTATTTGTAATACATAGTGTAAAATTATCTCCCTTGAAACAGTCAGTCATAAATTATCTCTCTTCATTCGAACTCTTCACTGTCGACCAAGGAAAGAGTCTATCACAGTGTGACAATGCGTGGAAGTGAAACCTGGCCAGTGAGGGTTGTGGACATGCGTTGCATGAAGAGAAATGATATGAGAATGATACAATGGATGTGTAATGTGAGTCTCAAAGACAGGGTTTGTTCTGATGACCTCAGAGGAAGATTAAATCTGGACAGTATAGAGAGATGTGTGCAGAACAGAATACTTTTATGGTATGGCCATGTTGAAAGAATAGATGAGATTTCTTGGGTTAGTAGATGAAGAACAGTTGCAGTAGCAGGATCAGTAGGTATGAGAAAGCCAAGGAAAACATGGGAAGAAGTGGTAAGGATCGACTTGAGAGAAAGAGGGATAAATAAAAATCTGGACAACGATAAGTTAATTTGGAAGTCAATTTCTGAAAGCCGTCCAATGCATGCGAGCATGTAAAACGGACATTAAACTGAATATGATGATGACTGACGTCACGCCAGAAATAAAAATGAGACTTTACTTTCTTTCTCATCATGGATCGCATCCTGTTCAGACATGTAAAAGACAGTTAATAAAAGCATGAAGTGAACGCCACATGCGTTCTCTGAATTCCTTCCCTCAATGCATTACACATAGCGAAAGCAAAATCTTTAACTAACTTGAAAAAACATTGCTTGCGCTGTGTGTACAATGCTATTTTTAGCAGAAGTGGCATAATTTTTTTTATTTAATGGTCTTAATTAAAAACTGTCTTGTGAGTGTGATATTGAATTACACTTTTCTTTTTAGGTCGTTGTTGTTTAACAGGTAATGCAATTTAAATAATTAAAACATAATGATGTGAGTTCACACTTTTTAGCAGAATTCCGTTTTTTTTTGTAATTCAGAAAAAGCGTAATTCCACTTTTTTATTTTTTATTTTATAAGACATGGCCAATTGCTAGAGCTTTAAGCCCTTATTTTTCGCCATTTGGCTTGATTTTATTTCTCTTTCTTCTTCTCTCTCTCTTGTTTTATATTCCACCTTTTCCTGTCTTTCTCTCTCCTTCACGTTTTGTCTTTGCCTTGCTTTGCCTCTTCTCTGAAAATGTTAATTTTGTCACACTTCAAACGATTCATGGGTAGGGAAGGTAGAAGCTTGTTTCACCAATAAATGTCTTCCTGATGCCTTTAAAACATATCAGTCAATAAATTTAGGTGACAAAGAAAAGTTATTGTAGATTAACAATCATTAAATTTCATGTGGAAGGGAGAGGGATTGGTGGGGGTCGTAGCCCCAAGGTTGGGAAATTCATCACGATTTCAGATTTTTTACCAGTAGCCACTCACATCCCAGTAAAAATTTTCATAATGGCAGTATTTGTCATAAACTTAGTTGCCAATACTCCTAGGTCCACTCCTACGTTGGACGTCCATTATCTTTCAGAGTCCAATTTATGGGATAAATAGAATCTGTCCTGAGTGTTATATAAAATTGCATCCAGTGATGAGGTTCCAAGATTGAAATTTTGGAGAGTGTAGAGTTACTCCTTAGTTGCCATTACTCCTAGGTCCACTCCTATGCTGAACTGGAATTATCTTTCAGGGTCCCATTTATGTGTTAAATAAAATATATCCCGAGTGTGACATTAAATTTCCTCTGATAAATTTATTAATAAGTTGTGAATCACTAGTTAAAAGATATTAATGACTAGAAGTCATAAAGGCTTTCTAGCAAAACGATTGTCGTCAGCATTAAAAAACCAAAAAGGGTTGATATGCAAAAGAATAGAGGCAAAGTCAAAACTAATCACAAAGTCTATCCATACATAATGTATCAACTTTATTTACAACATCAAAAGTAAAGAGTAAAAAAGTAGTTAGGAAGAGTTGAAAGGATCTAGACAAAGAAAATGTTGTTTTGCCTGTATGTGTGTGGACTTGAGTGTGAGGGAGTTCATGAGACTGTGATAAGCTATCGCTATATTTAATAGTCCAGCACTGACATGTGTTGTTTGCCAATATGCCCCTATGGCTAAATTTCGCTTGCCAGCCAAGAGTATTGATTTACTCCTCTCCAGGCACAAGGCCAGTTTTTATCTTACTCCCACAAGTAAGATGTGACCCAAGGTCGGGTCGGGAAAGTGGGGTTTGAAAAGCCAGCGCCCAAGAGGTGAGCACTCTGGCCATTAAAAATTGCTTGGGCAGCCCTGTCGGCATTCCCCGGTAGGGGCGCCTCAGGCAGTAAGCAATAAACTTACTCCTCCCCAATGAGGGAAGACGAAGCCTGGGAGGGTGGACCTCTTAGAACTGCACAGGACAGACCCATAGACCGGCGTAAATGAAGCCCCGAAGGCCAAGACAATACCAGTCTCTGGGGTGCAGTATCCATCGAAACAGATACTACACTTTGATCTTAGCCAAAAGGCCAGCCAAGAGTATGTGTAGCAGTTAGTAACACTTTGTTGTGACTGATGTAAGTTCGTGTGGCAAGCCGAGTCTCTCACTGGTGGCCGTGTTTGGGTTCTCGCTTATGTGACCAATGCCAACAGATGCTCAGTTTAATATCGGCAACCAATTGAGATTGGGTATTTTGAAAGAATTGACCAATCAGTATTAAGTATTTTAATCAAAAGACATTGTATATTTTACAAAAATTGTTTCTCTGCTGTTGTTGTTCCAATTTACCTGCCTCCTCACAGGGACAGAGTTAGACTCAAGGTCGGCTTTTAATGTTGAGAAAATCCAGTTCTCCTAAAAGGGGCACTCTGGATTGGAGCAAAAATAAAAATTGTTTCAGTCTAGAAGGATTTCTCCTTCACTGACCGAAGACAGAAAAGATGAAATGTAGTATCAAAACAGGGTTATCCTACTAACGGTGCTTCCACACAGAAAAGTCAAAGATTTTAGTAAAATAGGTTTATATATATATATATATATATATATATATATATATATATATATATATATATATATTAGTATTTCATGTATCCACATAAAATTTTATAAGGAGATATAATTTTTTATGTATCAATTTTCAGTATTTACTTCAACAGTGCTCGATACGTAAGTAGAGCTAGGTAGTAAGCTATGAAAATATATTTATGGCAATTAAGCTACACAGAGGCTGTAGGATAGTTTTAGGTTATTTGCTGTGAAAACCTAGAAATGATAATTAAGGCACACAATGATAAAATACTAAAAGAGAACAACAGAGAGGGAAAAAAATAACAAATTACATAATAAACGTGGAAAATATAACAAAAATAACACTAAGAAGAACAAAAATATAAACAATACAAATAGAACTAAACAAAACACTAATAGTAACACCTGAATAGAAATGAAAAAGTTAGCAATGAAGAGAAAAGATGTAAATGCATAAATTGTACACTTTGTCCACTACAAAATAAATACTTAACCAAAAGTATTGTATACCAAGCCACAATATTTGCCAAAGAAAGACCTAATAACAAGAAATACTATGTGGGTATGACCTCCTTAGATTTTAAAACTAGATATTATGACCACAAAAGCACATTTAAAAACAGAGAATGTCGAATTAAAACAGCACTAGCAAACCACTATTGGGAGCTCAAAGAAAATAGATGCTCACCAAAAATTGAATGGAAAATAATACGACAGAGCAGTACATGTAGAAATTTAGACGACCCGTGTAGATTATGCCTGAATGAAAAATTTGAAATCCTAAATTTTAAATACCCCCAAAATCTGTTAAACTGTAGAAGTGAGATAGCAAACAGCTGCTTACACAGAAATAAATTTACCTTAGGCTAACAATAAATAAATAAATAAATGAACACAAATAAACTAAACAAAAAACTGAACAATTTAAAAATAAAAACCTAAAATAGAAATACAAGGAACCACGTGTTAAAATAAATTCACCCATTATATTGACACAACAAAGGAAACAGGATATAGGCAAATTTATAGAAACCAGAACAATAGAACAGGATATAAAAAGGAAGTAACACTAACCACACCTTTGTTTGTGGGAAGCCCAACGACTGGCTGAGAAAACAACAAAGAATCTGATTGGTTAACTAGCTAGCCGTGTATATAAAAACACCCGGCAAAAATAACTCCATGCATTTTAGCCTGAAGATTTCCCCTGGGGATGAAACGCGGGAGCCTCTGTGTAGCTTAATTGACATAAATATATTTTCATAGCTTACTATATATATATATATATATATATATATATATAGAGAGAGAGAGAGAGAGAGAGAGAGAGATTTTTTTCATATTATGATAGTAGGAAGGTTTTTTGAGTAAAATTAATGTACTATTAATTAGTAAAATAGAATATAAGACGTGTTAAAAGACTTATAGCCTTGAGGGGGAAAAATCTCAGACGAGGCGATAGAAAAACAGAATTATTGGCCTGGTGAAACGAAACAAAGCAAAGCCGTGTGTAATTATAAATATATATTTTATTTTAAAAATATAAATTAGCTACAAAAATAATTTAGTGTTAACAAATATTTTTTTATTAACACTTCTTGTAAACTTTATTGCTTATTGCTTTCTGTGAAGGGTTCGTTTTTCGTTCAACACATTATGGTCGATCTAAAACGCAACACTTAGCGACCATATTGGACAAACTTGAGATTATTTACGAATTTCTTCGATAGTTTATAGATTTCAACCGTGCTTTTCACACATGTGCGTGCGTAATATTACTTGGATTTTAACTAAAAACGATTTCTCGGTTAATATTATTTAATAAAAACAACAACATAATACCATTCCTAATGCTTATACACATAATTTATCGCATTCTGTATGGAAGCACCATTAGTAGGATAACCTAAAACAGATACTACACTTTGCTTCTAGCCAAAAGGCCAAGATACTGTTACTGCTGGAACATCAAAAGAAAAACCTACTAACCAAGCATAAAATCATAAAGCTCTAATATATAACAGGCGTTCATAAAAAAAGGAGATAAAAGGAAGCTATTTAAACATTAGAGTCTTAGACAATATTTGGCAATATTATGAAGATGAAATATTTATCTACTTATCAACAATATCATAAGATAGAAACATCCAGACCAAAAGAGTCAGGAGCTTTGCAGGTCTTTAAGGAATTCTTCTTGCCAACCATCATACTGCCAACATTCTTTACAATTGAAACTGCAGACTAGTTTGAAGCAGAAACCATTTTTTCTATTGAAAAATTCTGATAACAAAGCCAGAATTGAGATTATCTGAGCATTCCACGTGAAGAACAGTTTGACTTTCTCTATTATTTCGATTATTTGGACTACTATTCACACACACACACACACTATTTTTTATATAAATATTTATTAATTTTACTTATAGACACGTGTTTCATGCTTATGCAATCTTCACATACAAGGATATTAAGCAAACCGCTGCGGTTTGCTTAATCTGTGTAAATTAATAGACATTCTTGTATGTGGCGAGGTAGCTCAGTGGCAGAGTACTTGCTTGGCTGAGAAGTGTAGGAAGGTTTTACTGGTTACTCAGTTGCAATTTAAGTCTGCTGGATTCCTTTTGTTGAGATTGCTAATATTTTTAAAGAACGAGTTGTGCATTTTTGTATAAGCACAATGTTTAATCAAGCCTGATGGCCGAATCGAACAGAGTAATTGGTGATGATCATATTCCAAGGCCTTTTAGTACGTTTATATATATATATATATATATATATGTTATGAGGTTGAAAAAGACTAGATATACATTCGGATTGTACACATTATAAGTTATTTCGACCGTAACTAGATCTCCTCAGATGTGTTTCCAACCACAATTCAATTGGTTTTGAATTGTGGTTGGAAACACACCCGAGGAGACCTAGTTAAGGTCGAAATAACTTATAATGTGTACAATCCGAATTTATATCTAGTCTTTTTCAACCTCATAACTTATTCATGCTCTGTTTGAACGGACATAGAGCTCTCTGATTCGAATTCCTATCGAAAATAATCGAACCTGAAAACTATATATATATATATATATATATATATATATATATATATATATATATATATATATATATATATATATATATATATTTATAAAAAATATGAAAATTGATATCTGTTTTTTTTCCAGCTAGCCATACAAAAAATAATAAAAAATATTAATTAAGTTTGTGTTTTAATATTTTTATGGGCTGTCTTTGATGCACCTGTGGTCCAATTGGAAGTCCACTCTCTGACTGGACTATCAGCAAAATATTGATGACTTTCCTTCTTATATGTATCTCTGAAACATATATACCCTATAACTTTGCTTATGTCGAATTTTTGGAACTTGTATACTTAATGATGAATATGTCATAATATTGTATCTTTCTAAGTTGTTATATATATATATATATATATATATATATATATATATATATATATATATATATATATATATTATGGAAATCGCTCCAGACGCCACTTGATATTAGGAGCTAAAAACAAAATACTACTTCAAGGTCAAAATCAAGCAAACGATAAGTGTTATATGGATAGATTCTGACCCATAAAACAGCAATTATTCCCCTTTGTAAGAAACATCGCTTATGAAATGTGAAGACTAAAGGACAAAATAAGGGAAGCGAGAGTTACTAGGCTGCCAAAAGTAAAACCAAGGTCCACTTTCTACTCTCTTATCAGCTGTACCTATCTGGCGTTGCTCAGAATACAGTGAAGTCGTTTTAGTTTTTAATTTTTATTTATTTGCACATTTTAAAAATTTATACAGACAAAGAAATTGAATTTTAGTTGTAAGGAAGACAACTCTTATTATATTCTCCAATTAAAAATATGAGTTATCACTCTGACTGACTTTTATTTTCAGGTAATTATTTAAAAATGTATCATATCATCAGTCGTCTTAGTCAGACTTAGTAATTTTGAAGAATAAATTATAGTGAGGTACTTTATTATATTGCCAATAACATGGTACAATAATAACAAATAAAAATTGGTTAGTAAGAAACAAAGTTTGAGTAGTCAGATTAAAGGCTATTTCGGTCTGACTTGAAAATTAGACAAGACACACACACACACACACACACACACATATATATATATATATATATATATATATATATATATATATATATATATATATATTTCTCGCTTTCAGTGTATCAATTTCATGCCCACTCCTATTTGTTGTTTATCCTGGCCAGTTCCTCTGTCTTCTTCCCTCTTATCGCTTTTTAACCCCTCCCCCACCGCCTCCCCATACTAGCTCAGTAGGTGTGAAAGTGAAAAAGAAAAAGAAAATAAATAAAAATAAAAAAGAAGAAGAAGAAACAAAGAAGAATGTGTCACCCACTTGTCATATTTCAACGTCACTTAAAGTCTTCTCATATGGTCCAATCGGATCATCCTTTCCCCATCCCATGTGTGTGCCTTCAAAATAAAATTATTTCCAAATCTTCACTTTTTCTGAAGACGTTCGCCAACACGAACGAAAATGGTCAAATCTCTTGTTTTGTTTTTCTCCTGCACTTTAACCTGTTTTCCGTTTGTCATTTTTCACACACACACACACCCACACACACATATATATATATATATATATATATATATATATATATATATATATATATAATTCCATAATTTTAACAACAAAGTTTGGTAAATTTGTAGATCAACATCCTCAGCTAAATTACACCCCCCCCCTTAAAAAAAGAGATGCTTTTCAGGGTCATTCTAAATTATTAGGGTAGTTTACTAATATATTTTTTAACACTAACCCAAAGTTCGACTGGCAAGGTCGTAAAACCACATGCAATCATCACAAAAAGGTTCCCCAAAAATAATAACGCACAGAATTCATCTCCAGTGGCAAAAAATGGTTAACTGCCATAAAACCCTAGAATGGCCCGAAAATGGAGGATTATTTTACGTTAAATTTATATGTGAAACTTATCCCCTACTCTAAATTCTAAACTGTTTGTTTTGTTGTTTCTCTTTCCGTCAGGTTTTTCCGGGTATTCACACGTAATCGCCTGAAAGAGTAGAATCTAATTTTATTCGGGGGTGTGGGTGGGGGTGAGAGTGTTAATTTACAATAATATCCAAACTTTTAATATTTTTATTTATACCATAAAAATAAGGTATTTAATTTTAAAGCTATTTATTTAATTTTCACGAGAAAGGTAAAGACAACTAAAATCAATTGTTTAAAATTAAAATAAAAAAAGGACGTATAGGTAAAAAAAAGTATAAGATTAAAAAAAAATTAAATATGAGTAAATTTGCAGAAAAGAATGACGTTCTCTTTTTTTAACCCTGTGGAAAACGGAAGACCCCCCCCCATTTTTTTTTTAGAATTTAGAGTGGGGGATCAGTTGTATGTATATTTAACGTAAAATGTCCAGGTCATTCTATCATTTTAGAGAACTTAACAATATTTTTTTGCCAGTCAGATTAAGTCTGAGTGGCAAGGTCATGAAACTACATGTAATCTCCTAAAAAAGTAACGCCCCCTCCCAAAGAAAAACGTAGCATATTTAACTACCATAACAAAACAGAATTTAGTTAATGCCTTAAAACTGCGTCCAAAAATGGATTTTCCTCCACTTTAAATTCGAAAATAATTTTTTTTCTTTTCTTCTTTATGTCAAGTTTTTCAGGGTGTTCACAACGTGATCGCCTAAAAAAAGGTAGAATATTTATTTCTTCACTCGCTGGGAAGGGGTAATTTAGCGGAATATGTTAATCTACAATCATACCAAAATACGAATCTCTATTTTTTTCTTTTCGTAATTTGAACGGATCACGGTGCTACTAAACCTTTGTTTTCATGTGTCAATTAGAATAGTGAAAATGTCTTTGTAAACATTAAAAAATAAGTTTGTTGTTAAAATGTATAAATTAGGCATTAAGTTAATTAATAAAAAAAACTTATTTATTTTTCACGGAAAATGTAAAAACTGCTAAAAGAGGGTGAGAGAAAGGGGGCAGAGAGAGAGATAGAGAGAGAGAGATATGCTATTCCTCCCCCTTTCTCTTTTCGCTTGTAGTGAGCCACGACCTTCGTTAAGGTCGTCAGCAAGCACAGGTAGTTTAAACTTAAGGTGTTTTAGTTATTTTTCTGATTTATTTATTAAATAACTATAATTACTTACTGTTAATATAGATGAAACTATTGCATATAGATAGCAAGCATAAGTCAATGCAATTCCAAATCAATAATACCAAACATTAATTAATTATGAACGTTTTAAAAAATAGTTATGCTAATTAGTCAGGCAAAAGGTTCTCTTTTAATCGTTTATCTGCTCTATATATACAGAATAGCAAAAAGGTATGTTGTATTATTGGTTTAAATAACAGTAATCCGTTTTAATTGTAATATAGGAGTGATAAATGAAAAAAACCTTCGCATTTATTCATTTAGATATATAGTAGATGTATTATATTTGTTTCTATAGATGTTTATAAAAAGTACTTAATAACAAGTAGAGCTGTTTTTAGTATAAAGTTTTATTTATACAAACATTATTTTTAACATATGTGCATACATGTTTCAGTTGTCCTCTCCAATAGAGACAACTTCCTCAGACCTTAAGAGTGAATTTCTCTTAAGGTCTGAGGAAGTTGTCTCTCTATTGGAGAGGACAACTGAAACATGTATGCACATATGTTAAAAATAATATTTGTATGAATAAAAATTTATACTATATATATATATATATATATATATATATATAATGGGATGGCTCTGTAAATGTGTACTTTTCAGACAGACACTTCAAAAAGAGCAAAGGAGTAGTGCAGAGTAGTTTACTACTGAGATCACACACACACACACACACACACACACACATATATATATATATATATATATATATATATATATATATATATATATATATATATATATATATAAGCAGATAAAATAGATAGGAGGCTACTATTGTGTAAACTTAAATTAGCTTGAAATGATGTGTTTTGATCTAACCGTTAGTGCGAGAAATGAGCTAAATTTTTGCATTTATTCATTTAGAAGATCTCTCTCTCTCTCTCTCTCTCTCTCTCTATATATATATATATATATATATATATATATATATATATATATAATACTTGTTATAGTTGTATAATTACTAATTGACTAATAACTATTTATTATTAGCAAATCCTTAGTTAAAAATATTCTCAATAATTGTTGTTTTGATGGCAATTGAGTTTTCTTGGAATGCCTAATTCAAGGAACTCTTGCATTACTAATCAGCAGAGCGTTACGACTGTCGACCAAGGGAAGAATCTACGAAGCATGTGTACGCAGTGTGATGATATATTGAAGTGAAATCTGGCTAGTGAGGGTTGAGGACATGAGTTGCAAGGAAAGAAATGATATGAGAATGATACGATGGATGTGTAATGTGAATCTTAAAGACAGGCATAGATTTTATGACCTCATCTGGACCACCTAGGGAGATGTGTGGTATGGCAACATTGAAAGAATAGTTTTGAACTCTCAGTTAATGAGACTTTTTCATATATTAATTTAGAAGAAGAAGAACAACAACAACAGCAAGAAAGTTGCCCTTCTCCCCTCTCCCCTACATTAATAAGAATCAATAAATGTTCTATTTGATTTGATTCCGGAGAGATCGGGGAACCATTCTATAAATTTTTTGTCTTTTAATCTTATTCTGATTCTTTGAAGTTTGCCGTAATGTTTTGGCTCTATCTGAACATGAATCCATTTTAAGAGCTCTATAATTTTTATTTTCGACTATAATTGACCAAAATGTTCTTATCGCACAATCTCCTTTGAAAGACTAGTTAGATGCTTACTGATAACTGAATTTTCTAAATTATAACTAGATGTACTCATGACCCGTTGGGTCACAACCACTACCACTATTTATTCTACTTTGATTTCATTCTAAAATTCATAAACAGCGACATATCTCTTTACTTCTATATTATGTACTCACTAGGAGTTCTCACACAGGTCATCAGCGATTGCTCACCAACAACCGGTGATATTCCCTGGAGTCTGAGTGACAACAAGTCTCCCAGATTTCCAGTATTCACCACCTCTTTTTGATAGCCACCGCAAATAAACTTGCAGTATCACAGCAGCCGTTTACCATTGATTTCTTGCTGGTAAGGACCATTGGTCTTCTGTGGGATTTGGGTGGCAATAAGTCTCCTCAAGGTCCCAGCACTCTCTGCACTTCCAGTGGAGGTCTGGTTTGTGCTGTCCCTCCTCGGCTTTCTGATCCTCCTTGACCCTATGCAAATATTTAATGGTTAAGTTTACAAAGAAAATGTGCCCATGTTACACACCCTGTTACCTAGAATACATATTCCATAATTCATAATGATATCTTCAATAGTTTAGGATTTTACCAAGCATATATTATTGATGCTCACACGCACACATCGATCCTTTTAAAAATGTATTAATGTAACTCAAAATTTGATGTGAAGCAATTCTTTTGTCTATTACATTTTTTGTATCTAACTTATTTCAAAAGTTTTTTGGGTGCAGGTGCGAGTTTGGGTGCACACACCTAAATGATAAAGTTTACAAAAAAATTAATGCGCCCATGTAACTGACTGGGTTGCCAAGAACATATATTTCAAAATTCATAATGATCGGTTCATAAAAAAATAAAATAAAATATAAATAAAAAAAACTTTATATATATATGCACACCCTAAATGTTAACATTTACTCCCCAAAATAATGTGCCCATGTTACTCACCATATTTTTTCGAATATATATTCCAAAATTCATAATAATCTGTTCATTAGTTTAGGAGATTACTCTGTACATATATATATATATATATATATATATATATGAGAGAGAGAGAGAGAGAGAGAGAGAGAGAGAGAGAGAGATGTGGCAACAGACAAAAGAATTATGTATTCAAGATGGCCACCATCAAATATGAAAATTAGACGAAAATGACTTGTATATTTCAAAAGTATATCGAATATGCAACGATATCAAAAGTTAAGTGCTATTATCATCATGGCAGATCTACCCAACTCTGATATGGAAGCCATCCCAGCGCCAAAAGAGTTAAACAGAAATCAATAAATCAATGAAAGACACTGAATAGTATGATTTGGGATTTTTCCTGTTCGTTTGATATTATATTAGAGATCTGCTATGGGACAATCATAGTTGCCTTCGTCTGCCATTCACGATATCCATCATCATCATCATCATCATAGTCATTGGGTTAACGTCCATTTTACATGCTGGCATGCGTTGCACAGCTTTAAGAAATTGACTTTCAAACTAACCTATCTCTGACCAGGTCTTTATTTATGCCTCTTTCTGTTAAGCCCATCCTTATCACTTCCTCCCATGTTTTATTTGGCTTTCTCCTGTAAATTGACCCTGCTACCTCAACTGTTCTACAGCTAATAACCCAAGAACTCGCATCCATTCTTTCAACATTGCCATACCATCGAAATCTCCTGTTCTGCACACATCTTCCTATGCTGTCCAGATGTTCAATGGGGGAGTAAGGTCTCCCTTGACTTTTTAAATTTTTTTATATGTATTAACACCAAAAGATATTCAGCATCACGTCTGTGTTATATGTTGGCATGTGTTGAACAGCTTTTAGAAATTGATTTCCAAACCAAACTATCTCTTTATCCCTCTTTCTTTCAAGTCCATCCTTATCACTTCCTCTCGTGTTTTGATTGGTCTGACTATACTAATTCAAGAACTCTCATCCATTTTTTACAATGTGACCAAACCAACAAAGCCTCCTGTTCTGAACACATCTCCCTATACTATTGAGATCGAATCTTTCTCTGAGTCATCAGGACTAAGCCTGTCTAAGACTCACATTACACATCCATTGTATCATTCTCATATCATTTCTCTTCATGCAATGAATGTCCTCACTCCTCACTGGCCAGGTTTCACTTTCGATCATCATCACACTGCGTACACATGACTGATAGATTCTTCCTTTGGTAGACAGTGGTAACGCTCTGTTCGTTAGTAATGGCAGAAGTTCCCTGAAGATACTCTATCCACTCCTATCTCTTGTAATCACAGTAGCACCTGCTCCACTCTGTGCTCCAATGGTATCACTAAGGTAACAAAACTTCTGAGCAACTTCACTCGTAATATTTTGTTTTGTACGAGTTGATGATCACAAACAAATTGACTGTGTATGACATTTTATTTTTTTGGGGGGGGGGCTGGATTGGCTTAATAGATATTATCACGAGTTCAAATCCTGTTAGACTTATTAGTCTAAATTACACACTAATATATTTAGCTATGAGTAAACTAGCAACTTTTGTTCAACTAAGTGTATACAATGAATGGTTTAGAGTAAAAACGACTTTCTCAGTCTATTAAATGGATAAATTGTTAAACCTTTCTTAAAATATTTGACGATTAATTTTTAGAGCAAATAATTTAAACTAAGAGAGTTCTTAAAGGGAAAAGGATGACTGACTTATCTCCCCCTCTCTTTCTCTCTCTCGTTCTCTCTATCTCTCTCTTTCTTTTTTCCTCTCTCTCCCGTTGGCAACGTCATAGGAAAAAGAGTGTCTGACTGCTCCCATTAGCGATCGACGTCACATTTTTTTTCAATTGCTTTTAATGAGTCAAAATAGAAACCACACACAAACACGTATAGAGCAAATTGATTTCCCCTTTCTGTTCATGTCTTGGCGGTTTTATTTAAAAGATTGAAATTATCAAAATGTTAATATCTATTTATATGAATAAATGCGTGGTTACAACAAACTTATGAATGCAATGTTTAATATTTAACATTTTGGTTTCAAGTATTTCGTCGAGTAGCGAACTTTGCGAAGCGATAGCGAGCTGGAAAAGCCAGCTAGTACAATAATAGCTGTTAATTAAAAAAAAATGAATAAATAAAACATCTCGTGCCGTCCTCATAACAACACAAATAGATCTGTAGCAGCATTACTACAAACGGCAGCAGCACCAGTGGCAGCAACAAGTCGCCATGAACAATATTTTGAATCTATGCTTGACTTGTAAGCTGGGCTCTGATTGGTGCAAACATTATACTCCGTTTCTTGTTTGCCCAATCAGAAACAATCTCTGATGCGAGCAGAGTACCTGGTCGCAAAGTTGATAAAAGACAGTGCCCACCACCTTCTTCCTCTTTTAGCCAGGAGACGGCACTGCTGTCTACTCATCCACATTGCTCAGTCTGATCAACCACAAAAACTTCTCTGTTGGCCCGCAAACTTCCCGACGTTAGCCACGACTAACGCCATCGACAAGAAAACCCAAGGATCTAACATGGCAACAAAATGCACACACGTGGACTGATATCAATATAACACACACGCATACTTAACTGCACTCAAGGGAACAGCCAGAATCCTGAAAAGAGCTCTCGGTTGAAGTCTCTAAAATAGCGGGTGATCGTATGGCATTTGGAAGAATGCCCCGTCCCCAGCAAATGAATGCAAAGAAAACTAAAACAAAAAAGAGAAACAAACACACATGAACTCGGCTTGCCTTTAACACATGCTTACGTACAGACTTTCTTATAAGAATTCTTCTCTCTTTATTTATTGGGACATTTATTCAATACATGAACTTTCTAACCTTTTTATTCGTCAAGATTTCTAGACATATTATTCTCTGTTATTAACCATCTTCATGTCTACCACCTTTGTCCACTGGATTCCCAAGTACCAGCTATCTTCACTCGAAGATAAACTGCTTGTAGACTTTCCTAATTCCTTTCCCTGACATGTTAACGAAAATGGCTAATAAAGTTGTTTTAAATGCTAGAATTAGTGATGGGACGATTTCAATATTTTCCCCGCTTCCGATACAATTACTGATTCTGTTCTAAATTCCCGAGTTAGATACAATTACCGATTCTGTTCTAAATTCCCGAATCAGATACAATTACCGATTCTGTTACAATTCCGATTCCGATCCTAAAATTGCTTAATCGCCTAAAAAGGTAGAATTTTATTTTGGGGGAGGTGGGGCGGGGGGTAGCAGAGAGTCCTCATCTACTTTTAAATGTAGATATGATTTTCTTTTTAATTTGACACACTTCTTAATGTTTTCCCGTTTATATATTGTATCTAAGATTTTGATAAACTCATTGTGAGATTTTCATCGATATTTTTCAGTTATGCCATTTTTTCTTATTTATCCACTCGTGCCATTTTTTCTTATTTATCCACTCGTGCCATTTTTCTTATTTATCCACTCGTGCCATTTTTTCTTATTTATCCACTCGTGCCATTTTTTCTTATTTATCCACCTGTGCCATTTTTTCTTATTTATCCACTCGTGCCATTTTTTCTTATTTATCCACTCGTGCCATTTTTTTCCGATGCCAGTTTACCTAAGTTCGTAAGTATGATTTATGAATGTTTGTTTTCCTGGTAGATTTAAAATAAATAAATATTTATCATTTCATTAGTACCAGCAATAGAAAATTAAGTTTAAACCTAAAAGAAAAATAATAATTAAAAGAATCGTTACTGGAATCGAAATTAGGCTAAAGTTTTTCCGATTTCGATACTGATTCCGATACTCCCAACAGTTTCGATTTTCCGATTCCCAATACCGATTAATAGTCCCAACACTAGTTACAGTGAGACTTTGTCTTCTATTCTACAAATCCACATGGCCCTCGGATGACCTCGACGGTGACATGCCTGTTTTAGAAAGCTTTAACTTGTTTTGCCGAGATAATTGTGGTTTCAGCAGATATGGAATTCGAGATTAAATTTAATGATTAAATCTATTTTTAAAAACTTTTCCAATTTCATAGGATTAACAGGGATTAAAGGAGTCGATTTGAATCTCAAGTAATCAGGTTAAAATAATTAGGAAGCAGACAACTTGGGGTTTACAAGCGACAATTGAAGACGAAAGAATCTATAAACAGCAGTGGCCGAAACTGTCTCTATAAACTTGGTGTTGAATTGTTTGTCTGTTTTATGCCATATCGACCCTTTTTATCTTTTTTCCTTGATTACTTTTTATAACCAATATGAAATTATAATATTTAATATTCTATTTTATCGTTTTCATAGCGACACACTCGTTGCAGGCCCTTCTCGAACATGAGCGCCACCATATATATATATATATATATATATATATATATATATACATATATATATATATATATATATATATATATACATATATATATATATATACATATATATATATATATATACATATATATATATATATATACATATATATATATATATATATATATATATACATATATATATATATATATATATATATATATATACATATATATATATATATATATACATATATATATATATATATACACGCACCCACACCAGACAATCAGATTTAACTAGATAACATTCTCATCTCTTTTCCTTCCTTGTTCATTGATACCGGAAGAGAACAGAAAGCAAACGCCCACACATATGACCACGATAATTGGCCCATGTGGCCAGATTCAAAAGCATTAATTTTAGTTTACTGTTTTCAAGAACTTTGTTCGTACTTCATTGACAGCTGAAGAGGGGAATGGTTCCCAAAAATTTCCTACAGAATACTCCAATAAAAAAAAGAAAAACAAAAATAGGAATTGTGATTTACATTCCTTCTAAAATCGTCCCATAGATTCAGCACAAAATAATAATTTACACGTCTATTTGTTTATTCATTATTTTTTAAATTTATTTTTCACCCACTTGTGTGTTTATGATTTTTTGTCGACTGATGACACCTATATACATATAAATATACATATATATGAGAAAGATGTTTAAGTTTGCTTGAGACATTATGCGTAGAGTGTAAGAAGTTGTGTTTGAAGGCTATGACAATGCAGTTTTGTAGAAAAACACTGTGAGATAAGAGACAAGGTAAACAGAATAAATGGCAATATTGAAAGATTTCAATCATTTTCGATCATAAATTATTTATTTACCAACGTAATGTGTCGAACCAGGATGGTATCGGTGGTGTTATGTTCTTTGAATTTACGAGGGGAAAGCCAAGGAAAACATTGGAGGAAGTGAGAAAAATGGACTTGAGAGAAAGAAGGATCAATAAAGACCTGACCAGAGATAGGTTAGGTTGAGAAGTCAATTTCTTAAAGCTACCCAATGCATGCCAGCATATAAAAATGGATGTTAAACTAAATATGATGATGATGATGATGATGATGATGATGATGATGATGATGATGATGATGAACAACATACTACAACGATCCACTAAAAGAACTGACGAACCTAAATCAAATATTTATTTTGTAGAAAGAAAACTATCGATGACAAAAATTGAGAAAATGACTGACTTTACTTTATATATATCAAACTATCAGGAAGAGCCGACGTTTTTCATGATTGAATGAGGATCACTACTATGTACTTTTTAACTATAACACCGTATTACTTTTCCTTTAGTCCTCTCCCCCAGTCCCGTCCTCTAATATAGTCGGAAGAAGCTGAAATGTTGGAAGACTCTCTGAATTAGTGTCTTATACATATCGTTTAAATTTCATTAAAATCGGATATATGTATTTAAAGTTTTAATGTGAGGTACGTAGATATTCGGTCCATAGAGGGTAATGTAGAGATTTAAGATCACTTCCATTGAGAATTTTATATATATGATATAAATTTCATCAAAATATTTGAAGTTTTAAGGGGTTTATGGTCTCATAGACCCCCTTAGAGGTGCACTTAGAGATTCAGGAACACTTCTATTGTCTTCCCCGGTAAATTTTACATAAGTATACACTTTTAGAATTTATGTAAATCTTTCTTTCTATAAGGAACAAACAAACATCACACATACACACAGACATTACACATACACACAGACATTTAGTTCTATATAGATAAATAGATAAATTGATTTTAATCTCAGTAAACCGAACCGGTAATACCTGGTGTGGTATTAACTCTGGGTGGGCTATTCCGGCTTCCTCCAAAGGAGAAAGTTTACAGGGAATATCAAATTCACAAGCGGTCCCCAGCTGCATGTATATCCTGGTCATGGGAAAATGACATACAGTGCCTAACATTCCCAAATGGTCACCCATCCGGTACTGGCCAGGTTCCACGTCGCTTAACTTTGGTGATCTAATGAAAACTGGGGTGTCAACGTGATTATGCCGTATCTATTTGAAATCTTCTTAAGGGTGCATAAAAGTGATGCAAAACTCTTCTATTCAGGGAATTCATTTTACCCATCCTGGAAGTGGCATAAGACTTTTGCCACATTTAGCTTTTCTCTCTTGAAAAAACCCACACAACAGTTGGACGAAATGTTGAGTATTAGATTTTCCGTTGTCCCATTTTAATTCATACCGTCGCATTTATTTTATCCTTGTATTGTCACACACACATATATATATATATATATATATATATATATATATATATATATATATATATATATATATATATATATATATATATATAATTAGTGCTCTTTAATAAATAGAATTTAATATTCCACATGCATATATGTTTCATCTTTACCAAGAATCATCAGTGTGGCTATATATACACCCGTTTTGTCAGCCTCGGACCCCAGTCACCATTGACTGTCAAGATTCAAACACTCCATTCGATGCGGCCGTCATTACAGCCACACAAACGAGAGGGAAATAAATCCTATATATCATTAAGAACAATAGTAAGTTTCTATTTCAAGGAAAAGAACTTTGCATTATAGCTTACTGAGACTGACTTTACTTTATATATTAAATAAACTATGGAATTTACATGACTTTACTTTGATATTAAATAAATTATGGAATTTACATGACTTTACTTTGATATTAAATAAATTATGGAATTTACATGACTTTACTTTGATATTAAATAAACTATGGAATTTACATGACTTTACTTTGATATTAAATAAACTATGGAATTTACATGACTTTACTTTGATATTAAATAAACTATGGAATTTACATGACTTTACTTTGATATTAAATAAACTATGGAATTCACATGACTTTACTTTGATATTAAATAAACTATGGAATTTACATGACTTTACTTTGATATTAAATAAACTATGAAATTTACATGACTTTACTTTATATATTAAATAAACTATGGAATTTACATGACTTTACTTTGATATTAAATAAATTATGGAATTTACATGACTTTACTTTGATATTAAATAAACTATGGAATTTACATGACTTTACTTTGATATTAAATAAACTATGAAATTTACATGACTTTACTTTATATATTAAATAAACTATGGAATTTACATGACTTTACTTTGATATTAAATAAATTATGGAATTTACATGACTTTACTTTGATATTAAATAAACTATGGAATTCACATGACTTTACTTTGATATTAAATAAACTATGGAATTTACATGACTTTACTTTGATATTAAATAAACTATGGAATTTACATGACTTTACTTTGATATTAAATAAATTATGGAATTTACATGACTTTACTTTGATATTAAATAAACTATGGAATTTACATGACTTTACTTTGATATTAAATAAATTATGGAATTTACATGACTTTACTTTGATATTAAATAAACTATGAAATTTACATGACTTTACTTTATATATTAAATAAACTATGGAATTTACATGACTTTACTTTGATATTAAATAAATTATGGAATTTACATGACTTTACTTTGATATTAAATAAACTATGGAATTTACATGACTTTACTTTGATATTAAATAAACTATGGAATTTACATGACTTTACTTTGATATTAAATAAACTATGGAATTTACATGACTTTACTTTGATATTAAATAAACTATGGAATTTGCATGACTTTACTTTGATATTAAATAAACTATGGAATTTACATGACTTTACTTTGATATTAAATAAACTATGTAATTTACATGACTTTACTTTATATATTAAATAAACTATGGAATTTACATGACTTTACTTTGATATTAAATAAATTATGGAATTTACATGACTTTACTTTGATATTAAATAAACTATGTAATTTACATGGGTTCTTTAAATCAATAAACCTAAACGTAAATTCTATTGACGATATCAAAAGATGAACTTAGTACAAAAAATCAATATTGTTAAGTCTTCTTATTCAAGTTATTTTAAGTGTAATAAAGTCTTCCCACACAATCCTTAATGCTTATTATCTGTGTACAGAATATCATGCTATTGTTTTGTTGACTTCGAACTTATGCATATATAATAACTAGCAGACTCACTCAGCATTGCCTGGGTATCAAAAGCATTGGACATAACTAATAAAACTTGGAATAAGTATGAATTTCACCATTCTGTCCATTTAAATAGTACAACTAGTGTTCTTCTAATAATTTGTTCACAGACGTTTTAAGATGGAGTACTGTTGCCACATCTGGAGAGGTACCGCCCAGAGCACCCTTTCCTGTCTTGACAGAGTACAAAACCAACTTCGAAATTTAGTCAGGGATGTTCTCTTCTCTTCCACCCACAGTCTCTTTCTCACAGAAGAGAGATTGCTAGTCTTTCTCTACTCTATCGTTATTTTCATGATAGGTGCTAGACTGAGCTCCAATCTATAGTTACCCCCCCCCTGTAAAACATTTACAACAAAAACTCGTCTAGCTACAACCACTTTAAATAATTGTCCTTTCTCCCTCTGTGTACCTAAAACTAAACAGAACGTCCATAAGCAAAGTTTCTTTCCAAGAACGACCCGTTTGTGGAACACAATTCTATGAGGCTGCTTCTCAGCTAACTACAACATGGTCGTTTTCAAGTCTAATGTTAAATTCTTGTCCTCTTGAATAATCAAATTCTGACCAATCTAAACCATCATTACTCATCCTCATGGTGTTGTCTTACGGTCCACTTAACAAACTCATTAACCCTTATCCTCGAGTGGCCTTTAGGCCTTGATACGTGGTGATTCATTAGTACATAAAAAAAGTAAAACATTTGTTTAGAAAAAAGGTTCCCAGCATTAAATGACTGTGTAATGGCAGAATTATCTTAGTGATCTCCCTTGGATGATAATAACTTGTTACATTTTGGGCGAGTATAATTTTGTTAGTTGTGAATAACAGCAAATGGGTTCAGTCGGGGGGGGGGGGGGGGGAGTCAGCTTATGTAATTAGAGGTCAGCTCGATCTATCTACTGTGGTAATTGATAGAAACGGATGTGACGTTATATGGCTCAAAAAGAGAGTGAGTGAGAGAGCCAGTCAGTTCGGTTGGAAGTTTTAAGCGACAGGATGTGAGAAGAAATGACTTAAAAATCTATTATAAACAAAGGGATCAAGGCCCTAAAAATCTGTGGCTCTGATATATCCTCCCCCCCCCCCATCCGCTGCCGCTAGATTTCAAAACCTTGTGTTGGAGAATGGCGTGAAATCTTTTTCGTTCTACTCCAAAACAAAAACTTTCTTTTTTTCGTGGTCGAACGATTTAGATTTCAAAACCTCTAGTTCTTTCCTTTGGATTGTTGTGCCAAGTATAAAGCTATTATTTTGTTGATTTAAAACTTATGCATTTATAATAACTAGCAGATTTAGCCAGTGTTGCCTGAGCATCAAACACGTTAAACTGATGTTGTACCATTATACACCGTCGTCATGAACCCAGGTTGTTGATCGTCTGTGGAATAAACAATCAATCAGGCGCCGGTTGTTTATATAAAAGGTTTATTTAAAAAGACAGTCACAGAAAAAATATCAGAGAGACAAATTGTATATGCGTGAGAGAGAGAGAGAGAGAGAGAGAGAGAGAGAGAGAGAGAGAGAAAGATAAATGGATAGCCACATTTGGGACAGCAGCCAGACGCGCCTTTTATCCTTGAAATCTTGCCAGCTAAGAGATTGAAAATTTTCCCCATAAATAAAGTGGTTTTGTGACCTCCGTCTGGTGTAACCTCTGACCCTTAAATTTTTCCACTCAAACATGGCCCTCATTATGTAACACTAATAAAACTTGGGAAAGGTATGAACCTCCTCATTCTGCCCCTTTTGCGAGTCAAGTAGTACAGCTAGTGTTCTAATAATTCGTTTACAAAAGTCAAACCTTTGTTTATAAAAATGGTTCCTAGAATTAAATGACTGTGTAATGGCAGAATTATCTGAGTGATCTCCCCTGAATTATTCTTACCAACGTCAGAGAAAATGTGCTCTCCTGTCTGCAAGTCAAAAGTCTCATTCCATCCACGTGGGGAATTTAGAATGAGATATTATCCTCTTTCTGGCTGGGTCTTCAAAGCCATCTTATGTGCTCCGATCGGCTGACCATCTTTTCATGGCTTTTAAAAAACCCGTCAGGTGCTTTCTGGTCACAATGGCCCCAGACTCTCAGAGCAACACAACGAAGTAAGTAACATTTACTTATCCATTGCCCATATATCTTCTCTATATACATGTTACATCACTAGGGCCGTGTTTGAATGGAAAAGTTTCAGTGACATCTTAAAAGTCAGAGATGACCCCAGACGGAGGTCGATGAAACTATGTGAATTCCGGTCAGAGATTTTCAATCTTTTTGGCTAGCGAGACTTCAAGTAGAAAAGGCGTATCTGTGTGCTGTCCCCAATATGGGGGGGGGGGGGTGCGCACACAGTGGCTGGGTGTAGTGAGACGAGATATCCATCTATCTATCTGTCTGTCTTTCTCTCTCTATTGTGCGTACACAAGTGAACTGTCTCTCTGATTTTTCTGTGACTGTCCTCTTTTTTAAATAAACCTTTTTTTATAAACATCGGCGTCAGAGTGGGTTTATCTGGAGACAGATAGAACTTGGGTTACCGGCGATGACACGGGTGTATAATGGTTTATACACCCATTGATCAGTGAAAATATAACACCTGGAAACACATGTCTTTATCAATTGTATAGAGATATTAAAGAATTCCTTCCTTTAGTAATTATGTCTGTGATTTTCACCCCTTATTAAGTACATCAGCAGCAGCATCGGTTTAACGTCCGTTTACATGCTGGCATGCATTGGACAGCTATAAGAAACTGATTTCCAAACTTACCTATCTCTGGCCACGTCTTTATTTATCTCTTTCCCTCAGGTCCCATTTTATCACTTTCTCCCATGTTTTCCTTGGCCTTACCCTGTGAACCAAACCTGCTACCTCAACTGTTCTACATCTACTAACCCAAGAACTCTCACCCATTATTTCAATGTGGCCATACTATCGAAGTCTACTCTTCTGCTTGGACACAACACAGGTCAATATATCTTCTCTCAAGAAACTCAAAAATCTCATCAGACCTTCCATGCAAGCTTTCAACATTTAAACTTTATAGCCCGAAATTTAACCGATTTGCTTAAAAACTCATTTCCCTATTCGAGGCAAGATTTTTATAGGCTGGATGCCCTTTCTGACGCCTACTCAGTGTGGTGATGGGGACCGGTGCTTTTATCGAGACACCATCTCTAGGTGACTGCCTACTAAGGCTAGAGAGTGCTTTACCTGCCCTTTTGTTTTGTTTTTTAATTTGTTTTTCCATAAAAAAGTAAAATTATTTGCTCGTTCTGTGCTCTGCCACCCACTGCGGAGTCCAACTTCTGTTGGAAATATGTCAAGGGGGAATTCCAATTACCTTGATTGAGACAGGGATACACGGCCAGTATACTCGCACCAAGTACAGTTTTCAGTCGCTGCTAGTTTCAGAATTAGTTCCCAATAACTAATATTTAGTAACATAAAGCCGTCCAACGCATGCCAGCATGTAAAACAGACGTTAGCCCGATGATGATGATGATGATGATGATGATGACGACGTGTTTTCTCATTTTTGTTGTTATAACGTTCATCACACCTTACTATTTTATTCATTTTTTTGTTAACTTGAGTTGTAGTACACTGGACGCCTGGCCATTGTCATCTGTGCAATCACTTCTGCTACATATATATAGTTTATCGAGACACCATCTACCAAGGCTAAAGAGCGCTTCACCTTTAACCTTTAACATTTGTCTTCATGTGAGAATAGACGTGCATATGTGTAACTCCGATGGTTTCGTCACTATTGTCCTTTCCTTCTTCCGACACGTTGTGTGTTATCCACGACAACACGGCATACAAAAGATACCTGAACAGCTACGATATGAAATATTTGTTCACTTTACAACTGTAAAGGTCGATATGTTTCTAAACAAAATAACCCAAATATCTCTATCTTTATAAAGGTATGTATGTTTATATATTTGTATGAATGGGATTCACTCATAAACTAATAAACCAATCATTATGAATTTTGTAACGCAGTTGCTATGCGTAAGAGGTATAAATGTGGGCTATATTTAGTTTAATTTAGTTTTATGTAAAGGAGCTAAAAAAAGGGGTGGAAACCCTTTGTGAAAATTCAGATACTTCCCATTTTTGTGAAATGTTAACAATATCAATTAATAAATATTTTCCAAATTTCAGTTTCTTTGGAGTATTTTAAAAGGTTTTAGGGGACTTAATATGGTCATAAATTCAAATATATCAGACTTGCATTGAATTTGATCCATCGTCATGAGACACCAATTAAGCAACATTCCTTAAATTTAAATTTCTTAAGACCTCTTAAGCTTAATCCTTAAATTTTAGACATTTTCTAGAATCAAAATCATGTAATGGATTTTTATCAAAATTAGAATAAGGATTCTAGACATAAGGTTTAGGATCATTATATCTTGATTTTAATCTTCGTAAGGGGATATAAAAGTTGTGCAAAATTGTTCTGTTTGTGAAATTAATATTACCCTTCTTGTAACGAATATTTTTCTTGTCAGTAACTATAAACGTCTGATAGAAACAAATGCTTGTAGGATAGTTATATAACCACAGTGTAGACAGCTGTTTCAACTAGTAGTCAAAATGATTGCTTTAGGCTATGAATTGTCTTGATAAAATAAGATAAAAGTCTCATGTTGTTTGCATGAATCATTCTGAAAGTTTTGCAAGAACTAAAAATGAATATGCTTCATAGTAAGTACTAATGTACTCCTTGCAGATTAGATGCCCAAAGTGGATGAGGTAAATCGGTCCATTAATGGTGCTGAGATCCCAGGTAATCTAAAAAATGTAAAATTACAGACATATTTTGAGACCATGTAAAATGAGTGTTAAAATATATTCTACGTCTATTTTCCAAACTAATTTAAGTTATGAATATAGGTGGTCTCAAAATTCACTAAACTGAAAAATAATTGGAATTACAAATAAAAGGGGTCTTAAAAGTAGCTATTTTGAAAAAAATAATCGGAGTCCTGAATAAAGGGGTCTCAAAAGTCACTATTTAAAAAATTAATAGCTAATATTTGTAATAGTAGATTTACACATCAAATATGTTGAACATGACTAATAAAACTTGGAAAAGCTATATATCCCTCCATTTTGATTATTTATTGGTTAAATAATACAACTATTATTATTCTAATAATTCGTTTGAAAGAGAAAAACATTTGTTTGAGAAACGGTTCACAAAATTAAATGACCATATATTTTGATTGTTACAAAAAAATAAATAAATAAAATAACCCAATCTTTCATTATACACTAGCAAGAAGACTCGATGTTGCTTAGGATTGAATAAGGATCACTACTATGTACTATGCATATAACACCATATTACTTTCTTTGTTTTATGGCAAGCCCCTCCTCCCATTTCGACCCCTAATATACTTTATCCTCGAGTGGCTTTCAGCCTTGATAAGCAGTGACTTATTAGTGAAGAAAAATATAGAGTTAGGTGGAAAAATATGGTGGTTAGGTGAATAACGACACGGAGTCACAATTTTGGTGTCCCGAGTTCAAATCCTGTCAGTTCTATAGCACCACTTTCACTTATGGATGTTGGCAACCTTCACGTGGCTCCTCCTGTAACAATGCGAACAACAGAATCAGCCCCCTAAAGTCCAACCATTCCTCACTGTCTTAGTGGGAGTGGCAACATATTAGTGTGTGAGCTAACAGGCTTCTGGTGAAAATCCAGGAAGAGTAGTCTATATGAGGTTCTGTCAGCCTATGGTCGTTTATGCCTCTGCATGTGTTAAGCAAAGACGTATCAGGCGCGGAACCGCAAATCAATGGAGTAAGGGTGACAACGTTGCTTCTGCACCATTCCTTTGTGTGTTCTGAACCAAGCCTTCCCCGACTTCATATGCAACCGCTGAGTCTTGCTGTTCTCACTGTCAGGGGTAAAAACCTGCAATTCTTCAGGTTAACGAATAGCTGTGATCAACAAGGACGACTTCATGCAGACCAGACAATTCTGAGGCACAATCTTCGTGAGCTCTATGCAGAAGTCTGACTCGCTCCTCCTCCTCCTCCTCCTCCTCCTCCTCCTCCTCCTCCTTTTCTTCCTCCTCCTCCTCCTTTTCTTCCTCCTCCTCCTCCTCCTCCTCATCATCATCATCATCAACAGCAACAGCAACAGCAGCAAGCCGGTCAAAAAGTTGTACTATGCTGATTCATACGAATTTACTTTTTTTTGTTTTTAGTATTGTGAGAACATTTTTTTTCTTCTAAGAATAACTTTCTCAGTTTGTGGAAAGCGAGTTGAGTGCAACTCAATTTTTTGTAGCACTTGTAAGCATTGGGTACACAAGAAGTGCAGTGGAATTACAGATAGCTTGAAAGATAACCAGTTTGTGTGCAAGAAGTGTAAGACAATGGAGATAGATGAGAACTTAGATGTGGAGAAAGTATATCTGGATGGCAAAGCTATTGAGGTTGTTCAGAAGTTTTGCTACCTTGGTGATACTATTGGAGCACAGGGTGGAGCCAGTGCTCGTGTGATTGCAAGAGTTAGAAGTGGATGGAATACGATCAGGGAACGTCTGCCATTACTAACCAGAAGAACATTATCTATGTCGGCCAAGGGAAGAATCTATCATGCATGTGTACACAGTGTGATGATGTATGAAAGTGAAACCTGACCAGTGAGGATTGAGGAAATGTGTTGCATGGAGAAAAATGATGAGAATGATACGATGGATGTGTAATGTGAGTCTCAAAGACAGGCTTGGATCTGATGAGCTCAGAGGAAGATTAAATTTGGACAGTATAGGGAGATGTGTGCAGAACAGGAGACTTTTATGGTATAGCCATGTTGAAAGAATGGATGAGAGTTTTTGAGTTGAGGTAGCAGGTTCAGTTGGTAGGAGAAGGTCAAGCAAAACACGGGAGAAAGTGATAAGGATGGGTTTGACATGAATGAGGAACTAGCTAGAGATAGGTTAATTTGAAAGTCAATTCCTAAAAGCCGCCCAACACATGCCATCATGTAAAATGGACGTTAAACCAAATATGATCATGATAATGATGATCATTCAACTGACAATCTACCTATCTCATTAATGCTTATCCTCGAGTGACTTTTAGCCTTGATAAGTAGTTACTTTTTAATAAAAAAAAAAAAATCTCCAATTGGTCTATGTTCTTAGTATTTGCCACAAGCATCTTAAGCTGCCTAGAAACTGCTTAAACTGATTTCACAAAGAACAAAATCAAAAGTAGGGGGCCAGCCTCATAACTCTCACTTCCCCACTGTTTTGTCCTCACATTCGAATTAACGATGTTGCTGACAAAGGGGAAGAATTGCTGTTTTCTGGGTAGGTTGTTTATTGAATATGTGGAAATTTACGATCCTCTCATGATTTTGATCATCATCCAACTGTCAATTTTTCCATCCTTTGTTATCCTTGAGTGTTTTTTTGGCCTTGATAAGTAGTGATTCATGAATAAAAAAAAATCCCATTGACCTATGTTCATTTTTTCCCCATAAGAATAACTTATTGTTAAACTTTGGAGTATCCAATGATCAGTTTGAGAGTATCAGAATCCGCTAGTACATATAAAACTGTGAAATAGTCGCGAGTATAATTGGCTTTGTTTCATTATTCAAGAAGATAAGTTACATTGAAGCAAAGTGACTTTTGTTTTAAGTAGAGGAAAAGGGAGAGTTGACTGTAGGTGTGTTCACCAAGATCAGATTGCACAAGTCCACATCAACACTTTATACAATGGACGACGCCCAGTGGACTAAATACGCCGTTATTTTAAAGAAATAAAAAAATAAAAAAACAGTCCACATTCCATATTCGGATATTTTTCTCATATTTCTTTCAGCTGCCATAGTACTACATATCAAACATCCGATTTTTCTCCAGGCGTTTTTTTTTTTTGGGGGGGGGGGTATAGCTGCAAAGTTTATACACTGTTCTGGTATATCTATTATCTCAACAAATAAATGTGAAAGTTGGGTCCATTTCTCTCACTAACGGTAAAGTCAAAATGTCCTATTTAAAGTTTATTAAACTTTACACAGGAGACCCACCATCTTTTTATATATTGCTTATATATATATATGCGATATCAGTCGCAAGGTTAACTAATTTGCATATTGGTTTCGAAAAAATACTAATGTTTATCTATCGATATAAATAAATGTGAAAGATTTTGTTTTGTGTTTACAACAAAGTTATGAATGAAATGTTTATTATTTTAAATTAATGTTTCAAGTATTTCAAGTAGCGAACTTTGCAAGGTGAGCTAGTTATATAATAAATATGAGTTAATCCCAAAGAGAGCAGGGAATAGATCTGATAATTCTGAAGAACACATGCCATAATAGTATTTATAGAAAAGACTGAGACTAGCAACATCATGCTCATGTGGCTTTTGGCCTTGATAAGTGGTGACTCATTAGTAAAAGAACAAAAATCAAATAGATTAGTAGAATAAAGAATAAAAGAAATGGCCGATGAATTAACATTTCACATTTTTAATTGCAGTTTTACAATAATTTGTAAAAAGCAATTTTTATATTAAAGTTTTTATTATCTTGGATTTTTCAGGTCAATTTTTGGGATTTTCTCAAGATAGGCAAAACACACAACAGGCTGATTGACATCGGACACCGTAACATATAACGTTAAAAATTCTGAAACATTAATTGTCTGTAGAAGCTCTGAACAATGAATATTTGTCTTGAACAAGGCTGAGAAAATATATCTATATACTAGCTGACCCGATCCGTCGTTGCCCAGGAGTCTCTACTTTCATTTTTATTTAGCTTCTTTTTTTTTAAAACTATGCCGTTTGTTTTTGTACCATTTTTTATTAATTTGTTAATCGAATCAAAAGTGTTATAAAAAATATAACTAAGTTTGTTAAGTTAATGTTTTAATCTGTATAAAATCATTGGATGTACATAGCATCCAAAACTGTTTATTTTTTAATATATGATGATTTGCTAAGGATTCTAAAAGCCAGAAATGACTTACTATTCGACGGTTTAAAAGCTTACAACATTGTATCCCCATTCATAATTATGTTTTTCGTTTAATTTCTGAATTCAAGTAAATGATTAATATTTATGTTGTGAAAAGTATGTATCCGTTTTGTAAATAGTTGTGGCCTTAAAGGACCGTAATGAAATAAGACAACAAAGAGGTAGAGTTAACAAGAGTATGTATTTACAAAAAGTACAGAAGTAATGTTAGCAGAGACGGCTTCAGGCTTGGTCATAGCGACTGTCTGTTATCACTGTTATCAGTATTCAGAGTGCCAGGAAGAGGGAGAGTTTATGTAATGACGCAGTAGGGTAGATCGCCATCACATAAATGAAATAATATTTTCGAGTTAATGTAGACACCATTTTGAATTTTTCGTTTGTAACAAACGGTGAATCTCTGTAAGTTTCTATTACTGAAAGAATTATCGGGTCGGATAGAATACGTAAACAATGTAGGCGATTGGAATTTCAGGGTTTTTTTCTGGCAAATAACACAGTGATAATTTTCAAACATGACTGGCTAGTCAGAATCAAACATCGATGTGGCTGATGTGTTGCTATTTAGGTTTGACTTCGAAAATCTGATAAGATAACTTTATATGCATCATATATATAAATAAGGAAGTTTTGTTTATTTGTTTGCTATAGAAATGAATATAGCTGCACTAAATAATGTTTAAGGGAGTGAATCAGATGTAACTGTTCACAAGGGATCGAATAATGCATATAAAGGTTTAAGGCATATTCATAAAGGAGTCCACAAGGAAGTGTAAAGCTAACAAATATTTTATATCTTAGCTTTAACAGTTTTGCTACTTATGGTCGCCAGCACGACTAGGCAAAACAGCTGCTGCTACTGATTCTCTATTTGGCCAATTTCGGCCTACCTCTTATTCCCATCGTTATTCGGGCAATCTCGACCCGTCAGCCCGAAGTATCTGAACTATTTCTTGTATTATTATTTTAAATAAAAAATAAAATGGATATAGTCACAACTTTCACTCGTAAAGATTATATAGAATCCGAATATAGACTTTAGATCCATATTCAGATTCCATATAATCTTTATTTGCCAAAATAAAGTCTTGATTTTTTTTTTAATATTCTCTCTTAGGTCTGAAATAAAAACATTGTTTACTTTTTACAAAGATTTTCTAATTACGGTTTTAATTTTATGTTATGCAGATTTGTTATTGTGTTAAAAAAAGACTATTTCACATTATACAGAGAACAGTAATTTATTTTTATTTAAGATTTAATCCAAATATCTTTACAAAAAGTAAACACAACAATTTTTTTTTCAGACATAAGGGGAAATATTTAAAAAAATCGATAATTTATTTTGACAAATAAAGATTAAACGTCCATATTCGGATTCCATATAATCTTTATGGTAGAAAGTTGTGACTAAATCCGTTTTATTTTTTATTTCAAATAATGCTGCAAGAAATATTTTAAATACTTGGGGCTGAATGACAATAGGAATCAGAAGTGGTTCGAAACGACAGACCAAGATTGCTCAAATAGAGAATCATCATCATCAGCAGCAGCACCGGTCGTGCCTGGCTGTGCTAGCGGGCATAAATAGTAAAATCCTAGCTTTTACCTTTTAGTGAGCATGTTTTCGATTATATCTTCCCCACACATGAGGTCACCCATTTTGTATATGAAGTTCAAATTGGGCGATGCAAACCTCACAGATGAAGAAGGAAGCGGTCGACCATCAAATTTCAACAACCAGGTACTTTTATCAGCTATGGAAAAGGATGAAAGCTTGACAACGAAAGTGTTGTCCGAAGACATCAATGTGGACCATTCGATCATCGGTCGTCTAAAAAAAACCGAAAAAGTATTGAAATTGGCTGTATGGGTGGTTGAGTACCTCACAAACTCTCCAATAACAAATTGGTGGTTTGTTTAATTTGTTTCATGAAAATAATCCTCTCTTTCTAGAATGCATATGGAAAATCATATCCGCATCCATTAAATTATGCTCAACCACACAAAGAAAGGTTGTCATGTAGCACAGTCAGTTTGCGACCTCAATGACCTTTTTGTTGAAGGAATAATCAGCAAATCCAAGGTGAAAAATAGTTCAAGAAATTCAAATCGGACGATACAAACCTCGCGGATGAAGAAGGAAGAGTTCGACCATCAAATTTAAACCATCAGGCACTTTTGTCAGAACGAAAGTTTGACAACAAGAATGTTCGCTGATGACTTCAATGTAGATCATTCAAGCATCGTTCGTCTCAAAAAACCAGGAAAAGTATGGAATTTGACTGTGTGGGTGGTTGGATCCCCCACAAACTCTCCAATAACAACAGCTGACTATAGCATGGACGTTTTCAAGTCCAATGTTAAAAAATTCTTGTAGTCGTCCGCTTAAATAATCTAATTTCTGGCCAGTCTCAACCATTATTACCAGTCCTCACATTGTTGTTTCACTGTCCGCCTAACAAATTCATTGACTCTTATTCTTGAGTGGCCTATGGGCCTTGATAAGTGGTGACTTGTTAGTGCATAAAAAAAATTTTTTAAGCTGAATGTGCCCAAATTTTTATTGATTTTTTGAAAATTTTGATAAAAAAAAGCTGCACTAATTATGCTCCAATCCAATATTTACATAAAGCGTTCATGGGAATAAGTAAAAAAAAAATACCTTGTACTTATTATCAACACTTATTATTCAGAAATATGATTAAAACACATTTTTAATTATATGCATTTTGTATGTAACAGCTTTGGAATTTGGTTCCAGAAGCTTTGTGTACTGCATATAATAGATAATATTATTTTCATATAAAGGTCCATGTGTAAGCGTTTTTTTTTTGCCTGACATAATTTTATTAACTATGGATTAGAGTAAACAATACTGCCATATATTTCTGTCTAAGGCATCATTACTATATATTGTTAATATTAAAAAAAATTTTTTTAATATTTCATGCTTTCCATAGGTTACTAGTTTTAACAGAATTTATAGGTGAAAAACGGACAAAGAGTATTTTTCTTTTCATGTTGAGCAAGATGGCTGACAATTACTAATTATACAGTTATTAATTTGATGATTCATGATATAATTACAAGTAGACCATTTTAATTGAATTCTTATAAATTAGCAGGACACGTGGAAATTCCCCAGTTGCTGTCTTCATTTGTTAATGATAATATTTCAATTGAAATTCATGGATTAAAAGATTGACAAATTTGGAAGAATTACATCCAATAATTTTATAAACAGAGATTAAAAGAACATTACTTTCACAAATTGGTTATAATTATATAACATTTTGGTTCAATTAATAATTTAATGATCAAACTATATCGTAATAATTAAATTTAACTTTCAAAATCCTATTTTTTTTTTTAATTTGGTAAAAAAACAAACAGCATCATTTAAAAAAAACAGCGAAACAAAAATGAAAGTAATCTAGCCTTTTGGCTAGGAGCAAAGTGTTATACCTGTTCTGATACTACACTTCATCTTTTCTGTCCTTGGTCAGTGAAGGAAAAATACTTCTCATCCGAGGCAATTTTTATTTTTGTCCCAATCCAGAATGCATAGTTTTGGGGAGCTGGATTTTCGTCACATTAAAAACCAACCTTGTGTCTAAGTCTGTTCTCGTGGGGAGGCAAGTAAATAAGGACTCCCGGGCAGCGTCGCGTCGGTACTGCTAGTTTTACATTTTATTTTACTTAACGTGCATATATTTTCTAATGGGGGCAATAGAGAAATTTCAATAGGAAGCAATTTTTACTTTCATTTCCAACCGGTAAAAAAAAATAAATGCAATTAAGATGTCAAAATGTTAAAGTGGAAGTGCATCAGGGCTCTGTACTGAGTTCGTTGTTTTTCATCTATATCTTGGAGACATTGTTCAGGGAGTTCTGCATGGACTGTCCAGAAGGGATGTTGTATGCTAATGACTTAGTACTTATCTGTGAAACAATGGAAGGTTTACTTGTCAAGTTCAAAACTTGGAGGAATGCTATGGAAAGTGAACGCCTGAAAGTGGACGTCACAAAAACAAAAGTGGCTGTTGTGTTGGAAATCCTCCGGAAAGAGGAAAATTCTCATGCTCAGTTTGTAGTAAAGGAGTCGGGTGCTCCTCAATTTTCTGTGGTACTTGTGAGCATTGGATACACAAGAAATGCAGTGGTAGGTTGAAAGAGGATAATCCGTTTGTGTGCAAGAAGTGTAAGACAACAGGGACGAATGCAAAATCAAATATGGAGAAAAAATGTGTGGATGGCGAAATTATTGAGGTTGTTCAGAAATTTTGTTACCTTGGTGATACCATTGGGGCACAGGGTTGAGCAGGTGCTAGTGTGATAGCTGAAATTAGGAGTGGATGAAGTTAGTTCAGTGAACTTCTATCATTACTGACCAGCAGAACGTTACCACTGTCAACCAAGGGAAGAGTCTATTATTATGAATTAGTTATACTAATGCATTCCTTTCTTTCATTGCTGATACATAACTATAAAATTAAAATTTTATTTGGATTGTATGTGTCGTGCTAAGAAATAGGTAATAACTTCAAACTTTTATATTGATATGTCCATTGAGACCCAAAAGAGGAAAGTCCCCCTGCTCAGTTTGTGGAAAGTGAGTCTGGTGACACTGGATTTTTTGTGCTACCTGTAAGCATTGGGTACACAAGAAGCGCAGTGGATTTACTGGTAGGTTAAGAGGATAACCAATTTGTGTGCAAGAAGTGTAAGATAACGGAGATGGATGAGAACTCAGATGTGGGGAAAGTATATCCGAATGGCGAAGCTATTGAGGTTGTCAAAGTTTTGTTACTTTGGTGATACCATTGGAGCACAAGGTGGAGCAGGTGCTAGTGTGATTGCAAGAATTAGGAGTGGATGAAGTAAGTTCAGTGAACTTCTGTCATTACTAACCAGCAGAGTGTTACCACTGTCGACCAAGGGAATAGTATCAAGATTCTATCAGGCAAGTGTATGCAGTTTGATGATGTATAGAAGTGAAACCTGGTCAGTGAGTGTTGTGGACATGGCAAGAAATGGTATGAGAATGATACGATGGATGTGTAATACAAATCTTAAAGACAGGTTCAGATCTGATGACCTCATAGGAAGATTAAATCTGGACACTATTTGGAGATGTGCGCAGAACAGGAGACTTCGATAGTATGACCACGTTGAAAGAATGGAGAAGAGTTCTTGAGTCAGTAGATGTAGAACAGTTGAGGTCGCACGTTCAATTCACAGGGGAAGGCCAAGGAAAACATGAGAGAAAGTGATAAGAATGAACCTGAGAGAAAGAGGGATAAATAAAGACCTGGCAGAGATAAGTTAGTTTGGAAGTCAATTTCTAAAAGCCGTCCAACACATGCCAGCATGTAAAACGGACGTTAAACTGTATATGATATGATGATGAAATTAAAAATAAAAATCACTAAATTAATTAAATGAAAAAAAAGTTTTTCCTGCAACGAAAGGTCAGTCAAACAATCGAGATGTTATTGTTATTTTATTCTCATTCCAACCATGTAATATTTTTGTGTCTATATTAAAAGTAAAAAAAATATTTTCTTTCTTTTATTATTATTATCAGATATTATTAAGATAAAGCATCTCCTTCTTTTGCTAATGAAAATTTAATTTGCAGACGTGATTATTGAAGCGAGCCGGGCACACACACACGTACGTTCACTTTTTAGACGGTATTCGTACATAGATTTTATTTTGTCTGTGCCCGATTTCCCATATCTATTGATTTCTCTAAAATGCATGCGATTTCTGCTTATCGTAATCGATAATCATTCGATTGGTTTTGAACAATGCTACCTGTTGAAAATGAGTCAGAAAAGATGAAAAAAGAAAAGAAATAGGGAAAATGATTGCGACACTCAAATCGTCCTTTCCTATTTATTCTCTGAAAAAAAAAAGCAAAAAAAAAAAAAAAAAAGAAGCCGTCCCGCTTTATTCTATTCGTAATAACAGGTATGAAGCTTACAGCCATTCTCTAGAGTGATTGTGTCATCCGCTATGCGTGACTCACGGCCAACTGTTCATACCGCGCACAAACCGGTGACTAAACGACCAATCAAATTCAAGTTTATTTAATCAATCATTTAAATTATTTCCTTTATTATCCAATTAAACGAAGGAAGAGAAAAATAATGTTGTTTTTTTTGTTTGTTTTTAAACTTGTCAGGGAATGAATTAATGTTTAATACTTTCAGGAAATAAATTTTGATTAATCTAAAAACAAATACGGGGTGAGTCAGAAGTAACCGGGCAGTCAAACCATTTTTTTTTTTTTTTAAATAATGACATTTTTATACATCAATAAATTATGGTAAATTGGTAGATTATCACACTCTGCTGAATCATCCCTTTCCTCACAAAAAAAAAAAATGAGATTCTGCTTCTTTTTTTTTAGGTGATTACGTATAAACACCCTGAAAAACTTGGCCCATTTCGAGCAGATTTTTTTAACTACTCACCCAAACTATCTCCCATAGCAACATTTTTTTAAAATGGTTAATTGCCCTAAAACGCTAGAATGGCATGGAAATAGAGGATGATTTTATATCAAATTTATATGCGAAACTGATCCCTCACTCGAAATTCTAAAATAATTGTTTTTTTCCTTTCTGCCAGGTTTTTCAGGGTGTTCACACGTAATCACATAAAAAAGTAGAATCTCATTGGGGGGGGGGGGGAATTTAGCTGATGGTTGTTAATCTAAAATAATACCGAAATGTTATTATTTTAGATAAAAATGTTTTGACTGCTCATTTTTTTATTGTTGTTGTTTTTTTTGTTTTTTAAAACTTTATTTCACCCCAAACAAGGCATATTGCTACGGAGATGTAAGGGGATACTGTGATTAGGGGCCAGATTTATAAGCGGCATCCTAAGTGGGGAGTTGTGCAGCAAGATGTTTTTTCACATTACATTTAAATTTCTGTATGTTGGTACACTCAGGGAAACAGGGAGGTGGAGAGGGAATTTCAAAGGCAAGCGGTCCAAAGAAAAGAAGCTATTTGAGTAGAAAGTTTATCGCTATCTTGAGACCTCTACAGTGAAGTGGTGGGATTTTGCTGCCAGTCGGGTGAGTCGGGGGAAAACAAGCACAAATGGGTGCAAGGAGTCGAGGAGAATGGAAAAACTGAGGAAAGAAAGCACAAACCAGACCTCCACTATAAGAGCACAGACAGTACTGGAATCTTGGAGGTTTATTGCCACTCAAACTCTAGCAAGAAATCAATGGGAAACAACTGTTGTGGCAACAAAAAATGACTTGCAACGGTTATGCTGGAAATCTGGAGAGACTTGTTGTCACTCAGACTCCAGGGAACACCACAGGATATTGTCAATGAGCAATCAGAAGGTATCTCACGTCTTACACATCCTCTACCTGTATAAAAGTCGAATACATCCTAAGATGGAGTACTGTTGCCACATCTGGGGAGATGCTGTTCAGAGCCACCTTTCCTGTCTTGACAGAGTACAAAACCGACTTTGAAATCTCGTCGGGGATGTCCCTACGGTCACTTTCTCACAGAAGAGAGGTTGCTAGTCTTTCTTTATTCTATCGTTATTTTCATGGCAGGTGCTCGACTGAGCTCCAATCTATGGTTTCCCCCTGTAAAAAATTCCCAACAAAAATTCTTCTAGCTACAATCACTGTTAATAATTTCCGTTTCTCCCTCTGTGTACCTAGAACTAAATGGAACTTCAATGAGCAAAGTTTATTTCCTAGAACTACACGTCTATGGAACACAATACCGTGGAACTGCTTCACAGCTGACTACAACATGGTCGTCTTTAAGTCCAATGTAAACAAATTCTTGTTGAGTCGTCCTCTTGAATAATCAAATTCTGCCCAGTTTCAAACATTGTTAGCAATCATCACGGTGTTGTCTCACTGTCTACCCTACAAACTCGTTAACCTTTATCATCGAGTGGCCTTTGGGCCTTGCTAAGCAATGACTCATTACTAAAAAAAAAATGATGATGATGATGATAATGTTGGGACCTTGGGGAGGCTTATTGCCACCCAAATCCCAGAGAAGACCAATGGTCCTTACCAACGAGAAATCACTGGTAAACGGCTGTTTTGATACTGCAAGTTTATTTGCGTTGGCTATCGAAAAGAAGTGGAGAATACTGGAAATCTGGGGAGACTTGTTGTCACTCAGACTCCAGGGAATACCACCGGTTGTAAGTGAGCAATCACTGATGACCTGTGTGAGAACTCCTAGTGAGTAAATAATAATAATAATAATAATAGTAATAATAATAATAATAATAATAATGTATTATTACTGCTTCCAATCACACTCGCTTGAATGTGTATAAAGAGGAAATAAATAAATATTTGTTCGTATATTTCGCTGAGGAAATTTGATTATTAGAGGGTGACATACAAAAAAATAAATACCACCCATTGAATCGCTAATAAAAATCACAATCCTTTTTACAATCCAACTATATTTGATACTAATAAACTTCAGTCTATGGCTGACTTGTCTACCAAGTTGCATTCATAAGAGCGTTTTTGTAATCTATTACAATTAATTGGCACAAAGGCATTTATACCCAAAATATATAGTTCTTTATTTTACTCCATCTTAGGTACATGGTCCAGGCAGGGAGAGAGGGTGGAAGAAAGATAGAGAGGGGGGAGAGAGAGAAATAAAGAGAGAGAGAGAGAAAATAACTCCTATTTCTAAGAGCTACATGCTAACACCTACTACAAATAAACTTTAGTATATGCCTGACTTCTTCACTAAGTTTCACTCTTTGTTTTATCGCCGTTTAACAATATGGCGAACACTTTTGTGATCGCCATATAATCAGTAGGGCATCGGACCATAAGCTCTTCCCCCCATATTTTTATCTGTGGGTTATCTCAAAGATAATGTCTATCAAAACAATCCCCAGACTATTCCTGAACTTACGAGGGCCATCGCAGCCCCAAATCAGAGCAGTGCAAAGAGAGGAATGTGTCAGAGTTAGTGACAATTTTGTACATCCTATCCAGGTGTGCTTATTGAACGGCAATAAAACAAAGACTGTTGAATATTCATGACTGAAACTTGGATTGCAGAAGGGGGGGGTGAATTTTATTAACGATTCGATGGATGGCATTTTTTTTGTCATCCTCCATTTACATCCTGGTCTTTTGGGAGACACAGCCAAGGTGACTAGAACGTTTGTTAAAAGCGTGCAGGTTATCTTGAGGTTTTAAATTCGATCCTTGTAAACATGCACACTGCTGCATGTTTAGTGGGTGTGCATAGATGCATGCTGCAGACGACAGACCTGCAATGGGAAAAATATCTAGTTTGGGATGTGACCACCCAAAATTGGATTTCTCCATCTGGAAAAGTTATTGCCTTTTTAAACAGGAGTTCATGCTGAGAAATCAAACCACTTGAAATCCCAGAAAAATTAATATGTCCAGTGATAAAACAGCCCATCATTTTCAAATAGACTAACTGTGTGTTCTACCCCAAATGACACCAATATCTATATATATTCCAGCAAGAAGTGCAGAGGGGGCCAGTTGGGTTTCTGTGGGTCTTAGAGACAGATGGGCCTTTGGGCCTCAAGCTGACGTACTGTTTGTGTTTGGTTCGAAGATAGGTTTTACCTGATTTGCAAGTTTATCAGTCTGTGGAGAAGCCGGGTGCCATTGTAACCTCAAAATAAAACATGTCTGTTTTAAACTTGAGTTGTGATCTTGTTTGGAAAGAAAATCCTTTAGTTACAGCAGTGACTGAGACCACGGCCAGTATCGAAATCTAGCACCGAATTCGAACAAAAATAATGAGTGGACGATCATGGTCTGTGTGCACACAAATGTAGGTTCCCATCCTGATCAATATCAGCTTTTGTACGCCTCCAGCGGTCCTTATGGAGACGTAGAGAGATTTCAATATCAACAAAAATGCGTATCTACTAATCTGTTATCTAGTCGATCCTCCTCTATGACTGTTGGACATGGCCAATGAGAGTGGCTGATCGTGAAAGCTGGGAGTTTTTGATAATGCCTGCCTCTGTTGCTAACACATCAATCTAAAGTCTCTGTAATCTGTCCTGTTGCAGCGATGACTTCAATGGTTGGGCCACACAGCTTCGTGATGTTATCCTCCTTACCTTTCTGCCTGGGTGGCGCAAGCATATCAGTGGAAAGCTGAGGTTCTGGACAACAGCCATAAAAGAGGAGTTAGCTGATTGGCTACTCTCCACATGAAGAAATAAATATGAAAGTTTATGACTACTACAGACCTGCTAGTATAATATAAATGTAAGTTTTTGTTTGGTAAAGATAACATATTTTAAAAATCTGTAAAAAATTTAATACTTTTTTATACATTTACAAATTGTCAAGGATTTTAGGGAATTTAGTTCATAAACTGTAAAGTCGAACAGAATGAAGGAAAAAAGCGACCACGTGTCTGCGCGTGTTGTCTTACCTGCTGGGATGATCGCGGGGAGGACGGAAATTAGATTAATGGCGGCTGTGGTTTTTTGTACTATTATTGAGCGATGACGTCAGGCCTCACGTGACTGTTTTTCTGACCACCGATTGGCTGATGATGAACACTTGGACAATAAAAGGAGTATGTTCGGAAGATCAAGTCAGTGTGTATTAACTGCATCAGTGTGATTAGACGTCCGACGTTCGTTGTGTTAATCAACTGCCGTAGTTGCGTAGTTGCGAAACAAATACAAGCTATTTCGGCGAAATGGGGGAAAAAATTGACCTCAAATTAATACCAGAGTTTGATGGATCGAACCCGGTAATTGACTGGGTGGAAAAGGTGGAATTACATTGCCTTTTGTCTGGCGTAAAAAACCTCGAACATGTTGTTCCTCTGCGCTTGTCTGGCGGCGCCTTTGCGGTGTATCAACAGCTCAGCCATGAGGGCAAACAGGACTACGAGAAAATCAAGGCGGCACTGTTCAAGGCGTTTGCGATTGACCCCACCACTGCTTGGGAGCAACTTGAGGCAAGGACCTTACGTCCGGGCGAAACGGTCGACGTGTACTTGGCAGAGCTGACGAAGTTGACAGTGTTGTTTGGTGGACTGCCTGAGCGGGCCTTAGCATGCAAATTCCTAGCGGGACTCCCGACAGGAGCGAAGCAACTACTACGAGCTAGCTCAAGTGCAGATTCGCTGCCCCTTAATGACCTAGTAGATCGGGCCAGGACTGTAATGAAGAATTACTCCGAAATGAGGGAACCAGTAATTGCTGCTGCTCAGTCCACACCGAATAATAAGAAACCGTATCAAGGACCCGGTCCACGTGGTGGAATCGTATGCTACAGATGCAATGGACAGGGCCACATCGCAAGGAACTGCCGGCAACAAGCAATGGTTGTTCGCTGCTACCGGTGTAAGGAAGCTGGCCATATAGCTCAAGACTGTCCGGGAAACGGAACCGGGGACAAGGTGTCAGCGTCGACCTCTTCCCCACGCAGAAATTAAATGAGACGCTGCCGATCATCCCGATATATATCAACGAAACACTGTGCTCAGCACTCCTCGATTCCGGGTGCTCCCGCACTATCGTATGTGCAGATCTCTGCCACATTTGGAGAAAGAAGAACGTCAGAGTGACTACCATCAGTGGAGAGACGCGCACATGTTGCGGCGTGGGCAATGTAACTATACGGACGAAAAATGGAAGCTCCGCTAACCTAGAGGCGCTGGTAGTGCTCGAAAAACCCCTGAGTTTTGACCTGCTCCTAGGATATGATGCCATCAGAGCCCTTGGTGGTGTCCATATAACGGTGACAGGGGCGGTACATTTTCAGGAGAAAGCCCCAGTGTGTGCTGCGCTAAGGATCGACCAACCAGACTTCAGCGTCGAATTTGACGAGCAAAAGAGGGTTTGGACTGCCTCATGGAAGTGGTCGAAAAACAGTGAACCAGCCAAACTGCAGAATGGAATAACTGAATACCATGTGCCCGACCACATGAGGCCCGCGTACGAAGAGGAACTTCGCAAATGGATCGAGGATGGCTGGCTGATTCCCTACCCATACAAAAAACTTGGACCTCCTAAGGGTCTGATCCCATTAATGGCGGTCAATCAGCACAACAAAGCCAAAGTCAGGCCGGTAATGGATTACCGAGAACTGAACTCGCATGTCGATGCGTTTACAGCTGATGCTGACGTATGTGCTAGCAAACTACGAGAGTGGCGCCAGCTGGGTTCTAATGTGTCCCTGTTGGATCTGAGAAGGGCATATCTGCAGGTCCGAGTTAACGAGACAATGTGGCCGTTTCAGACGGTAGCGTTTGCCGGTAGAAGGTATTGTCTCACAAGACTGGGCTTTGGGCTGAACGTTGCGCCCCAAATAATGAAGACGATTGTCAATGCTGCATTGTCACAGGATAAGACCGTAAAAGAAGGGACATCAGCATACCTTGACGACATATACGTGGATGAAGACATTGTGCCGTCATCACGTGTGAGGGCCAAGCTAGCCGAACTTGGACTGATGTGTAAGGATCCAGAACGCTTGGAGGATGGCGCTCGTGTCTTAGAGTTGAGCGTTCAACAGGAGCGAGGGACCTTGAAGTGGAGGCGCGGAACTGCACTTCCTGAAGTGCCCCATGTCCTTACGAGGCGGGCTATATTTTCCCTGTGTGGAAAACTGGTGGGACACCTACCAGTAGGTGGATGGACTCGGGCCGCGACAGCCATCATGAAGAGGAGGGCAAGTGCAGTTACCAAATGTTGGGATGACGAGACGGTGGACAATTTGTTGCTGCGCATGGTGAAGGAGACCATCACAAGAGTCGAGCAGGAGGACCCCGCTAAAGGAGATTGGTGCGTCCAGGGAGACAGGCTAAATGTGTGGGTGGATGCGAGCTCCCTCGCGATCGGGGCGCTATTGGAGATGAACGGGTCCGTGATTGAGGACGCCTGCTGGTTGCGACCAATGGATGATGCTGCTCACATCAACCTGGCGGAGTTGGATGCGGTAACAAAAGGAATAAACTTGGCACTCCAGTGGAAAGTCAAAGAATTATGCATACACACAGATTCGCTGTGCGTATACCACTGGATACTTGACACACTAACAGGCAAAGCGAGAGTGCGCACCAAGGCGGCTACCGAAATGCTAATCAGACGACGGTTGGAGACAATAAGGAAGTTGGTGGAAGAGTACGACCTATCGGTGAATGCGGTGCTTGTCACTTCAACCTGCAATCTTGCCGATAGACTTACCCGTGTGCCCCAGAGATGGTTCGACGCAATGAAGAAAGAAGCCGAACCAGGGTCTTTATGTGCTGCCTCTGTTGAGGAGACGGATAAAATCAAGAAGGTACACCATGACAGTGGACACCCCGGAGTGAGACGGACGTATTATTTTGTACGCTTAACCAACCCGTCAGTGTCCAAAAGCAAAGTAGAAGCAGTGGTCAAGGAATGCCAAATATGCCAGTCAATCGACCCTGCTCCCACCAAATGGCAGAAAGGTCGGCTGGAAGTCGACGAGAATTGGAGCCGACTGGGCATGGACATAACCCATTATGGTGGTCAGCACTTCCTCACACTGATCGATTGCGGACCAACGAGGTTTGCGATCTGGCGATTATTAACAAGACAGGACTCGGCTAGTGTCATTCGTCAATTAGAGTCCATATTTTACGAACGGGGGCCACCTGAAGAGATTCTCACTGACAACGACACAGCCTTTTGCGGCGGAGAATTCAGGCGTTTCGTAGACGAGTGGGGGATCCGGCTTAGACACAGGTGTGCATATGTACCGAGTGGCAACGGTATAGCGGAGCGGTGCCACCGAAGTGTGAAGAGGATAGCAGCAAGGAAGCAATGTACGATTGCAGAGGCAGTATATAGATACAATACGACACCAAAGGATGACGCGACTGCTGAAAGTGCACCTGCTAATGCGATACATTGCTATCGAGTGCGTGTTAAGGGCATTGACGCCTGCCTGTCTAATCAGAAGAGGACGCAGGGACGGTACAAGTTGGGGGACACCGTCTGGGTAAGGCCTCCCAGTAACCGATGTACGACCAGTTTCGGAAGAGGACGGATCACCGGCATAATTAGTGAGCAGGCTGTGCTGGTTGATGGTACTCCACGGCATGTGAAGGATGTCCGGCCCGCCCTTGATACAAACCAAATATCGAACAGCGAAAGTGATGAATCATCCAATGATGAAATGTGGATCCGACCTATGCCCCATTGCCGTGATGACATGGCTGAGAACCTCAGCACAGATGGCGATAGTTCCAGCGCCACTTCTGAAAGCCCCAATGACGATGGAGCCCAGCTTGATGGAAGGACTGCTGGCAACGTTGATGGCGACAGATCTGTTACCCCTCCTGAGAGCTCTGATGAAGATGAAGAAGTCCAGCTAATCCCCCTCCGTAGGAGTGCCCGTAACAAACGACCGCGGCCGCCATGCCGCATGTGTGATCTTGAGACCAGAGGGGGGTGTAAAGTCGAACAGAATGAAGGAAAAAAGCGACCACGTGTCTGCGCGTGTTGTCTTACCTGCTGGGATGATCGCGGGGAGGACGGAAATTAGATTAATGGCGGCTGTGGTTTTTTGTACTATTATTGAGCGATGACGTCAGGCCTCACGTGACTGTTTTTCTGACCACCGATTGGCTGATGATGAACACTTGGACAATAAAAGGAGTATGTTCGGAAGATCAAGTCAGTGTGTATCAACAAAATCTTTCAACGAATTTTACTAATATTGCTACTGTATCCTTTTTCTGGTTAAAAATATAACTTTTTAGATAAAAAAAATTACATCGCATGGAATCAATTTAATATAGTGGCCATGAGAAAAGCTTTGCACTCAGTTGTTGTGAGATGAACTTTGCACTTAGTTGTTGTGAGATTAACTTAGCATGCAGTGGTTGTCAGCAAAAACTTAGCATGCAGTGGTTTTGAAATTATCTTTGCATACAGTGGTTGTGAGATAAACTTTGCATCCAGTGATTGTCAGCAAAAACTTAGCATGCAGTGGTTTTGAGTTTAACTTTGCATACAGTGGTTGTGAGATGAACTGTAAGATAAATTTTGCATGCAGTTGTTGTAAACAAAAAGTTAGCATGCAGTGGTTGGGAGATGAACTTTGCATACAGCACTTGTGAGATGATCACTCTGTTGAGCAGGCGAAAGTGAAGGCCAGATTGACTGGTCACTGAGCAGATTAATGTGAGGATCAGGTTGACTAGTCACTGGATAGGCGAAGGTGAAGTCTGTGTTATATATTAGTCATTACTGCTGCTGTCACAGATACTATGCTGTAATGATTGACCAGATAAGTCTATACTAATTATGCAATGATACATAATTAGGCACAAGGACATCACATTTGTAGCATTGGAGAGGAGGATCTGTTGATCATTCTTTTGAAACAACTCATTAAACCGAATATTATTATTGTCTACTCACTAGGAGTTTTCACACAGGTCATCATCAGTGATTGCTCATTGATAATAACGGGTTGTGTTCCATGTAGTCTTAGTGACAACAAGCCTCCCAAGATTTCCAATACTCTCCACCTCTTTCAATAACTATTGCAAATGACTTTGCATTATTGCAACAGCCGCTTATCATTGATTTCTCCTTAGCAACGACCATTGGTCTCCTCTTGGATTTGGGTGGCAATAAGCCTCTCGAAGGTCCCAGCACTCTCTGCACTTCCAGTGGAGGTCTGGTTTGTGCTGTCCCTCCTCAGTCTTTTCATCTTCCTTAACTCTATGCAAGTATTTTGTGTGGCGTCAGCCTAGGCTAGCACCATTTTTAAAAAAATGGGGGGGGGGGGCGGAGTAGGAGAGTGTGGGGGGGAGCTATGGTGTTTCTTGCTATTACTGTTCATTGGTTCATTTTTGTGTGGTGTCAGCTGAGGCCGGTGTAATTTAGGGGGGGGGGCTCATGAAGTGATGCTTCTTGCATTTTTTGTTCCTTGGTTTGTGATGTGGTGTTCTTTCTGTGGTTTTGTTTTCTTCCTGTTGTAGATTCCATGTGATCCTTCATAGCTTATGCGGGTTAGTTTCCGCATTTGAGGATTTTTCTTAAGATTGCAGCTGTTTTGATCATTGCCGTCCTTTGTATAGTTTCAATGATCCCTTTGATTCCAATTTCTCCCAGTCTTTTTTCCAGTTTTTTTGGGGTTGTTCCTAGTGCTTCATACGATTATTGGTATTATACTGACTTTCTTCATGCTCCATATTTCTTTCAGTTCTCTGGCTAGTTCCGTGTATTTGCTTTGTTTTTTCGATCTTCACTCTGTGGTCTGCTGGAACGGCAAAGTCTACGATTTTACAAGATTTTTCCTTCTTATTGATTATTATAACATCTGGTCTCCTTGCTTGTATAAGTTTGTCTGTTTGTATATCCATATCCAAGATGATTTTGTGTTTTTCGTTTTCCAGTACTGTTTCTGGTTTATGTTTATACCATTTGCCTGCGTATTCAAAATTCAATTGTTTGCACAGTTCCCGATGTACTGCTTTCCCCATGCAGTCATGTCTGTTCTTGTATTCTTTATGAGCTAGTTTGCTACATTCACTTATTATATGATTTACTGTTTCATCTCTTTGTCCACACAGTCTGCATTTACTGTTTTCCTGGGTTAATGTAGTTTGTCTTAATCGCATTGTTCTGTGCAACCATCAGTAAAGATTTTGTTTCTCTGTTCCAGTGTCCTTTTCTTAGCCATGCCCAGCTATTTTCGTTGGTTTCTTCTCTTGTCAGTCTTCTGAAGCGTCCATGTAGTTGTTTTTCTTCCCACTTTTCTTTTCTTGTCGTTTTGTGTCTGGTTTCGGTGCTTCCCGAGTTACTCGTTGGAACGGTGTCTCTTGCTGTGGTGATTAGCCTTTCCGTGTTTTACTTCTCCAGCTCTTTTATTGAGTCTTCCACACAATCTTCTATACTTACCAGTCATCTTCCCCCTTCGTTTCTTTTCATGTAGAGTCTGTCCCTATCGTCTTTTAGATGTAGTGCGTTGTGCATTGTCATTAATTTTCTAGTCCTCTGGTCAAAGTGCCTGAGTTCTTCTTTAGTCCAGCCTATGAATGGTCCAGAGTATCTTATTAGTGCTACTGCCCAGGTGTTTATTCCTTTTACTAGATTCCTGCTATATAATTTCGTTTCTAGGAGTTTTCTTGTTCTTCGTAAATATTCTTTTCCAATCTTCTCTTTAATTTCTGTAGGTTTGATGGTGTCTGCTTTCAGAACTCCAAGATATTTGTAGCTATCCTGTTTGCTTAGTGCCCTCATTTCCTCTTGGTTGGGGAGTTCCATGTCCTCTATTATCTACAGTTTTCCTCTTTTTATCTCTAGTAGTGCACACTTTTCCATTCTAAATTCCATTTGGATGTCCTGACTAAAGATTCTAGTCGTATTTATCAGCTTTTCCAGTTCCTTTTTGCAAATAGTTTCAGGTCGTCCATGCACATCAGGTGGTTTACTCTTATTTCTGTATCTGTAAACTTGTATCCGACATCACATTTTCTGAGTATGTAGTTGAGTGGCATCATAGCTATTATAAACAGTAGTGCTGATAGGCAGTCTCCTTGGAAAATGCCTCTCTGCATTTTTATCTCAGTCAGGTGTTGTCCTCCGGCTGTCAGTTCCAGTCTCCATGTTTCCGTTGCTTTCTTAATAAGATTAATTATCCTGTCGGGTATTTTGTATATTTTTAAACATTCAATTATCCATGCTTGAGGGATTCTGTCGTAAGCTTTTTTGTAGTCAATCCATGCTATGGATATGTTCTTTTTTTGTTTTTTTGTCCTCCTTCAGGATCTTTTGATCGATGTATAGCAGGTTATGCACCCCTCTTTTCCCTCTACAGCATCCTTTTTATTCTTCGGGTAGTAGTCCACATTTGTTTAGGGATTGGTAGATTTGTTCTCTCAGTTGTGCCGTCAGGATTTTCCACAACTGGCCCCTGTCCTCTCCAAACTCTACAATAAATGCCTAGCCGAATCTTGCTTCCCCGATAGCTGGAAAATTGCCTCTGTGGTACCAGTCTACAAGAGTTCTGGGAATAGAACCGACCCTCTGAACTACCGCCCAATCAGTCTACTGCCAATCTTTGCCAAAATCTTTGAATCCTTAATCAATCTAGCGATAGTACGTCACTTAGTTAATGCTAAACTTCTATCTGACCGCCAGTATGGATTTAGACAAGCACGATCTACTGCAGACATCTTAACGGTCATCTCTGAACGCATGTATCATACACTCGACAAGGCAGGTGAAGCTAGGGCAGTAGCGCTTGATATATCCAAGGCCTTTGACAAGGTATGGCATAAAGGGCTTCTCCTGAAAATACGCTCATACGGTATTACTGGGCAACTACTTAATATAATTAGATCCTTCCTAAACAAAAGAAAAATCCAGGTTGTCCTCGATGGCCGTTCATCTAAGCAACATGACATAAATGCTGGTGTGCCCCAGGGATCTATTCTTGGACCTTTGTTGTTCCTGATCTATATAAACGATCTCCCTGATGACATAATGTCTGAGATTGGTTTATTTGCTGACGACACCACGCTTTACTCTCGCCATGTTGGCAAAACAGACGCGATCATATCTGAGGCAATGGCTGAATCCTTAGAAAATGACCTCCAGGCTGTAGTGGATTGGGGCCATAAATGGTTGGTGACTTTTAATGCCGCAAAGATTAAGCTCCTTTCCTTCAACAACTACAAGAAGCCTCTCCAACCACCGATTGTCATGGCAAATAACACCCTACCTGAGAGTTCATCATTCAAACTCCTTGGCCTAACCTTCACAGGTAACATGAATTGGAACACATACATTGAAGACATTGCCAAGGCTGCCGCAAAGAAGGTTGGCTCCCTCTACCGTGCTAGTGGACTCCTTACACCTGACATTATCCTGTATCTCTACAAAGCCACCATTCGCCCATGCATGGAGTATTGTTGCCACATCTGGGCTGGTGCATCATCTACTAGTCTCTCCCTCCTTGACAAAGTCCAAAAAAGAGTCGTCAACCTAATAGGTCCCTCACTGTCAGCTAAGCTCCAGTCCCTGTCCCATCGCCGCAATGTGGCATCCTTGTGTTTGTTTTACAAATACTTCAATGGATTATGCTCCGATGAGTTGGCTACTCTGGTGCCCCCCTCGACATAAATTCACTAGACTAACTCGACATTATACTAAATCTCATTCATTCACTGTGGAGGTCCCCAGATGCCGGAGAGCATTCTACTCAAATAGCTTCTTTCCTCGTGCTGCTGGCCTCTGGAACTCCCTCCCTGCCCCCTGTTTCCCAGACAGTACTGACATGCAGAAATTTAAAACTAATATAAACAGACATCTCACTGCTCAGATCCCAATTTAAGCTGAACCACCAATCCTTCTCCCCTTTTCCTTTTTCTCAGTAGCCCCTTACGTTTACAGTGGCGTCCTGCCTTGTTTGGAGTGAATCATGTTAAAAAAAACAAAAACAAAAAAAAAACAGGTTATTGGTCTGTAGTTGCTTGGGGTCGTTCATTTTTTGGCATCTTTTTGTATAAGCATTGTTCTTCCTTTGGTCATCCACTCTGGTACGTCTGTATTGTGGATACATCCTCTCAGTTTTTGTGCTAGCTTTTCATGTAGGGTCATGAATTTTTAAAACCAATATGCATGTATTCCATCGTGGCCTAGTGCTTTCCAGTTTGCCATTTTCCTTAGGGTGTCCTTAATGGTTTCTTCATTAATTTCCGTTTCTGTTCTTTCTTCTATTTCCTGTAGTTCATTTTTCATGTTTTTCAACCACTTGGCATTTTTGTTGTGTGTTTTAGACTATTCCCATATCTTGCCCCAGAAGTGTTTTGTCTCTGTCAGGTCCGGTTGTTCTGTTGTTATTCGTTCTCCGTTTACGTTTTTGTAAAACTGGCTTTCATTGTTTTCAAAGGTCCTGTTCTGTTTTTGCTGTTCAGATTTGTATCTATATCGTCTCAGTCTTCCCTCTATTGCTGCTATCTTTTGTTTTAATTTTTCATATTTCTTATTCAGTCTTTCCTTGTGAACCGGATTTCTGCTCTTCCATCCGTTCCTATTCCCTTTCATCCTGTTTACGGTGTTAGCTTCTTTTCGAAGTTTGGTAATTTGGGTTTCCAGTCTGATTTCCCATCCAGGCTTTGTCGGTCCATTCTTTTGGCCAGTCTTTTTTTCTCTTTTTAGTTTCATACTTACTGATTTTGCCCCCGCATATATCAAGTTGTTTACGTTTGTGATAGCGTCTGTTGGGATGTGTGTGAGTACTTTGTTTACTGTCTCTGTTTCAACTTTTAACTTCTTCCAATCTTCGTTTCTTAGGGATGGGAGATTTATTTTGTTTTCGGACATGTACCGTTTGATGTTTTCCACTTCTCTTGCTTCTTCCTCTGTGAGTTCTACTTTGATGAGTTCTGTGATTTCGTAGTCTTCGACCTCTTCCGTTACAGAGTTTATGTTTTGTCCGTCTTCTTCCTGGGGGGTTTCGTCAAGTGGTGTTCTTAAAATATTATGGTCATTAATTTTCAAGGAAGGTAAATTATTATTGTTGTTGTTGTTGGTGGTGGTGGTGGTGGTGGTAGTGGTCATCAAGCTCTAATAACCACCACCACCACTGGTGGTGGTTATTAGAGCTTGATGACCTCAGAGGAAGATTAAATCTGGACAGTATAGGGAGATGTGTGCAGAATATGAGACTCTGATGGTCTGGCTACATTGAAATGGATGAGAGTTTTTGGGTTAGTAGATGTAGCACAGTTGAGATAGCAGGGTCAGTTGGCAGTGGAAGGCATGGGAGAACGTAATACTGATGGATCTCAGAGAAAGAGGGATGAATAAAGACCTAATCAGCATATAAAATGGACATTATTATTATTATTAATATTTTTATGATGATGATGACTACTACTACTACTACTACTACTATTATTATTATTATTATTATTATTACTATTTTATTTTTAATTTTTAAATTTTTTTCACGGCTTCTTATAAGTCGGTCATTATTCATGCAGATCGAAATATGTAGGAATTAATTCAAAACCATTTTCATTGTATTCAAAGTACTAATAGGGTTACCTGTCGTTGCCTGGGGGAGTAGTAAGTCACATGTGGAGTAAAGCTTACTGCAAAAACCGAAACAGCACATTTGCAAGTTAAATCTTACATAAATCATCTGTAGCAGTTACTTGACTGAGATCTGCTTTCTTTTGTGTTTACTCGCAATCTCTTGTGTAGTGGTTAGTTTGTGGTTCGGTTGGCTAAAACAGGCAGAGAAATACATCGAGCAATTCAAACACTTCTGCACGAACCTCAGCGTTCCTAATTTCCACCCAGCCAGAGTTTGGCGCTAAAAATAAAAACAGTTCCTGAACAGACGCCGTAGGGGCTAGACACTAAAACATCTTCTCATTCCTTGCCATAAAGTGGCAGGACAAAATGGAACTTCTAAACTCAAAACCAAACCTGTCTTACATCCTTGTGTTCCTCTGTTAATGAAACTGTTAAATAAAGTTTATTTAATTGTAAGAGAAGATGTTGATATTTTTATATGGAACTCTGGTGACTCTATTTTCCTCTTCATTGCGAGCCAGCTCAGTCAGATAGATACCGACACGAACGATTCTACAAAATGGCTATCACCAGTTTCCGGCAAGCATCTCCTGACATCAGCTCTCATGCTACAGAAGAAATATGCAAGTAAAGTTTTACAAAAAAGAATGAAATAAAAGAAAGTTTTACTTAAAAAATAAACTAAATTGCTTTCTCTTTCCTGAATCTGTAAATTAAGCATCTGTATGTCCGTATATTAATTCCTATTTAAATCCCAAAAATATTAAGAATAAGGGAATCATTATCATCATCAGATTCAGTTTAATGTCCGTTTTACATGCTGGCATGCATTTGACAGCTTTTAGAAATTGACTTCCAAACTAACCTATCTCTGACCAAGTCTTTATTTATCCCTCTTTCTCTCAAGTCCATTCTTATCACTTTTCCGATATTTTCTTTGGCCTTCCCCTGTGAACTGAACTTGCTACCTCAACTGTTCTACATCTACTAACCCAAGAACTCTCATCCATTCTTTCAATGTGGCCATACCATCGAAGTCTCCTGTTCTGCACACACACCCCTATACTGGTTAGTAATGGTAAATGAAAGAAATTCTTTCCTTTGTTTTATTATTATTATTATCAGTTATTAAGAGTAAGCCTCCTCTTCTTTGCTCATAAAAATTAAATTTACATGCGCCATTATTCTTTCCCTTCTTTATTATTATCAGTTATTATTAAGATTAAGAATAAGCCTCCCTTTTTTTGCTCATAAAAATAAATTTGTATACGTGATTATTAGAGGAGCCGGACACTTTTATAATATTTTGAGATAATCACTCCATCCCATAATTAGTCGTTTGAAGGATGGATGTGTTTTAAAGGAAACACGATGGCATAACGAAAGTATAAAATGTTAATGTGAATCATACACACCCACACACACACACACACCAGATTCTAAACTATGCCAGCCACACAACTTGTAACTTTACTTGCTTTTTGCTTGGTAGTAAGGAACTTTCCACATTTCAAGTTAATCCAGAAGGAAACTAGATATGTTTGCTTTCCAGAATGCGTAGGCTTGATTTTGACTTCGAATAAAAAGGATCATTTTGCCATAAACGTTGGGTGAGTATATTAATGATGAGGTCAGAGTATTATTTTACGTCGATTTTTTTCTTCTTATTATTTTCTTTTGTAAGTCATTCTCTAATATTTAAACAGAAATTCTTAAAATATGTCCATTCCATCTGTTTGTTAAGCATGACAGACCGACGAACATACTATTTAAAACTTAAGGATTACAGACCGACGAACATACTATTTAAAACTTAAGGATGACAGACCGACTAAAATGCTATTTAAAACTTAAGAATGACAACCAACGAAAATGCTATTTAAAACTTAAGGATGATAGACCAACGAAAATGCTATTTCAAACTTAAGGATGACAAATCGACGAAAATGCTATTTCAAACTTAAGGATGATAGACCAACGAAAATGCTATTTTAAACTTAAGGAAAACAAATCGACAAAAATGCTATTTCAAACTTAAGGATGACAAATTGACGAAAATGCTATTTCAGACTTAAAGATGATAGACCAACGAAAATACTATTTCAAACTTAAATATGACAGACCAACGAAACTGCTATTTTAAACATAAATATGACAGACCAACGAAAATGATATTTAAAAATAAGCATCACAGACTAACCAAAAGCAATTTTAAACTTAAATAAGACTAATGAAAACGTAATTACAAACTTAAGCATAACATACCAACGAAAATTCTAAATATTATGACAGATCAACGAAAATGCTATTTCAAACAGTTATGCAACAGACAAATGAAAATGCTATTTTAAATTTCAGCATGACAGACCAATAAAAATGATATTTCAAACTTAAATATTAAAAACACGATGAGAGACCAATTAAAATGCTATTTCAAACTTAAGGATGACAAATCGACAAAAATGCTGTTTCAAACCGTAATATAACAGACAAATGAAAATGCTATTTTAAATTTCAGCATGACAGACCAACGAAAATGCTATTTCAAAGTTAAGGGTGACAGCCCCACGAAAATGATATTTTAAACTTAAATATTAAAAACACGATGACAGACAAACCAAAATGCTATTTCAAACTTAAGCATGATTGACTAATGGAAATGCCATTTCAAATCTAAGTATGACTGACCAACAGAAATGCCATTTCAAAGTTAAGCATGATAGATCAAGGAAAATGTTAATTCAAACTTAAACTTGACTGACTAACGAAAATGCTATTTTCAATTTAAGTATAACAGATTGACGAAAATGTTATTTAAAAGGTTAAGCACAACAGACCAACGGCATTGCTATTTCAAACTTAAGCTTGACAAACTAACGAAAATGCTATTTCAAATTTAAGAAAAGCAGACCAACGAAAATGCTATTTCAAACTTAAGCACGACAGACCAACAAAATGCAAACTTAAGCTGAAGTGTGACAGACCGACATACAATGCCTCTCACTGAAATAATAAATCTGTGTGTTTAGCAATGAAAATACTTTTTCACACAGCGGCGTGACAGACCGGTCAACAGACAAACCCTCTCGTAGGAATGAGAGGATACATCTCAAAACGTTTCACTGGTCCTATGACGCAACGGCTACAAATGCTAAGTAATAATCAGTTCTAAGTGACAGTCTTGTGGAGGTTCAAGGTTCAATCCTCAATACAGGCGATACTAAGAATACAATTGCAGAATTATTTAAGACTTCTACTCTGTCATGACTGACAGAACGAGAGTAACCTACCCCTGTGGATTAAATAAAGGGTTCCATTCAAGATTCTGTACAGATTCCCAGATTTTATATAAAGATTCTCGAGTTCGGCGAGTCGTACCTGAAGAAGGTTGGAGGTAACATCGGCCGAAACGTTGTGAGAATAACATCAAAGATGAGAACAGTAGTCTGAATAATCCGAATAATACAAATTATCAATCCTCATCTAAAATAATTCTGAAACAAGTTTTTCTTGAATATCTTAAACTTAAAACATCTTTTTCTTTTGCATCTTGCTCATTATTTTTTTTTTTTTTTTACTTATGAGTCATCACTTATCAAGGCCAAAAACCACTAAAGGATAAGGGTTATTGAGATAAATGGATTGTCACTTGAATGATGAAGAATATTATGAGAGGATTGAAAATTATTAATGGAATGGACAAAATTTGATTACTTTTGAGGACGGTTTATAACAATTATTTGCTGACATTGGCTCATTGTATTTGAAGATGACTATGTTGTAGTCTGCAGCGAAGCAATCTCATGGTAATATGTTCCACAGATAAAAGTTTCTGTTTTTTTATTTATGGAAATCGCTCCAGACAAGTCATGAGGCCACTTGATGTAAGGAACTAAAAAAAATACTACTTCAAGGTCAAAAACTAGCCAATGATAAGTGTTAGAGGATAGATTCCGATCCAGAAAACAGCAATTCTTCCCCCTTTGTCAGAAACATCGCTCATGGAATGTGAGGACCACCCATGGTCCACTTTCTACTTTACTTGGAAAGAAACTCTATTCATGGAAATTCAGTTTCATGTTAGAAAGAAAGGACATTTCTTTGACGTGGGGTAGGAAGACGAGTTCTTGCAGTGAATTCCTGTCTTAGAAGGAGGAACCAAAGATAGTAGCTTAGTCGAGCACCTTCAATGGAAATAACGATAGAGTAGAGAGAGACTAGTCATTACCTTCTGTGAGAAAGAGATTGTAGAGAAAAGAAGAGATCATTCTCATTCAATTGTGAAATCGATTTTGTACTCTGTCAAGACAAGAAACAGTTCTCTGAGCGGCACCTCCCCAGATGTGGCAGCAGTACTCCATCTTAGGGCGTATCTTACTCTTGTATAGAGGTTTTCCTCACAACCATTTCCAACTGCAAAAATAGAACATCATTTTTCTCACTAATAAATAATCAAGCGTTTATGTTATGTTGCTTATTATAAACAGCCCCGCCCATTACAAATATTATCATACTGACCCCACCCAACTGCAACCTATATGTGACTAAGCTAAGCTAATTCCCCTGGAGATTCCAGTTTAGAATAGCAAAGCATATAATTTCATAACCTCTACCTATTTTCCTATTTTATTAAATTAAACGATTTGAAAGCAGATACATTGTATTTTTGTTGTTGTTGTATTTTTAAAAACTTTTATTCACACTAAACGAGGCAATTTTGCCATTGAAGCGTAAGGGGTTACTATGGCAGGGGCCACATTTATAAGGGGCAACTTGATTGAGGAGTTAGTACATTTAAATTTCTGCATTTTGGTACTGCCGTGGAAATAGGGGGCAGGAAGGGAATTCCAAAGGCAAGTGGCCTGAGGAAAGAAACTATTAGAGTAGAAAATCTTCCGCGTCTAAGGACCTCTACAGTGAAGGGTAGGATTTAGCAGCTAGTTGGGTGGGTCGGGATTATTTTCGTTTTGGGAGGGCAAGTGCAGTAAGTTTATCGGAGCTCATACCGTTGAAGTACTTATAAAACAAACAGAGGGATGCAACTCTGTGGTGATGTGACAGGGGCTGAAGCTTTTTCTCAAAGCATTGAATATACAGTGTCTAAACTTATCCTATATTTTATATGTGTGTGGGTGTATAATTACTGTTAATATATATATATATACACTTATATCATAAGATATGTTACATGTATATTTATTTTCAGTATTTACTTCAACAGTGCTCAATATATCAGTAAAGCTTTGTAATAGTAACAGAATACACTTATCACATGTGAGCTATCTCTCTCTTTTCTGTTTGTGTGTGTATATATATATATATATATATATATATATATATTTTTTATTTTTCTTAGTTTTTAATTTATCATTCTGACGTTTCCTCTTAAAGGGTCAGACGATAAGGCCTTAAGGAACATTTTAGCAATTTTCTTTTTTTCCCACTCGCCCGTTTCATTGATTAAAAAATGTTTCCTCTGAAATTTATCTTACGATTTTTTTGTACGCGAAATTTACTTACATACACACATATATATATATATATATATATATATATATATATATATATATGTATGTATGTATGTATGTATGTATGTATGTATGTATGTATCTGCTTTTGATAAAAAAATAACAACAAAAACAATTAAATGCAAAAGCATACGACTATAATAACTTAATAAATATAGTTATAAACTTGCAATCAATTAAATCTCATATATATATATATATATATATATGATGGACGCTCCCGTCTATTTCGGTGTATGAGTGTGCAAAAGCAAAATCAGCTTCTTTTTTTTTTAAATGCTTATGGCGATTGTGAGATTTCAGTCCAGCGAGTGATCCGCAGACGATACCACAAATGAAGCAAGAAAAATTTGTGGTTTGATCGAACGCACTTTTGTCCTTAATCTTACCCTCCTTAATTTTTCAATGCGATTTACTTCAAAATTCCTTATTCCATTCTGAATGGCGTCTCTCCACAATTCATTATGAACTGTTTAAAAAGTAGTTATGCAAATTAGACAGATATGTGAATGTCTATGGCTCTTTCGTCAGCACTGTATATACCGTATTTCAATGTATTGTGTTGTATTATTAATTTAAATAAGAGTAACCCGTTTTGATGGTAATATAGTACTGATCAATGAAAAAACTTTCGCATTTATTCATTTAAATAATCAAAAATGGTATACCATAAATCAAATCATTTGACGATATTTCTAAAATCAGTTATTCTTAATGGATTTGGTGCATAATTATGGCGGCTTTTTTTCAACAAAAACAATAATAAATTGGCGGCTTGTTTCATTTGTTTTTAAAAAAATCCTCTCTTTTTAGAATGTGTATTGAAAATCATATTCACATTCATCATATTATGCTTTACCACTTCGAGAAAGGTTGGAATGAAGCACAAAGTCATTTTGCGATCTCAATTAACTTTCCGGTGGATGAACAATCAGCAAAAACCAAGTTGAAAAATGGTCCAGGAAGTTCAAATCGCCGATGATGAAAGAAGAGATTGACCATTAAATTAAAACAACCAGGCACTTAAAATTGCCTCAGTTTAAAAGGATTTCTCTTTCACTGAACGAGGATAGAAAAGATGAAGTGTAGTATCAGAACAGATACTACACTTTGCTCCTATCCAAAAAGCCAAGATAAGTTTGCTTGAAGAATAACGAAACACAAAACTCCTGAGGAGGCTAATTGCCCCTAATTACTTTCTTCCTCATGAGGGCAGAGGTAGACACAAGGTTGGTTCTTAATGTAGGAAAAATCCAGCTCCCCCAAATGAGGCCTTCTGGATTGGAACAAAAATAAAAGTTGCTTCACTCTGGAAGGATTTCTCCTTCACTGAACGAGGATAGAAAAGATGAAGTGTAATATCAGAACAGCTACTACACTTTGCTCCTAACCCAAAGGCAAAGGAAGTAGGAATTAGATCAGATGACCCCAGTAGAGGGGTCAGTTCGAAATTCATAGAAAATTATTGACTACAGTAGTTACACTGTTCGACCACATTTGTAATGACGACATCCGAAGGCGCTATGGCATTGTGCCGATCGAGGGCAAGATGAGGGAATGGCCGCTCAGATGGTTTGGACATGTCGCGAAACTCGCTTTTAAATTTTAAGTCACCGAGAAGCGACCAAGAGGAGGTCTGATGATGAGATGGGCAGACGCCCCGCACAATGATCTTCGTTAAACTGGCCTTCACCCGGACCAAGCCTACGATAGTGCCAAGTGGAGACAAAAATTCATCATTGCAGACCCTGCTATAGATCGTGACTAACGCAAAGAAAAAGAAGATTATTGACTACAACAAAAGAAATCTGAAGACCGGAGAGTGCAACGGCTGAAATGTTGAAAACATGACAATAACTAAAACAACCATCCAGATAATATAAATTAAACCATTGAAAGACTTTTTTCTACTTCCTCCTTTTTTTTTACTAATGAGTCACCACTATCAAGGCCAAAAGCCACTCAAGGGTGAATGGTAAACAATTTGATGAGAGGATTGAAAATGATGAATGGAATGAACAAAGTTCGATTACTTATTTTATTTACCTCTCCAGGAGGTGTCAAGTTAAAAAGCCAGTTCACTAGGATTAGCACACTTTGGCCTACAAAAATGCCTGAGCAGCCCTATCTGCATTCCATTGTAGGGGCCTCAGGCGATTAGCAATAAACTAACCCCTTCTCAAGAGAAGGTAAAGCCTGAGAAGGTGGACCTCCTGGAACTGAACAGGAGCATACCTCAACCCGACAGAGCAAGGCCAGGAGAAACCTCAACGGCTCACCCTCTATCGGACTGATTGTTGAGGGTGAATCCTCAACTGGTACGAACACCAAATAAGTTGAGACAACTTATTACTCATGGGAACGGTTTATGACAAGTATTTGTTGACATTGGATTTGAAGATGACCTTGTTTCTGGTGAGGAATTCCTCAGCATTTCTGTTGGCAAGATGTTATATTTCAGTAGCCTTCTTTTTCTTTTTCTTTTAATCCTTCTTCCTTTTCTTCTGTTTCATCATCTCCCTCTCCTTCCTCTTCCTTTCTCCTTTTCCTTATTCATCATTTTCTTCTTTATATCTTCTTCTTCTTCTTCTTCTTCTTTTCTTTTTTCTTATTCATATTCTTTTTATCTTCTTCTTCTTCTTCTTCTTCTTCTTCTTCTTCTTCTTCTTCTTGTATCTTTTGTTATTCATTTTCTTCTTTTTCTCCTTCTTCTTCATCCTCCAATTCCTCTTCTCCTTCTTCATCTCTTCCTCTTTTTATCTTCTTCTTCAGTTGGAAATCTTCCCAGCTTTAAGTATCAATGCTTTGTACTGGCAGTGAAAAGAAACTTTGGCATTCGGATTCGAGAATCGTTTCAATTGAAGATGCTGCGAGATAAAAACAGAAACCGAAAAAGATGCTGAACAACTCTCAAGGATCGCATCTCATCACTGACACCAAAAAAAAAACCCCGCAGAAGATGATTTTGAAAGTGTCACACCAAAAAAGATGGATAATATTTTACACTAGCGGGATCCGTGGAAATTCCGCAGTTGTATCCTTCATGTGTTGTATATTGATGCCATGCAGTCTATGGACATCCGGTAAGAACGCAGACCCCACGATATTATTGTACCATCTTTAGACAGAACAGATACTACATATTGATCCTAGCTCGAAGGCCAAGAAAGTGTAATTTAGTTTGAGTTTCATGTTCGACGCAACAGTGACATCAGATGCAATTTTTAAAATTACTTTTTTTGTATTGCATCTTCGGCGATCGGACGATCCGATCCTTTAAAAAAGGGGTGGAGGGTGATAATGTATGCACGAACATGAAATTCCTTAGCATATTATTTAATAGATTATTCATTCAACATGGGAGGTGGCAGTAGTGAAGTAGATCCTGACGTGGACTGACGACCTGGAATGCAAAGTTTGAATCGTGTCGGTTCCAGAGTAACATCTCATTACGGATGTTGACAACTTTTATGTTTTTATTATTACTTTTGTTCGCCTCAAACAAGACGTATGAAGCGTAAGGAAGGAGTTACTGTGATAGGAGCCAGATTTATAGGGGGGGCAATCTGGGTGTCGAGTTGAGCAGCAAGATGTTTGTTCACATTACATTTAAATTTCTGCATGTTGGTATGGTTGGGGAAGCATGGAGCAAGAAGAGAATTCCAAATCTAAGCAGTGTAAGGAAAGAAGCTATTGTAGTAGAAAGTCTTCCGGCATCTAGGGACCTCTACAGGGAAGAGGTGGGATTTTGCTACTAGTCGGGTGGATCGGGGGTATTTATATTGAGGAAGTACAAATGGTCCCTCCTGTAAGTATCTGATTCTTGAAAGAATTGTAAAAGCCAATGCCAACAATAGAATCGATCCAGTAAAAGATGTCATCGAATAAAAAGGTAAAATTTATGTTTTTATGAAATTAAATGTTTTATTTTTACTTTTTCATCAAATAAAATATTTTATTCACTTTTTTCATCAAATGAAATGTTTTATTTTGACTATTTCATCAAATGAAATGTTTTATTCACTTTTTTCATCAAATAGAATGTTTTATTTTGACTTTATTCATCAAATGAAATGTGTTATTTTGATTTTTTCATCAAATGAAATGTTTTATTTTCACTTTTTTCATCAAATTAAATATTTTATTTGACTTTTTCGTTAAATGAAATGTTTTATTCTGACCTTTTCATCAAATGAAATGTTTTATTTTGACTTTTTTAAATGTCTTTTCTGAATAAAAAGTTCCTACAACAAAATAAATATGCATAAAATCATACAAAAAAGGAATGAAACAAAAAGTATAGATCATATTTTCTATTTCATGTATTTCAATTACTTAGAACTACTCTGGGAGGTGGCAGTGCTGAAGTGGATACCGATCTGTACTGACAACCTTGAGTGCCAAGTTCGAATCCAGTCGGTTCCATAGCACGACTTTCACTATTGATATTGACAACCTCTACGTAGTCCCTCCTGTAAGTATTTGATTCCGGAAAGTATTGTGGAAACTAATTTCAACAACAGAATCGAGCCGGTCCAAAGTTGTACCATGCTGATTCATACAAATTTGTTTTACATATTGCTTGCTTTTCTGGAATTAGACGCTTTAAATAGAGTTGTACTAACATCTTCAGCATAGCTCAGGAATAGATGAGGACCCTGTGTACTCCTATTCTCAGGCCTGAAAACCATATGACTACTTTTATTCTTATCATTTTAAGTTATAAATAATGTTAAGTATTGGGCAAGTAGACCTGTTAATATATAAATTGGTTAGTTGAAAATAACAGGAAATGAAAGTTCAGTCGGGGCCAACTTGCTGAACTTGAGGTTAAACTTACTGGGAATTAATAGGAATGGATGTGACATCACATGGCTCAAAGAGAGAGAGTGAGTGAGAGAAATCGGCAGTTCGGTGGGAGCATTACACGTGTGAACATGTTACTTTTAAAATTATAAGATCTGATTAAATAGTGATTATCGATCTCACTCTCTCTGTTTACCCATCACCTTCAACGATTTGAAACAAAGATTAAAGCGAATGAACCTCCTCTGTTTTCAACAGTTTTTTATTGACTTAGTTCTTTTTCGAGGGATGAGAGAACTTATTTGCAGAGGCGTTCCCTCAGTCTGGAAAGATTGCAAAAAGGGTGCGTACAGGAGCAAGCAGCTAATAGGGTATGATTGTGAACTTTTATTCATGTATGGCACAAGATTGAAATTCAACAATAATATAAAGTCTATGCTGCTTATGGATGTAGAGCATGTACACTGACCCCCACAACATTATTGTAAAAAGCTTAATGCAAATTTAAAACTACCGAAGGATTCCTTGTAACATTCATGTGGTCCCTCCTGTGAGTACCTGATTTTAGAAACCGATACAAACAACAAAATCACGCGGATTTACTTTACTTTAGTCAACACTAGCTATATTTACCTGAAAAAAAACTTTTTTTTACAATTAACTCATCAAGTGACTCATCTAGGAGCGAGGTGTAGTATCTGTTCTGATACTACACTTCATCTTTTCCGTCCTTGTTGTGTGAAGGAGAAATCTTTCTAGACTGAGGCGATTTTTATTTTATGTTCCAATTCAGAAGCCGGAAACACAACTTCATTGAGCTTGTAATTTGAAACAATTTGGATGACATTATAAGGAATATATACCTTAAAAAAAATATTTTTATATAAACTCAAGAAATATATATATATATATATATATATATATATATATATATATATTTCCCTGTACAGCTACAATTTAAATACCATTACTACTAGTGGTGATATTCTTTTTTGTTTATGATAGACTATTCTAATCTTTTTATTGTTTTCTTTTTTTATTACGTCCAACTGTTAAAAAACTGCAATATTAGCACAGCTCATAAATGCTTAAGTATTCAGTGACATGTAATGAAATGTAATTGCTTGAAAATGACAGTTCCAGATAGTTTCAGAGGAGCTAGCCATTTAACGAAAGCCCCAAACCCCATCCCCACGATATCCTGATTACCCAAGGTTCTCAGTCCGTAGGGGTGGGGATTTGCTTAGCGGTCATAATGCAATTGTCATTTGAGGTCAACTTCAGGTAAACTCAAATGAATTTGAAGATTTAATAAGGTCTCATTCAGAGATTAACGTATAAAGACAGAATAAAAAGAGGTTGGCTTAGCTTAAAGGATTAGCAATGGGGATTAAACTAGGTTATTGATCAGGCATCTATCCACACTGAGATAGCGACTTGATATCACAAGTATATTTAGGCAGCAAGCCTTCCTTTACACATGTTTCATTGTATAAGATTGACAAAGCTTAAAAAATATATCTTTCTATAATGGAGATTATGTGTTCGTTAGTAACCAAAACTATGTCATTGCCTACATCGCAGTATCCCTTAAGTTTGTAATGTCTTATTAACCATGGTACGATTTTTAAAATCAACCTGATCTACTTTCTTATAATGCTACATAATACCATGGCAGGTCTCGTCGACGGGATTATTTCCTCATACCTTGAATCCCTGTTTTCAGCCATTCTGTCAACTTGGACGACAACTGGCGATCTTCAGTATCAATCATCGTCATCAGGTTCTTGATCTCTTAACTGACAATCATTTCATCTCACAAATCCTTGTCTTTGAGTAGATTTTGATAACTGGTGATTCATTAGTAAAAAAAAAAAAAAACACACAAAGCCAATCTCGTTTCACCGAACGGATCCATAGTTTAATTTTTTGTATTTTATTTATGGAAATCGCTCCAGACAAGGCATGAGACCACTTTATGTAAGGAGCTAAAAAAATACCATTTCAAGATAAAAAACAAACAAACTAGCCAACGATAAGTTTCATACGGATAGATTCCTATCCAGAAAACAGCAATTCTTCCCCTTTTGTCAGAAAAATCGCTCATGCAATGTGAGGACTAAAGGACAAAATAAGGGAAGCGAAAGTTACGAGGCTGCCGAAAGTAAACCCAAGGTCCACTTTCTACTCTCCACAGTTGCAACCAGCATAGAATCGCTTGTCTGAGAATTGTCGTGCCTCACAGTGGCATCTGGCTCAGTGGCATTCCTTCAATATAAACTTTTTAGACAACGACATTATCAAGATTGTTGTCTCAAAATGGCTGGTGCTCTGTTTATGTCATCCACACCGATACCACTGCATCCAAACTGTTGACAAGTTTGTCCTGCACCCTTTCTCCTGCAGATAATGCGCCTTGTCACTTTGCACTTAATGACAGACCTAAATGAAATATCAATTCTGCTGCATTCGCATCAATTCTCAAGCCAGTCGACCTCGACACAGGAGATCGTTACCGACCGTTTACACTCTTTGCTTTTCGCAGAACTAATATGTGACGCCACTTGCTCTGACCATTTCATGTCGTCAAAAATCGTGGAATATGCTGTCAATCCTGGCACCACAGTATCCAGCAATCTGTCATAATAGCATTTCCGAGCATCATCAAATTTTAGTGAATTTTTCTCTCAAATCCATCTTTATAATTTATTTTAGTGACATCGTGAAGTAAGTTGTATAGCAGCTGTGTCAAGAGTGTCATGTTATCCGACAGCAAATTTTATATGGCAGTGAACCCAGTCCTCTGTCGGCCGACTGCAGCGCAATGACAAATCCACGATCAGATGCATCTGTAATGTGAAATCTGACCAAACCCAACACATTAGGTTGGAGGATTTGCTGAAAGCGCTACATTTGCCCGGCATATATGTTATCCTAAGGAGTAATCGGTTGGGCTGGTATGGTTATGTGAAGCATTTATCCTTTTGGATAAACCGTTGCAGAAGCATGGATGTCTTTGATCACAGGAAGATTGGCTGGCCATGGAAAAATTAGAAGCAAATGGTTAAACAGAGTGAAATTTGGAGACAGTTGGCCCGCTGAACCATGAGGACTGGAGAATGAACTTGTGAAATATTAAGAAACGTCCGACTCCTGGAGAGAGAGAGAGAGAGAGAGAGAGAGAGAGAGAGAGAGAGAGAGAGAGAATGTGTAACTATAAGGAGTGTACGTTTTAAGATTATATTTATAATCTCTCACTCAACATAGATACTTGAACTAGTGTCTTAAAGAATGGCGTAAACATTGAACTAGCAGCCTATGTCAGATTTCAGCTTTGAAAATAGGTCAAATTTTCTTTCTTTTTATTTACTTTTTGACCTACTTGTCGGTATAGCAACTAGTGGAAATACTTTTGATATCTTATTAAAAAAATGCAGATATTTTTAGGAAATCTTTTTTATTAGGATGTTACCATATTATGATTAATTTTTAAAACTTAGCAGGGCTCACAGGCAGCACCCAGTATTTTACGTCCTGTCGGCAGGGCCACAAATTTGCCGACTGCAACCCCATGCAGAGGGATAACCTCCCCTCCACTGAAAACGGGGCCATGGATAGCTTTCGTGGTCGGGTGAGTTGCAACATTCCACTTTGACCCTTACTTCGGCGAGACAGGAGATCGGAGAAGCCCGATCCGATCAATCGGCTGGTCACGTTTTCTAAAAATGAAAATCTTATTTCTCCTTTTTATTTTCCCTCCAAAATAGATACTAGAAGGCAGTGGCTGAGGGTCAACCTTGTTGAGAACAAAGAAGATTATCACCGCCAAAGAGTAATGTTTTCTAAGAGTAATGTCCCCATTCACACTGTGAAATTCCCTTCTAGGAGTAATGTTTTCTAAAGGGAATGTTCTCTGGAGTAGTGTTTTCTGAGAGTAACGCCCTCTACCCTCTCTAAGATTTCCTTATAAGAGTAATGTGTTCTAAGAGTAATGTTTTTTAAGAATGTAAAATAATTATCCTACCTATAGGATTCCATTTGACAACTTTATTCAGCATTAAATAACCCATAGCTGGTTGATATGCTGTAAAACAAAACAAACCAAATCAGCCCGGCGTCTTAATTTCTGTAAATTACATAGATGACAAAAAAAAAAACAGAAAAGAAAAGTAAAACTAAATAATTAGCTTAATATTGTAATTTGAGATGTTTATGTTAATTTTTTGGGGAAAAAGATCAAAGTAAAAATCCCTGGATGAGGTTCGAACTGATAACCTCTGTAAGCACGCTGTGTTAACCGATTGAGCCACCTCTGCAATTAGGGAGAGGTGACTATATTAATTGTATACACCAAAAAAAGGCAGATTTTTTTCTTTGTTCCCTGTCTCTCTTTGCTTTTAGTTTTATATGTTTTAAATGTTCATTAATCTATGGCTTCCAAAGTGTGTGTAGCTGTGCATCCATATTAACGTTGGTAGAATAGTAATTGGATTATTGTACTGGAACTCGTAATGTTGTCTTTCACATTCTGTAATGGCAATGGTGAGGTGTCGGCTGAAAAACTCCCGTTTGGTAAATGAACTGATGCTTTTATTTCACCTGAGAGGATCAAAACTGGGTTCGTTAAATCACATAGGAAGCGTTAAAATTTTGGTGTGAACTCTGCGTTTTTATGTGTTCCTTGTTTGTCCTTTGATTCTCGTGGACATCTCAGCAAACAATGATCAGATTTATCTCTCATTTCCACTTCATTTGTGAGCGATGCTTTAGGAAGGGAAATGGAAAGGGAAGGAAAGGTAAAAAGAAAGGAAAGAGTGAATCAGAATGAGAAGAGAAGGAAAAGCAGTGGCTTAGCATGCCAGTAATCTATTTTACTTTCTCTCGTTTTCCACAACTACTACATAGTTTTCTTGTCGAACTAATTGATGTCAGATATTTCATCTCTGTCTCATCACAGAGCTGCATTATTATTCCTTTTATTGACTTACCGTAAAGTGATGATCAAATGTAATGTGTAAACAAAGTGCATACAGGTGGCGCTAGCTGCCCAATGTGTGAAGAAGGTGAGCCAGGAGTTTCTGACAGTAATTCTAACAAAGTTATCTTGGTATAACAGTAATAAGGTTAAACCTAAAGTATGTTTATTATTTTCAAATCGCTTCCCTTAAATGTTAAAAATCAAAGTAAACAATCTGCTTAACATTATAATTTGAAATACTAAAGTTCATTTTGGCACAAAATCAGAGTAAAAATACTTATGCCCCGTGTGATGGTTTGAACTCACAACCTCTATCTGTAAGTACAGCACGCTAACCAATTGAGCCACCTCAGTAAATAGAAAGAGGCAATTCTATTAACTACATACTTTTCTTTCTTCTCTCTCTCTCTCTCTCTCTCTCTCTCTCTCTCTCTCTCTCGTTGGGTGTGCACCCCACATTGGGAATGCCTGTGTTAAGGGTGCTAGGCTTTGTATGCTTGGTCAGCATCCGCACCGTATATATTTTATCTTGCCAGCAATAATTGAAACAAAGACAAGACAATATGATTGAAATAATACAACATTTATTAAAGGATAAGCTTGAATGAGTCCGCTCCAAAATGGAATGTGTGCGTGAAGCACATGTGTGTTTTGTATAAAGTATGTGTGTGTGTTAAATGTTTGAAATGTTGGAAAAACTTGTTTTATATATCATTTTTATTTTTTTAACTTTTATTCACCTCAAACATGCACACTGCCACTGAAAGGTAAGGGACGAGATTATCGGGGCCATTCTAAGTGGGGTGTTGGGCAGTAAGATGTTTGATCAAATCTCACTGTCTACCGAGCTCCAGCACTGGTCCCATCGTCCCAATGTTGTATCCTTGTGCTTGTTTTACAAGTACTTCCACAGAATCTGTTCCAACGAACTTACTGCACTTGTACCCTCTCAACGTAAAAGCCTCGACAAACAGCAAAGTCTCACCCCCTTCATTGTAGAGGTTTCCAGATGCTGTAAAACTTTCTACTCTGATAGCTGCCTTTCCCGAACCGCTTGCTTTTGGAATTCTCTCCCTGCTCCTTGTTTAAATTTCTGCATGTTAGTACAGTCGGGGAAACAAGATGCAGCGAGGGAATTCAGAAGGCAACAGTCTGAAGAAAGAAGCTAATAGATTAGAAAGTTTTACGGCATCTGGGGACCTCTACAGTGAAGGGGTGAGAATTTGCTGCTCGTCGGGTTTGTCGGGGGTATTTACGTTGAGGCGGTACAAGTGCAGTAAGTTTGTTGCAGCACATTCCGTGGAAATACTTGTAAAATAAGCACAATTTGTGAGTTACCAAAAAATAGGATGCACTTGAACCGTGTAAACCATGAGTGACCGCTGAGTCTAGAGATATCTGTGCAGTAGGTCAGGTAAGATGGAAGAAAAATGAATATTTTGTGTTCCTGGTTTAATAGCCTAAATGTTAGCTCCTCCTGGTGTTCGCAAAAGGAACGACTGATAAAAGTTTGAAACGCCCTCTGGTGTATGTATGTCTGTGTGAGTGCAGGGAAAGGGGAGTAATGCTGTAGGAGCAACGCAGATATGTCATGTTACACCATAAATACTTTCCAACAGTCTCTATTGACATTTGTGGGTTCATATTTATTATGATCTGCACTGGGGATACAGTTTGCCCTCACAACAACACCTATCCCAGTTGTGTTTACTGGGGAGGGGTGTCATAAGATATTCAGTCAAAAATAAATGATAGAAATTTTTTTAAAAACTCGGTTAAAAATCTTCTTTCATTTTATTTTCATCAGTATTATTATTATTATTATTATTAGTAGTAGTAGTAGTAGTAGTAGTAGTAGTAGTAGTATTTATTATTATTATTATATACTACCCAATTTGGCATAATAGTTAGTGTTCACTAATGGGTTGGGAGATCAGGGTTCAATCCTCGGTCGAGTCATAACAAAGACTCAAAAAATGATACTTGATGCTTCTTTACTAAACACTTCGCATTATAAGGTGAGGATCAAAGTTAAGTAGTGCAATCCAAGGAAAGGTGTGGCGCTCTCCCCTACATCTCGATGTTGAAGCCAGTGAAAAGGAAGCCTTTGGGTCATTCTCAACTACGGTCGATCCATTTTTAAAAAATGTTTTTATTCTGATGGCTGTTTACCTCATTTACATCTTTCGGGCGGTCATCCTCAGCGTGGTTGTCTTTATGTTCACAATGTTGCATGCATAGGTCTTCTTCAGGTGACTTTGGCTGTAGTTAGTACTGGAATTTCGAATGTAACCCTTTAATCCACTTTAATCAATTAAATAAATTGCTAATGAGAAAAGAACAATTAATTAATTATAATATAATATTACAGACATTAGGTTTACAAATTTCTGAAAATCACTTTAGAATCTCCTACTTTCTCTGTCTCTCTCTCTCACGTCTTCTCTCTATCTCTCTCCAGTCGGATGTGAGTCAACCGATGAATCTCAAAATATTGTATATTATTAAATTTGTTCCTGGTGTCATGAGGGAAAGTAGGAGGACTTCTGAGTATGAGAGTAAAAGCTCCCCGTCTGCCTTCCTTTATTTATGACTAATCAAAAATAAAATATTAATTCTCATCTTGGATTTTGCTATGCTCACAATGTACTTACAGGCCATTGCACTTACAAGCCTTTTTCAGGTGTCTTTTGTCATAGTAACCTTTTTGGGAATTTCGAATTTAACCCTTTATTTAATCCACTTATTTAATTGATAATAAGAAAACAACAACTAATTAATTGCAATATAAGCATAGAAAATGCAGTATGAGTCTAAATAAATAATCATATTAGAAACATTGGGTTTACAAATATCAGAAAATCACTAGAGTCTCTTTCTATATATATATATATATATATATATATATATATATATATATATATATATATATATATATATATATATATATATATCTTTCCCTCTTTCTCTCTATACAGTCGAATGCGGATCACTTAGTGAATCTCAAAAAATTGTCTGTTATTAAATTTGTTCCCGGTGTTATGGGTGACAGTGAGAGGATTTCTGTGAGGGTAAAAACTCCTCCGCCATTCTTTATAACTAATCAAAAATAAAATAGTAATCAGAATTAAATATTAAAATCAACTGGAAATACAATTTTGATTTTTTGAGAAAATAGACCATTATTTTTCTTAAGGAAACAGGAGAGTGTTTGAATGCCTACTAGACACTAGATCCGAGTGTCTTCGCTCTCTTTGTACAGGGGTTTGTTAGGACAACTTGGCCCGAGGATGTTTCATCCTACATGTAAACCCTGACCAATTATTCAAAATAACATAGTATTCGAAGCTTGAATAAGATCCCCTCGAAATGGTTATACACTGTCTCATACGAAGAAATGGTGCACTTTTTTGTAGTGACAAGTAACAACACTAAGTTGGATACTCCACCAGACCAGATGAATTCTGGTCCTGGAATCCAGCAAAACCAAGAAAAATAAAGTATAACATAGTTAATTGATCCATTGGCGAGAGATAAAAATTATTCTCAAGGTTTGAGAAGTAAAGAAGAACCTAAAATAAACACTCGGATATCTATGTATCTCATAAGGAAATCAAGTGTTAACCTCACGAAGGGGCCCCTTGATCCCTGAGTACTAACTGAAGTAAAATGGAGAAAAAAAAGCGAAACATATAATAAACAGTATATCTTATTGTAACAGAGATTTGGTGTGTGTTTGTAACTAAAACTCTGTCACTGTTTGCATCACAATTATCAAATATATTGCATTGGTGAATCTGTGTCCCATTTGAGGGTTACTGATAAGGTGCAGAAACGTATCTGTAATTTGATTGGCCACACCCTTTCTTCTTCTCTGCACCCTTTCTCTCACAGACGTGATGTTGCTAGTCTCAGTCTTTTCTATAAATACTATTATGGCATGTGTTCTTCAGAATTGTCTGATCTATTCCCTGCTTCTTTTCCCCCAGCTCGTTTTACTTGTTGGTCTAGTGGTCTCCATCAATTCGCTGTGTTGATACCTCATTGTAATACAGCTTCTTATTCCAGTAGCTTCTTTCAAGAACTGCAGGCATGTGGAACTCTATTCCTGCTGACTTCTACCTATAGCTTTGGTCTATTCAAGACTAAGGCCAATAGGCAGCTGAGTGAAAGACGTTCTCATTATAGACTGTATTGTTATCTGCTACTGGTACAACACTTTGATAAGATTTGGTTGGTTGACTTGAATAATGCACAGAAAGAAAGAAATTGTGTTGGTTTCTGTTACACAGGCTAAGGTGTTCAAGGATCAAACATCCTGTTTTGTTAGGAGTGCCAAGTCATAAACAAGGTCCGAACGACATACCTTTCTTTCTATTTTCTATTGATGAGTTACATGATGTATCTTGATTTATATTAATTCTTTTGTTTGATTGCTTTGAGGTTATTCCATAAAGTTATTTATGGAGTTTTAAATAAGTCGAATACAACAACGGTTTTGGAATTATCAAATTTACGATTTTTTTTATGGAAATCGCTCCAGACAAGGCATGAAGCCACTTGATATAAGGAGCTAAAAATAAAAAATATTCGAATTGTTATATTAATTTTTTTATTTTTTTTTATTTTTTAACATAGTTCACCCCAAACAAGGCAGGACGCCACTGTAGACGTAAGGGGCTACTGAGAAAAAAGAAGAGAGGAGAAGGTAGGGAGCAGTCAACCTAGATTGGGATCTGTGCAGCGAGATGTCTGTTTACATTAGTTTTAAACTTCTGCATGTCTGTGGTGTCGGGGAAACAGGAAGCAGGGAGGGAGTTCCAGAGGCCAGCAACACGTGGAAAGAAGCTATTTGAGTAGAATGCTCTCCGACATCTGGGGACCTCCACAGTGAATGAATGAGATTTAGTTGATTGTCGAGTTAGTCTAGTGAATTTACGTCTTGTCTCATTATCATGGTGATGATGATGACAAGTATGTGCTTGAAGTTTGTAAAAATGTGGTGTGGAAAGTTTCTGTGCTATTGAAATGCACTAAGATCCTCAGAGTATCTGACTATTGAAGTATCCCACCCACCAAATTGGCCTTTTTAAGCATCATCAAATACAAGAGACATTGTTTTTTGGCAGAATTTGGTGAATGGTAGATAAAATGCGTCAAATGAATGCCATGTAAAACAGTAGGGGTGGGGCTGATATTGAATGGGTGCTTTGGAGTATTTTGATATCTCCAGCCCAACCCAAAAAGTAAAATAGTTTTATGTTTTTTTATTTTTTTTTATTTATCTATTTTTTAAAATTCTGAACCAAACTAAAAGCACAATCAGTGGCCTTATTTTTTTTTATTTTTTTTTTTTTGGTCGCCACATTTTATTTACTACCCACCTTCCTCTCTTTGTGCCCCTCAGCGTTGGAGAATTCTCTCATGGTACTCGGCTGGCTCGTTTTTTACTTTTAGTGAAGAATTCGCTTCCAGTCTGTGGAGAATTTTCTCTGAACAATTTATACATTCTTCCCAGATTAATTAAAATTGAGGGCGTTGGGTCGATAGGAACTTATATATGTTTCCTTTTGGCCTTTTCTTTTATAGGTTTTTCATTGTTGTATAATAAATGGTTGTCGCGTGAGAGAGTGGGAATACATAATGGTAAATGGAACAATATTGTCTTGGATACATTTATTCTCATTATGTATACCAAAGCAATAATGGCCTTTAATTAAAAAAAAACAACAAAAAAAAAACGAATAAAAAACAAGAATTTGAATATTCCTGAGTAAAAATGATAATTTTTTTGACTCTCAAAATATATGCACCTTTTCAGTGTGAATATTTAATAGGCTTAACATTCTCCTTGGCACTTAGGTAATGCTTCTCCGTAAAACGCTATTTGAATACGTTCATTTGTCAATATCGTAACAGCAAGCAAAATGATAATATTTATGTGTGATAAATCTTTCCCTTCTGCTAGTGAGTTTTTGTGGTCCGGTGGTAAGAGCGCCGCACTTCGGCCACTGTGGTCCTGGTTTCGAATCTTGCTAGTATCGGCCACACTGATGAGCCGTAAAATGGTGGAACACATGTCTGTGGATAATTATATTTTTTATATATATATAACGCTCTTATGACGTCAAGCCACCAGATAAAGTGTTAAAATTATCACTATTTATTCGCTATTCAGCATTGGCTGAGTGGTTCTGGACATCGGGATTTAAGTTGCAAAATACTCGGAATCCGGGGTTTCGAATCGCATGACCAGTAGTGAATAGTCATATCTCTATGCTGATGAGTCCCGATTATAAATACGAAACGTATACATACATAGATAATAAACAAAACAAATATTTATTATATATATATATATATATATATATATATATATATAGATATTTATTATTTTTACCTACAGACACATGTGTTTTATACTTATGCAATCTTCAGTGTAGGAGATGATAATTACTGCCGGTCGAAGGATCCAAACCCAATCACAAAGTCACCTTTGACACTGCAGCCTGGTATTCAACCCCCTAGGCCACCATCAATTACCATGGGAAAGAAATGAATTTAAATTCTATATAATGTTGAGTCAGCGGACATACACAGTAAGCTAGTCAATAATAATGTTCTACGATGGAAGCCGGAACTTTGCATTATGCTTAGATTGATAGCTTATTATTAATTCCTTTAAAGAGTCCTTGTGTAAAAAGGGCTATAACAATATTTTTTATATAAATATTTTTATTTTTACCTACAGACACATATTTCATGCTTACACAATCTTCAGTGTATATATATATATATATATATATATATATATATATATATATATATATATATTATATTATATTAAGACTATAAAGGGCAGGTGAAGCACTCTTTGGCCTTGGTAGGCAATCGTCTAGAGATGCTATCTTGATAAAAGCACTGATCCCCATTCACCTTTCTGGGTTGGCGTCAGGAAGGACATCCGGCCTATAAAAATCTTGCCTCAACTAAATCTGTCACATTTCAGGTTATGTAGTTTAAATAAAGACCTGGCCAAAGATAGGTTAGTTTGGAAGTCAATCAACAAATGCCAGCATGTAAACTGAACATTAAATCGAATATGCTGCTGCTGATGATGATGATGATATTTAATATTAAAAATAGGGTTGAAGAACGCAGTGAGCGGTTTATAATTAAAACTCAAGAAAACCCAGTATTCTTTCACCTTTGTCCACTCTCACAGTCTGAAACCTAAGGTACCATGTCGATCTGAACTTGTGTGATATTATAATTAAATATTATGCTCTTATTATCAAATAATTGAACACTGTGTTAGATTTTTTCTACCAAATAAAACTAAGAATTATATATATATATATATATATATAATTTAATAAATGTTCCGAATTTTATTTTACAAAAAAAATCTTTATTCATACAATTGTTTCTGCCCATTTCAAAACATGCATTTTTTTCTTGATTACTAATAAATTCAATATATGTTTACAAAAGGCTTCCTCAGTGAATTTTTTATCTCTCATCAAATTAAACCTAGAAAAAAAAGTTAACTTTCAAATTGTTCTTTTCGTTTCACTTATTTAGCAGCCAGAAGTCTTTTCATTGGTTTGCTTTGAAAAAGGGATAAATAGTTCAATATAATGTTACCAAACATCTTGCTGCCCAACTCCCCACCCAGGTTACCTCTCCTCTATAAACCTGACCCCCATCACACTAGCCCATTACACTTCAGTGGCAATATGCCTTCTTTGGGATGAACAAAAGTAAAAAATAAAAATAGTCGATTAAAGACAAAAAAAAAACTTACTCTGGATTTTTCCTAGTTGCTTCTAAGATAAGAATTTTTTTTTTTAAATACAACTCCATTATTTGCTCTGGGATTTGGGTTTTACTTTTTACAGTAATCTTTCTAGTGATTTATATCTAAATGAACTGCATTTTCCTCTTCCAATCCCCGTAGGGTGTTAGATGCCTCAAGAACAGCGTCCGCTCACCTTCTTCCTCTGTGTACCTAAAACTAAACGGAACTGCAAAGTTTCGTTCCAAGAACTATCCATCTGTGGAACACAATACTACGAGACAGCTTCTCAGCTGACTACAACATAATCGTCTTCAAGTTCAATGTAAACAAATTCTTGTTGAGCCGTTCTCTTAAATAATTAAATTCTGCCCAGTTTCAACCAGCGTCACCAATCCTCAATATGTTGTCTCACCGTCCACCTGACAAACTCATTAACCCTTATCCTCGAGGAGCCTTGATAAGTCGTGATTCGTTAGTACATAAAACTGTATCTATAATCTCGAACTTAACTTCTCATGGAAAATTCCCCCTTCTTACTTAAACTAACCTTTCTAAGTTTCTATTTTTAACCATATTTTTATACACTCAAAATCTAATCTTCTGGAATATTTTTATCTAGTTGACTAGATCTGGGCATATATATATATATATATATATATATATATATATATATATATATATATATATATTTGTATTTTTATTCACCCCAAGCAAGGCATATTGCCACTGAGACATAAGGGACTACTGTGATTAGAGATTAGAGTTATAGGGGGTATTCTAAGTGGGAAGCTGTGCAGCAAGATGTTCACATTACATTTAAATTTCTGCATGTTGGTTCAGTCGGGGAAACAGGGAGCAGGGATGGAATTCCAAAAGCAAGCAGTCTGATGAAAGGAACTATTAGAGTCGTAAATCTTCCAGCGTCTAGGAACCTCTACAATGAACGGTTGTGATTTTACTGCTAGTCGGGTTGGTCGAGTGTATCTACGTTGAAGGGGTACAAGTGCAGTAAATTCATCAAAGCACATTCCGTTAGAGTATTTGTAAAACAAGCAAAGGGATGTCACACTGCGGTGATGTGACAGGGGCTGGAGCTTGGCAGACAGTGACGGACCTATTAGGTCTTTTTTGCACACTGTCCAAGAGGGAGAGACTAGTGGTTGGTGCACCAGATCAGATGTGGCAACAACACTCCATGCATGGGCAAACGGTGGCTTTATAGATATTTAGGATACTGGCAGGTGTGAGAAGTTTTCTAGCCCGGTAGAGGGAGCTCACCTTCTTTATAGCAAAATTGGCAGTATCTTCTGTGTATTATTCCAATTCATGTTGAATGTGAATGTGAATGTTAGGCCGAGGAGTTTGAACGCTGGACTCTCGGGAAAGGTGCTATCAGCTATGGCAAGCAGTGGTTTGAAAGGTTTCTTATAATTGCTGAAGGTAAGGAGCTTGGTAGCATTAAATGTATATACGGCATAGATCATTAGATCACCGAAGTTAAACGACGTTGCGCCTGGTCAGTACCAATTGGGTGATTATTTGGGAATGTATGTTGGAGGACGGCGAAACCAATAAAAATAACTGCAAAAACTAACGTCATCATTTCCCCTGACCGGGATATACATGTGACTGGGGACCGCTTGTGAATTTAATATTCCCTAGAAACTTCCTCCTTTGGAGTAATCCAGCTCAGTCCGCCCAGGGTGAATGCAAGCATCAGGTAAAGTATTGAATGTAATCATTCATTTTTGCCCCCATTCTGCTACAGACTGGAGATCATTTTCTAAGTATTCAGTCATTGCCTTCGATATAAGTTTGCTTGTTTTCGATGGTTTCATATACACAAATAACGTTTCAAGCCTTTTTGGCATCTACATCTACTAATCCAAGAACTCTCATCCATCCTTTCAACGTGGCCATACCATTGAAGTCTCCTGTTCTACGAACATCTCCCTGTACTGTCTAGATTTAATCTTCCTCTGAGGTCATCAGATTTAAGCTTGTCTTTAAGACTCACATCATACATCCATTGTATCATTTCTCTACATGCAACGCGTGTCCTCAACCTTCACTGACAACTGGGTTTCATATACCAATTATTACACAAATAACATTTCAATTTGACTTAAAACATTTTTAAGCCCATTTTCTCTATCAATTCTGACAAAGGATTTCATCAACTATTAGAGAATTTTAACAGTTTGATGTAGTTATACGGTTTTTAAATCTTTTTTTAAATTTCAATATTTTCTTTTAGGTTGTATAGTTTAAATAGTTTTTAATTACTATTGCTTACTTAGATGGCACATCATGATACAGTATGCCTAAAATCCATCACAAACTTTGGGTGTACTTTCAGTATTGACGGTAAGGTTACCTGTGCATATCACGTTGAGGTCACCATTTTTATTATTGATGGTCAGTTAGAATGGATGAAGTGAAGGCAAGTAGATATCCAAAACCAACATACCAAAACGTTTCCATAGAGGTCGATGACGCTTATGACTCTATGTTGAAAACAGTTAAATGAAATGTCTTTCTGGGGGAAGAATAAAAAAACAGACAACAATAATGTTATGTAATAAAAAAATACTTTTTTTTATTTTGGCCGAACTGGCAAAAGATTTAAGAGATTAAAAACTGACAATAATAAACTTCACAAAATATATGCCACTCACCAACACTTTTGGTGTATTTTTAGTATAGTTGGTAAAGTTGCGTGTTAATATAATATCGGGGGGGGGGGGGGGTCACCCTTTTTAGCATTGATTGACGGTTAGAATAGATAAAGTGAATTATCATCATCATCATCATTTTTGATTTAACATCCATTTTACATGCTGGCATGTGTTTGACAACTTTTAAAAATTGACGTCCAAGGTTGTCCATTCTTGATCAGGTCCCCATTTATCCCTCTTTCCCCATAGTCCACCCCACCACCTCCTCCCATGTCTTTCCTGGCCCTCCCCTGTGGGCTGACCCTGCTACCCCTATTGTTCTATATCTTCTAACCCAGGAACTCCCATCCATTCTTTCAACGTAGCCATACCATCGAAGACTCCTGTTCTTCATGCATCTCCCCACACTGTCTAGATTTAATCTTCCTCTGAGCTCATCAGATCTAAGCCTGTCTTCAAGACTTGTGTTACACATCCACCGTATCATTCCCATATCATTTACCTTCATGCAACGCATGTCCTCAACCCTCACTGGCCAGGTTTGACCTCCACACATCATTAAACAGTGCACTCCCTGGTTGACAGCAGAAACGCTCTGTCTGTTAGCAATGACAAAAGTTCCTTGAACCCACTCCATAATTCGTCACACTGTGTACACATGCCTGATAGACTCTTCCCTTAGTTGACAATGGTCACACTCTGCTGGTTAGTAATGGCAGAAGTTCACTGAACCTACTCCATCCACTCCTAATTCTAACTATCACACCAGCACCCGCTCAACCCTGCACTCCAATGGCACCACAAAGGTAATAAAAAACCCAAACAACCCCAATAACCTTGCCATCCACATATATTTTCTTCATATCTGAGTTTGCATTCGTCTCTGTTGTCTTACACTTCTTGCACACAAACTGTTTGTCCTCTCTCAACCTACCTGTAATTCCACTGCACTTCTCGTGTATACAATGCTTACAAGTACCACAGGAAATTGAGTTGCACCCGACTTCTCTACCAGAAACTGAGCATAGGAATTTTCCTCTTCCTAGGGGTGGGGCAGGAATTTCCAACACTGCAACCACTGATCAACACTTTCGTTATGGTGACATTCACTCTCAGGCTATTACTTTCAATAGCATTCCTCCAAGTATTGAACTTAACAAGTAAACCTTCCATTGTTTCACAGGCAACCAATAAGTCATTAGCATACAGCATCTTTTCAGGACAACCTCTGTGGAACTTCGTGGACAATGCTTCTAAGACACGAATGAAAAGCAATGGACTCAGTACAGAGTCTTGATGTACTCCTTCTTTAGCATTAAACCTTCCACTAAATGTGCCCTTTATTCTAACACGATTTAGTGCATTTCTGTACATTGCTTGAACAACCTTCACTAACCACTCGTTTGCCCCTAGTTTACGCAATGCCCACCAGACAAAATCTCTTGGCACTCTGTTAAAAGCTTTCTCCAGATCCACTAAAAGCAAAATGCAGGTTCTTTTTCTTACTAAGGAACTTCTCTTTCATTTGTCTCAGGATAAATATAGCAGCAGTGGTACTATGCCCAGGCATAAAACCAAATTACATTTCATCTATGCTTATCTGTCTTTTTATTTGCTGCTCAATTATTCTCTCAATCACTTTCAGGACCTGATCCATCAATTTTAAGCCTCTGTAATTACCTCTATATAAAGCTTCCTCTTTACCTTTCACATGCACCTCATTAAACATGAAACCCACTAAATAGGAAACTCACTAAACATGCAACCCACTGAACATACAACTCATTAAACACGCAACTCACTAAACATGCAACCTATTAAACATTCAATCGATTAAACATGAAACCTACTAAACATGTAACCCATTAAACACACACCCCACTAGACATGCAACCCACTAAACATGCAACCCACTAAACATGTAACCCACTAAACATGCTACCGTGTACATGTTTACAGACGGTTCCATTACTTTGTGCTTAACTTTGTCTGTTTATATAAATAGAAAATAGTGCATTAAAACCTGTTACTGGCACAACTAGAAAATTCTGATTTTTATAAATTAATACTTGTCGGCTTTTGATAGATTGATTTCCTTATTCATCTGGTTTCATTTTTTCATATTTTTCTCTGTATACTCAAGCCGACTTCAACCTAATAAAATTCATTCCATGAATAAGACCCGTCATCGGGTTGAAATATTTGTGAACACTTTAAGTATGTTTTTGTGTTAATATTTCTACAGAGTTTGTTTTCTTCGCTTATCACCTCATTCCAAACACATACCAATTTATTTCTGTTGGAAATCCATTTTCTTTTAAACAAATATATTTTCCTTTAATGTGGAACACGTTACCGCAGGACTGCTCCCTGTAGATTACAACATAGTCGTCTTCAAATCCAATTTCAATAAATACTTGCCATAAACTGCCCCATTAGTGAACAAAATTAGTTTACGCCATTGATTGTTCCATATCTTTCGGCTGACAGTCGTTTTATCTCATTAATCTTTATCCTTGAGTGGCTCTTGGCCTTGATAAATGGTGACATAATCGTAAAAAAATGTACTGGTACAGCTTTTGAACCAGACAAAACCAACTTTTTCCGACGCAGAATTACGTAAACAGCCGGAAAAAGCTGAACGAAAACGAACCGCTGTCAAAATGAAAACGAAACGGTGTGCCAACAATAAAACAAATAATGAAACAACATTTAAAAAAGGAAAACCCTCACCGTATGTTTATTTTTATCAAAAATTACTTCTTTTTTGATGAAAAAAATTAATGAAACAACATTTATAATTTTTTTTTCACAAGAAAGTTGAATTAAAAAAAATTTCTTTTTGTTCAGTACTGGTCCAGCTTTTGAACCAGACAAAAACCGATCCGTTTTTTCTTTTTACCCTAACCCTAAACTACCTTTATTGCCTTTACTAATTGTTATTTGTTGACTATATCTATTTTTTTATTCGCCCCTTTTTTACTCTGTTGGAAATTCTTGACAATCGCTAATTTACAATTTAATCAATTTACAATTTAACTTGTCTGCTTTTCTCAACTTCTGATTGAATAAACATTTCAGCATCTTCCAGCTGTTTACATAAATAGTAAAAAAAAAAAACCAACGAAAAGCCGGTTTTGTCTGGTTAAAAAGTACCAGTACCAAAAAATAAATAAGAAATAAGCCTAGAATCCATAAAAACTGAAATCTTCAAAATATTTTTGAGGAAGTTTTAATAAGCAACACTGTTCAAATCACGAACTCATCATTATAAATAATAGGATAAGAAACGGATAATAATCCCATATTCTAAGAGGATTAATTTGGATTATTTGTTGCATTATAACTTATGCTGTTAATTATTACATAGCGGGACCCGTGAAAATTCTACAGTTGCATCCTCCATGTGGTATATAGTGCTGCCATGTTTAAAAATATTTTCATTTTATGGACGTCCAGCGCGAACGTAGACCCCACGATATTATTGTACAAACTTTGTTTAAACTAAAACATACTTATCTAAGTACTCTTGTTAATGTAGTTTCAGAATATATCTGATTATGGCGGTCTATCTTCAAAATCCTTGTAGGACTTTGTGACATATTTCCATTCTATGGACGTCCGGCGCAAACGCAGACCCCACGCTATTTTTGTACAATCTTTGGACAGAACAGATACTACACTTTGATCTTAGTTCGAAGGCCAAGACAGAAGTTCACGTTTGACACAATAGTGACATCAGATAAAAAAATTTAAAATTACTTTTTTTTTTGCATTGCATCTTCGGCGATCAAGCGATCCCATCTTTTAAAATATAGGTGGAGGGTGATAACATACGTACGAACATGAAATTGTCTTAGCATATTATCATATAGATAGGATAAGAAATAGATAATAATCCCATATTTTAAGAGGATTAATTTGGATTATCTGTTGCATGATAACATATGCTGTTAATATTATATTATAGGATGCATTAAGCCAAATAGAAATATTTTAATTAATTACTAATTTCTACGAGTTGTGACGTCTCACATTTTCGGGGGGGGGGGTGTAAATAACTTTGAATTTGTTTTGTCTGGTTCGTTTATTTAACGGCAAATCAAACCTATTTGTGATTATTCAATACTGTTAGATATTGGTCACATAGACCCACTGGTATATAAAATAGTTAGTTGAAAATAACAGGAAATGAAAGGTCAACCGGGGTCAACTTGATGAGCACGAGGTGAGGATTGCTACTCGACTGTCAGAATATAATAGAAACAGATATGACGTCACGTGGCTCAAAGAGAGAGTCTGAGAGAGAAAAAAAACAGTCTGTTTTTGAGCACGCGGTGCGTGAACGTATAAAATAATAGAGGCTGACAAAATATAATTAATTAGTGATTTCGATCGTTTGCTCTCTCTCTCTCTCTCTCTCTCTCTCTCTGTCTCCCCTCCCCTACTACTCAGTGATTTGGAACAAAGATCAAGTTGAATAAATGTCCTTCATCAGTTCTTGTCTTGAATTAGTCCTTTTCAGGGTATGAAAGAACTTATTTTCAGGTGGCGTTCCCAGGAAGAGTCACGCAGAAGCCCGTACAAGGAAAACATACCTATTGTATACAATTATTTCTTTTTCTTACTTTTGTTCTCCTTAATCAAGGCATATCACCACTGAAGGAGCGAGATTTATAGGGTGGCAACCTTTGTGGGGAGTTTGGAAGCAAGATGTTTGTTCATATTATATTTAAATTTCTGCATGTATGCACGGTCAAGGAAACAGGTAACAGTTCAAGGAAAGAAGCTATTAGAGTAAAAAATCTTCCAGCATCTAGGGAACTCTACAGTGAAGGGGTGTGATTTTGCTGCTAGTCGGGTGGGTCGGGGTATTTATGTTGAGGGGGCACAAGTGCAATAAGTTCATCGAAATACGTACCATGAAAGTACTTGTAAAACAAGTACAGGAATGTAACACTGTGGTGATGCGACAGGGGCTTGAGCTTGACAGACAATAATAACAAGGACTGTTGGACACTCGTAACTGAAACTTAGTGAACAATTCAGGCATAGACTGAAGTTTATTTGTACCAAATATTGTTGAATTGCAGAAAGGATTGTGAATTTCATCAAAGATTCAATGAGTGAGGTGGCATTTAATTTAGGTCACACTGTACTAGTCCAAAAATGTGGAACCACAGAATTTTCCAACTAGGAGTTAAAAAGTAATCTTCCCATTTCGATAGCAGTTCACCAACTCCAACACAGTACTCAACTTGTCTGTCCAATTGAAAAGACACAACTTCACTGCTCTCGTGGCTCGGTATTTTGACGGTTGTGACTTTTTTTTCTATTGGGCTGTGGTATTTGTTCTGTTCAGCTCTAGGAAGTCCATCCTCCCAGGTTTTGCCTTCTTGTTTTGGGAAGAAATTAGTTTATAGCTGTCTGAGGTGCCCTCACTGGAGAATGCGGACGGGACTGCTCAGGCAATTTTTAAGGGGCCAGGGTGCACTGGTTTATTCTCTCCACCTTCCGGCCTTGTGCCATATCTTCCATCAGTGGGAGGGAGGTAAGTACCACTGCCCTGGTGGCTAACTAGCTCTGCTTTTTTCTATATCCTCTGTGTTCATTTTTCTTAACCAAAAACCTTTTAGTTCTCTTGAAATTTTGGTACTTCATGGTACCTCGATAAGTATATTTCATTTTGATCAAAGGAGGTATAACTTTTTGTGGGGTCTGCGTTCGTGCTTAACATCCATAAAAAATAAATGCAGCGTTTTGCTTTATTACCTCCGCTAAACCGGAGGTTATGTTTCAGTCGAGTTTGTTTGTCACTATGTTTGTATTATTTGGATCATTCAGACTACTGTTCTCATCCAGAATGTCATTCTTACAACGTTTCGGCTGATGTAACCTATGATCTTTTTCAGGTGCGTCTTGTTGTGGAGCAACGGATAAAAGTGCTAAGTTATAATCAGTTCTAAGTGATAGTCTTCTGGAGGTTGAAGAGGTCAATTCTCAGTACGAGCGATAATAAGAATACAATTACGAAGACTTTTCACCGGTCATGACTGATAGAATGAGAGCAACCTTCTTCCGTGAATTAAATAAAGGGTTCCGTTCGAAATTCCTTACAGATTCTCAGATTTGATGGTCAGGTTACATCGGTCGAAACATTATGCAAATAACATCCAAGATGAGAACAGTAGTCCGAATAATGCAAATTATCAATCTCTATCTAAAAAAGAATTTCCGAAACATAATGTCACTGTTTGTTTTATTTCTGTACAGTTTAACGTCCACATTGCTTGACCAATTGTCACCAAACTTGGTCAAAATATCGGTCATAGTGTAAATTAGAACTGATTTTATTTTGGGATATCTAGGTCAAAGCAAATGGTCATGGTAAAAAAAATTATTAAAGTTACACTTCGATTCTGTTCATCATAGAGACTCGCTACTTGCCCATATTGTAGCCAATGAAGTCACGCATCTTATATGACTTTTGACCTTGAAAAGTTTGGTCATGGTCGAAATTTTGAAGGAATTACAACTTCCGATTTTTCCAAATTTTCTGCATAGGCCTAATGCTCTTTGATAAAGTAACCACCATGCAAAATTTCAGCCTGATCAGATAAATAGTTTTTGAGTTATCAACGTTTCCATGGCATAACTTCGGGAGTACTTAATACAATATGGAGAAGTAAGGCCCAGATAAGACTTTGGCCCATCCTCACGTTGTCAGACAGAAGTATGGAGTTTAATGGCTGACTTATATTCTTGTATTATTTATGACCTGAAAATTATATTAAAAAAATCGAGTAGAAATTTTAATAAGAGGATCAGGGCACGAAACATGAGTGCAAATGGGTCCTCATTGCTTCCTGGGTGGGTGGGAGTACGTTGAGTGTATCGCGCGGAGGTCAAAATTACCAAAGTTTATTTCAATTAATGTAATTTTACTTACACTCTACCGACCCAATCAATGCTGAGTACATTATTTGGCCCAACTCCAAAACTTGAATGTTAGAAAATGCAAAAAAAAAAAACAATGAAAAGGGCAATATGATTTTATCGGCTGGACGTAATAGGACATAGGGTTCCTTATTCAATCCTGGACATTGCCTGGTCGTCCTAAGTGCATTTTATTACACAGTATAACACATCACTGATATATAGATATAATAAAAAATCCATCTGATATTTATGAAGTACTAACCTTCAAATGGCACGTGTCAAAATTTGAGCGCAATCGGATTATTAGTTTCCAAATTACAGTTATTTAAGTGAAGCTATTGTTGCACATTTTCAAAACAATGAAAACATTTTGTCTTGATAAAGCATTACTTTCTGATGGTAAATATACTGTTAAAGCAAAGCAATGGCTGTTATTCAAACTCTTCTCCACCGATAAAAGCTGGTGTGGTGACTTTAAACACGATCGTACAGACACAAATGAAGACTACAGCTAGATAAATTGCTGCCTAGATGGCGCATAGTCTTTTGCTAGTTATTATACTAAAGCTGAGTCAACGTTTGTTTCCTAAATACTTTATATAATTTATATAATTCTATATATGTTAATGACCCAAAATACATTTTTCTGGGTTTAAGGATTTAGTTATGTTTTTAATTGTTCTAATTAGCCTTCATTTGCAATCGACTCACTAAGTGATCTATCTTTTACTAAGTTTCTGTCTATCTTCCTTTTTCGCTGTTTGTTGTGTGACCCCTTGTTCTTATTTTATACCGTTTTTATTACTCTCGCTTCGTCTCTCTCTCTCTCTGTCTCTCTGTTTATTAACATGCAACTCTCTAAACATGCACTATATTCTATTATAAACAAAGGAAAATAATAAGTTAGACAATAGTTTTACTATCAGTGGCAGAGAGAGAGAGAGAGAGAGATAACAAGTAGAAAGTAACTAATTTGGGATTTTCTGTTTTTATTTTTTATATTTAACTGACTTTACCTGACTTTGCAAACTCACTTTTTTTTATCTTGGCATCATTCTGGCAACCTAGGGACTGCCTTGTCTCTTGGTAGATCCTTCTTTGTCAGAATGAGGTATGGTTCAATGTGGTTCTAGGAGACCATCCTTACAAGCATTACCTCCTCCTTCAGTAGGGGGTGGGTTCTTATTGCCTCTTGCTTGTGGCGTCCCTACCAGGAAATTCACGGCTATTTTTGTACTCTTCCAAAGTGCATCCTTATGGATACTGTTTTTTCCCACATTAAACTCATCTTGTGTCACGAGAGGATCGTAAATATAGGACTTATTTTTTTGGGAGGATGGGGACCTCTTCTTTTCATACCAGCCGAGGAATATTTCTGATTTCAGGATTTTGTTCACAAGGGGTGAAACCTTTTAGTCTAAATTAAGTATGGTTCAGTTTAGTCCTAGGAGGCCATCCTTCCAGGCATTACCTCCTCCTTCGGGAAGGCGGTGGTTTATTGCCGGTTGATTTCTTTCCGGTTCAAACAATCTCACCCAAGATGATCTGACGGGTCATATTTTTATTGTACACACACACACACATATATATATATATATATATATATATATGTAGCGGTCATAAACAGACCTATTTTCTCCTTCCGAAAAATGTCCCCATTGAGTGAGTGGGTCACACACTGACCAATCAGCCTGCAGGGTGCATGGATTCCTTCTGGCTGAAGAATAACTTCAGCTCCTTTGGGAATCCCAAGCAGTCGGCAGAGAAACTCCGGCAAGTAATGAGGAAACACTTCTTTCACTCTCTCTCCTGCCCCTGTCCACTGGACGCTCACAGCAAATACTATCTTTGCCTGAAGATAGTTGCTGACAGACCTCAGGCAGCTCTTAGAACTCTTACTTTCCTTTTCCTCTCTCGGACACTGTCCAACTTTCTTTCTACCTTTACCAAACGGTATAGGTAAGCTTTTTTACAAACCCTTCTTTACAAACCCTTCTTTATATATATATATATATATATATATATATATATATATATATATATACAGGGTGGGCCAAAATAAGGGTCCTATCTTTAAATTTGAATAACTTGAATTTGAATAACTTCCACAAAATAAAAGTTAAACTCACCAAACTTTATGTGTGTGTAGACTGACCCTTCCGAGATTTTTTGAAATAAACAAAACAAATTTTAGCCGAAAAACACTTCTTAAAACTTACAAAAACTAAAGTATTGTTTTTTACACTGTTTTGAGTTTTTTAAGCAAAAATAATGTTTTCTAAATGAGGGTACGTTCCTTAGGGCTAATACGGCTCATGCTTGCTTCGGAAGGGGTCCTTTACTTATTCTAAAAAAAAAAAAAAAAAAAATCAATAAATAAAAAAGTTATGAATTTTTAAAAATAGGACCCTTATTTTTGCCCACCCTGTATATATATATATATATATATATATATATATATATATATATATATATAAGGTTAAAATGCACGATATATCATTAAATGAAATTCTGTGAAAGGCAGGATGTGTGAAAAAGACAAACGGAAAAAACAAATTTAAATACAGGAAATGATGATTTTTTGATGATTTTTCCTGTATTTAAATTTGTTTTTTCCGTTTGTCTTTTTTACACACACACACACACACACACACACACACACACACACACACACATACACATATTTATAATTAATTGTCAAGCACTGTCTGAAATAATAAAAAAAACAATCTGAGGTCATTAAGCTATGGAAGCAAAGCTTACACGCCCGCGTGTTTAAGCACTCTTTGATCTCGGAACGTTTGAACCCTGCCGCTGGCTTTAAATGTATCTTAATTTCAGTAATGTCTGTGGCGATTTCTGCTGGCCTAATGGATTAGGGCGTAGGATCGTTATTCTCTTCTGAATCTACGAACTGTGCTCGAACCCGTAGATCGCCTGAAACCTCACTTCCTGCACTGATGAGAACATAAGTCTGAAACAACGTTGTCTGTAGATAAATACACTTTAATATTTAATAAAAAATATTCATAGTATATATATATATATATATATATATATATATATATATATATATGTATTGTTGTTGTTTGTAATCTCCTGATGAGGTTTTCCAAAGACGAAACAAGCTTGTCTATAGATAAATAAATTATATTAAATTATTTAATTTTTATTGTAACTCCCCTTAATAAAGGGGGCACTTTGATTGGGACAAAATAATTATATAGCCTTGGCAGTAATGCTTTAGTTCCCTCCCCTTGGTTGAACACGTTAGTTGTAATTTCCGGTACGACTTTGTATTAAAACTGTATTTACACGTCTCAATCGTGCAGCTAATTTGCTAGGCAAGAAGTTAACGCTTTAAATGCCCTATTTTCCTATATTTATTTTTTTATTTAAAAAAACCCGGATAAATTAGTAAAGATTTTTTTTAATTGAAATAACATCACTTGCCACGAGGCATAAGCGAGAAGAGAAAAGGGAGGGAGAGGGTGGCTTACTCTCCCGCCTGCTCACTCACCAGCTCGCCCGCCTGCTCTCTCTCTCTCTCTCTCTCTCTCTCTAAATTACCAAAATGGTAATGTTTATCTATTTATATGAATAAATGCAAAAGTTTTTGTCACGTGTTTACAAGAAATAGAATGTTTATTACTTAAAATTTTGGTTTCGTGTAGCAAAATTTGCGAAGTGATAGCAAGCTGGCAAAGTCAACTAGTATATATATAAAAGAGAAAGTTTGTTAGTTTGTTGTAGAAATCCATATGTTAAGTTAGAAAATTCAAATTGGTTTTAATAAAGATTAAAATTTTCAAGGAATTTTTGACACAATTTAAATTTCTCTTTGATTCTATCTGGATTTACTAGTGTTCAATTATCGATTCCTATTATCGCTTACTATGGATGCAATCGAAAACAAAGACTTATACCAAGATCAAAGACAACTTTTCTCGAGTAAAATTTTATAAAGAATACAATGATGGTAAAAATTTTGTATTTGGGTTTTTTAGAATATTGTGGGTCAGCATTCACACTGGAAATCAATAAACAATCAAGATGACGTCTTACTTTATTTTAGAAATTAAGACAAAATTAATAATGATAATATAGTGTTCAGTGTTGAAAGTAGAAGCACACAGGATTCGCATTACTTCCCGGGCAACGCTGACGTGCAAGCTGGTATATATATATCCCTACTCTCTATATATAAAGTTAGGTACATGTATATATTTCTATATTTCTATGTACAGGATAATATCTTGAACAAATGAACAGATCATTATGAATTTTGGAATATATATTCTAGGCAACATGTGAGTAACAACATGAGTACATTATTTTTTTGTAAAGTTTAACATTTAGGGGGTGCATGTATATAAATATAGGTATGCGTATATATATATATATATATATATATATATATATATATATATATATATATATATTATACGTACATAAAAGTAATCCATGGACATGTGTTTCTGGCTCACAGCAGTCATCAGCATGGCTAACTTAAACAGGGATCGAACCTTCGATATCTTGATGTCTATAGTTCAGCATTTTTACCACTTAGGAAGTGAGACAATCTAAATAGTCCAGTGGTAAAGACGCTGGACTATAGACATCAATATCGAAAGTTCGATCCTTGTCTAAGTTAGCCATGCTGATGATGGCTGTGAGCCAGAAACACGTGTCCATGGATTACTTTTATGTACGTATAAAATAAATAAAAATATTTATATTAACGAAAAATACGTCCTATAAAGTTAATAATGCAATTTTCTGCATCTTTATCACTTAGGAAGTGAGACAATCGAAATAATAGTAAGCAAAAAACAACGAATCACCAATAAAAATAATTACATAAAATATATATATATATATATATATATATATATATATATATATATATATTACAGAATAAACTCCTAAGCTAATTAATTGATCATTATGAATTTTGGAATATACTTGGCGACATGCTGAGTAACATGGGCACATTATTTTTTTTGTAAATTTTAACATTTAGGGGGTGCATGTCTAGAAAGTTAGGTATGTGTATACGTTTATATATTTCTATGTATAGGATTCACTTCTAAACTAATTAACCAATCATTATGAATTTTAGAACGCATCTTCGATGCGTAAGGTGAGTAGTCTAGGCTATATTTAGTTTAATGTAGTTTTATGCCAAGGGGGCAAAAAGGGGTTGGAAGCTCTTTGTGAAAATTCAGATAGCTCATATTTTTGTGACATTTTAACAATAGGAATTAAACATCAATTAATAAATATTCCCCCAATTTCAGTTTATTTGGAGTATCTTAAAGTGATTTTAGGGGGCTTAATATGGACACAACTCCCTTAAATTTTAGACATTTTCTAGAATCAAAATCATGTAATGGATTTTAATCAAAACTGGAATATGAATTCTAGACATAAGGTTTAGTATCATTATACATTGATTTTAATCTTCATAAGGGGACATAAAAGTGGTGCAAAACTCTTCTGTTCGGGAATTAATTTTACCCGTTCTGGAACGGGTATTCATCTAGTATATATGTGTATAATTCATACAACCTGTTTTTACCTGAGCCTAATGAGAAATTCCTTTGTAATGCTAATATAGCACATTGAACAAGGTAATGAGAAATCCCATTGTTATGGAAATACAAGGTGCCCAATGCCATTAAGTAAAGATGTGGTACTTCTACAGAATTTGAACTAAACTGTTTTTTTTAACCCTAACCTAAGTTTTAGGTTTAGTTTGTCAAAAGTTGCTGGGTTCTGTTCAACTTCTGTAGAAGCACCAAAAATGTGAATGTTTAAGCAATATTTAAATGTTCATTTTAAAATAAATTTTCCCATCAAAACTTTTTGGTATTTTATTTTTTGGAGGAGAAGGAAGAATGTTTTTATTCCCACTCTCTCTTTCTCTCTCTCTCTCTCTCTCTCTCTCTCTCTTTCTCTTTCACGTAATAAGTTCCACACTGTCTGCCAAGCTCCAGCCCCTGTCGTATAAAACTAAATCAAACTAAATATAGCCCACATTTGAACCCCTTGAGCATAGCAACTCTGTTCAAAAATTCATAATGAGCCGTTAATTAGTTTATGAGTGAATCCTCTACATACAAATATATAAACATGCCTAACTTTATAAAGATACTAGCTGGCTTTACCAGTTTGCTATCACTTTGCAATATTTGCTACTTGAAATACTTGAAACATTAATTAAAAATAATAAACATTTCATTCATAACTTTGTTGTAAACACAAAACAAAACCATTCTCATTTATTCATATAGATAGTTAAATATTAACATTTTGATAATTTCGATACAAATCTATTTATTTTTTAAATGTGACCGTAAAGAAAGGGATAGAAAGAAGAAATCAATTTGCCTGTGCGATGGTGTGTGGGGAGGAAGCTTTGTTTTTCACTTACAATTTAGAAATAGATTTCATCCTGTTGAAAGAAAGTGTCATGTGATCACAAATGCTAAATATTTATCCAGGAAATAAAACAATATTGTGAAACAGAAGTATTTGTTATATTAAAAGCAAAACAAACTTTGAATTCAAAAACAATAACAAATACTGATTAATTAATAAAATGTCCTTTTTCAAAACCAATATGCAAATTAGTTAACCATGTGACTGATATCGCATATACGGTATATAAGAAATATGGTGCATCTACTGTAGTGTAGTATTCCGATGGATACTGCACGCCTGTCCTGTGCAGTTCTAGGAGGTCCACCCTCCCAGGCTTCGCCTCTCCTCTTTGGGGAGGAGTAAGTTTATTGCTTACTGTCTGAGGCGCCCCTACCGGGGAATGCCGACGGGGCTGCCCAGGCAATTTTTAAATGGCCAGAGTGCTCACCTCTCGAGCGCTGGCTTTTAACCCCACTTTCTCGACCCAAGCTGTGGTCACATCTTACTTGTGGGAGTAAGATAAAACTGGCCTTGTGCCTAACTCCTGGGGAGGAGTAAATACCTGATTTACTCCTCTCCAGGAGTTAGGCACAAGGCCAGTTTTTATCTTACTCCCACAAGTAAGATGTGACCCATGGTCGGGTCGGGAAAGTGGGGTTTGAAAAGCCAGCACCTGAGAGGTGAGCACGCTGACCATTAAAAATTGCCTGGGCAGGCCCGTCGGTATTCCCTGGTAGGGGCGCCTCAGGCAGTAAGCAATAAACTTACTCCTCCCCAAAGAGGGGAGGCGAAGCCTGGGAGGGTGGACCTCCTAGAACTGCACAGGACAGACCCATAGACCGGAGTAAATAAAGCCCCGAAGGCCAAGACAATACCAGTCTATGGGGTGCAGTATCCATCGGAATAGATACTACACTTTGATCTTAGCCAAAGGCCATCTACTGTGTAGCTGGGTTCAACCAGGGGTTTTTACCCCGCCTCATAAACCGGTATTGTCCGGGCCTTCGGGTCTGAATTTACGCCGGTCTAATGGTTGTCAGTCCTGTGCAGTTCTAGGAGGTGCACCCTCTTTGGGGAGGAGTAAGTTTATTGCTTACTGTCTGAGGCGCCCCTACCGGGGAATGCCGACAGGGGTGCCCAGGCAATTTTTAAAACGCCAGAGTGCTCAAATTCTCGAGCGCTGGTTCTTTCCCACTTTCCCGACCTTGTGTCACATCTTACCTTGTGGGAGGAAGATAAATAGAAGCTGAATTAAATGAAGTGTTTTGACTTATTCGTTAGTGAAAGAAATGGGCCGACTTCATATATATATATATATATATATATATATATAAGGTGCACCTAGAAATTTTCATTGGTTTGCTTTGAAAAATAAAGGGATAAATAAGTAAAATGAAGAGAACACTTTTGATGTTAACGATTCTGTCTTTTTGTGAGCTTAATATGATGGGAAATAAAAAAAATCACTGAAGAAGCCTTTTGAAAACATCTTAAATTTATCATCAAGAAAAAAAGGCGTGTTTTTAAAATGGACAGAAACAATTGTATGAATAAAGATTTTTGTAAAACAAAATTCTGAACCCTTATTAACTTATTATTTTGAGCTCTAGTAATATATAAACTATTGAGCTATTAACCAAACTTTTGTGTGAATTTAAAGAAATTTAAATAATATATATATATATATATATATATATATATATATATATATATATATATATATATTAGACACACCAAGCAGACAGTTTTAACTTAAGACCTCCCCCTTTTCTTATTTTCTTTTTTCTTCTCCTTCCCGATACATGTGTACCAGAAAAAAAAAACAGACATCAAGAACCCCCATATATGACCTTGTGAGGCGACCTCTGGTGGCCGGTTTGTGAAATAATATAACAAAAATTTTTTTCAGTAAAATAATATTAATTTTAGTTCGCTATTTTCAAGAACTCTGTTCACACCTCATAGAAGGCTTGAAGAAGGGAATGGTTCTCGAAAATTTCCTACAGACTATACCGAAAAAGCAATAGCAAAAACTGAAATTGAGATATATTTTACTTTGCTTCTAAAATCGTTCAATAAATTCGACACAAAATTGTAAGTTGCACATTTATTTATTTTTTCTTCATTCTCAGTTTTTTATCACTATTATTATACTTCTTCTCCAACTTGTGCGCTTATGATTTTCTGTTGACTGATTACACACACACACACGCACATATATATTTCAGTTTTTTCCCTTCTCTGTATGATTGAAATATGTACTTTTCTCGGTACAAAATATATATTAGAGGTTAAAAACATCCAGAACAAACAATAAATAATAAATAAGGAGGATTTGGAATTTTCGTCTGGCAAAAATTGGTACGGAATATCTATATTAAGAGACTATCTCTCCGGGCGTGCATAATTTTTGCAGTATAGAATTTGCTCCAATTAAGAGAAGCCAGGAAAGTGATTTATCTTGTGTTTTCTTTTTCTTTTTAAAATACTTCCAGCAAAGTAGTTTTTCTAAAAAGAAGAAATCATTGGTTTGGGCAAACATGTGGTAAAACAATGGTGCTTACGTCCAAAACGTCTGCTTATAAATCATGACGAACAGAGATGAGAATATTACTTCATAGGATAACTTATGATTAGTTGAACTATCTGGCAATTTAATCTCATTATAATTGAGATTTGCGTACTGATATAGAATGGGACCCAATTTTTGCCAACTTTGCGTCGGCATTTTCCGACAGTTTACATAAGTCGCCGGAAAAAGCCGACGCAAAGACTGACAGGCGATAAGGACTCTGCTGCTTCAAGTAAATACATTTTTTGTTTGTTTATACTTAGAAAACTGAAAATAAACAACTGGTCAAAGGTTTTTAAAAAAGTTTTTTATATAACATGAACAAAAATAGCTAATCAACTGTTAATAAACAATTTATTTTTCAAGAAAAGTTTGTTTTTTTAGATAAAATAAACAAAACATAACTAATCAACTCTTAATAATCAATATTTTTTTTCAAGAAAAGTTTTTTTTTAGATTAAATGAAAAAAACATATCTAATCAACTCTTAATAATCTAAATTTTTTTTCAAGAAAAGTTTCCAATAACTTTTTTTAGGTCCATGAAATAAAACATAGTCAACAGATAAACAGTCGCTTTTTTTCATTTTAATTTTTTTTATATACACAGAAAATTGGTAAAAAGTCTATTTTTTATATACACAAAAAGAAACAAGTGTTTTTCGAGAAAAGTTTAAATAATATTTACTTGAAGCAGCAGCATCCTTATCGCCTGTCAGTCTTCCTGTCAGCTTTTTCTAGCGGCTTACGTAAACTGCCGAAGGATGTCGACGCAAAGTTGGTGGAAATTGGGTCTCATTCTATATCAGTACCTAGATTTGGTGTCTGTTTATAACAAAAACTATTGCTTGCTTGTTTTATGGCATATCAAACCTATTGGAGGGCTATCAACTTCGATTTTACCCAGAGGTGGGAAGTTGACTGAAAGAAAATCTGACTCTCGACTTAGTTTTAAAAAACTCGACTTCTGCAAAGGTAGCTGAGAAGGGGTGTTCATACCTTTCTTATTGGTTGTGGCAATCGAAACACTCCCCCCCCCCCGACTCCTTCCCGCACTTAACGTATCTTCTTATACTTATCTCTGTTGATAATTTTCTACCATGTTGTCTTTTTGATTTTTATTAAAAACTTAAAGCTAAACTTGACGGCACCGACACCAGCATGATATGAGTCATCCTGAGCATTTCCTGGAAAAGGCAACTAACAAAACAACGACTAATGGCTCCAAAAACTATCAGAGAATACTGCACTAGATTTGCAGGTCACAGATGGAGCAAAAAGCAAGAGCTTATCAGTGATACATTGCTATGGTCACCTAAACATGGCCTCTACCAGCATTGGTCACTCTGCTCAAACTTACATTGACCACCTGTGTCATGATACGGGATATAACCCCGAAGAACACCTGAGTGCAATGAGTGATTGTGATGCCTGGAGAGAGAGAGAGAGAGGTTTGATTTTTTTTTCTTTACGGCATATCAACCGTTTTCGGGTTATTTAATGCTGAATCAGGTCATTTTTGGTAAAAAGTTTTATGCTTAAAGTTCTTTATATCCTCAAGTATTTATTCATGGTGTTTGGTTTGGTTGTTTTGTGAGGAAAATTGTTGTTTTTGTTTTTAGCTTTGCAGAACATGATTAAGTTTTGCAAAGGGAAAGGAAAAAAACAATAACCTCAATATTTGGCGCATTTGTGGTCAGAAAGCCGGTATCTTCAAACAGCCTGATCTGGTAGACCCAGACTTGAGAGAGAGAGAGAGAGAGAGAGAGAGAGAGAGAGAGAGAGAGAGAGAGAGAGAGAGAGAGCTGTACAAACACGAGATGATGATGATGATGATGATGATGATGATGATGAAGAAAATCACTGCCTACGCCCATTCTTATTGAAAGAATTAAAGCAGTAGCTGACAAAATATTAGCATCTAAGAAAACTATGAGGATCTCAATGAATTGATTCTTCGCTCCAAGCAGATTATCCAGATGGCGGCTTCTCATGCAGGCAGCTGGAATCTCGGTTGTGTAGATGACATGCAGCAGTAATTCATTCCTTCTCCTCTTCCTCGTTGTCCTCTTATTGCGCAATTTGGTAATAACGTACCCAAGACACCTTTAAAGCCAACGACAATACCCATAATTGCTGACTCTGGCTGTCAAAGCTACATTATACCACTAGCTACTGCCCATTCTATGGGTCATAAAAGCAATACATTATGCCAGTCAGGTTATCAATGAGAGAAGTCCTACAGAAAGATTTAGATTCATTGATATTTCGGTTAAAGACGAAACAGGGAAAGCAAGAACATGCAAACAAATCGTCTACCTCTCACAAAAAATGACCAAGGGGTTCTTATACAGGGAAGCCTTTGAGCAATTAGGTATTATATCCATGGATTTCCCTACAATAAAAATGGAACAATCCATGAATATGTCAGCAGGACCAACACTAAAATGTAGCTGTCCTAAAAACAAACAAGATCCCCCACCAATTTCAACAACCCTTCCAGTTAGAATAAAGGGTACTGATGAGAATATCCTCAAATTGAAAGAATGGCTCTTAAAATACTATAAGGAGACTACTTTCAACACTTTTGAACATCAACCCCTACCAATGATGACAGGGGAACCCTTGAAATTATACATTGACTCAAATGCAAAACCTATAGCAGTGCACAAATCAGCAGTAGTCCCTATGAAAAGTATAAAAGTACTTGCAGACCTTGAAAGGGATGTCGCACTTGGGGTACTTAAAAAAGTTGGCCCAAATACACCAGTAACATGGTGCTCCAGAATGATGGTAACAGCCAAATCAGATGGCACACCGAGACGCACAAAACAAAAATTCTGTAAGACTAACCTATAACAAATCAACTCCTTTTCATCTTGTTGAACAAATTCCTCAAAAGAAAAAAAGAACTGTCACTGATGCATGAAACGGCTATCATTCAGTTTCACTAAATGAAAAGGATAGACACATAACAATATTCACCCCCCACCCCCCATGGGGAAGATATCGCTACAAAGTGGCACCACAAGGATTTTTATCAAGTGGTGATGGGTATATGCAGAGGTTTGATTCGATTATTGCAGACTTCAAGAATAAAGTTAAATGTGTAGATGATACATGCATGTGGTCTGACTCAGTTGAAGAAGCATTCTTCCAAGCATGTAACTCTGGAAAATTTCAATTTGCCCACGATACAGTTATGTTTGCTGGATTAACGGTGACACCAGACAACATAAAGCCCAGTCAGAAATTCTTTAATGCAATTCTAGAATTTCCCACACCAAAAGAAATCTCTGGAGCAAGGGCATGGTTTGGCCTTGTTAACCAAGGTACATATGCCTTCTCAATAGCAAAATTCATGAGACCATTTAGGGACTTACTAAAAGCAAATGAATTTAACAACGCATTCGAACAGTCAACACTAGCAATAGTGAGTGCCATGAAAGACAGAGTAGATCTGTTTAAACCATCACACCCAACCTGCTTATTCACAGATCGGTCTAATGACGGTATTAGCTTCACCCTCAAACAAAAATACTGCCAATGTCAGAATATGTCTCCATCATGTTGCATAACAGTAATACTGCCTAGTTTGCAGGCGATTCACAACACCAACTGAGAGCAGGTATGCATCAATTGAAGGGGAAGCACTAGCAGTCGCCTTTGCCCTCCACCAAACTCGCTACTATATCTTTGAATGCCCTACCCTACTGGTTGCTACAGATGACAAACCACTTGTACAAATTCTCAATGACAGATCATTGAATGACATCACAAACTGCAGAATTCTCAACCTGAAAGAAAAATACACTGCTGTACAATTTCACCGTCCAGCATGTGACAGGCACCAAGAACAAAGAGCCAGATGCACTCTCCAGATACCCTCCACTCAAAACTTAGCAGACGATATTGGAGTGAAGATGGAAGCTGTTTTTACACTTTATGTTGCTTCCAATATAGTTGCATGAGAAATGGTTAAAACTGCCACAGAAAGTCATGAAACTTTGAAAAAACCAAAACAAATTCTTTAAAGTGGCATGCCTGACATCAAAGATCTTTCTCCGGCCTTAAAACCATATCACAGATATGCTGATCACACGTATGTGGTTAACGGAGTTGTAATGCTTAGACAGAGGATTATCATTCCAGGTTCACTTCGCAACCAAATAATGAAGGCATTACATCAGGGTGTGGGTGTGATGAACCAATGAGCAGCAAATACAATATTCTGGTCTGGGATATCGATCGACATAACAAGGACAAGAAATGAATGTGAAGACTGTTATAGGATTGCAAAATCAAATATGATGGAACCACCACAGGAAATACATCAGCCAGATTATCCATTCCAGCAAATGTTTTCTGACTACTTCTCGTACATGAATGCAAATTATCTGGTAATTGTTGACAGATATTCCAATTGGCCCAATTGTATTTTAGGAAAACGGAACGTCAACCAACCTGATCAAACGCCTCAGAGAAGTATTCACCACATTTGGTGTACCAGAAAAACTAACTTCAGATGGGGGCCCCTAATTCACTGCATACACAACACAGGAATTTCTAAAAACATGGGGCGTACACCACAGACTAAATTCAGTCAGAACCCCTCACACAAACACAAGAGCACAGATCGTAGTGAAAAGTGTTAAAATAATGCTAATGACAAACACAAGTCCTACAGGATCCCTAAATGTAGAAGGATTCCAAAAGGCAATGCTAATTTACAGAAATAGTATTGATCTACAAACAAAAATATCACCAGCAGTGATACTATGCAGATGCCCAATCAGAGACCCAATCCCTTCACTAATAGGAATATACTGTCCCCACCCAACCTGGCAAGAAATTACCATTAACAGGGAAAAAGCCCTAGCCAAAAGGCGCAACAGAGATCAATAAAAGTAGGAGGATCACACCAAAGAACTCAAACCTTTTGAGATAGGTGACAACATTTATCTCCACTTTACAGGAAACAGCTATCTGAGATGGGAAAGAACTGGAACAGTAGCTGAAATGGGAAAGAACTGGAACAGTAGCTGAAATGGGAAAGAACTGGAACAGTAGCTGAAATGGGAAAGAACTGGAACAGTAGCTGAAATGGGAAAGAACTGGAACAGTAGCTGAAATGGGAAAGAACTGGAACAGTAGCTGAAATCAAACCATTCAAGCAATATATGATCTAAATAGATTACACGGGGCGAATTGCTTTAAGAAATATTAGACATCTCTGAAAATTCACCCTATTTTACAACAAAAAAACAAATATGTCACAATATTTCAGAGAACAGATCGACACACGAACACCTAAAACACTAATTAAATCTCCTATGGACACACACAATCAAGAAAAAGTCTACCGATGCAAGGGAAGTTGAACCTATCACAATCAGGGAACCTTTAATAGAAACACCTACTTCTGCGCATGAATCACAACCAGAAATTAACAAACATTCCAACAGAAAGAACACCCCATAAGACAGCAATCCCAAACAAAACTAAATCATCTGAAGCAACCACTAGTAAAGCGTTACGTTTGGCATTGAGAAAACTGATGCCAACAAACAAGACAAGAAGAATTGAGTATCTGAATGGTTTACACTTTGAAATCATTTGATAAAAATACTATCCATTTTAATACTAACTGAACCAAGTTTTCTTTTTCTCCACTTAAAAAAAAAACTCCTTTGGGAAGGGGCGATAGATATGTATCAATATGTCCATTGATATATGTTAGGGACAATCATTGTAATCTGTTGTAATATGTCCATGTATGGATGAATGAATGAGTAATATGTGTCCTATTTGTATTGTTTTTTTTAGGAAGTCTGCTTCCATCATCTTATGGGATGATGGATAAAAGATGAAGAAACTACACTTGCCTTATGTCGTCATTCCGGAGAAGTTATCGTACATAGCTAATTAGTATTAGTATTAGTAGTATTATTAACAATGGTGGTTGCAAAAATTATATATTTTTTAATGCTAGCACAAAATACCCCTATTTCTTGTCATAGTAAAAGTTGTACGGCATAATCACGTTGACACACCAGTTCTCGCTAGATCACCAAAGTTAAGCGACGTGTAGCCTAGCCAGTACTAGATAGGGTGACCATTTGGAAATTCTAGGCACTGTATGTTATCTTCCCATTAATGGGATATACATGCGGTTGGGGACCATTTGTGAATTTGATGTTCCCTGTAAATTTCCTCTTTCAGAGGAAGCCGGTATAACTCGACCAGGGCTAAATACCACACCTGGTATTACCGGTTCGTGATAGTAAAAGTTAGTAAAAAAAAATGCTGACACAAAATCACTGAATTTTAATAAAGCTTTCAGAGGTTTTATAATTCTTTTCAAGTATAATATCCACAACGCATCCCCCATAGGGGAATGGTCGCGCTGTCACGTGAAATGAACCATTTTCTATTACAGTCCAGAGAGAAAGGGAAAGATACTCTCTGCATTCTCGCTACATGTCTCTATGATGGAATATACAGAATATCCTTCTAGGTAGCCCTAACTCTGTTCTGTTAACTTCTAATTAAATTTTCCACTACTCTAATGTAGAGAAATACCGTTTTTTAACATTATTTTTACCCACCAACTTCTAATATTGTTACGCATAAAGTAATAAACTCAATCAGATTCCTACTTTGTACCACCACAAAATGTTGAACCACATGAGAGATTTTTTTCATACCAGCACTATTCTTCAAGTGGCGATTTATTTTCAAGTTGGCTCTCTGTATCAGAACCTGTTCTAATATGCCGCCACTTTCATGCCAGAAATTAGTTGACAGAGTTGATCTGCTTCAAGCAAATCCCCAATATGCAGATGAACATGAATCAATAGTCTCAGTAAAAGACTTGACCGCAATTGGCATTGTCACAAAATGGAATATTAATTGATGCATGCGATTGTTCCAATTGTATGCTTGCCTGATTTGAAGATTAATGGCCATCAAATCCTAACTGTCGACATTAATATTCCGGAAACAAGAAGCTGCCCACATGAGAAATCAAATGATATCTGACATTTCATCATTGCCCAAACCTTCTGCTCAAGTGTTTGTCGTTCCTGATCAGCTAAGAATACGGTAAACTTATTTGTTACTGCAAACTCTAAGTTTTCCAAGAAACTGGAACACCTCTGTAGCACACTAAGGTCTCAACGGCAGTTCTGATTCTATCAGATCAGGCTGTCTGAAGATACCGGCTTCCTGACTTAAAATGCACCAAATATTTATGTTATTGTTTTTTTCCTTTCCTTTTGCAAAACTCAATCATGGTCTGCAAAGCCAAAAACAAAAACAACAATTTCCTCACAAAACAACCAAACTAAACACCATGAATAAATACTTGAAGATATAAAGAACTTTAAGCATAAAATCGTTTACCAAAATGATTGGATTCGGCATTAAATAACCTGAAAAGGGTTGATATACCGTAAAACAACCAAACGAAACTTCAATGGCAGTCTAAAACTCAGGAGTAATTCTTGTTCAGACAACATAGTTTATAACATCAATCAATGTTAGTATTTCAATAGTGTTTCTCATCTTGATAATCATTCTGTCTCATTAACCCTTATCCTCGAGTAGCTCCTGGCCTTGATTTGTGGTAATCCAATAATAAAAATAAAGTCATGTCAAAACTTTCTTCCAACTATTAGTAAAATAGTTGCAGAAATTTATCCACAATGTATTGTTGACAATAATCATCTACAAAGAATTAAAAGATATATAAGCATTTAATGAATTCATTGGGAATGGTAAAAGCCGTGTTAATATGAGACATTAGGCATTAATTGCAACGATGGACTATTTCTCAGAATAACTTATACTTCAATTGGCACAAGTTATGAAGTAAATATACTACTATTTAATATCATTATTAAAATAAGATGTATTGTTTAATTAATCTTTAAAAAAATAATCGAACCATTTTAAATATTTATATTACAAATTGATGAGAATTTTCTAATGTAAATGTAGACAAGAAATTTTCAATTTAAAAACAATTCAGGAACTGGTTCTTCAAATTTTTTTGTTCCTGTGAAGTCTTCCAAGAAACTGAAATAATCTTTGTAGTGCAATAAGGTCTCAACGGCAGTCTAAAACTCAGGAGTAATTCTTGTTCAGATAATGCAGTTTATACCATCGATCAATTTTAGTACTTCCACAGTATTTTTCATCTTTCGACTGATTATCATTCCGTCTCATTAACCTTTATCCTTGAGTGGCTCTTGGTCTTGATGAGTGGTGACCCAATAGTAAAAAGAAAACACTGAGGCAACAATAACAAAACTACCAAAAATTACCAATGCTACGAATCTCTTTCTTGCTTGCTTATGCCTACGCGTTTTCTGCCTCCCTCACTGTCGTTGTATCTCGTCTTTTAAAACGGGTCATGTCCATGCATGCAAATTCCTTTTGCCGAGGAAGAAAGTGTAGTATCTGTTCCGATGGATACTGCACCATATAGACCGGTGTCGTCTTGTCCTTCGGGGCTTGATTCCGCCGGTCTGTGGGTTTGTCCTGTGCAGTTCTAGGAGATTCACCCTCCCAGGCTTTGCCTTCCCTTTTTGGCGAGAAATACGTTTATTGCTTACTGTCTGAGGCGCCCCTACCCGGGAATGCCGACGGGGCTGCCCAGGCAATTTTTAATGGCCAGCGTGCTCACCTTCTCGGGCGCTGGCTTTTCAAGTCCCACTTTCCCGACCTGACCTTGAGTCACATCTTACCTTGTGGGAGTAAAATAAAACTGGCCTTGTGCCTAACCTCCTGGAGAGGAGGTAAATAAATACTAACACCTACTAAAATACACACAACTATGAGCATGCACTTTTTCACTCATGTAAATGGACGATCGTTAAGCAAAACATTGCATTTGCTTCAAATTCAGTTAGTGTTCCTCTTTATCATCACAAGTCTTGAAGAAGGAGGAAAATGGTGTATTCTAAACACTTCCCCCTTCACATCATTTAACTTATTTTCTTATACTTATCTACATTCATATTCTAGTGATTACCTCCCTTGGCTGCAATTGGCAGCATCACAAAATAGAAATATCAATTGTAAGTTTTAATGATTTGGAGATTACTGATCATCGAATACTAACTGATGATATTAATATTCCGGAAACAAGAAGTTTCCCATATGAGAAATCAAATGACATCTCTGACATTTCATCATTGATCAAACCTTTTGCTCGAGTGTTTATCATCCCTGGCCAGCTAAGACAAGCCATACAAGAACACGGTGAATCTATTTGTTACTGTGAACTCTAAATCTTGGAAGAAACTGAAAAATCCTTTGTAGGACACATCCAAAGACATTTTGGAAAACAATTGCACTTAAAGGGACGGTTAGAATCTTAAAAAAGATCTCTCGGTTGGAGTGTCTGAAATAGCTGAGTATGGGGCATCCTACCATCTGGTAGGATGCCCCATCCCCAGAAAAAAACAAAAAGATAAGAAAATTGAAAAAATGAGAAGAGAGATTGAATTACCTACTAGACACCGTTTTCGGTCTTTCTGTACAAGGGATTGTCAGGACAACCTGACATGAGGATACTTCACCCTACAAGTAAACCCTAATAAAATATTCAAAATAACATAGTATTCGAAGCCCAAATAAGATCCCCTTAACAGGGCTATACACTGGCTCATACGAGGAATGGTGCATCTTCTTGTGATGTTACCTCAAGTAACAACACATAGTGGGATACTCCACCAGACTAGATGAATTCTTGTCCTGGAACCTGGTAAGACCAAAAGATCACAAGAAAGATATACTATAACATAGTTAACTGGTCAATTGGGAGAAAAAAAATTAATGTTCTTAACTTCTTTACTAACTCAACGTTTGAGAAATAAAGGAGAACTTTAAAAGAATATTCGAATATCTATGTATATCATATAGATATCAAGTGTTAGCCCCAGGAACGGGCCTCTTGATTTCTGAGAACTTCGACTGAAGTAAAATGAGAAGAGGGTTTGAATTACCTACAAAACACGATCCTCGAGTGTCTTTGGTCTCTCTGTACAAGGGTTTGTCAGGACAAACTGACATGAGGATACTTCACCCTACAAGTAAACCCTGACCAAATATTCAAAATAACCTAGTATTTGAAGCCCAAATAAGATCCCCTTGACACGGCTATACACTGACTCATACAAGGAATGGTGCGCCTTGTCCTAGTGACGTTACCTCAAGTAATAGCACTTAGCTGGATACTGGATACTCCACCAAACAAGATGAATTCTTGTCCTGGGATCCAGTAAGACCAAGAGCCCAAAAGAAAGATATGCTATAACATAGTTTATTGGTCAATTGGGAAGAGTAAAATTAATGTTCTTCACTTCTTTACTAACTCAGTGTTTGAGAGGTTAAGGAAAATCTTGATTGAACACTCGGATATCTATGTATCTCATATAGAAATCAAGTGTTAGCCCCAGAAAGGGGCCCCTTGATTTCTGAGAACTTACTGAAGTAAAATGAAAACAAAAGAGAAGATTTCAGTAAAAAATTGCACATGAACGATCAGAGATTTCAAATCGTTAGATATAAAAATTTGAATACAAGAAATGTTCAACAACAAAAATCAGTCAAACCCAGTTGAAAGAAACTTGTCTTTTTTCCAATAATGCATGAAAAAAACTTTACATAAAAACCAAAAAAAAAAACCAGGATGTTGTCAATTGTCTGAGAAAAAGCTTTATTAGTTTCTTCAAAAAATAGTGTCTGTAAGAAACCAACAAACTAAATAGAGTTGAGGCTTGAGGACCCTTGCTAAATGAAAGGATAGCAAATAGTGTTGATATAAAAAGCCTTGCCTTTTAACATCATGTGTTGAAACTACAATGTACCTTGTTACCTGTTTTTCACACCAACTCTGCAACAGAAGAAACTCTTGTTCAGATGACACTGGAACAGTACGAACAAAACTCCCAACTACACAAATCTCTTTCTCATCTGCTTATGTTTATGGTGTGGTGGTATATGTCACAGGTCTGTGTGATGTGTAAAGTGTGTTTTTGTATGTAGATGTGGTTGCATATGTTCCCACCTACCGTTTTCATCTTTATCCATCAGCTAGTCCTTTGACGAAAAGGAAACCGAGTGCATAAGTCTTCCCTGCTGGTATATAACCTCTCTACCGACAAGACTCTGGCCTAGCTTCCCCATGGTACACTATGGATACTGGGCTTCTTGCGGCCCCAGGCTAATTGGCTAGGGATTTCAGAGTAGATTGGAGCACTAGAGGTGCAGTGTGCAGGGCCCATTGGTATGTGAACACATCCCGACACTCACTAATCCAATCCCCGGCCACAGGGCATGTAGCAAAAGCTATATTTGGATGGCCTGTCACAACCTGAGTGACAGTAGTGTATGCAGCAACTCACATGTAATATATGACATTGGTGCATGTGGAAACCACATCAGCCCTAGTTAGATGGGAACGGTGGCTATCTTGTACTGCCAAAAGTATTCAAGTTAGTGAAGGATAGGCACCCAGCAGTAAAACTGCCTTAAAAACTGTCTAGTCAAAATGAGAGGATTAATTGTGGTCTGATTCAACAAATAATGATGATGATGATGATGATGATGATGATGATGATGATGATGATGATTATGCTCACAACGTTTAATGTCTCCCTCGTTGTTGCCATATCTCGTCTTTTTAAAATGGGTTAGTACTCACACATGCAAATTACTAACACCTACAAAATAAAACAACTCTAAGCATGCACCGTTTTCTATTACAAATGGCCGCTCGACAAGCAAGACATCCCAGGCATTATGAATCCGATACATGTATGTTCATCTCCATCATCACAAGTCTTTATAGAAGAGGAAAATGTGATGATGTTTGGAAGTGAAACCTAGCCAGTGAGAGTTGAGTTGAGGACATGCGTTGCATGGGGAGAAATCATATGAGAATGATACGGTGGATGTGTAATGTGTGTATTGAAGACAAGCTTAGATCTGATGACCTTACGGGAAGATTAAATCTGGACAATATAGGGAGATGTGTGCAGAACAGGAGACGTCGATAGTATGGTAACATTGCGAGAATGGATTAGAGTTCTTTGATTAGTAGATGTAGAACAGTTAAGGTAGCAGGTTCAGTTCACAGGGGAAGGCCAAGGAAAACATGGAAAGAAGTGATAAGAATCGATTTGAAAGAAAGACGAATAATAAAGACTTGGCCAGAGATAGGTTAGTTTCTAAAAGCCGCCCAACACATTACAGTATATAAAACATATGTTAAACTGATGCTCATCATAATCATGAGAATGCTGTATTCTAAACATTTTCTCTCTCACATAACTTAACTTAATTACTTATACTTCTCTCCCTTGATCTTCTACGCTCTGTCGGCGGGGCCACAAATTCATCGACCGCAAACCCATGCAGAGGGGTACCCCCTCCCCCCGAAAACAAAGCCACCTGTAGGCCGTGGGTGGCGACCTGTGATGCCTGAGGATGGGATCCTGGTGGCTTAGCCATTCTTCCACTTCGGTCCTTACTGGCTAGATGGCGAGAGCGGAGAGGCCCGATTCGATCAATCGGCTGATGATGTCATGCCCTAGTATCTATAAATTCATCCTCAACCGTATTTTTCAATCTGATTCTTCTAAAAATCAAAATCTTATTTTTTCTTTTTTTTTTCTTCTTTAATAGATACTAGAAAATGGTGGCTGAGGGTCAATCGTGTTCAAAACAAAGAATGTTACCAATGCCAATGCCAAGGAATAATAGCGCATAGGCACCAAGCATTTTGCCATTTCAACTGCCATAAGTCAGCTGAAAATAAGCAAGACTGTATAGCATCAAAAAAACACTGTAAGAATATGATAGCTTCAGCTAAGAGTAGGTATACTGAGATGACTAGAAATAACATCGCGTCACAGAAATTAGGAACCTGTGAGGTCTGGAAAATCTATGATAGTTTGGTGAACAATGGGCAATCAACAATTCTCCCACTATCCAACCACCATGAAGTTGCTTCCACGGCAACAGATAAGACTTAATTTTTAACCAGTTCTGTGCCCTAAACTCTCTTTTGAACTCCACAAACCATTCCCTTCCTTAATTTCCACTATGAATGGAAACCGCACTAGATGATCATCATCTCGTCTCTTGTCCTGGCTATCATAAAATCCTTGACACCTCCAAAGCATGTTGACTAGATCTTATCTCTGCTATAGTAATAAAGAAATGCTCTGTTCAGCTGGCCATTGCCTTTTCCAAACTCTATACCAAATGCCTTGCAGAATCTTGCTTCCCTGATAGCTGAAAAATTGCCTCTGTGTTACCAGCTTTGAAGAACTCTGACAAAAGAACTGACCTGCAGAATTATCGTCCCATAACTCTCCTCCCGCTCTTCACTAAATTCTTTGAATCATTAATCAATCTAGCAATAGTTCGCCACCTTAAAAATGCTAAACTTCTTTCTGTCCAACAGTATGGATTTAGGCCATCCCATTCTACTGCCGATATCCTAATAGTCATCTCTGAACGTATACACCGCTCACTGGATAAGTTAGCTGAAACTAGGGTGTAGCGCTAGATGTCTCCAAGGCCTTTGACAAAGTCTGGCATGTAGGTCTTCTCAGGAAAATCAACTCATACAGTATTACTGGACGAATATTAGATATAATCAGATCTTTCTTAGCTCAAAGATAGATCCAGGTAGTTCTCGATAGTCGTACATCCCAACAACACCACATCAATGTGGGTGTGCCTCAGAGGTTGATACTTGGACCTATGTTATTCCTGATTTTCATGATGACTGCACTAATGCAATCGCGTCTGAGATGGTATATTTGCTGATAACACCACGCTCTATTCCCTGCATGAGGGCAAATTGAATGGTAACACATCCAAGACAATGGCTGAATCCTTGGAAAATAACCTTCAGTCTGTAGTAGAATAGAGCTAAAAATGGATAATCACATTTAATGCTACCAAGACAAAGCTTATTTCCTTTAACAACTATAAGAAACCTTTCTAACCACCGAGTGAAAAAAGAGAGAGGGATTTTGACAAACATGTTTCTCTCTTAGCAGTCAGTCCAAAAAGGCAGGAAAGAGGAAATAGACTTGTGAGTCACGATTTTTATATCCGTGACCATGTGGCTAATTCAACAAAAGTTTTACTGTCCCATGGTGATGTGATCTAGGACTCCACACATTAGAAAAAAGGCAACCCTAACAATGGTGAAACGATTAATTGTATGTAGTTAGTTGAACACAAATTGCATTTTACTGGGAGGAGTGTATACCCAATTTTATTTTGTTTTCTAAAATTCTAAATAGACTTACACATAGATGTAGCAGTCATACACATTGATATCTGTTTCCTCTGGCAGACAGCAGCCTTGGGGAGGTTGTTTGGTCGCACGGTGACCAATCAGATTATAGGGCGTAGTAGTTTTTACCAGACCCTTTTTTTTTAGAACTCCATCTGGAGACCTTTAGGGGGTTGAAGAGAAGACAGAGAGCTTCCAGACATCCACGAAGAAAAACGTATACACTCTCTCCTGCCACCCGTCGACTAGACATCGAGCACGGCTATCCTCACTTAAAGATATACAGTATCCAAGAAAGAATTATCGTCAGCCAAGCACATACACACTTTGTTTAATTCTTGAGAGGACAAATTAACAGTTGTAACTTCTGGCCACATACACTCAACTGTGTGTGCCATATAAAAATCAATGAATTTATATAAATTGTTTGTTTATAGAAAAGCTTTGTTTTTCTTTTCTTTGACAATCATTTTCTATAACTTATAGAGTCTTATAATTTATGTGAAGATTTTCTCCTATAAAATGGTGATCCTGATGTGATATGAATATAATCTTCTGATATTGTAGTGCTTATGTGATGCCTTCAATTCAGAAAGTTCTGATGGCTTACGAACACATTTTACTTATAAGTAGATTTATAGTAATATGTAGCAATAAGTAATGATCTATAGTGATAAGTAGTGAGACTGCACATCTAAAAACAAGAATAGGTTTTAAGCTCCTAAAATTCATACTAGAATTGTCCGCAAGGCGTAACGGATAAAGTACTAAGTAAAATTCAGTTCTAAATGACACACTTTTGGAGGTTGAAGGTTCAATCCTCAGTGCGGGCGATACTAAAAATACAATTGCGAATTACTTAAGACTTCTACCCGGTCATGGCTGGTGGAATGAGAGCATGCTACCCCCGTGGATTAAATAAAGGGTTCCGTTCAAAATTCTGTACAGATTACCGAGTTCCATAAGATACACCTGAAGAAGGTTGGAGGTTACATCGGTCGAAACGTTGTGAGAATAACATGAAGATGAGAACAGTAGTCCGAATAATCCAAATAATACATAAGTAGATTTGTTTGGTATTCTCTATTTTTAGTTTTCTTATTTCTGTTTTCGTTAGCATAGGGACGGGGCATTCTTCCAAATGCTATTTATAGGCTCCAACCGAGTGCTCTTTTAAGGATTTTGACCGTTCCCTTAAGTGCAATTATTTGGATTTCTTTCGCACTTGGTTTTCCGGGAATACTTTCCAGATACTTTTTGAAATTTTTCTTCATGAGGCCTTGAACTCCTATTATAACTGGGATAATGTTGATGTTTTTGAGATTCCAGTTTCTCTCCATATCATCCATTAGGCCTTGGTATTTTGTCACCTTCTCCCTCTCTGCTCTGTTTAAACCACTGTCATTTGGAACACTTGTAGCAGTCTGAAATAGGACCTATTTCTTATGTGTCCACTGTGGGCCAGTTGGTCTTAAACTAACCAATCGGCTCACAGGGCGTATTGATTTCAGCTAGTCTCTTGCGGACTATTTGCACCCCTGTTGAACGGTGCAACGGATCGTCAGAGAGACCCAGGCTGTCAACCTAGAAGGAACTCTTCTTCACCTCTCTCCTGCCCCCTCATCCATTGGATTTCCGAGCACCGCTCCCCGGGCAGTAAAAGAACTTCATTTCTTTCCACCGGTCACCAGTCCTACCTTTTTCTATGCTATACCCCAACGGTATAGGATACCCAATAAAGATTTGTTTAATGTTAAAAGAAGCGTTTAGTTTTTCCTCGTATGACTACCGTCTACCGTGCTTATACTTATAGTGAGGCTACGACTACTAGCCTTAGCTATTATACACTCACCTCAATCAATATTGCCACTCTTTCTGCCTTATTTAATATGACTATGTCCGGTTTTACTGCTGCATTTTCCAGGTAGGTAGATTGGGAACCACATAGTCATGTCAGTATCATGTCAGTATTCCATGTATGCTTCTAGAAATGTATTTTACGGTTCATTGTTGTGTTTTTGAAGCAGACAAAACAATGTTGTGGTTTTTGTAGTTTTTTTTATTCAATATTTCAAACGCGCCTGCGTTTTTCTTCCTGAACAAATAGAGAAGCCCACAGGCGCATTTAAAATATTGAATAAAAAAAATTACAAAAATAACTCAACAACAAGATCTATGTTTCAGATACCACCACTCATCCTCAAAATACATTTTTACTTATAAGTGTTAGTTAGCCCTTCTTGTATATAGGTCTGGCATTCATTACAAGAAGAAAAAACAAACAAACAAACAAGATATCATGCTAAACTGTCAATGTCGGCTAAAGCTCACATTCAGTTTTTGGGACAAATTATTTTCTAAGTTTCTGAAGCAAATGATAAATTCAGCAGATCATTTCAACAAATGAGAAAGTAGATTATTATTCCTGAAGTGTTGAAATATTTTTCTTTGAAAAAAAAAGTACATAAGTGTTAGGGAAACAAAATGGTCTACTGTGGAATGGTATTAGTGATATCTTTTTACATTAGTATGCAAAAGTTGATAAAAAGTGATAAAAACTATATCTTCCTCCCCCCGTCTTGTGATAATAATTTGTAATTCTGTCCTGAAATGTAAGATAGTTTTTTCTTTCTCTTTCTTGATTAGAGAGGATATCTCGTATCGTCTGCTTGCTACTGGAGAAACATGAGTTTTGTTTTTTTTAGTTTTTTTTTTGTATATATATAGCCTTGCCTTTGATAAAAATATGTTGCTGATCTTCTTGTACATTGAAATTTTTTTATATCTGAGTAATAATTTACTGTTCTTAGTGTTTTAGCGACCCATTTGGCCTAATGATAAGCATGTTTGGTAATGGGCTGGGAGACTAGGGTTCAATCCTCAGTCGCGTCATACCAAAGACTAAAAAAATGGTACTTGATGCTCCCTTGCTAAACACTCAGCATTATAAGGTGAAGGATCAAGAGTAAGTGGAGTAATCCTAGGAAAGGAGCGAGCTTTCTGTAACATCAGTCGCGAAAAGACACCAGACTAGTAAATACTAGTCGAGGATTTGTTCTCGATAATCAGTCTGGCGGGAACTGAGCCATTTCGTTAGCCTTTTATCTGTCGGGCAGAGGTATTAGTCCTTGTTAGTCCTAGGAGGTCCACCCTCCCAAGCGTTGCCTCTCCTCTTTGAGGAGGATTTCATTTATTGCTAACTGCCTGAGGTGACCCGACCGACAGGGCTGCTCAGGCAATTTTTAAGTGGTCAGAGTGCCCTTCTTTAGGGGAGCTGACTTGTTCTCCCCACGTTCCGGCCTTGTGTCACATTTTCCAGTGTTGGGAAGGAAGTAAATACCAATCCTGGGAAAGGAGTGGTGCCATCCTCTACACCTTGGTGTAGTAGCTAATAAAAATGGAGTTTTCGGGTTTCTCTCGACTATGGTCGACCACTTTACTTTTTTTAATGTGTGTGTGTGTGTAATAGCAAACTTAGTGTTTGATAATTAAGTTATCAGTTCAATGGTATTATAGAGACTGTTGGAATATCTCGCCCATATTGTTTGTTATTCGCCCACATGTTTGCTAAAATCGATTCTTATGTTTCGAAATTTTTGAGATGAGGATTGATAATTTCTATTATTTGAATTATTCGAACTACTGTTCTCATCTTGGAGGTTACATCGGCAGAAACGTTGTGAGAATAATGTCACAGATGAGAACAATAGTCCGAATATTATGTTTCGAAAATTTTTTAGATGAGTATTGATAATTTGTATTATTTAGATTATTCTGACTACCCCCACGAATTAAATAAAGAGTTCCGTTCGAAATTCAGTACAGATTCCCAAGTTCGATAAGATTCACCAGAATAAGGTCGAAGGTTACATCGGCCGGAAAGTGATAATAACATCCAAGATGAGAACAGTAGTCCAAATAACCCATTTAGTCCGAATAATTCAAATGATATAACTCGATTCTTGGTCTGAAATTCAACATTGGGTTTCGATTTGAGTTGTTTGCTCTGCTCGATGTTCAGGGGGTTATCCCCCCCCCCCCCCCCCAGGCATTATCCCCTCCTTTCTAAGGCAGCGAGTAGTTTACATCGTCAGGAGGTGGTGGTGAAGGGTATCGATGATTGCCTGATTTGCACCTACCGTGAAATGCTGACGGGTAGGATTCAGGCAACCTCTTTTCTCTCTACAAATTGAATTCTTTACCGGCTTCGAGCGTCCTTGGCCTACCCCAACATCGACCTCGTGTCACATAAACCACTTCTTGGTCTTAGACCAATGGCATTGGTCTAAAATAGTAATTTTTGTTCTCACATAAAATTCTAATGATTGGAATTTATTTCTAACAAAACCCACTATATAAGGAATAAAGTGTAGTATTTGTTCTGATACGACACTTTATCTTTTCTGTCCTCGGTCAGTGAAGGAGAAATCCTTCTAGACTGTGGCAATTTAAATTGTTGTTCCAACCTAGAGTGCTCATTTTTAGGGAGCTGAATTTTCCCCACATTAAAAACCGACTTTGTGCCTAACTCTGCCCTCCTGGCGAGGCAAGTCAATAGGGACCTCTTATGTTATTGAAAACATTAATAAAATTTTATTTTTATTTTATTCAAATTTTTTATACGGTGATGATTTATTATTGCTAAATTATCGACTTTTAGCCTTTTCACGTTTCCTTTTAAACTCGTTAAATTTCGCTAAAAATGCTTTTTTTTTATAAAAGAATGTTTAATGTTTATTTTTGTGTCAGTAAATCTTTTGGTGATAGTGAATTTTCTTGCTCACACGCACCTATTCCGAATTCATGGTCCGTCATTAGTGGACTGCCTCTCCTGCACCAAACGATTATAATTTAAAAGATCACATCAAATCTTTTTCAGGGAAAATTTTATAATTAAAATTTGCTGAAATAATTTTTTAAATACAAATTAAATACCAAGGAAAAATTGAATTTTTACTTGGTTACTGAAAACTATCAAATACTTCGAATAAAAAAAAAACTATTTTTTTTTAGCGTGCAATCATTTATATCGGTTTGAAACAGACTAGATTACACTTAAAACGTTATTTATGGCAGTTTGGTACAAGATAAATAGTCCACTGATGGCGGCCCACGGCCACGAATTCGGAATAAAGGCGTGTGAGCAAGAAAATGAAAAAAGTATTAAAAAAAAAAAATATCATGGCCGCCAGCGATTAAAACATTGAATTAAAATTAGATGTTTAATGCTTTAAAAAGTAAATTAGAATGTTATTCCAGAACATTAAGAAATATAATTTAAGACTAACATTCAATTTTTATCGATGAAATAGTGGACAATGGACATATTCTAACGGTCTTTATGCTACAATGGAACCGAACGGGTTCCCCACGAGCGAGGAGAGATAAGAACAAGAACCTCCATTTGGTTTGCGCACGTGTGAATAAAACAGACAAAAAAATATCCAGTCGCTATCGGAATTTCTACTAAGGAGGCATTTCACTTTACGGTTAAAGAAAAAAAAATTATGAACTTAAATCATCGCCCTTCCTTAGTTTGCCTCGTTCGCAACTGGTTTATAAAGATGGGGACAATACGTTTCCTAGCGACTTTACATTTCGGCGTTTCACGTGTACAATAAAACTTGTTATAGAACTTAATGTTTTAAGTTTTTTTTTTTTTTTAACTAAAACATGGTTAAAGTAAAAATAAGTTGCCCAAATTACTCTAAATAATTTACGTGACTGAAATAGGAATTAAGCTCACTTTAAACTTTATATAATTATTTCGAGGAAGAGCAACACCCCTCTCATTTTGGTGCAATAATGGGGTCGTTAACCCCCTCCAAAGAGAAAAAAGTCGGGCTCCCTACCCGTAAGAATTGGGTAATAAACTTATTTTCATTTTTGACTCCCCGGCAACAGTTTGACCAGTGGATACAATAATGAATTCGAGAATCCATAGTAGATAAGGAAAGAGAGAGAGAGAGAGAGGGAGGGAAGGGGTAAGCAAACCGAAAAATAAAATCCTTATATATTTTTTTTTTGCACAACATTCTTTACGATACATACGATCAACCTAACTAAATTAGCGGTCATTATTAAAAACAAAACAAAAAATATTCAACAATTAAAGATTTATTACGAAGACTATAACAAATTTCGTATCATTTTTGCAGCAATGATCGATCGATCAATATTATGTTTGATGTCACCTTGCAAAATAAAAATTTAAAAAAATAAATAAATAAAAATGCCGGGTGTTGTATCTGTTTGTCAGACTCCTCCCGACGATAATTCGAAACTATCTAGTAAATAAACGATCGTATTAAGTCGGAAATTTTGATTTTAATAAACAAGTTTAAACTATTTTGTTTGTTTTCCTTGATTAAATGGGCTTATTCGTTGCTGATGTTTTAGAAGTGTTTGTTTCGAGGTTTCGGCGTACCGTTATCGGAGGGTGTGTGACTTGCTTCACAGAATGGCAGTTGTATTTGCATCTGTTATTGGCCGCCATTAATCTGGGTCGCCGTCAGTGTGAGTGCTTCCCCACATCTGGATACGACGGTGGTTTTACGCCAGCCAGGAATTTACAGCTTGGTAATTATTATTAGCATTATTATTATTATTCACCTTTTTTTTTTACTTTGACTACATTGCACATCTTTAATAAAAACTATAGAATTCAAATTAATCAACTAAAGTCAAAATAGGAAAAAATATGAACATGCAAATCGATAAATCAGGGTGTGGTTGCAGTAAGTCTGCGTGTGTCGAAATGCGACATTATTGGAGATGTTTTGACTGTTGAGAAAACTATATATATATATATATATATATATATATATTAATATTAGGCGACAAAACGTAGAAAGAAAATAAACGTCTAATCAGTAATTTAAATCATATTTTCATTTATTTATGTTTATCAATCAAAGTTAAAATATTCATCAGTTGTCTATTTCATTAGTGATGCATTTCGCATTTATTAAGATTATTATCATTCATATATATATATATATATATAACTGTTCCAAGATAACTGCAAATTTAAAAATAATCTTGAACTTTTCAGCTTTAAGATGGCTGCCATTGACATTATCTCAACCGAATCAGTTCTAGTTTTAGGGGCATCTAAAAGCTGAAAAGTTCAAGATAACCAAAGGGACAAACAAATCGTATAAAGAAAATAAACTTTTAATTTAAAACATTTTCATTTATTTGTAAAGTGTAATGTAAGTAAATATATCATCAGTTGTCTATTTCATTAGTGATGCATTTCTCATTCATGAAGATTTTTAGCATTTATATATATATATATATATATTACACACATAATAATGTTTAAATTTGTCTACATTAAAATAGATTAATAAATAAAAATGGAATGTTTTGGGGATGACTAATTTCATCCTAAAGGATCTATAAATTACAATTTATACAGGCAAAATAATTTATGTTCGTTCCTGCGTTATCCGTTTTTTTTCTTTTAGGTCTAAAATTCTTAGAAAAGGACGCTATATATATATATATAAATTGTTTCTTATTAATACCTCAAAAAGTATTTTTTATCATCATAATATTGTTTCGGATATAATAATAAATCTCATTCCTATTTCTCTCTTATATATCATACAAGTGATCCAATCAACATTTGTCACAACTGATATCTTCATATTTTTAACTAGCAGAGAACAGGGTGCTTCTACACAATACTAACCCGACTTTTGCCGAACTAAACCGAAAATTAAGGTTAGGGTAAAAAAAAAGACAAGTTTGGTTCGTTTTGTGTAGAAGTAGTACCGAGAAAAGTTTTCTATTTATTATCAATAATAATAATTTGGTAAAATTGTCTTTTCCCAATCAAAATGGCGGACAATAAATCGTCTGCAGTTTTCCGACCTTACAAATGAGTAAGTAAACCCAAATAAATTGTTTTGAACGAATTTAAAATGTTACTTGAATTATTTTAAAGGAAATACAGTTGGGAAATTAGTCCCAAACAATTTATTTGGGTTTACTGACTCATTTGTGAGGTCGGAAAAAATCAGAAAACTGCAGACGATTTATTGGCGTCCATTTTGGTTGGGAATCGACAATTTTACCGGATTTTTTTTCCTTACCATCAGAATATTGTTTCTAATAATAAACCATATTCCTATCTATAGCTCCCATGTATCTTACAGGCGATGATTGATTCTCCAATCAACAAACTGATATCTTATTTTTTTTAACTAGCAGAGAAAACTTTCCCTCTTCAAAATCTTTTGTTTTAGTTTACTTAGAAAATTATAAAGAATATATTTTTTATTTATTTTTAGTTCATTTAAAAAAATATTTCTGATTATTTGCGTGCGATAATCACGTGATGGAACACACCCACTATCCAGCCTCATGCATAGAAATTAAGATTCTTTCCCCATCTTTACGCACAAAAAAGGATTTTCGCTTCTTATTTCATATATATATATATATATATATATAATAAAACTCTTCTATTTCACCCTAATTTTTGACGTTCATTTAACCCTAAAATTAAATTTGGACCCCCCCCCCCCTCTTATTTTTTTTCCACGGAATATGATTTTTTCACTAAATGAAGCATGGAATTTTTCTTCCTTCCCCCTTGTCAAGAATGCGCACAGGGAAAAGAAAATACTTTTAGTTTTTAATAAATAAATTTAAAAAAAAGATTTTTTTTAACCTAACTAGAAATTGGTAATTTTATTTTGATATGAAATTCAACAATTTTAAGGTAAATGAATTCAGAAATAAAATATAATGGTTAAAAAAGGGAATTAAATGAACATTTGTGGGAACTATCGGATGAAATATTTAATAGAATTCACCTGTATATATATATAGTTAAATGTTATAGTGTGGATGTTCTGTTCAGTATGTTTTTATAGAATATTGTTAAAAAGGGAGATACCAAAATAACATTTAAAAAATAAATTTGGAAGTTTTTAAAAAATTTCTAAAACACCGATCGTCGATATCGAAATCTTGAACTTATTCTCAGTTTCGCGTTCTTTGTTAAAATTGATCGATTTTATTTTCATTTCCTAATAATCGATCCTTATATACTAATATATATATATATATATATATATATATATATATATATATAATAAAAATAACGATTCTAGAGATTTGGAAAATTAAAATTAACAATAAGTTATTGGCAATAACTGAAGGATGTTTCGAAGAAATAAGTTGGAATTTCTGCTAGATTTTAAATTGTTCAACACTCTAAATAAAGACATTGGCGGCATTTCTTCCATTGAATATATTTCTTTCGGTCTATTTCTACCATAAAACGCTATGCATTGAGTGAATGACTTTATCAAATATTTTTGTTATACGTTATTTTTTTTAATGAAAACCGATATTTGTTTCATCCTGATCGTCTAAATGTCCATCGTTCCCGCTTTAAATGTCAAAAGGAACAAATAATGCTTTCTACTTTAATTCGCTCATAATAATAATGATCTCTATTAGCCAAATTAATGATAATCTTCTTTCTCCCATGATTCATATAAGACATTCACAATGATGATGAATTTCGTATTGTTGCACCTTGGGGTTGCTTAATGTTATGGAAAATAAAACTAAATTACTGAAAAATAAAATAAATAAATAATGCAAAATAAGCGAAAATATTAAGGGTACATTTGTCATATTTATTTTTCTCCTTAGAAATTCTCTTGTGTAGGTTTCTAGCGTCCCAAATTATTTGGAAAAAAAGTCATATTTATACGATTATTCGATTTGTAGTTTTTAAATTCCATTGCAATTCAAGATTAAACAAAAAAAAGTAAAAATATTTATAAAGATTTAATATAAAGTCATTTTTTCTCAAGATAAATATGTATTTTGTTTATCTAACTTTAATTTTAGGGGGAGGGGACAAGTAACAGGTACAGCCAAATCTAAAATTTGGTAAATAAATATATATATATATGCAAAAATGATAAATTAAATTTTTATGAATATTTTTACTTTTTTTTTTTCTTTTTCACTAAATCTTAAATTGCAATGGAATTTTGAAAAGAGAATTTGGGACACTGAAAATATGGATAACCATAAATTATACAGGAATATGTTTTGGTAAAAAATAGCAATTATTTAACTAGAATTTCTTAATGATTAATTAAAAATTAAATTGCGATAAATGCTACTCTTCAGTTATTTGAAAAGGTTAGTTACGTTTCTTCTTTACGTGAAAATATTTCGTTAAAACGGAAAAGTCTACAAAATATTTTATTTTTCACTACAACTGTTAAAAAAAAAACGTAAGCAAAAAAGAAAAGAAAACGCCCTTAAGTTTCCATTTCAAGCAGCATCCGTCCGACCCCGCACATGCCCGTTCCAATTTTTTTTTTTTTTTAAGCTACACATAACAAATTAAAAAGAATTGGTGATAAAAGCAAAAAAACAAAACAAAAAAAAACAGTTTTAGATTTAACCTAAAACTGTTTTTTTATATATATTATAAAGCAGTTCCATTTGTGGATTATTCGCATCAGGTGCATCTTGGAACCTGTACGTACGGAATTTCGAACTGAACTTTATTTAACTGAACCTTTTATTTAATCTACGGGCGTAGATTGTTCTCATTCCGTCAGCCATGGTCTGTTATTCTTTTGTAGTAAGAATTGAAGCTTCAACCTCAGAAGATTGTCCCTATTTTACTTGCCTCTACACACGGGTGGAGTTATACACAAGGTTTCTTTTTTATTGTGGGGAAAACCCAGCTTCCCCCAAAAGGGGTACTCTTGATTGGGACAACAAAAATTCTCTCAGTCTATAAGGATTTCTCCTTCCCTGATTAAGAACAGAAAAGATGAAGTATAGTATCAGAACAGATACTACACTTTGCTCCTAGCCAAAAGGCCAACCTCTACAATACTGTCACTTAACAAACGTTTTTAACCATTATGCCATGCGAAATTAGGAAACCCCCTCCCGTTGATTAAATAAAATGTTAATTTCGAAAAGATACATCTGAAGAAGGTCGGAGGTTATATCGGCCGAAACGTTCTGACTAGATCAGCCCAAATTAGGATAGTAGTTCGTCTAATCTAAATTATCAATTTTCATCTAAAAAAAATCCGAAACCTAATTCCCTTTTTATTTTTTAATCTGAATATGAAGCTTGGTTAAAATAGGGGAGGGGAGGGATGTTCAGTTTTAGGAATGCGAACATTCTTTCTGACCCCTAAAAGTGAGATACTCAACATTCCATAACTCATGAATATCTCGATCTAAAAAGATTTTTGAATGGAGAATGTTTTTTTACAACAATATAACAAGATTTTTTTCTTTTTCAAAACACTAGTTTTATTTTAAATAGAAAATGTTAGTCACGATTACAATTTTTTATTGTAATCATTACTATTTGCCTGCTGAATAATAAAGAGTGATGAGGAGGACACCAAATATGAACAGCCCTTCTCTGCGAAATTAGATAGAAATGAAAAAGAAAGAAAAAAGGCCTAAGAACTTTCAGGAGGAAGAGGAGGAGGACTGGATGCTGCTGCTTCAGTTGCCATGACTTCCAGCACCATTCCCATAACTATTAGGGATAATCTCCGTTTTTTAAATCTTGTTGCGTTTTAAAATAAATTTTTTTTAAAATAAAATAAATCGTGTTTAGTGTAACTTATTGCTGTTTAGCAATTAAATCAACAAAATAGTGGTGTTATTATAGATTAATACCCTCAGCTTAAACCCCCCCCCCCCAATGAAATTCTACTTTGTTAGACGATTATATGGACACCTGTCGGAAAGAAAAATGAAACAATTATTTTAGAATTTAGCGTGGGGGATCAGCTTCGCATATAATTTTAATGTAAAATAATCTACCGTTTCCGGGCCATTTTAGCGTTTTAGGACAGTTAAACAATTCTTTTCTGATATGAGAGATAAATTCTGTTTTTTTGGGGTGGGTGGGAGGGGGTCTACATTTTTAGGCGATTACGTGCGGTTTTACAACCTTGCCAATAATACGAAACTGATCACTTACTCTAAATTCTAAAATACTATCTTATTGTCAAGTTTTTCAGGGTGTTCACACGTCATTGCCAAAATAAAATAGAATCTCACCTTTTAGAGGTGGGGGGGGGGGGTAACTGAGGGTGTTAATCTACAAATTTACCGAAGAACGAACCAACTGTTTTCTAACGATACTCACCAATAAATTTTTTAAAAAAGTGAAAATTTATTTAATAAATACATAATTCAATTTTTAAATCCATGAAAATCTTTTTCAACCACGAAATTTTAAAAGCCTACATTCGGAACATCAAGGATTTTTATTAGATGTCCTGCTGGCTAGGTAGGCTGGGAGCAGGCTCAGGGCGTTCCCTCGAATAATGGCGATGGAGAGGCGCTCGTAGAGTCAAATCCCTATTTACTTGCCTCCCCACGAGGACAGAGTTAGATGCAAGGTCGGTTTTTAATGAGAAAAATTACAGCTCCTCCCAAAAGGGGCACTCTGGAATGGGACAAAAATTTTAATTGCCTCAGTCAATATCGATTTCTTCACTAACAGAGGACAGAAAAAGATAAAGTGCAGTATCAGAACAGATACTGCACTTTTCTCCTAGCCAAGGGCGAAGTCAATTAACGAGGGACTCCCCGGCGTGGTGCGTCACTAATAGACCAAAGCGATTGAAGAAGTCCCATGTATCAGGGCTGATCACTCCACTCGTCTCCATCGCAATCGGTTGGAATACAATTGTCTATATTTTGTGACTAATCTCAAAAAGGCAACTGAAATCATTAGTTCAGTGATTAGAAATTTTAATTCAAGGGAAGCAGATGTAAGTTAGGATATATTAGACTGTGACCCATTGGGTCATAACCATTACCATTATTTGTTCCACTTTGATTTTATACCAAAATTCATAAACCCTGGTGTATTTGAAATTTTTCTTGTATATTATCCTTATAGATAATTTATAACTATAAGTAAAAAGTCCCATTTAGCTATCTAATTTACTTAGATGTTTATGGTGTGCATGAACATGACGTAAATTAGCTAAAAAAAAATTATAACTCAATCCAAGAACTGAGGAATATTTAACATGTATTTTGTGTTATTTCTATTTATAGAAAATTAGGTATGTGTATATGTTTATATATTTCTATGTATAGGCTTTACTCCTAAACTAATTAACCGATTGTTATGAAGTTTGGAGCACAGCTGTCCGGCATAAGGGTGGGTGATGTGGGCTATATTTAGTTTAATTTAGTTCTTTGCAAATGGGGCAAAGCTTTTATATAGTAATAGATATAAGCCTAATAAGAACTCGTCTAGAATGTACTCAATCCTGGGCATCCGGGTTCGACATGGGAATTGGGGTATAATATAATTTAAAGATGCATAAAAAAAAGTAATTCAACTCATAAAAGAATTAAAATTCTAAAGATAGGTTTGAATCGTTAGGTTTAACTACTTTACTAGAGAGAATAATGATTGGTGACGTTCAAAATAATTAATGGGATTGTAAATCTGGAACAAACACATTTTTATTATCTCTTCTCGAATTGGTAATTTATGAGCAAGAAAGATTTCAAAAACTATATCGATCACACAATTAGATTTTCTTTTTCTAATAGGGTAATATACTTTTAGAAAATTGTCCAATCAGTTTAAAAATAACTCTAGTGTATTTGCATTAGAATTATTTTAAACCTGATTGGATATTTTAATAATAAACTGGATTAATTCAGAAATTGTGAAGAAAATAAATCTATGGGGACATTTTTTGGGGTCTATTTGATGGAATATTTAAAATTTGATATTTATATTCATATATTCTATAAAAAAAAAAAAAATTAATTTGCCATGAGATTATAAATTAAAACAAGGGATGCCCAAAGAGACATGATTTCTAAGTCCTCACTCAATAAGTCCCTGGCCTGACATATAGATGGTGCCACTAATAACAAACATTAAAAAAAACATGTGGTTTGCATAAAGTACTAATCTTCATGTGTAAAAAGTTGAGTCCAAACAGATTATTTGTTTACACATTACAGTTATTTAAGTGAAGCTACTGTTGCAAATTGTCCAAACAATGGCAAAATCTGAATTTTGTGTATTGATAAAACATTGCTATCTGATGGGAAAACAATACAGTTCATTTGGACACTGCTCTGTTGGAAACATCATTAAAGAGGTGGAATGCTGACCGTAAGCACGATCGTACAGACACAAATGATGCTGAACGCTCAGATTGCCCAAATTCAGCAGTTGTTCCGGCAAACATAAAACAGTCCAAATTGAAGTTGCGTGAGATAGCAGAGGAGTTAAAGATATCAGAAGACAGTGTATTAACCATTTTGCATGAACATTTGTCAATGAGAAAGCTGTGTACAAATTTGGTGCTGCGTTTGCTCAATCAAAAACAACAATGCATCGACAATTCAGAACGTTGTTTGCAACTGTTTCAACAAAACAAAAAAGTTTTTGCATCAATATGTGTCCATGAATAGAAACCTGGATCCACTACTTTGCTCTGGAGTCAAATTGGCAGTGAGCTGAGTGGACAGCAGCAGGAGAACCCCGTCCAAAGCTACTAAAGATGCAAACATCAGCAGGCAAGGTTTTGGCCGTTTGTAATGCTCAAGGTATTTTGTTCATCGGTTACTTTGAAAAAGGAAGAACCATCAATAGTGACTATTATATAGCATTATTGGTGCGTTTGAAGGAATGAAGAAATCGCAAAAACAGTCACAAATAAAGAAGAAAAACTACTCTTTCACAAAGACAATGCACCGTGTAACAAGTCTATCGAAACAATGACAAAACTACAGAGATTTAATGACTAAACAATGCTGCAATCATTAAATTCTTATAAACATAGGGCGGGAAAACTACACCCTCCTCCCTGAACAACGAACAACACCGGGTAGATACAGCGAGTTGTAAATAAATTCTAAAAATGTTTAGTTTTGAAGGTGTAGTCAATTTTCATTTTATTTCCCTCGCTTGTACCGACCTCAATAGAGGCTATCTACAATTATTCAGGCTGTAGCCCTCCCCCCTCTCTCTCTCTAAACATCTCTCTCTCTCTCTCTCTCTCTCTCTCTAAACATCTCTCTCTCTCTCTAAACATCTCTCTCTCTCTCTCTCTCTCTCTCTCTCTCTAAACATCTCTCTCTCTCTAAACATCTCTCTCTCTCTAAACATCTCTCTCTCTCTAAACATCTCTCTCTCTCTAAACATCTCTCTCTCTCTAAACATCTCTCTCTCTCTCTCTCTAAACATCTCTCTCTCTCTCTCTAAACATCTCTCTCTCTCTCTCTAAACATCTCTCTCTCTCTCTCTAAACATCTCTCTCTCTCTCTCTAAACATCTCTCTCTCTCTCTCTCTAAACATCTCTCTCTCTCTCTCTCTCTAAACATCTCTCTCTCTCTCTCTCTCTAAACATCTCTCTCTCTCTCTCTCTCTAAACATCTCTCTCTCTCTCTCTCTCTAAACATCTCTCTCTCTCTCTCTAAACATCTCTCTCTCTCTCTCTCTAAACATCTCTCTCTCTCTCTAAACATATCTCTCTCTCTCTAAACATATCTCTCTCTCTCTAAACATATCTCTCTCTCTCTAAACATATCTCTCTCTCTCTCTAAACATCTCTCTCTCTCTCTCTAAACATCTCTCTCTCTCTCTAAACATCTTTCTCTCTCTCTCTCTCTCTCTCTCTCTCTCTCTCTCTAAACATCTTTCTCTCTCTCTCTCTCTCTAAACATCTTTCTCTCTCTCTCTCTCTAAACATCTTTCTCTCTCTCTCTCTCTAAACATCTTTCTCTCTCTCTCTCTCTCTAAACATCTTTCTCTCTCTCTCTCTCTCTAAACATCTTTCTCTCTCTCTCTCTCTCTAAACATCTTTCTCTCTCTCTCTCTCTCTAAACATCTTTCTCTCTCTCTCTCTCTCTAAACATCTTTCTCTCTCTCTCTCTCTAAACATCTCTCTCTTTCTCTCTAAACATCTCTCTCTTTCTCTCTAAACATCTCTCTCTCTCTAAACATTTGGCTAAGATCAAAGTGTAGTATCTGTTCCGATGGATACTGCACTCCATAGACTGGTATTGTCTTGACCTTCGGGGCTTGATTTACGCCGGTCTATGGGTCTGTCCTGTGCAGTTCTAGGAGGTCCACCTCTTTGGGGAGGAGTAAGTTTATTGCTTACTGCCCGAGGCGCCCCTACCAGGGAATGCCGACGGGGCTGCCCAGGCAATTTTTAAACCCCACTTTCCCGACCCGACCTTGGGTCACATCTTATTTGTGGGAGTAAGATAAAACTGGCCTTGTGCCTAACTCTTGGAGAGGAGTAAATCAATATTCTCTACTCTACCTCTCCTTAAATATCTAATCTTCAGGTCACTACTGTATATCTCCATTCTTCTTTATACTCAACTCTTCTCGACTGTCTTTTTTTTTCACTTTCATTTTTTAGCCCGGGGCTCATAGTAGTAGTAATAGTTGCTCTGAAACTATTCGTTAGATGATAACTACAAGTGAAATAATAAGAGGAAAAAAATGATTCATTGTAATTTCTTCTCCTTCACCTACCTCACAAGCCAAGAATTGCCAACGAAACTTAGGACTCTTTAACCCTTGACCCCCAACACCGAATTTTCTAAATTCCTCATCAGGAAAAAAAAATTGGCTGCATGATTTTATTTTTTATTTTACTCCTTTTCAAAAAGATATCCAACCTATTTACTTGGTTGACGCTTAAACCTCCACCCGCTCTTAAAAAAAAAAAGAATCTCTTCAGATATTGTTTTTTGGGGAAATTTGTACCTATACATTGTATGTTACCCCAACCCCCCAATAAAATGAGATTTTTTTTTGCAATTACATATAAACGCCCTGAGAAACTTGGCGGTAAATATTAGGAAAAAAAAAAAAGTACTCCAGAACAACATTCGACTTTGAGTTAGCTATTCCGAATTCACAACAGCAAGCCACTCCGGTAATAATTTTTTAAAAGTCAAAATCTTTTTCATGTAAAACTTTATAATTAAAACTTGCTGGTAAATTAAAAAAAAAATTAAATATAAAGTAAAAATGGATTTTTTTTGTTTAATATGCGATGGTAGAAAACTTTCAATGTTTCGAAAAAAACAACACCTATTTGATTACTTATTTTTCTAAAAGAAATTATTTAAAATAAAAATGCAAAACTTTTCCTTTCAGCAAATTTTACATGAAAAAGATTTTGACTTTTTAAAAATTATGACCGGAGAAGACAGTCTATTGATTGCAGCTTGCTGTTGTGAATTCGGAATAGCGGCTCGCTGACTAGGAGTGACTGTTTTTCTGGAGTACCAAAAAAAAAAAAACGTAAATTTAACATAAAATGATTAACGATTTCCGGGCCAGCAGTTTCTAACCAGATAGTGTTTTTAAAGACAGAACTTTCTAAGAAATGCCGAAGGGCCGTTTCCAAGAAATGTCAAATTGAAAAGTTGATGCTACATAGAAATAGGGATTACATGTCAACAACCTAAAAAAACTTTGTGTAAAAAAAAAGAAGAAATTGACATGCCCTCTCTTAAGACTACCACTAACCCTAAGTCCGGATAGCAATAGACAAAAACACAAGACCCCCCCCCCCCGCAGCACACTCACACCCAGACCCACAATTGATTTCGAATAAATTAAGAAAATGGTTAAAATTTAACTAAAAATAAAAATTGGTTATGTCATTAAACCGCTATCTGGTCCAAAATGCTAAACTAGTATAAATTCTAAAATATATACAGGGTGGGCCAAAATAAGGGTCCTATCTTTAAATTTGAATAACTTGAATTTGAATAACTTCCACAAAATAAAAGTTAAACTCACCAAACTTTATGTGTGTGTAGACTGACCCTTCCGAGATTTTTTGAAATAAACAAAACAAATTTTAGCCGAAACACTTCTTAAAACTTACAAAAACTAAAGTATTTTAAGCAAAAATAATGTTTTCTAAATGAGGGTACGTTCCTTAGGGCTAATACGGCTCATGCTTGCTTCGGAAGGGGTCCTTTACTTATTCTAAAAAAAAAAAAAATCAATAAATAAAAAAGTTATGAATTTTTAAAAATAGGACCCTTATTTTTGCCCACCCTGTATTTTGTTGTATTCATTTTGAGCGCTCAGTTTTTCAGACTATTTACATGTAATCGCCCCTCCCCCAAAATTAAAATCGCATTTTTCTTTTTGGTTGAAGTAGCATATGGTGTACGAAGAGAATAGCGTTAAAATTCTATTAACAATTTAAATTTTATTCATGTAACTTGTCCCTTTTTACCCCTACCGCCAACCCTGCCATGAGGTCGTTTTTTTATGTTGGTTAAATCTGCAGTGAGAACAAAAATGATACCTGTATAGTCGTGTCGGCACTCCCTCACGAATAAGGGAGGGCACCTCATGCTATTAACCCAAAGGAGGATGTAAAGTCTGGGAGGATGGCCTCTTTAGACCGCACAGATATTAGCATTGTAGAGAGAGAGAAGGTTCTGTTGTATGAAGGAAAGGGTTGCTGCATAGATTTCCATCCTCTGGCCTTGTTGGAAAAACGGGTTACCATAGTTTGGTTATAAGGACAAACTTCTACAATTTAAATCCATTTTATTCACAGTTTCATCAACACAACAACCTTGATCGGGAAAGAATTACGTAGACAAAAATACAAAACTATGTAGAGTCAGCGGATATATACTATAAAAATGAGTTTTGATTCTGGGTCTTTGTTATGGTGTGATGGTGATCTATCGTATTTTGTGAGTATATGGACTCTTCTGGACATTAGATATAGAGGAGCCTACGACGAGCAGTCTTTCTGTAAGATACTATTCTGTACTTCTATAAATACACACTCTTGTAAGTATGCCACCATGTTGTATTATTTATTATCGGCCCTTCAAGTTCACAACAGTCTTTCATCTCGCGTGGCTAAAGTTCAGACAGGAAAATGACGTCTTGTCATGTTGACGTTTAAACTCTGACTGTTAAAAAGAGTGGGAAAAGGTTTGGGTGGAAGTGCCTTCCACTCAAAAAAACAAACTCTGCGAGTGAGAACAAGCTAGCGCAAAAGAAAATAGATTGTAATCATATAACTGCTACACTACATCCTGCTTAGGCTTATAGCCGATAGAAACAAGATATGCTTTATTGCCAGTAGCAACACAAGAGAATAAATCAGAACAAAAATGCAAATTGCAACAAGAGGGAAAATAAATCCAAAATACGATCTAAAATGTCTTTTATGGTGAAAAGAGAACACATGCAACAAGAGAAAAACGTAGGTAACATTTAAAATGGAAAAATGTGATAATTCAAATATAGACAGTCTTGTATAATTTTTTTGGCCAATGGACATATCTATCAGAATGTGTCGTGGTGACGTGTCAGAAGACATTATTTGTCTGTTTCTGGATGAGCCATCTCAGTTGGCTCAGAAAAATTGAGTGTGGATGGAACATGGGGTTCTTGGGTGTCAGTATCCAAAAAGGATCTTTTCAATCTATCGACTGACACAGTCTCTTTTGTACCCCCCAATGTCCAGAATAAAAACATTTTTGGTAAGTGAAAGCACATGATAAAAACCGGAATAAGGTGGTATGAGTGGGGTTTTCACCGAATCCATGAGACAATGTCTTTAGGAACTGCTGCATACTCTGTTGAGGGTTCATGTAATATTTAAAATAGCATTTGAGTTTGTCTATGTACTGTTCCGTACCAACCACAGGGTAATCCGATGGGATGAACATATGGCCAGGTAATGCCAGTGGGATTGCGTAAACCAGTTCTGAGGAATATCCCAGATCCTCCTTGATAGCAGCGCGACCAAGGAAAACAATAGGTACGTTGCACATAAAGCGGCTTTTAATTGACGATAAAAGCCAGAATACCCAGAATTTTGGAAAGTTCTTGAAATAGATGGATTCGAATCGCCTACCATGATCAGTGGTAATGTTGCAGGGACACCATAACGTGAAATCCAGCCCGTGATTAGGGCATGTGCCACACATGCACATAACGCGAACATAAGTGGACAATGGTCCGTGTAAATGGCAAATTCCTGACTCTCCAATGCGTGGCGAAAATGTTTACTTGCTAAGTAAATAGTCAAAAGTTCACATCCAAAAGTACTATATTGAGTTTCTGCAGGTGTCAATTGACGAAAGTAGGACAATGGTTAAATTTGCTGCTGATGTTGGTGTAAAACTGCACCGACTGCAGAACTAGATGCATCCACGACTAAAGAAAATTGAGCATCAGGAATGGGATGTGACAGCAAAGATGAATCTGCAAGCTTCTTCGCACTGTTAAAGGCTTTCAGCTGGCAGTCATTAAATTAAATAGCTTCATCCTTCTTTTTTCTATTTCTTAAAAGGTTGGTTAAAGAAGTGAGGATATCCGCGCAGTACGGGCTGAAACATGTGTAATAATTTAATAGTTCCAGAAAATGTTGTAGTTGGTGGCCGTAAATCCAGTCTTCGGAATATTAGCTGGATTAATCATAATTTGGTGGTAAACCATTACCAGATCCAATTTGGAAACAATTTTACAGTCATGCAAAGACTAAGCAAATATGAATATGAGGGATAGGATAGCGATTGGGAACAGTAATTGTGTACAAATGATGGAAATCTCCGGTAGGACACCAATTCCCGGAACACTTTGTAACCATATGCAAAGGAGATGCCCAAGAGCTAGATCAAGGACGGATAATCCCTAACTGGAGCATGTGATTAAAGTCAGCTTTCAGGAGAGAGGCGATAAGGACCTGAAAAAACAGGGCATCAGTAGTCTCGATAAAATGCATGGTAGGGTGAGCAGGCTGATTTATCTCGGAATTCAAATTGGTAAAATCTGGAAAAGAATTTAGTAACGACTGATAAGGGTCTTTGGTAGAGGCTATAAAAATACAGAACTATTAAGTGGTTTAAAGTTTTCATTCCAGATATTAATAGCTTTGTATGTTAATCTATCAATTTCCATCTACGCATATCCACCAGCAAGTTAAAATGGTGGAGAAAGTCGGCACCTAAGATAGAGTAGGGTATATCTGCAACTATCAAGATCCATGTGAAGTTTCTACGTAGTTGCCGGTCTAACAACTGAGTAACTTGACCAAACGTGGGTATGGGAGAGTGGTTTACAGCCTGGAGTACAAACGTCGAGGCTGGTGGTTTCTTTTTAAATAACTTAAGGAGACAAATACTACAAGTATCACCCATATCAACCAATAAGTGATACTGGGGAAACAAAATTCTTTACATAAAAGGAATAATAATTTGATAGACTCTGGGGAGGAGATGGCATATTAACATTTCCCGATTTTCGTTTCCCCTACCTCTGACAGTACGAGAAATTACTATTGGAAAAGGGTTCTCAGTAAAACTCATTACATGATAAGCCGGGCAAAAGGGAAGAAATATGAAAGTTAATGTTCAAGACACAAAATTTCAGAATAATAAAAAATATGTCTAAACTTTCATTAGAAAAAAATTACTGATTAGCGATGCTTGAAGAAAGTTTTCAAAAATGCATAATGTTGCTTAAAAATTCAAATGGGAAAAAAAAAGGTGGGTTAAATTGATCTACAGAGTGATTTAATTGTCATACAGTTAATGGGGGGGGGGGGTCAGAAAGAATTCTCTCAATATGGTTGCATTGCTTTAAAAAAAAACCTATGTTTTCAGAATTTTCTTAACAACCAAAATCCTTGCCGCCATCTTTAATCGGCGCGCGCATTGCTGAAAGAAAAATATGGTGCATATTTAATGCTGAAAACGAAGCACGTGGTGAAATGGATAAAAATGGTGGTGACATCATTAATTAGGAAATAAGTGGTTCTAATGTTAACATAGATCCAAAATTATTTTTATTAGTATTCAAGTGTTCTTCTCCTAAATAAACCTTCTATTTTATACGTTTTAGTACATACCCAAATAATACGATACTCCTACAATAAAAAAAAAAAAAACACAGCGGAAAGCAAGTCAACACTAACAAAGAAAAATGTATATGCAAGGTCATACTTGTTTTTTTCTATAGTAATCTCAGAATAAAAGAATGGTCAACTGCGCATTAATGTTTTAATATAGGTACATAAAAACGGTCATATGCAACATAAATTTCTCAGCGCTTCGCATGTCTCCACTGTTAAATAATTACACCTTGCTGAATATGAAGAAAAACGGGTTACCATAGTTTTGTTATGAGGACAAGCTTCTACAATTGAAATCAATTTTATTCATACAGTTTCATCAACACAACACGCATGGTTGGGAAAGAGTTACATCAACAAGGATACAAAAACATGTTGAGTCAGTAGATATGCTTGGACTATAAAAGTGAATTTTGAGTTTGGCTCTTCTCGCCTAGCCAAAGTTGTGGCTAAAAACGAGAAAAGAAAAATGACGTCTTGTCACGTTGACATTTAAACTCTGACTGTTTAAAAAGAGTGGGAAGATAATAATAATAATAAGTATATAACTGCTACAGTATTTTTTGTATTTTGCTATTTGACATTCATTTTGTTTTATTTATTGAAAAATAAAACTCGTCTCCTGTTTTATGTTTGCGGTCGTTAAAATCCGACTTTTGGATAACAAAGAAAGGTAATAGAAACAGAATAAAAAAAAAAAAGAAAAGACGAATTGAGGTAAAACTTGGCAAAAAAAATACAGCAGATACACAAGTTAAATCTTACTTAAAGAACTAATTATGCGAGTAAAGTTTTACTTAAAAAAAACAAAAAAACTAATCCTGTCTCTCCTGAATCTGTAAATAAAGCATGTGTCGTATCTACGACACATGCTTTATTTACAGATTCAGGAGAGACCGGATTAGTTTAAAAAATTTTTTTTTAATTCCACAAAAATATTAAGAACAAAGGGATATTTTTTTGTAAAAGTGAAGTAAACTTTTTCTTTTATTTCTTAATATCAGTTATTAAGATAAAGTCTCCTCTGCTTCTTCTCTCATGAGAATTAAATTTGCATATACGATTATTCCGTGCTGTTATAGTATGTGGCCTACTTTTTTGATTCTGTTTAAATGTGTCCTACCTTAGTAAGATTATATTTATAGATATAAGTAGTTGGCAATTTATTAAAAAAAATATTTTCTATATATTTAATTTCAAGAAATACAATTCAGTCATGAAGTGTATTTAGTAAATTCTAAAATAAATGCTAAAATTTTAAAAGAAATTTTATTCAGTTTTCAATCATAAAAAATTTCTCTGATATCCTCAAAAATGCATAAAAATAAGCCAGCATCAGCTCCGTTTGAATAATGCCAGCAGTATTTGTCAAGATATAATTGGAAGTTATGAATTGGGACCCTACACTTTTTATTTATGATGGATAATTTGCTTTTCAGCAAAGATCTCTCAATTCTTTGTGTATGAGCACCAGTAGTTGATGCTAATGGTTAACAGTCTCATGTTGAACTCCTAAATGCTGAAGTTGGCGATAAGAAGGCTACTTGTCTGAGTGGATCACTGAACCAACTTGGATTATCGGTATTAAGAGTTTCAGCATTTCGCCCTTTATTTGACTCTTTTTTTTTTTTTTTAACCAAAACTTTTGCTGAGCATACTTCATGGCAATAATTGAACCAATTCATTATTGTCATCAGAGACCTTCTAGTAATAGTTTGAATTATCTCCTTTGAATGGCTAAAAACACTTGTGTCTACCAGCAGAAGCACCACAGCAGTTCGATAACCATATACTACCAGGTAGTTGTTATACTTATAATACGCTTTTTAAAGTAGCTACATACTATAGCGGACAGACTTTCGTAGGTCACATTATAAAGATAGGCCACATACTATAACTGTACCAATTATTCTTTTCTTTCTTTATTATCAGTTATTATTAAGATTAATCTCATCTTGCGTCATGAAAATAAATTTGCATATGTGATTATTATTTTCGTATATAGATTAGTGTTATTCATTTCAAAAATCGTTTTCTTTGCCCATTTCTTTAGTTGCATACAATTTAGCAGCAGCACAAACGCACATGTTCTGTTAGTGTTTTTTTTTTTTTGTAAGCTCTCATGTCTAGACTATGATTGTCACATCTATTCAGAGTTTCGTACATTACTAACGTCAGTTTATCTACTTATTTTATAAGTTCAACTGTTTTCTTTCATTCATTTGTCTTCAATAAAAGTTGAATTGCAATTATGCCACGCCCAGTTTCGTTTGAGATATTGTGTAGCACTTAGGAACACGTCGTCATGAATTAACAGGTTTCTTTTTTTTTCATTCCAACTAGTTAAAGAATTTAGATTTGAACCATTTGACTAACTAAAAGGAAAACAGAAAATGCTGATGTTTTTTTCTTCGCTAATTCTCACTGCAACAAGGTTAGACATGAAGTCAATTTAACGTGAGGGTAAAATCAAACTTCCACCCTTACACCAAAAGGGTACAAAATTGTCCAAGAACGGATCTGTGGGCATTCTTCCAGTAGCAGCACTTAAGCTGACCGGTAATAATCTCCCCTCCCAAAGAAGAAAGTAATGCTTGGTAGTGTGCACCTCCTAGAACCAGTCAGAACAAAAGGGTCTGGCTCCTTAGCGAACCAGATCCTAGAATCAGAATGTGGCATGGTTTCCCCTCCCGACTGGTACGAAATAGAGACGAAAAATGCTCAAACTGGAGATGTTAAAACATAGTTTTAAATGTTTTATGACAAATTATATACTAAATGTTTGTTATACATTTTTGAAGGAGAAAAAGTTAAAAAAAAAAAAAGATTATTTTATGGAAACACTAGCTGTACTTTGTACTTAGTATCCGGTGTTGCATTTTTAAACTTAAGCTAGACAACTATTATATTCTTAAATTTAAAATGAGTTATCTTCGTTATTGATTTTTATCTTAAGGTGATTATTTAAAAGTGTTTCATGTTAGCAGTTGTCTGGGCCGGACTAAGTAAATTTTAATAACTAATTGTAGCTAAGTATGTTATTATATTGCTAATAATACGGTACATCAATAACAAATCAAAAAGGTTTTATTTGTCAGACTTGGAAAATCTGACAAGATAACTTCATATGTTAGATTTGCATTGGTTTTACTTTTATCTTATGCAAGTGATGATATTAATCATGAAAACTTAAAATGCAATGATTATCAGTCTCGGTTTTTGTTACGATAAATTAGCTTTTAGGACTTTGGTAACAAAAGTTTCCTATTACTTTTATAATTCTTATAATCAACTTTGTTATTTGTGAATTCAGTTATTCACTATATTAATAAAATTGTGGTGATCAATTCTCGTGTGTCAGTGTTTCTCGCTTCTACATGACTTACACATTTAAAAAAAATTTACTATTAATTATTTTGAAATCAAGATTGCAATAGCATTGTCGGCTCAGTAGATTCAGGAGTTATTTCCCTTTGAACCATATTCAAGTTACCTCGTCTGAATAATATTGAGCAACAAGAGTGCACTCTTCTATTCAGAAGTACAAAAAACGACCTGCTCCACGCATGTTAATGATTTCAAACGAGGCTTGTCCTTTTTCTGGCATTGAATTTGATGAATAGCCGTATATGTCTTGCCTAGCTCAACATTTTTCCATGGTTTTCACCCCTCTGACACTGTTTAGTCAGATCTTGCTTCTGGTCACCGTTGAGACGGGACTCTCAGACAGCAGACCATCTGAGCATGGCCATTTCCTTATGGTCGAAGAATTCCTCAGAATAGTTCCGAGATAATGTAAAAGTAAGTTGTATCTACTTTTACACCACCTGTGCATTCTCTGTATAAATTGTTTGCCCTGGCAATTCATGTTTATTTAGATTGTGTTTAGGGACTTTTAACATAGACTTTTTGTTAGTAATTACGGCGGTTATTTTCACCCCCTTTTATGTATCAAGTTTTATTATGTCCCCCTTATGTTTGCCTATTACAAAATCTTCATGAGAAATAAATGTGTACACATGTGAATTTAACCGTTTCTTTATTATTGTCTTTTTCCTTTACATTCCGACCTTATGTTATCCATATTTAATATGGCGGCACTTGTGTTGGAGAAGAGACTCCAACACTTTTGTTGTTATAAAAACATAAAAATAGAATATAAAAATGTTATAGTGTAAATTACTGAAAGTAACTTTAAAAAAATCCTATTTAAATAATTTAATTCTAAAATTAAATACACCAGAATGCATTTCTGTTTGTTCGTAAACAAGTTAGCAATTTGAATGAATTATTTTGTGAACCTTAAAAATTTTAAAGGAATTTAGAGGTATTTAAATTGAATAGGAAGTCATTTAAACTGGCTTTAAAATTCTTTGCAAATTCTTATGTATTAAATGATTGAAGGTTTTGGAAGCTATTTACATCCGATCATTTTATGAAGATTAAAACAATATTTACCTGAACAAAATTAGTTTTATAACGATTTGATTCAAATAATAAATGAATGACCCAACGGTATCATAATCATTAAATTTAATTTTAAAAATCCCATTTAAGAAAAGTTAAAGACTCCCGGGCAATACCGGGTAGGTACAGCTCATTAATAATACATTTGTTGTCCACTTATTGGCTGATAAGAGTTTAAGTTAATGTGTCAATGTTTATCTCAACGAGGGATCAGCTTGCTTCTTCCCACACTTTAGCAATGTCCAATTTTCTTTCTCTTTATTGAAAGTTTGTAGAGAACCAGTTGACATTTACTTGCTCCCTACTGCAGCAAGATGTGGCACATGCCAGAAGGTGGGGAAAACAGCTACCCCGAGGTGCACTTTGGTCGGGTACAAAAATAGCCATGAATGCACCTGTAGAGACTGAAGGAGGAGGTAATGCCTGTCAGGATGCCTACCTCATTCCTTTAAAGAAGTCAACCCCGAGGTTGCCAGAATGATGTCACGGCTGGACCTCGGCTGGTCTGACAACTAGCAGGAACCAGTTGATTGGAACAATAGAAATAAACAAGAAAAAAAGATTTTCTTTACTGGCCAATTAAATAGTATTCACAGAGGAGTCGACCACCTTGGGTTCTACCGTAGTCGCCATAGCACACCCCCCAAAAAAAACACATCCTTATGACCATAAGTCTTTGTTTTCTCACACTGCATCTTAAGGAAAGACGTCAAATCACTTATGTATTAAAACTGTTAGGCAAAGCATTCTTTTCGAAGTATACTGCCATAACGTGATTTTATTTTGTTACAATGTTTTTTTCAAACTAGTTGTAGAAAGCTTGTCTTAAGTCTAAAATGTTTTTCTTCTGGTATTTTATATATACTGTGCAAAAAACGCCCCGCCTTCAATCTAGCTCTAAGTATTCTTTTTAAATGTATAACTAGATATCTTTAATATAAATCTATTGTAATAGAAAAAAAAGAAGAAAAAAAAGACTAATAGTTTTTATTTAAATTATCTCTCTTGAAAATTAATGAACATAATATTTGAAGAAAGGTTTTGGTAATTTATCCTTTTTAAAAATGAAATTCCTTTAATTACTGTTAATATCGACAATTATTGCATATATATATAGGAAAATAGGACGATAAAATTACCGATGAAGTGCACCGAACATTAATTCATTATAAACCGTTTATAAAATAATTATGCAAATTAGGCATACACATGTGTTTAGGTATTTGGTCTCTACTATATATATAGTATTTCAAAAGACGGTTGTATTATTGATTTAAATAACAATGCACCATTTTAATGGCAATATAGGTCTATTAAATGAAAAAAAAAATTAAGCATTTATTCATTTAGATAGAAGATATATTATTTATAGTGTTTAAAGAATTAAATTCTTTGTGTCATTATTAGTAACTAACAGAGCTATCTGATGTTGCCCAGGATCTTGACTAAGAAAAAAGTAGTGAAAAAGGGAGAGAGAGATTGCTCCTATCTCTATCACTCATTCATGCACAAACTTTGGCAACTGCTAAAAAGAAAAAGAAAGTCATCATCAGCCGATTGTTGGACCTAGTTATAAACATTTACCAGTAGGAATGAAAGTATTTTTTTCGGACCCCCTCATGCTCTAATTTGGTCCCTTCCAAGCCAATGAATATTAGAGTATTTTTTTCCACTTTAACCAGCTGTGGTCATACTGAATATATAAGGTTTGTAAATGTATCTTTATTCGTTTCTGATTTTTAGCCGGACACAGACAAAAATACGACTTTCCTTTTTATATAGATATCAACCGCTTCAAGCAATGCATTTGCTCTGACTCTTTGACTCCGACTCCACAGCTCTAGTTTAAATAGGCAAATTCTTGCTCCTTCCACATGCCATTCTTGATAGGCTGTCCCAGTTTGCTGACTTTCTATTGCCTCATTCACTTTGCCCTTTCAGCTTATTTAAAGCTTATATATACTATTCAACTGAAATAACTCATTTGACTTCTGTAAATTCTGTTAATTTTCTCAGGCCACAAATGTTTGCCATGGCCTTTTCTAAAGCTGTGCCATTTATCAACTTGTTTCCTTCAAGCAACAAAGTTTGTTGCCTCATATTTGATTGCCTTTAATCACCCAAATTGCTAAACTCTTAAATGTTATACATACAAACATATTCAGCTGAACCTCTATCTCACTCTGTGTGTATGTCTCTCTCTGTCTCTTTCTGCCCTTGTCTCTCTCTCACTCTCTGTATACACATATCTCTTTCTGTTTCTAATCTTTTGCCCTTTGAGATTGTTATAGAATTTCTTAAGCATAAGTGACTCTCTCTGTATACACCTGTCTGTCTCTCCCTCTCTCTCTATCTCCGTCCCTCTCTCTCTATCCCCGTCTCTCTCTCTCTCTCCGTATCTCTCTATGTCCACTTGCAGTTTTGCCATTTAGTTAATTTCTAATCTTTTGCCCTTTAAGATCGTTGTAGAATTTCTTAAGCATACGTGACAAAGAATTTCTATTGACAAAACTGTTTCATTATAATTTAAATGCTTTTTCTTTTCTTTCTGGACATTGTACACTAATTCCAGTTCCGGTGAAAATGTCCACTCTGTGGATTCTGTCATGTCCTCATTTTTCTTTTTGCTGTCAAATCCTTAATAATCCAAAGATGTGAACATTTACTTGAAATACAACTCTTTGTTGACATCTGGAGGAATACTATTGTGAAAAGAAATATATCGATGTGTGTGTCCGTCCACCTAAAAGTCAGAAACTACACAAGGTATACTTACAAACCTACCTTATACATCATCAGATTCAGTGTGACCCTCCAACCTGGTTATAGTAAAAATACAAAAAATTCTGTAATATTTATTCCCTTAGGGCCACCAGGCAATCAGCTTTCGTTTTCTTTGTTTCTTTTTTTTATTATAGTGAACCAGTTGCTAGTGAGAGAGAGACATGGGGGCTGTTAGAGGCGAAGAGAAAATTTTTTAAATGTTACATTTTTTTTTTTAACTCTTCTATTTTGTTATCCGTAAACACCAGGTAGTCTCACTCAAGTATAACTCAATGTTTGCGTGTTATAGATATTACATTTTACAAGGAATTTAAAGACACCATTGAAATTTTCCTTCAATTTCCTCTTGGGTTACTAGAGGTAATTATCGGTTAGGTCTATCAAATAACTGAAATATATTAGAACGTAAAGAAACAGAATTCATTTTAAAAGATTTTTTTCATTTCATAAAACAAAAATATTCTTATAAAATATCTCTGTGAAGAATCTATTTTAAAAAAAAGTTTAAACATTTAAAGAAAATGGGAAGTTATTTTGATTCACTAAAAAGCTAATTACCGTTTTACAAAAACGTTAAGAAACTGTCAAAACATTCTTTTTTTTTTTTTTTTAATTGAAATTTTTATTTTATTACTTGATCTCATATTGGAAATATTTTAACTTTTCTTTCAAGGCAAAAATTGTAAACATGACAATATTTGAAATTATATTTTTCATAAGAAACCTTCTGACCATCAACGGTCAATGCTGGGTGAATACTGCTAATAATATATATATATATATATGTAAGCGTTGATTTGGTCACATTAAAAGAATGGATGAGTGCTATGGGTTAGTAGATGTAGAACAGTTGAGGTAGCTTGGATTTAAGAGAAAGAGGTATAAATAAAGACCTGCCCAGAAATAGGTTAGCTTGGAAGTCAATTTCCAAAAGCATGTGAAATAGACGTTGAGTTTTAATTGACACCTTTGCCAACCTTCCTCAGCCGTATGGAATGTATTCCTTTTCACCCTTGTAACTTTTATCTCAACGTTCTGTTATGCATTCATATTTCAATTAGAAACAATTATCATTATTTATCCATTACATTTTGTCGTCTTATTTCTCTGTAATTGTCTCACAATTTATGAAATAATAAACATTCCATAAGCTTTGTTGCTTTCATGGTTTGTAGTTCACATAAAAATAAAAGTGCCATTGTTTAATACTGTATAACATTAATAAAAATGAATATAAATCGTGTTTAATTGAAATATTTTTTCTACTTCCATATGAATTATGTTCATTAACTACTTTAATGAGAATAAAACTGAAAAGAACTGGAAGAATATCCGTCCCTCGCCAGGGTTCATACCAGGAATGCCTTTTTGCTCTATTTATTTGTTTATTAGTGAGATCCCGTGGAAATTCCACTGGACTTTCTACAACAATCTGTATAATATAATAATAATAATAATAATACTCGTTTTGAAATATTAAATGTCTGTCAGGGTCAATACTATTAAGAAAAAACTTACCCTTTTTTCTTCTGTAAAATAATTGTCAGTTAAATATTCTGTACATAAATAAAACAAATATATCTTGTCTATATTTATTTATTTAAAATTGTAGCAATTTAATTCTTTTTAAAATAATAGATATTCTCTTACCATAAAAATAATTGTCAGCTAAATATTCTTCAAATTAATGAAACGAATGTCATCTTTTGAAATATATTTATTTAAAATTTTACTGTTTCAGTCGACAGGATGACATAATTTGATTTTGGAACAATTCATTTTAAATTGGAAGCTGTGCAGCGAGATGTCTGTTTACATTAGTTTTAAATTTCTGCATCTCAGTACCGTCAGAAAAACAGGGAGCAGGGAGGGAGTTCCAGAATCCAGCAGCACGAGGAAAAGAAGCTATTGGAGTAAAAAGCTCTTCGGCATCTGAGTACCTCCACAGTGAATGGATGGGATTTGGCAGATTGTTGGGTTGATCTAGTGTATTTACGTCGAAGGGGCACTAGAGCAGCCAGTTCATCAGAGCACAATCCATTGAAGTACTTGTAAAACAGGCACAAGGAAACAACATTGCGACGATGGGGCTGGAGCTTGGTTGATAGTGAGGGACCTATTAAGTTGGTGACTCTTTTTTGGACCTTATCTAAGAGGGAGAGACTAGAGGATGATGCACCAGCCCAGATGTGGCAACAATACTCCATGCATTGGCAGATGGTGACTTTGTAGAGATATAGGATAATGTCAGGTGTGAGAAGTTTACTAGCATGGTAGAGGGAGCCCACCTTCTTTGCAGCAGCCCTGGCAATGTCTTCAATGTATTTGTTCCAATTCATGTTATCTGTGAAAGTTAGGCCGAGGTGTCTGAATGATGAACTCTCAGGTAGGGTGTTATTTGCTATGACAATCGGTGGTTGAAGAGGTTTCTTGTAGTTATTGAAGGAAAGAAGCTTTGTCTTTGCGGCATTAAAAGTTACCAACCATTTATGACCCCAATCCACTACAGCCTTGAGGTCATTTTCTAAAGATTCAGCCAATGCCAATTCATCGGAGCACAATCCATTGAAGTATTTGTAAAACAAACATAAGGATGCTACATTGCGGCGATGGGACAGGGACTGGAGTTTGGTTGACAGTGAGGGACCTATTAGTTACCATCCATTTTTTTTTACCCCAATCCACTACTGACTGGAGGTAATTTTCTAAGGATTCAGCCATTGCCTCAGATATGTGCGCCTCCGTTTTGCCCACATGACGAGAGTAGAGCGTGGTGTCATCGGCAAATATTCCTATCTCAATCTCAATGACATCAGGGAGGTCATTTATGAAAATCAGGAACAGTAGAGCTCTAAGGATGGATCCCTGGGGTACACCAGAATTTATGTCATGTTGCCTAGATGAATGGCCATCGAGAACAACCAGGCTCTTTCTTTTTGTTAGGAAGGATTTAATTATATTAAATATTGGTACAATAATACCATATGAGTGCAGTTTTAGGAGAAGCCCTTCATGCCAGACCTTGTCAAAGGCCTTGGATATATCAAGCGCTACCGCCCTAACTTCACCTGCCTTGTCCAGTGTATGATATATGTGTGTAGAGATGATCAGAAAGAAGTTTAGCATTAACTAAGTGCCGGACTATCGCTAGATTGATTAATGATTCAAAGATTTTAGCAAAGATCGGGAGTAGACTGATTGGGCGGTAGTTTAGAGGATCAGTTTTATCTCCAGAATTTTTGAAGACTGATACCACAGAGGCAATTTTCCAGCTATCGGGGAAACAAGATTCAGCAAGTTGTATAGTTTGGAGAGTACAGGGGCCAGCTCAGCAGAGCAAATTACTTTATTACTGGTATAAGATCAGGCCCACAGGCTTTGGAAATGTCAAGGTTTTTTATGATGTCTCTGACCTGAAGTGGCGTGATGACCAGGTTCTCAAGTGTGGCTTCAGTCCTCATTGGGAATTTAAGGGGGTTGGGTGGGTGTTTTGCTGAGTCCAAAGTGGAGTTTAAGGCGAAACGCTGGGCAAGTAGTTCAGCCTTATCAGTTGCCGTGCAAACAACATTGTTGTTATTTGATAGCGGGGGAATTGTCCATTACACTATTGTAGATTTTCCAGAAATCACAAGTACCTAGTTTCTGTGACTGAATGCGTTTTTGGTTATCTCTGTATACCTTCTATTTGCTTCATCTATCACTACTTTGCAATCATTTTTTGACTCTATAAATTTCTATCTATTCGCAGTTGACTTATGGCGTCCAAATTTTCGGAATGTCTTCTGTCTCTCAGCAATAGCAGCTGCACATTCTGAGGTGAACCATTGAGGAGAGTAGGGTTTCCTGAAGAATTTTTGTGTGGGGACATAAGCATCAATGCCTGCTTTGATCTATTCGGTTAGCTCATTTGCACACTGATCAGCAGGGAGTGAGAAGGTTTCACCCCATGGGGCGTCGCTGATGTGATCCCTGAGGAATTCAAAATTAGCCTGCTCATAGTTTCTTGTCGTTTTGAGCAACGGCTCTTCAGCTTTTGGGCGAGTTTTTAAGGTGATAAGTATCATTACCACAACGTGATCAGAGTTTCCAAGCGGACTATGGGCATTCGCCACACAAGCCTTGGGTAGTGAGGTCAAGAACAGGTCGAGAAGTGAGGCTTGCTGGTCCGCACGATCAGGAAGGCGGGGTCGCAAAAGTGACAGTCTGTGAGAGGTCGTGAGCTGAGGAGAAATTAAACGTAGAATTTTCAGCTGCATCAGTAACGCTGGAGAATCCAAACCAGTCACAGTGGTGTGCATTAACATCCCCAAATACATGTATTTGGGCATTCGAGTCGAGTGAGTATGCTCTATCTAAGCTTTCAGAGACAGTCAAGCAGGGTACAGTCCTGGGTCGAAGGAGAACGGTATAAGAAATATAAGTAACTAACCTTGTGATTAAAGGTCAATCTAAAGCACATGTAGGCTTGGTCATCTGATTCTAACCTATGTTCTCTAGTCAAGGGGAGAGTGTTCTGAACATAAACTGGTGAGAGGAGATAGAGGATTGAAGGTTTGTTTCACTTAGTGCTAGGATATCCGGGAGTTTATCAAGAGAAAAGTTTCTACATCGTTAATGTTGGTTCTAAGTCCCTGGATATTTGTGAATGCGAGCCTCAAGGACGGAGGCGAAAATGTTTTTTGTTGGGTGTTTGGTTTAGGTTTGTTTTCTTTTATTTTGTAAATTCATGTTTGTTTTGAGATAGAGTGGGGAGGGCAAAGTGGGTGCTTGATTGATGCCAATAAGCTCACACAACCAGTCCATTAGTCGTGACTTGGTCCATGGGGGTTGTGGCCTTGGGAAAGCCCACCGGGGATAACTGTGAGGTCCCTTTCCATGCGCGACATGACACGTACAGTTACCCACGATGTTATGCAACTGTTGGTGGAGCAGCCATTCTTAGCGCTACCTAAGAGTTAGGGCTCCTAACTATCAGACGGGAACAGCAGCCAGACAAGCTATCTAACCTGTACCCTCAACCTGTCGGAACAAGAGCGACCCAGACTAGTCATGTAGGACTTAATGACGAAAAAACTTTCCCCAAGTTGCCCAGATAGAGAGAAAGAGAGATGGCGTTCATTGCCCTGGTCAGGAAACAAGGCCAAGCACTAGGTGTTTTTAGAGGCATCCAGTGCTTGTACCTCTACGCTTGGCTAATAGACAGAAGGAGTGCGAAGGTCGGGCGATAAGCAGAGTTATTCCCCTTACTGATTTAGATTTTTCAGTCATGATTGAAAGAGGTTGGACTATATAATTTTTTAAATAAACTGTAGTGAATTACATTATTATAGTGTCAATAACATGTTATAACGATAACTGAAAATTAGATTGTCAGAAAAGTTAGATATGTCAGCTTAAATATTATTTAGGTGCAACTTTTAAAATCTCACGAGATAAAAAAAGTATATATGAAAATATATTTAAATTCAAACCACTTCATTCGGCATTTTCTGGTTTGATAAATTAAAGTTTTAATATTTTACTTACCTTATTAAAAAAAAAAAATTTAACATTTTTTTTTTTTATTATTAATGTAAACGATTTATAGATATTTTCTACAAATGTTTACTTATACGAATGTCAATTTTGTTTCTTAATTTTTAAGCGTGCTATTTTTACATGTTTTAGCAAAATATAATTATTATTATTACTTGATGTTCTTTGTGTCTGTTATTAATCAACCTTCATTTTATTATTGCCTTTTAAAATAAATTATCTTGTTCAAGTTCACACTTAAAATGGCATATTCATACGGCGGCTAAGTGGTTAACAACGCGGACTGAGGACCTGGGTGTGCCGGGTTTGAATCCAGTTTGTTCCACGGAAACACTTTCATCAAAACCCACACCTGACCTTGTGTCTAACCTCCTGGAGAGGAGGTAAATAAAATACTTTATACCTGTTTTCTTGAGACCTTGATTTCTGGAGTCCAACTTGGCACTTATAGCAGGGATTATAATTGATGTACCCGTGACCTGTTGGGTCACAAACACTACCTTGATTTAATTTGAAAATTCATAAACTGTAACATATTGTTTAAGACATTTTTCTAAACTAAACTAAAAATAAGTCATTTTACTTCTATATTCTCATTCTCATTCTCATTATTATTTAGATGTATTATTATTCTTTATTATTCTTATATAGAAGTAAATACATCACATTTACATAAGTGTTTGTGGTGTATACAGACAGACATATGAAGATTAGATGATGACACTTTAAAAAGAGTCACTTTCTGTAAATGTTCAGAAACATTAAGAAATATTAGAGTGGTTGAATCAATATAGTGGAGGGAGGAAATACATAGGCAACTAAAAGAAAGATGGGTGACTTGTTTACTTAATTATAAATTATGGCTAATTAGAACAATTAAAACAGAATTTTTTTTCAAACATAACTCAATCCCAGAACCAAGTTATATTTTAGCATGTATTTTGTGTTATTAAAGTATATAGGAAAAAAAAAGCCTTAGAGAAGCAAACGTTGGTCGTCTCATATTTAATAAAATAATAGAGATTCAGTTGCGAGCTGATGCTCCTTCCAGACAATATCTCCCTGATTGTATCAGGAGGATAGCCAATCTGATGCAACACCTATAGGTTAACACTCTATAGTGGTTATCTCTTGTTACAGTGGCAGGTAGATACCTACTTTATACTTATATATTGTTTATTGTAATAAAATTGTCATCGGATACTTGTTCTGCCCATTCAACTTTATTTATCTGGCTCTTGCCATTAATATCTGACTTATCTCCAGTAGATTGCTCCTCTTTGGTAATACACTTTCCATTTTTACCGATGTGGGAAAGTATGTCGTAACATCAGTTACCCCCAAATTAATCTCACATGTAAAACTTTCCTTCAGAATAATAAATATCCTTTCATATATCCACAAAAGGGCAGTGGTGCTCATGTTCATTGCCGCAATGCCGTTAAGAGAACAAGCCATGGCAAAGGCAATTTTTGCCTTCATGATTGCATAGAGAAAAGAGAAAGGGAGAGAAAAAGTTCTCATTTTTTTTTACTTTGCTTTTTCATTGCAAAATCTTCTTGTGTGTGAAATTCTTCCCCAACTCCCCCTCTAAATGTCCTTTTGAAAATCTCTTCTCTAAATGATGACCCCCCCCCCCCACAATATAAATGCCCTTTGAGACTCTCTTTTATAAATAACTCCCCTCCCCCCAATATAAATGCCCCCTTTAAAAATCTCTGCTCTAAATGATGACCCCCCCCCCCCCCATATAAATTCAGGTCAAATGTATATCCTTTACTTCTGTTCATGTTTACTTCCTTTCTGTTCTCACAATAATAATCTGTGTTTTTAGTTGATTAAATGTTTTTCTTTTCTTTTCTTCCAGGTGGTAGATTATTCTCTGGTCAATTAGGTAAGCCCCCCAATCATTTGACACACTTTTGGTAACAATTGTCGTTTGTCCTCTTTGAAAAATGAAACCAGTCGTTATTTATCCTTAACCGTCTTTCGACAATACATAACGTTGTTTGCTTTTATAGAAACTTCTCTCTTGCTTGATTAAACGCTCTCGATGAACCGGAACCGGATCTGCAATGGATGTGTCCTCCTCTTATTAGTTGCTTATCTTTGCAAGTTTGTCGCATTCACTTGATTCTTCTAATTCCTTATAAAATTTTTTATCTTTTCTGAATGTCAAACCTACATTAAAAAGTGTATTTCCCTTTTGATTAGAAAATATATAATGATGATATCTACTTAGTTAATTAATGCTTCTGCAACTGGAACTTGTGCGACCTTGCTTAGAACGACTGTGCATGGGCCGCCTTGGTTTGGCATTTGGTGCAGGCCAGGGAAAAAGTTGGCTCAACCTGACCAGGGTAAAGACCATTGCAACAATAACAACTGGAAAAGCTAATGTAAAAAGAAAGCTTACTTCTTTGGGATCATTTCAAACTTTTATCTTACCAAGATTCTTATCAGTATAAATCATGAATATAAAAAATAGTGAATTTGGATTCTTTTCCTTTTAATTAAGTTGAATTACTAAACATGAATTTTAAACACAGTATTTCCTACATACTAGCATATTAATTGTAATTGTATTCATTTTGAAAATAGAGAATTTATTTTGGTGACTTTCAAAATCTTTATTTTATTTTTAAGGTCAACTTATTTAATGCATATTCAATCCCTAACTTTCCTGGAGGAATAAATCCTGGTTTGGATTTAATTTGAAATAGTTGTAGTTTAAATAAATTTTACTATAAAAGAATAAATTTTCATACCCTTTCAACATTTTCAAGAATTATGAAATAATAAAATGAATGAGATGTGCATTTGGTATAATAGTTGCTGACATGGACTGCGTATTTGGCATGCCATGTTAAAGTTCTGTCGCTTGCACTAATACTCTACGGAAAAGGATGAATCCATCTTTTTTCCACTTGTTGAATAATCCTTTCGTGATTGTCTTAGTAACTTTATCTGAACTCCATGTGTGAACTATCTCTATGACATCATATTTTTGGAAATCTGCAATTGGGATAAATTGATGACTATAAATGATGATGTAGAGTATTTATAATAAAATACTTCACAGCAATCAATTGGAAGTGTCATAAGTTTTTAGGATTCTGCACAATTTGTTCTCTTTTCCAGGTGGCCATGAGGAAGAATTGTAGGAGTACAATGACCACTTGTGTGTTTGTGTTTCTTGCCGACTGTCGTAACTATTTGAAACAGAAAATCATTTTACTCTAAGCTATGATGATTTGCTTGGCCAATCCTGACCAATTATGTCTTAGTATCGATTATCTTGCTATCTGACACTCAGCTATGATGAGTGAAATCAATAAATAAATCCGTTTTTTTTTTTTTTTTATCAAAATGATGTTTCCTTTAAGAATGCATCTTGTATAGTTGCATATCTGTATGAATCATTTAATTCTTAATACTTGACTAACAACTTAATATTTTTTTCAAGCTCCTCTATATAATTATTAATTTATTATTAGTAACAATTGTACTAACTGCTATCAATGATTTAAAAAAAACAATTTAAAAAAATTATATTTAATCAATGATGTTCAACAGTTTTAGATTGTATCTTTGCACTAACATTTAAATGTCTTTAAATAAATGTAATCTAATATATAAAGTAGAGCTAGTCTGTTTCTTGAATCTTTGTGGTTAATAGCTTTCTTCCTAAAAAAATCAATATTTGATTCTGATCTGCAGTTTTTTTTTTGTGTGTGGAACATTGATCTATTTTCTTAACAAAATAATCTATTTTCTTTCAAAAAACAATTTATCTACCTGGAACATTTTTCAAATGGACGGCATCTTAAATATTTTTCAGCATCCAATAGAAATGTTTAAGTATTACAAGATACAGCTAAACGAACTGAACTAGCTCAGTTGAAAGCATTTTCATTTATTTGTGAACGCGGCAGCTATTTTAATTATTAGTTGAAAAATAAAATACTGAATTTGTGACCCTTTAAAGATTTACAGCAATTTGGAAACATTTAAACTGCTGAATAAAATTTTTACCTCGTTTTAAAATTCTTATCAAATCCTCATGTATTAAAAATTAAAAGTTTTGGAAGCTATTTTCATCCAATAATTTTATAGAGATTAAAATGACATTATCTTACTTACAAATCAGTAAGGAAATCTAATGATACAAAAAGGTGAAAGGTCATCAGAGAAAAGTATTTGTGTTCTTATATTTGAAATTTGAAATAACTATTATCAGTCTTGTTTTTTTTGTTTTTTAACTATTTCTGTTTTCATTGTTTAGTGTTTTCTTTTGTTATTTCTGACTTGTCAAGGATTTTCCTTCATGACAAGTATTTCCCATAGAATCTAATTGTGAAAATCTTGCAGGTCATTCTGCTGCACATTCCTTGCTAGTAATATATGCTTCAAGTTAAATGTAAAGATACATTCAAGGTGCAAGTGTTTATCCGGGATGGTTGAGGAGGGGGGTGAATTTATGGTCAGCTAGAACCCCCCGTAGAAAAGTAGATAACTACTTGGTTAGCTTAACCACATCAAGTTAGAAATTTGAAGTTTGCTGTCAGAATTGTAGTGTGCTAGAGCGTCATGTAAGATCTGGAGGAGACAGAGATAGGGTAGATTATCCCTGATCCCCCTCTGAAGATAGTCCAGAGCCAGAAGCAACTCTATTGAGGGAAATTGAGCTCCAATAGTCAAGTTACATAAAATCTGGTGAAAGTTGAAACATCTTTATCTTCAGGAATATTCCTCCAAAGGAGAAATTTTCTGAAGAATATTAAATTCACAGCGATCCCCAGTCGTGTGTTTTTCCCAGCCAGGAGAGATGACAGCGTTAGTTTTTATTTTGTTTTGCATGGAGGTATCACCGTTCTCTCACACTTTGTACTCTCAACTGGTCATCCATTTTGTATTGACCAGGCTCAGTGTTGCTTAACTTTGGTGATCCAATGAGAACCGGTGTGTCACCGTAATTATGTCGTCTTAACTCATTAGGTAATATGCAACAATTCTTTAGTAGCGATGTTTAGCAGACACAGTCGTTTTTAAATTATTTTGGGAACACAAATGCTGCAATCATGCAATAAAATAAATGACCATATTTTTTTATGTCTGTGGTAATTTTGTTCGCCTAAATTCACGCATGACCACCATAATCTTTTGACCACAAATTTCCATTGAGAATGACCATACACTAGATTATGTAAGTTGCAGTTTATAATTCATTCAAGACTTTAAGAATAACAGTTCACTTTTTTGTTATTGTATGTCCTCAAACTGTTTCTCATTAGTAAATAGTTTTTTTTTGTTTTTTTTTTACGTAAACTGTTATCATGCCATTTTTTTCGCCTTCACTCCATTCTTTTATTCATGATTTCTCTAAATGTTTAGCATTTTTGAAAGTTATCTTCATTTGGCATCATGAACATATTGCTTAATGGTGATATTCATGGCTCTTTCCTATTTGAGGAAATGCTTTTATACTCCACCCCTCTAAATCAACTTTGTCGAGCTTGCATTGGTTGTGGCAGATATGTGCAATTTTAGATTTTTTGAGATGAGGATTGATAATTTGTATTTTTTGGACTACTGTTATCATCATCTGTAGCATAACGGGTATAAGTGCTAAGTGACAGTATTCTGGAGATTGAAGGTTCCATTCTTAGCGTGGGCAATACTAAAAATACGATTACGAATTATGTAAGACTTCTACCCGGTCATGGCTGACGGAACTAGAGCAAGCTACTCTCGTGGATTAAAAATAAAGGGCTCCGTTCAAAACTCAGTACAGATTCCTGAGTTTGACAATACGCACCTGAAGAAGGTTGGAGATTACATTGTGTGAAATGTTGTGAGAATAACATGAAGATGAGAACAGTAGTCCGAATAATCTAAATAATACATGTGCACAGAGTATTTAATAAGCAGAATCTTCAATCATGCACCAAATTGTTTGCTTAACAAACATCAGTTTCATAGCGACCTGTATGCGAGATGTGGACATTGGACAATATATTTGAAAAAAACCTTAGAGCAACAAACATTGGTTAACTCAGCTTTAGTATAATAATAGATGCTTGCTCTACTGAAGAGTGTCCAATTTATACTTTAGTTTCACTTTGTCACTGTTTCTCCTAATTTTAAAACAATCTTTGTCAGCCCCCCCTCCCCTCCTCCTATTCCAAATTGATATCTTTTCTTTCTTTCCCCCTTTTTTGTCTTGTACAAATAGTCATTGTATTTGCTTATTGACTTCCAATAGATTTAACAGTGATCTTGTAAAACTCCTCTGTTGCCTTTTCTCAACCAAACAAAAGCTTTTCTTTTGAATGTGCTTTTTATAATTCCATTGTTTTAGTGCAAGAGAACAAATACTCTCTGCTATTCACATCTCATGCTTACAAGAAGTGGAAAGAAATTACGCAAACAACTTTGTTAATGTTTCTCCTCTTTGCTGAACACCGTGTGGCTTCATCTAGGCCCACAGGCGATTGCATAGCCATCTTGTTGGAAGTTATTTTTCATAGCTGGAAAATGGCTTGGAAGGGAAAGAACTCAGTGAATATTCACACTAAATTGGGAGCTGTGCAGCGAGATGCCTGTTTACATCAGTTTTAAATTTCTGCATGTCAATACGTCAGGAAAACAGGGAGCAGGGAGGGAGTTCCAGAGTCCAGCAGTACGAGGAAAGAAGCTTTTGGAGTAGAAAGCTCTTCGGCATCTGGGTACCTCCACAGTGAATGGATGGGATTTGGCAGATTGTCGGGTTGGTCTAGTGAATTTACGTCGTGGGGGTACCAGAGCAGCAAGTTCATCAGAGCACAATCCATTGAAGTACTTGTAAAACATTGCGGCGATGGGACAGGGGCTGGAGCTTGGTGGATAGTGAGGGACCTATTAAGTTGGCTACTCTTTTTGGACCTTGTCTAAGAGGGAGAGACTAGTGGATGATGCACCAGCCCAGATGTGGCAACAATACTCTATGCGTGGGCAGATGGTGACTTTGTAGAGATATAGGATAATGTCAGGTGTGAGAAGTTTACTAGCACGGTAGAGAGATATATATAATCCTCCTGGTGAAGTATGCAATTCCATACAGTATTTTATTTACCTCCTCTCCAAGAGGTTGGACACAATGTCAGGTGTGGGTTTTGATGAAAGTGTTTCTGTTGAATTATGCCGGCACACCCAGGTCCTCAGTCCGTGTCGTTAACCACTTACCCACCATGCCATCCCCTGCAATTCCATACAGTATGATTATCCTGGTTTGTGTCCAAGTTCCAAAAAGTATTCAGATTCTGAGAGTAATTTTCTTTTCAATGAAATGGTTGGAATCTGAGTTGTTTGACTTTGGTGGTGTTCGAGTTTACCTGCTATTTAAGTTTGTCCTGATCCAGAGACTGAATCGACAACACTGACAATTTCAATAGTGTTTCAAAGCACTTGTATCCACTGTCTTGTGGCAACATCTTGGAGCCTGAAAACCTAATGCTTTCAAGAAGGTTTTCTACATAATCAGGTGGTGGTATTTCTCTTTTTTCCATTTCCTTCATTGTTAAAGGCTTCCATATGGTGTGAAAAACCTATGCTATGTCTATTTAGGAGATTATTAATGGCAAGCAGATGAGCTAATTCCAAGAATTGCCTCACCTCACAGTGTTTTCTCATTTTTCTTTTTCACTTATTCCGGTTCTTTCTTTCTATCTCCCGTTTTCGCTCTCGTTCGGTATCTCCCGTTTTCGCTCTCGTTCGGTATCTCCCGTTTTCGCTCTCGTTCGGTATCTCCCGTTTTCACTCTGGTTCGGTATCTCCCGTTTTCGCTCTCGTTCGGTATCTCCCGTTTTCGCTCTGGTTCGGTATCTCCCGTTTTCGCTCTGGTTCGGTATCTCCCGTTTTCGCTCTGGTTCGGTATCTCCCGTTTTCGCTCTGGTTCGGTATCTCCCGTTTTCGCTCTCGTTCGGTATCTCCCGTTCTTGTTTGTTTAGTCGTTCTCTTTCATTCATTTGTCCGTTCTCTTTGTTTTGTTATCTTTTTTTCTGTCCATTCTCTCCCTTTTGTTCGTCTATACTCTCCCTTTCTTTTTGTGTGTGTGTAATTTAAAAGTGGACCGGAGGTGAACGTCTTAAAGAGTAGTAGTGGTAATATGGCTGGTTTTGTCTTTTTTCTTGGTATGGACACTTCTACTATTTTCTTTGTTAATCGATCATCAAATGATATTCCTTTGATATTTAATATCCTAAATACGATATCTTATCACAATTTAATTGGCATTTGTGCTCATTTATCGTCATGCCTTCTTCATTTAACTTAATAAAAATTTGAATAGTTTTTTGCTTCAATTTTTAGTAAACGCCCCTACACCCACCCACCCACATATTATCCTGATATTTTATGATATTTTTTATTTTTACCTAAAAAAAACTTTTTCAATCGTTTTTTGAATAATATGCCAGATGGTAGACGATGATTTCCTTGAATTTATCATTGATTTCAATCTGGTTATATGCTGATATAAGACCTATTTTTGCAAAGTACTTCATTATTGCTAATTCATGGCTCGCAGTTTCAATAGTTGGCAATGGAAACAAGTCTGAGCAAATTTGGTGATTCACCCTGATCTTCTAATCTTCGTATATTCTTATATCCCCATCAGGGCTTTTTAATATCCCTAGGTATATCATTTTTTTTTCATTTGGCCGCTACGTAGGTAAGATATAAACCAGCAACCTTCCAGGTTCCAAATAGCTTGGGTGATGACATTTTTTAAAACAAGTGATTGTCTTATAATCTCTTAACAACCACCCTCTTATTTTATCCTCTCCATGAGTTTTGCGGTGTCCACCTTCAACACGTCAATTCCTCATAGGCCATAATCTTTCTTAACATAGCATAACTGTAATGGGAATGATTACGAAGCACTTTATTGTGTCGCAGTTTCGATTTACCCATTTTGATTCAGATGTTTCAAAGTATAAAAACGACACCACTCTCTGTAGCATCTTGCATGGAAAGGTATATGCCATTCTCTGATCTTGGTGGGTGTATTTATCTTTGAGGGCTCTGTTCATTCTACCTTTTCTATTCTTTTGTAATTGTATGATTTGTCTGCTTTATATCAAATGGACATGAGTGGGACGATACAACTTCCCAGTTGACGTCGACATGGTCATTTTAAAATCCAATGTTAACAAATTTTTGCTCAGATCCAACTATCGTCTGCAATCCTCAAGGTGTTTGTCCCACCATCCACCTGACACAAATCCATTAACCCGTATCCTCGTGGCTTTTGGGCCTTGAGCAGTGACTTGTTAGTAAAGTAAAAAATATATATAAAAATCTCAATTAATGAAATGACTTTCAAAGATAGGTTAGCTTGGAAGTCAATTTCTAAAAGCCTTCCAACACATGCCTGCATGTAAAACAGACATTAAACCGAATATGATGATGATGATGATGATGATATATAGTATCGAAACCCAAATCACTATTGTGAAGGATTCCGTGATTTGTATGATTTATTGCAGTGGCTCATAGACTATGCAATATCATGCTCACCTCTCCCAGGAAAACTCTTATCCGCTAGGTGTGAAAGGTGAAGGTTTGGGCATTATAACAAATTTGCTAAAAGCCAGGGTAGAACTTGAGTCCATTCTCTTAAACAAATCCCAAAAAAACTTTTTGCGACAAATGCAACACTCTCTGGCTCACAATGTGATATTATCACTTGCCGAGGGAGGACTCCTGGCTGTTCTGTTGATTTCTCCTGTGTTTGTGTCTTTGTCACAGCACTAATATAACACTATCCTGGGGACGGAACCCAATGTAGTGTTATCACTTGCCGGGGAGTGTAACTTGGTATGTTCGCACCGTGGGGGCGTCTTTGAAAGGAAATTTATCGTTCTGGCATGGTACTACCAGCTCCCTGGGGAATAAACAATAGGCGCATCCCCTTCAAGTAAGAGATTAATCCCGTCCGTATGTTTGATGGGTTTAGGTCAAGTTTTAGGTGTCATTAATTCTCTCTAGAGAATTAATTATCTGGGCTGAGGGAACCGTTGTGCTAAAATTTGAACGCTTGTATAAAAGAAGCAAACCATCCCTATTTTTATATATATAAAAAATATATAATTTATTTTTACATCCCGAAGAAACTTATGAAACTCAAAAGTGAGCTGGGCTTCATATGACCGTCATCTACAAAAATAAAATCCCAACGCCAGCGATGAAATCATGGGTGGCGAGCTATCTTCTGTGACCTTGCTCATGACTGCTATGTATGGACTGCTATGGTTCGAGATGTGGTGCATGCTAGGGAGGAAGCTGGCTCAACCTGACTGAATCAATGCCACCGCCACAAGTACACATACAAGAAATTAAACGCCATCCTTCTTTTTGCAGTTCGAACATATTTTTTGCACCACTGAGCATTTTTATTCGTTTTGTGTTCTCTGCCACAATATTTGCATTTGATCATCAACTTGATTTGGTTGTATTTCCTTTCATAGTCTTTTTGTTGATTCAACTCGTTCATCAATTTTAGCTGAAAATTCTATCCTTTCTCGCTTCTAAATTCATGTTGTTAGCTGTAATTTTTCAAGTATTTTATCTTTGTGTAGTGTGTCCTGCATTACTCTAAGGATTAGTTCATCTTCCTTAGTCATATCTTTTTTGGACAGTTTTTCAAATCCACAGTATTTTGATGCATTCTTTAGTCTGTGGACATATTGTATTATAGGCGCGTTTGGATCTTGTCTGCATGAATTTGGTTCTCTCAACAACTAGTTTTTTTTCTTGGTTATTTTAACTTCTTGAGTCTTAGTTCTCTTGGGTATGTCATTGTCAATATCTTCTTTATGGCTTCACCGCCCGTTCTAGCAAGAAATAGGTCTTTAGTCTTGTTCTATCATCAGCCTTTTTGTCTTTTCATTTCTTAATCCTCGTCAATATTGCAAAACATCCAAGCCATGTGTCTATATGTCCCACGTGGTTACGGATTCCATCGCCGCCGACATATTGTTATAAAGTGTTCAGTGAAGTTGTCTAGTGACACTCCAGGTAGCAGTCGACTACCTGCTTATGTCCAGGTTTGCGTTTATTTTTATTCAGGTCTACTGATTTGCATACGACCATGCTACGCATATGAAATCAAAACTCCTGCATTGATCCTATTTTTCATGCAAAAAAAAAAAAATTTTTTTTTTTCTTCATAAAACTATGAACAATTCTTGTTGCATTGTATTATGATTATTTCTTCCCGCTCATTTCAACAGTTCTCTTAGCACTGCTACGAAATGTTTAAGGTTTTCATTTTGATCAACTTGGTTATCTATTATTTTACTAAATGAGTTGATCAACGTTTTTTTTTCATGTATACTTTAATAACACAAAATTTATGCTAAAATATACCTTAGTTTTGGGATTGAGTTATGTTTGCAAAAAAATTGTTTCATTTGTTCTAATTAGCTGTAATTTATAATTAACTGAACAACTCACACATCTCTCTCTCTTAGCCATCTATGTATCTCTCTCGCCCTTTGATGTTGATTCAACTACTATCTAATATTCTGTAAGCATTTGGAGAAAGAGTGACTGTTTTCAGCTAATTTCCATTGTGTGTGTTGTACACACCGTAAGCATGTATGTAAATTAGATAGCAATAATAGGTTGCTTTGCTTCTATATTATCCATAATGATTATTATTTTATTTATGCAGGAAGAATTTCTTAACAGATATATCACAGTTTATGAATTTCTGAATGAAATCAAAGTAGAACAAATAGTGGTAGTGGTTGTGACCCAACAGGTCACGGGTACGTGTAGATTTTTCATATGATAAACAAAAAGCTAATTGTGTGAAAGGAATCTATCAGATTTTCAACTCTACTTATAAAACTCTGTGAACAGAACATTTGGCTTACAATATTCTATAAATATTGGCTTTATAAACCCTTTAGATTTATTTCAAATCTGAGTAAAAAATTATTCATGTTATTCTCTTAAGGAGTTAGAAATACAAAAGTTTTTATTTTTATTCAAATTTTCATAAAGAAGTTTTTTTATTTCTTTTTTTTTGTTGTTCAGATATTAGTTGCTTTTTATAAGTGGCACAAAAAAATATTTCTAAATAAAAAAAATCTGATAATTAATAAAAGGATCTAAATAACCGTTTAAAAAAAAAAAAAAGGCTTTTTTTTCTTTTTCTCTCCTGCTGTCCATGTGATTGTGATGTATTGATTGAGTCAGTTATTATAATGACTACCAACAATGTTGAGGCAATGCTGGTCTGGTCATGACAACCAGTCCAGCTGCTGCTTACTAAGAGAATGACTAAAAAAGAGAAGGGGAGGGAGCAGCCAGTCTGAGGGAAGAGCAGCACTCAACTGGTTTGCTACAAGTGTCCCCCCCCCCCCCCCCACACACTTCTAACTCACTCATATGAGTGTGAGAACATTTCAATGTTGGAGTAACACTTCTGTTTTTCTCTTCTCTCTCTTCTCTCTCTTCCCCTCCTCCTCTTGTTCATGAGTCATTTGAGGAGGTACAGTGTTGAAAGCCGTTACAATCCCCAAGTGGTGGGTGGCAAAGTAGCCGGCTGTAGTCAGGTTGCTGTTTGATTTGCTGCATAGTACTTTCCCTGCACCCACCTTCTCACTCTCTCTCTAACCACAACTGAAGGGAAGAAGAAAAAGTGTTCTTCTTCGGCATAACTGTTTTACAGGGAACAAAGTGGATAGCTGGGGGAATAATAGGACATCCCAGAAAAGGTAAGAACAAACAAAACCGAGCATTAATCATTATAATTATTATTATTTCCCTACTTACTACTCTGTGGTGGCGGGCGGACTGTAACAAGTGGAAAATGGAAAGTTGCAAACATGACTCAGTTCTGTTCCATGCTTAATTTCTCTTGCCTTTCCGACATGTTGCATCATAGAAAATAAGTTTAGAAATTTATGTTAATATATTTTACAGACATCCCCGTTTTTTTTTTTTTTTTTTTTTTTTTTTCCCCTTGTCTTTTCCTTACCTGACTAGAAAAAAACCTTCTCCATATATTCACCTGAAAGCTATGGAGGATCACGTAGTGTCAGACATTTTAAAATTATGAATTGATTACATTTAATTAGATCATGATCATTCTCTAATGCCTTAATTGCATTATACTTATTTAAAGCCGACTAATTAAGAATGTTCTCTCTGTGCATCAACATTATCTGAGTTAGACTTCCCCAGGGCAAATACTTACACTGCAATTTAGCTGCACATTTTTTTTTTTACGACAATGATTTCTTTCATTATAGCACTTTCCAATTTTCACTCGTTTACAATGGCTTTCTCTTTTTATAATCAAGTTATATATCTTTTATTTGAAATACCTGTAGAAAAGTTACAAATATATATATATATATATATATATATATATATATATATATATAATGAAGCTGAAATGACTGTTACAAAGTCTGGTGTGTATGCACGTGTCGAAAGAGAGAAATTACACCTACATTCTTATCGGTTGGTTTTGATGAAATCTTTACATGTTTAATAAAATTTTATTAACAAAGTTAATTGAAATTATTATGGTTTCTGACTTTTTTGTTAATTATTTTAATTGCTAATTCATATTTGTGGCATTTAAAAAAAAAATAAGTGCAATTGAATATAAAGAGAACCTTTTTTTTTTTTCATTTCTATTGCAAATTACCTTCATCTTAGAAGGATTTCTATTTTAAATTTTTTTTTATAAAATTAAAACTCTAAGATATTGCATATTAATATTTTATTAAATTCTCTATAACCTGGCTTCTGACATTAAAAACTAAAAGCCGAATCGTTAGCAGGAAGAAATCCCGCAAAATTAAAACTTATATTTATAAATTACAGTTTGCTCTGAGTGTTTTGTCATTCCCTGGAAGTACAACTAATAGTATATATGAGCTGAGACTCCTGTTCCAGAATGTGTTAATAATAATAATGAGATACACTTGGAACTGTTAATATGCTTAAGAGACCAGACCCCTAAATCTTTTAAAGCAATTAAAAACTTGCGAAAATAGAGATTACATAATTGAAGTTATGGACTTAAAAAAGTTATAAATTTCTGGAGTTGAATGTTTTCATTATTGTAATTTGCTAAAAATTTTCCAAATCTAATTTTCTGTCTGGTTACTGATATCTTAAATCTTAGTAACAGCAGAAGTAAAAATAATTTAGTTGGAGTGAGCGTGTTAAAAAGTGCAAGCCTTAATCAAGAAAAATTAATAAATCTTGCGCAACTACAGTTATGGACATTTTAAAGATTTTAAGTTTGTGTAATTCAAGTATGTTTTACGTCTTGTTAAAATCAGGTAAAAGATGTTTTTTGTTTCATGCTTCTTCTGTTATTTTAAAGAAAATGCATAAATATGACCACATTGCCCCTCCCCCCCCTATCACCTCCGCACATAAATATGACCACACCTTAGGACAATCTTTATAGGTAGGATAACATGGTCTACTGAAAGACCATTTTCGTTTTTATATATTTATATTCTAAAAAATGAAACCAGTAATGTGCAAATAGTAAATGTTATCACATTTTCCCCTTATTTTCAATCGTATAGCACGTATAAAATTAATGGACTACAAATAAGAATAAATATATTTGTTCAGGTCAAACCCTAAAAAAAAAAATCTAATCCTCAGATGGTAAAATATATTTTAAAAGACAAATGAAATATTTACTCAGCATTAATTATTCACGTAATAAGTTTTCGTCTTCCTCGCATTCATGTACCAACAGTTTGATAGAAAGCAAATCCTAATCACATTCACACATTGGTTAAGCGAAGTTGAATCTGGTTATTATTAAATGGGTGACCATTTGGAAATGCGAGGAACTGTATGTGAGAGGACGACAACACCCTCTCTGCAAAAACTAATGTTGTCAAATCAATTGCGGACTGACAACCACAAATAGAGATGATTCTTTCATAAAATGTCTATATTTCTCAATATGAGAGAACATGAGGTTGTAGTGCAAAACGCACAAAAAAAATTGAATTTGAAAGACCATCATTAATTGGTCTGAAAGTCAGGATCATGTGTTAAATTGGAAACTATTATTTACTCCCCCTTCCTCCATAACAAAACAATCACTTGTTGAAATGTTTCAGCATCATTTATAAAATTAATAATTAGATAACAGTCTAATAAGATAAAATTCAATGTTTTCATCGCTGGTATCAATAATTTTTTCAGTCAATTTGCCGAAATAGATGAGATATTTCAACTGTCCTATACTACACTTGAATCTTGTTTTAAAGAATTTTTTGGTTCAACCAAAAGACTTCCGGGCAACACTGAGTACAGAAAATTAGTTTTGTATAATTTTCAAATTTGAGATGCAGCCTGAAGATATGCCCGGCATGGATTATGTGTGATAGGTTATAATAAGGACAGTGGCAAATCCCCTCAAATATTGAAACTGACACTTGGAAAGAGTAATACCCAAACTATGCAGTGGGTTAAGCAGGTTTGCGATCCGAGGAGGTTATTATGGATACCAGACCTCTATAGCTAGGAAACATGAAAATCAAAAGTGACCTCAGAAAATTACGGCAAGTATACTAAAGTTTTTTGGAGCGTACAAACAGATAGAAATTGTTATTGTTAATGTTTTTATTTACTTGCCTTCACACGAGGGCAGTTAGACACAAGGTCTGTTTTTAATGTGGGAAAAATCCAGCTCCTCAAAAAGTGGTACCCTGGGGTGGAACAAAAGGCCAAGCAGAATGTTATAATATCTGAAATAGCCGTCCTAGGGTGGACTCATAATGTTCGGACATTCTTAGATGTTTTTATAAGTGCAAGAGTTCAGAACCCAAAATACTTCTATTAGCATCTATTAAAAAAACTGCTGTGGGGCAAATTGAGTGAAAATAAAACTTACACAACTAAAATTTTAGGCTTAGACGAATGTTATTTGATGGTGTAAAGCCCCATTAGAAAGTCTTAAAATGATGAATATTTAAATTTTCAGCATCAAAATAATCCTGTGTAATTTAATTACAATTTAGAGCTCATAAAAAATCATAAAGGTATAAAAAAAAAATACCCAGCTTTTATGTACACTAATAGATTCCTCGTGAAAAGTTTCATCTAATTCATATTTGCTGCAGTTACATATATATATATGTATATATATATGTGTGTGTGTATTGGGTGTTTCAGTATAAACGTGACCCATCTACCCTCTCATAACTTATGAACCAGACAAGAAAGAAGAAACTTTGGATTTCCTAAAAGCTGAAATGAAAATAATTAAAATGAGTTTTCATTCAGTATGCCTTTATTATAAAATTAAATTTTTACAAGACATGTTCTAAATGTACGCCTTAACACTGATGGCATATTTGGAGCCATTGAACAAAGTGGGCAATTCCATTGTTATACCAAGGCTCTGCAGAGTGATGGTTACCTTGATTTCTGCAATTGTTTGTGGATTGCTATGATACACATGGTCTTTCAAAAAACCAAAGATAGAAATCCAGTGGTGACCATTCTGGAATGCAACGTCTGCCGATCAATTGACCTGCAAATTAATGATCCGGACACTCCATCGTGATGTTTAGCTGCGTGTGAGTTGCTCCTCCTACCTCATGCGACAATGGTTACCAAGTGTCCTCCAGAATTTGTTGAATGCCACAGTGTAACACTGTCTAATGCCATTTTCAAATGAAAATGGCGACCCAAGTGGTGCAGTGGTCTCTGAAGGACTTCATCTGACACTTGAGATCCCCAGACTTCTTGCTGTTGGCGTGGCCTGATAGAGAGAAGTGGGCTTCATCACTAAACCATACCCATTTGGAGAAAATTTCTTCAGTCTTGTTTTCAAACCACCGGCACATTCCAACATGTTTTTGCTATCTCATTTTGTGTGAGAGTATATTTGATTTTCTATGGCTAACTGAAGGTACCATATCAAGATTCTTTGGATTGACGAACATAAAAAAGCTATCTCTTGAGAGCCTCTCCGGACTGACCTTTTTGGACTCCTTAGCAACAGAATCTTGCACTGCATCCTCATTTTCCAATGATCTTGTAGTTAAAAAAATCTGCTATTTCTAGATGGTTGCTCTTTTTTAATAGACTTGATCAATGTTCTAGTGTCTTTAATCATCTTTACTCAGTGAGTAATTTGAAAATTATGGTGGGGGTTTATTGAAATTAAGCCTTTGGCAATATCTCGTCCAGACAGTTTTCAATGATTTTGTCTCCAGATAGAGCATTAAAAAATGTTTTTTTCTTCTGTTAACCATGCCTTCTCTTTGGATGATTTTATAATGTTGTTCTCTTTTCTATCAATCCTGAAACATACAGAATAATATCATTAATAGTGGCAGAAGTTATTAATTTCTAAATCGATCAGGTTTATCATGAGACATCCTGTAATATATACGAGAGAGAGAAATGTGGGAAAATAAACAATATTAGGCGACATTCCAGTGACCTTGAGTGGCAATGTAATCAATCCGAGTTGTTTGTGTTTTGTGATTTTTGTTTTACTTCCTCGCCATGTATATTTTCTGATGGAAAACTTGTTTGGTTTTTGAAGAGTCCATAGATGAAAGATCCAGGATTGACATTCTAATGTTGGATGTTCTTCTGTGGACGAAACAGTCTGTAAAAATGTACCAAAGTTTTTGTTTCGAAAAGATGATCAGAAAAATGAATAAAATCTTAGTCACTGGAATGTAGCCAAATATTGTTATATATATATATATATATATATATATATATATATATATATATATATATATATATATAATTAGATGAAGGAATGTTTGTCCAAGAAGAAGAGATCACATATAAGGACCATTTGAAAGAAGCCACGGAGATTTGTTTATATAACATTTCATAATTAAACATAGACAGATCATTTTCTGTTGCAAACGTCATACTGATCATCTATCTGGCTGAGTAAATTTAGAATAAGTCTATAGAAAATAAATAACTTTGTAATACATAAGCAATAAATATTTCTTGTTCCCTTGTATTTTTTTTTTTCAATTCTGTCAGTGTTTGTTATTTTGTTTATGGGGGAGAGCAACCAGACATTCGGAACAACAATCTGTACTAAAAGAGTAGCGAAAAAGAAACACTCATCAGCCTGTGCTTGAACTTTTGTTCATTTCTGTATGACCAGCTGACACTTTGGAACAGCTGAACATTTAATAAAATTTGGCAGAAATAGTTTTTTTTTTTTTTCCTTTTTAAATGTTTTTTTAACGATGAGCTAAAAAAAAAATGCCTGCTATTGGATGTCTATTACAAAATTAGTTTTCATGTTGAACAAATTGGGGGCACGTGAGATTGATTTGATGGCTGTTGTTTGGGGTGTCTTTTTTTTTTTTTTTACAGCATACATAGAAACTCCTTTGTAGATGATTTTATACTGAAACACTATTGTTAATTAATAATTGCATACAATTAGTTGAACACAAATCACTATTTTACTTATAGCTGGAGTTGGGGGGGGGGGGTCATATCTTTCCTAACTTTTAATCATAAGTAATTGAACATGGTAGATCTGATTACGTAATCCCTGTTGGTATCCAATTGACCAAGCATGCACTATCGTAAATGGTTAGACACAGAGTGGAATCTGAAAGCAGAGTTAAAATTCCAATGACTAAAATCAGCAGGGGGGGGGGGGGGGGCCTGGACGAAATGGGAAGGAGTCAAACAGAAAAGAATTACCTGAGCCGATTACATGCGGTTGAATTTCAACAAAGTTCAATTCATTATCCAATCAGTATTATATCCTACCGAGCTCATCCGATCCACATATATGAGGAAAAGGCGAGACTCCCAATTGTCAGTTGTGTGCAAGGAAAAGAACATTGCAACACTCACTTAATGGCTGCCCTAAGGCTCTGGCTGATAGTCGGTACCATTGGCGACATGACCAGGTACTTAAAGCGATTGTGAATTAGATGTCTAAAGCAATAGATGCCAGTAAATACCAACGCGGAAGTAATTTTAATCAAGTTAATTTGATAAAAGCTGGAACGAAGACAAACAGACGCAGAGCATTAAAAACCTTTTATCACCCGCAGCCGATTGGCAGTTGATTGTGGACCTAAAAACACAACTAAAATTTCCTCGACACAGACAAGATCTAATTCTGTATGCTGACAGCATGAAACGGTGCATTATTTGCGAGTTGTTGTCCATGTCATAGGAGGAATACATCACACTGGCGAACGAGAGGAAGAACACCAGATACTGCGAACAAGTCGAACAATGTCAGCGAATCACTTACTCACTGTTGAGGTGTCTCTCCTATGTTCCCTTTGACAAGAGGTTCGACATTATCTGGTTGTCCTTATGCCAAATCTCAGAATTGTGGTGATTGACTGTGTCTATTTGACAATGTTTACTGTCTTGCCTGATGGTTTCTTTCCATGGTTTCTTTCCATGTCTTCCTAGGGTGCCCAGCTTTCTTTTTGCTGTCCAGTCTTAGGTCTCTGCATGTGCTGATATACCCCTTGCTTCTTTCAACATGCCTGAACTAGCAGAGACGGTTTGCCTTTATTAGGTCATCAAGTTTTGGAATGGCCAATTTCTCAAATTCAGTGTCTGACGTTCTCTGAACTTTCCCTAAGCTGTCTTGAATCTGATGGTCGAACTTAGTTCACAGCCACCTCCAGCACTCAGCATATCTTCTAGGTAGCAAAAGGAGTCTACCACCTCCAGGGTGTCCTCGCCTATTTTAACTTCTGTGTAAGGGCGGCCCTCAATTGGGCGTGCAAGTCCTAGACATCTCTTATATCTGAAGTCTGGATCTGGTGTGAGCCTACCATACACTCTGCTGCACTTTTTGTGCACCCATAGAGTGCAGTGGTTGCACTGTATTGCATTGCTCTTAATCCCCCTTCTACATACCGCGCATGGGTATTGGTCAGAATTCTTCAAAGACTGGAGTTCTGGGCCACTAACCATCACCTTTGTCTTTCCAGTGTTGACCCAGCGAATGCATGCAATATTCAGTGTGACCCAATAGAAGTCTGTTGCAGAGTCTTTGTGGGACAATCGTTGTGCACAGCTCTTTCAAAAATCTGGATAACAAGAGTAGCGAGAGTAAAAGCACTGAAAAACATTACGAATGCAGCATTGACTGCTTCTAAATGGATTTTGATGAAAGAATAGAGCCATGGAAAAAAGACAAAAGATCTGCAAAACATGCACGGAAGCTATTTGCCTAGTCATAAAGGGCTCAGCTGTATGTGCACTATTCTGATTAGCTCCGATTCTGGAGGGCTCAAGTTAATATAAAAGGTTAAATTTTGGGCACTTGAAAAGTGTTATGTTAAAGTGTGGCACTTTGCTTTCAAGGAGGTGACCTGAATCTGCCAGTCTCAGGTCGAGGTAACTCTCTGAACTGATATGATGCAAAAGTAACCAAAATCAATGATGAGTGCACTGCATCACTAATGATCACTCTTGATGCATCTAGAAAATGTATTTTTGGACTGTTGACTTATGTTCTTATACCATTGGCAAAAAGTGGTAAACCCTTTTCTCTCCAACTACTGGTAAACGGTTGACATGCCATAAAAGGAACAATCCCATCCAAATTAGGTATATTTTAAAGAAGCTTTGTTTTCACACATTTTATGTGAAACTAGTGGTCACTCCTGCTATTGGTCAGGAATGGATGCGAACCCCCATGGTATCTTGCTCCAAATTGAGAAGCCTATATTCTTTTTTCTATAATTATTAATTTTCAAGTTCTATAGTAAAAATTCCATCTTCAATGTTTATTAATGTCCAGCACAAATGCAGACTCTATGATATTATTATGAAAACCTATTTTAATTCCACTATTTGATTTTTTCATAAACCTTTACTTAAAAAAAAGTTTGATCTTGGTATAGGATTTTGTTTTCATTTGCATCCCTGGACAAAGACAGAAAGACAGATCCCACATTTATGTTATAGATGTTATCAAAACTTTTTTGTGACGTCTTAGAACTTTTATAAAATTGATTCAATCCTGCCAATTTTTACGTTTTAAAATAATTTTTTTTCTTATCAAAAGTTTTTTTATATTTGGTTTGTTCTCTGCAATTATTATTTCTGCTGCTAACAAATAAACATTCAAGATGTTTGAAAACATTCTTTGTTTTTGTTAAAGCAAGACATGTTATTGATACTGAAAAACATTCATTGCATTGTTATGTAAAATATTCATCACAGATTGTATTCTTAGCTTTTAGGCTTCATTTATACAAATAAATGGTGTATCATGTGGCACAAAGCATAGATTACTTTGCTCGAAATTCTCCACTTTCATTTTTATTTGTAATATTATTAACTAGTGGGACCTGTGTCTCGGCGTTAACGAAATGAAGATTCGGAAACATCCAGAAGTAAATTGTTTGGAAAAAAACTTTTGCTACCCATTTTATAAAAAATAGAACTATGTGTTAAAATAAAATGGAAACGATTATTGAATTAGAAAATAATAAGAACGAATAGTAAATTAATGAGATGTTCTTTTGCAAAGCAATATGCAAATTAGTTAATTTTAGGACCTGTTTAGTATATTAGAACGCTATTGTTCTATTTTGAATATGAATTTGGTGTTTTAATCTTTCTGCCAATGCAATAAATTGCCCAACTTTATAAAATAATTGCCACTTTTATTTAGCTTCACTTATGAGATTTGATCCATTTCCAAAATGTCAATCCTCCAAAGTGTTACTTCTTCCTTTGCACAAAACTGGGTAAGCGTTGCATCACTCACGATTTTGCTTATGTCACCTCCCACTTATCAAGAGCTGAAATTTCTTTTTCTCTCACTAATCCTAACCATTCCAAGGTGCTAGGTGCCATATTAAATTAACCTTGTGTCAAATCGGGTCATCCTGATAAAAAGGATATTTCAATTTATATACAAAATGGAAAAATGTTTTTGTGTACACCAGTTACCACGGAAACTACGAGTGTGGTGGTGGTTGTTTGGAGTAGGGGGTGGACCAAATGAAATGTTAACCTTCTTTCAATGCTGACATCATTTCAGACTTTTTGTAATGTTATCCAAAGGTATTTAATAATAACCTGAACAGCCAACATACAAATATAAAAGTGTTTATTACTGGTACAAGTTGGGTAACTGGTTTGTAATGTGTATGGGGAATGGCCCGGCTATACATATACTACCATCATACTCTTGAGGCTATCATCATTTTGTCATTGATATGCTTTTGGCAATATTTCATTGTATTAGGAAAGGGGTGTCAATGCTTTCTCTACAACAGACATAGGCCGCCTGTTAGATATTTTCCCTTTTTATTAACTGAAATTTAGGATGCATTTCTTTCTGCATTATCATCCTAGACCCACCTGTTATGGCAAGTTTGTTTCATACAAACTTTTGTGGAAGTTTGTCCAATACTTGTTTATTGTGTTTTTTTAAAAAATTGTTTTCAGTAGTAGGAATATAGTATTATAAATTTAACACCCAATTATAACCCATCTCACGTGCCAAAGGTGCTTTGTGCCCAAATTGGTGCAATTCTAATAGTTTTGGAGTCTATAAGTGTTTCGGTAAGTATTAGCAGTTGTAGTATTTACATGTTGATCATCCTATGAAGCACCTGCCATTTAAAGAATGCGTCATGTCACATTTCTAATTGTACTGCATAGATTTTCAACCTATTTGACTAACAGACAGAAAGGCATCATTATAATATGATTCTTGTAAGTTGCTTACTACCAGTGTTTTCATGAATTTCAAGACTAATTAGTATAATGTTATAAAATTGAATATTTGTGAGCATATTGTAGATATTAGTCTCCCTATAGTGAATGACCGTCTGTGCGTGACAAGGAGTCTTGCTCTTCTTGAGATAACCCTGTTAATGCGCTTGAACATAGACAGAACACAGCAGATCTAGAGGAGTTAAACCTCGATAAAAACTCTATCTTTTATGGGTAATTGTAGTTCGTGTGGTGATCATCAACAAATGGAGTACTTGGCAGAGAACATAGCATAAAATTCCGAAAGGCGTTTGCACCAAGAACCGGCGGTTACTTTTAGTCCTTCTGCCCCTGTGTCTGTTGGATAATCTGCGGCATACGGAAGTGTCAGAACAGGGTAGAACTGAGGACTCTTCCCTCAAATAAATTTGTTCAACATGACAGACATTGTAAAGACTGGATACAAAATTTTGTTTCAAATTGTTTTAAGCCAACGTCTATATGATACAAAATTTTGTTTCAAATTGTTTTAAGCCAACGTCTATATGATACAAAATTGTTTCAAATTGTTTTAAGCCAACGTCTATATGATAGAAAATTTTGTTTCAAATTGTTTTAATCCAACGTCTATATGATACAAAATTGTGTATCATATACTCAATAGATATTTCAATGGAATGCTAAATAATGGTTTTTTTTTTTTTTAATAATAACTTGACTACACAAGCATTTATTTATGAAAATCAGAATTAGCCCTGTCTAATAATAGTAAACCAACAATGACAGTAGGGATATAGATGTACAATATAAAATTGAGATTAATGTAAGTTACACTTAAACAGGGGGTAAATTAATTCACAATTTAATCTTCCCTTCCTCTCTACCGGGTTGGCACAATTGTATCGTTGGATAGCTAAGGAGGTGAACGACAACCACCAGGGAGAACTTGACTGAACTAAAAGTCTACAGCAGTGGGATCACGATTGACTAACCGTCTCTTGAGACCTCACTCAAAACCGTGCTGTGTGGGCCGCCATGGTTTGGGATGTGGTGCAGGTCAGGGAAGAAGCTGGCCTGACCAAACCAGAGTGAACACTGTCGTAAGTATAAGTGAATACGTTGGAAGAACAGAAGAAAATAAATGCTTGTCAAAGACGCCAGCAGCTAAAAAAGGAATAAGTCAAAAAAAACTATGATAGTATACACATGTGTCATTTATAAAATCTTTTAAACTATTTAGGCTATAAAACATTGGTTGACTTTTGTAAACAAATTCCTCCTTTTAGGAGTTAATGAACTTTAATTTTATAGCAATGAGCAGTTGCCTATTATTCGCTGAAATTGTTTTTAAAGAAAAAGTAATTAAAGATTCTTTCTCTGATGTCTACATTCCTTTGGACTGTGATAAGTAATTGAGATATGCAAAGATGGGAGTCAGTGAGCTTTGCGAGAGTTAGTGTGATTTTTTATTTTTTTAAATTTTATAGTCAACTCCTCACCTCGGTCGGGTTTTTTTAAAACTGAATCAGGAGTCTTTGTTTTTTCTTGTTTTTTTTCCCCCCAAGCCGGCTCCTAAATTCCGGGGATATATACATTCAACAGAACCGGTTTTAATGTGTAGAAAATCTAGCTCCACAAAAATTTTAATTGCCTTAGTCTAGAAGGATTTCTCCTTCACTGACCGAGGACAGAAAATATAAAGTTTAGTATCAGAACAAATATTATAATTTTCTCCTAACCAAAAGGATTGATTACTAGCTGTATCTACCTGGCATTGCCCGGGATGCAGTGAAGTCATTTTAGCTTTTAATTTTTATTTGTTTACACATTTTTAAACTTATACAGAAAAAGAAGTAAAATTTTAGTTGTAAGATAGACAACTATTATATTCTTCAGTTAAAAATATGAGTTGACCCCTTTGCTGATTTTTATTTTTAGATGATTATTTAAAAATGTTTAATATTACCAGTCGTCTGGGCTAGACTAAGTAATTTTAAAGATAAATTGTAGCAAAGTATGTTAGTGTATTGCCAATAACATGGTACAACAATAACACATGAAAATTGACTAGTGAAAAGAAATGTTTGATTTGTCAGCTTAAATTTTATTTGCGTCTGGTTTTCAAAATCTGACAAGATAAGCAACTAAACATGCGTAACAATAATGATTTTATATTAACAAAAAAAAAACGATATAACTATTTGTTAATATATAATATTGTTACACGTGTTTGATCACCTTTTTTTTTTTTTTTCCATAGCAGCTAAATCGATGCAATGGCCTTGAATTTTACTTTTCTCTTTAACCGGTTATTGATTTTGCTTTCAAGTTTGTATACATTTCTGATCACTAATCAACTCTTATTAGTCATCTCTTTAAATCACCAGAACAGATTAATCTGATCAATTACTTTTCTTTTTTCTTGGTTTAAAATCTATTCCGGGTAATTACACTTGATGAAATGACTTATAGATGTTTGATCTTATAGATTGTTTTCTTAAGATTGATTTTCTTACCATTGAACTTCTCATTCTTATTAATGTTTCATTTATCATTTTGTTAAACCGTAGAAAAATTCTGTACTCTTTTAAAAAAAATTTTTTTTTTTTTAATTTGTTTTATTACTTTTTGTTATAAAAACTATTGTTCCTACAGTTTTTGAAAACAAGAACTTATTTCATAGTTATGAAATTCCCCAATTACTTATAATCTTTCTTCAGCTCTCCTTAACACTAGCTCAGTCTGAGAATACTAATCCAGCAGTGAAAATGTCTTATTGTAGATTTTTTTTTTCACTCTTTCCTTTGCATACTGTTTTTATCTTCGTTTCTACTACAACTGGAAGAGTGATCTTTAAAAAAAAAAAAAAAGAAAAGTAAATTGTACCGAAGTATGTTAGTTTATTGTCAATAACACATTACAACAATAACAAATGAAAATTGGCTAGTTACAAGCAAAGTTTGATTTGTCAGCTTAAGTCTTAAGACTCACTTTTTTGGGGTTTTCTGTTTCCTTATTGAACACATTTTCAGATGCCTGTCTTGACATAGCTTATTTCAATCTATATTTTGTATTCTGTGTCCTTAGATTTTCACAGCAGGTTTAGTCTGTGACTAGTCTAGTCTGGTCTAATAAGACTTTGCAAGTGTTCGAGACATATACGCTTTACTTAATTATGGCCATCCATAACTATAAAAATGTGATTTTAATAAATAAATGCATGTATGCTTAGATAATGTAGAATGCATTTACTTGATAGAACGTCACCAAGTCTGATAATGAGCAGATTTCTATATCCTGGGTATCATTCGGCCTACTATTCTAATATCTGTTAGTATATTCACATTTCAACTGATGAAATCTCCGACATTCTTCAGGCACATATTTTCAAACTTGGGAACCTTCTAGTAGAACTCGAGAGCCTGGACAGAATTTTTAACTGAACTTTTTATTTAATCCACGGGGGTTGATTGTTCTCATTCCGTCAGCTATGATCATGTTAATTTATGTTATTCTTAGTTATCACCTATAGTAAGGAGTGAACCTTCAACCTCCAGAAGACTGTTACTTGGAACTGATTGTTAACCATTAGGCCATATCTTGACATGAAATAGTAGTCCAAATAAGCGTAATTATCAATACTCATTTAAAAAATTCTGAAATCTTATTTTAAGGTTCTAAAAATTACAAAACATTTAATTGTTCAAACGAAACATGACTGTTTTATGTTGATTTGTATGTTTTTACTTGAAAAGATTTCTTGATTACTGGCTGAATATAAAAATTTCATTTAATTCAGATCGCTTGTAAATACAAAATACTTACTAAACATTTTAATTTTACTTTTCCTCTTTTTAACTGCCAAACATTTGCAGCTCTTTTGAGTATTCTTGTGAATTTGACTTTTTTTAAGAAGTTTTAAAGTTTTTTTACGCTTCATCTCATGAACTTTTGTATTTTACAGATTTTTTTTCGATTTAATTCCTATCAATATTTTTAGCTCTTCATCTTGGATAATTGTAACTTTTTCTCTCCATTGCATTTGTTAGTGTTCAAATGTGACGGTTGAATTACAAGTTGCATCGTTAGTGTTTCTTCAGCTATTCTGCTAAATTGGCACAAAGTTGGCAGCATCATAATTATAATAATAATAATACGATTTTCTTTCGGGATCTCTCGATCTATTGATTATAGTAATTATTTGTACGAGGAAATAAAACTAAAACTTGTGACTGCATTAAACTTCATTAAGATGTTGATTGTTCGTCATGCATCTATCTTTAACTCTTAATTAATTATACTAATTACTACATATTTTGGGAAGAAGAATATGCACGCAATTACATATCAGTTATGCGAAATGACTAATCTTAGATATTTGTTTTTCTTATTCAGATTTTAACTACTAGTTAATATTTTGCACTTATTAAAGAGTCTGAGGGTGTCCTAGTATTATAAACTTGTACTAGGACATGTATTCCATCTATTTAACTTATAAAGTTATCTAGTTGGGTTGTCAGTCAGACCCAAATAGCATTTAAGCAGACAAATCAAAACTTTGTTTCTGGCTAGCCATTTTCTATTTGTTGTTATTGTACCATGTTATTGGCAATATAATAACATACTTAGTTACAATTCATTTAAAAAATTACTTTGTCCTGCCCAGGCGACTGCTAATATGAAATATTTTTAAATAATCACCTAAAAATAAAAATCAACAAGGGGTAACTCATTTAAGATTAACGAATATAATAGTTTTCTACTTTATGTGCAAACAAATAGAAAGCTTCACTGCATCCCAGGCAACGCCAGGTAGATACAGATAATAAATTAAATTACATCAAATTTATCCTGAATTAGCTACATTCCTGGGGGTGTCTTGTATTTTATTTATCTTTTTTTCACTCGCTAACTATCTAGTGTTAATAATTAGATAATTGTTTTATTTAATACTTAGGTGATGCCGGGTAACCTTGCTAGTATAATATAGATGATAGAACTTTTTCTTTTTTTTTTCTTTTTTCTTTTAGAAAATTTTAAAGTTAAAACATCTTAAAAACATAATTGTGGCAATAATTTAATTAAAATTTTTTTTAAAATCCATTTCAAAATTGTAGATAATAAAATTTCTTTTGTAGTTGGTGTAGCATAATAAACGTGAAACCGACATAAATTTAAACTATCTTCCAACGTATTTATTGCTGGGTCGATCTGCTAGATAATGTTAAAGCCACAAGGAGAATGATGAAGCATATAGCCCTGGGTAAACTACTGGAAAGAGATAGGAATCTGTAAGAAGAGTGTTGGTATGTAATTGTTTAACTTGATTAATGGTAATCGCAAGACTTTCAGTTTGTTTTTTTTGTTTTTTTTTAGTGTGTAGGAAGGCTGTTGTTAATTTGGCTTTTTTGTAGATTAGTAGAAGGAAACCTGATAATAATAGCTGGGGTTTGGCAAATTGTTAAGGGGGAACTCGTCAGATCAGGTCGGTTGAATAGCCTCGTTGAATAAGAGATACAATGAAAAAAAAGAGGTCACATACATTCGGATTTTGAGAAGTGCTCACTACAAATGCTTCAACACTTAAAATAGGCTAGAAAGCTAATATTTAATTTTACTTTGATTTCTTCATTCAAATAATCTATTATTATTATTATTATTATTATTATTATTATTATTATTATTATACTGAGTTAATTGACTTTGTTTTCCTTGGCCTTTTTTGCCTATATATTTAATCGCACAAAATAGATGTTAAAATATTCCTTGTTCTAATAAGACCTTGCTAATGATCTGAAAAGACATACCTGTTCTAGTTAATTTGGGCTATCCGTAACTATAAGAAAATTCGATTAGGTTATGTAGAATTTGTTGGCTTATTTGAAATCATCAAGTCTTCTAACGAGTAGAATTCAGTAATTTCTGCTCTTATTTGAAGTATTATCAGGTGCGATCATTTTCATTTTCGTTGTTACATTCCCAACGTTTCAGCTGATGTAACTTCCAATCCTCTTGAGCTGCATCTTTTGTAACTTAGGAATCTTAATCCGTTCTAGTTAGCCATCATTTTTAATTTACTCACCGGATGACCCTCTCTTACAAAGTTTCTGTTTATTACTCTCACCCTCTCTAACTGTACGTTGTTTGAGCCTGGCTCTTATTTTATACAGTGTCTATCACTCTCGTTTTTGTCTTTCTCTTTCTTTATTAGCAGTCAAAAGTAATAAAACTAATTATAAAACAGAAGATTGAAGCGGTCCATTATAAAAAGGGAACATCCCATCATCATATTCGGTTTAACGGCTGTTTTACACCTTTTCCTCATTCAAACAATCTAACCTGAACCCAATAGATGAGCCAACAAATCAGATTTTCTTCTAATACTTCTATTTAATTCATACATAATATTCAGAATGAAATAAATTTCAAATGTAACTAATGTATTTATGTTTAGTCCATAGGCTGTTATAATTTTTGTAAGAAATGTTGCGCGTCTCATTTGTAAACATTAATAAACACCTGAGATGTATTGTTCTTCCGTTGTAATCAATATTTTTTTTTTACGAAGTGTAGAAATAAATATCCATGAGCAATTGTTTCTCTTGCATGATTGATGAGATACTCTTAAACCAACTGCATATTACAATATGAACAATTTGACAATTTTTGTTTTTAAAATTAATAAAACAGTGAAAATGTTTTAAAACTTCATTTTTATTCACTCATACATGAATTAATTTTTTTTTTAGACTCAATAAAAAATAAAAACGCAATATCAGATTTATATAATTGCAGGTATCACCGTTCTTCTCTGACTTCCATTTGTCCATAAGCTTAATTCCACATTCATAAAATTCCTTGGATTTTGAACTAAAAAAGGAAATTAACTCATTTTTGACTTCTTCTAGAGAGTATGGTGGGTAATGCATAATTCTCCAGACATATTTTTCTAGGATATCTTTAGTCTTTATGCAGTGTTATTATCATGATAGAATGTTGCTTTCAATCCGTGTGGAAGATATTTGTTTCATGTTACAAGTGAAATATTAACAAAAAATACCAAATTATATGCCATATCCTTTGGTATCATTTTTTTTACTAGCAATATGAGTGTAAGCATAATTTATTTGTATTCAGTCTACAGGCTCTTGTATGTATCTATTTGAGCTAACTTTTCATATCACTAATCTAAAAAGGAACATCAGGTAATTGTAGCATCATTGTGAATCATTTATTTCATAGTGTCAGATCAATAGTGGAATTATTTGATGATGTTAAATCACTTTGATCATTGTCACAAGAATTATGGTTCAAATAATTCTTGTTAGTTGAATGAATTCGGCAAAAGACATGGAAAGCTTATACAATGGAAATTGTTTAAAATTAAGTCTCCATTTAAAAATAATTGTAAATTTTGTAATGTGTTGGACAATTCTTTGTCATTTTTGGACCTCTCTACCTTAATCCATACCTGAGTTAGAGCAATTTTAGTGTTTTTGGACCGAAATGCCTAAATATGGACCCCTCCTCCCATATTTCATGAAAATTTTAACTTTAAAAAAAAATTTAAATGCATTTCTGTTGCCCATAACTTTCAAATGAGTCCTCACACAATATACAATCATTATTTCTCAAATTATGCTCAAATTACCATAAATTGCCATTCTGGGAATACTGTGTTCCAAGAAACGGTTTTCTGGTGAAAAAAATCTTACCCGCATAATAAATAGAATGCTGGTTCCAAATCTAATAAGAATAGTTATGCTCTTATCTTCAAATATTTATTTTCAGTTAGGGTATCAAAATGTGCAGACTGCTGGCTTTAGCACAATCTGTGTAAGTAAGAGATTATTCCTATGAAATTTCATGGACCAAGGTCTAACAGCCTAAAAGTAGTTAGCATATACAGACACTCATGTCTCTTTATATTAGTATGTATACAAGTAGCGTTTGTATAGCTAAGTGGATGATGTCTAATCAGTTAGTCGTATCTGATAATTTTAATTGCTGCTTGTAACTGCTGTTCTCGGTTCTTATTACTTAGCTGATACATAGTGATGCTGATGGCTTTTTAATGTAGTGAGTCCTCGGAACGCACAGGTGGCGATTTGAATGAACCCTTCCTCAGGGAAATTTTAGTGTATCTCAAAGTTTTTTGATAAACTGTACTGTTAGCCTGCAGGACCCCAAACTAACTTAAGGATCGCCTTTTTTTCAACCCCAATATGAGCATGACGAACTCGCAGCCATTATTCAAAGAAATGTCATCAGAACAAAATTAAAAGATATTTTCAAAACAAAAGGATTTAACTTGTCAATTTCCATGAAATGTTTCTAACGAGAGAAAAGAAGGAATACATTTTTTATCGCAATAATTAAAGCTTCTGATCTACAATGGCTTCGGTGTAACGACCGTGCCATGATCAGGTGGATTTGCGGATGTACTGATTGAAAGGATCCTTCAACCGTTTTTCATCAGATATTGGTGAGATTATGGATGCCTTACGTGCTCGGCGCCTCATGTGGTTTGGCCATCTACAGCATGCCCCCACTTGCATCATCAACTCCATAATACGCCTGGATATCTCAGGCACTAGGGAGACCTGACTTAAATGTATAAGTGATTTGACTGCATGCAACATGACTTATATCAACCCTTTAGATCAGACCGCATGGAAAGCAGGTGTAAGACGTTGTCTGGTGTTGCTTACCCTGGAGTCTGGGGTACTCACAGCACCTTAAATACTCAAACCTGGTGGTGGTGGTGGTGGAAGATTAGGAATGTGATTTTTTTTTTTTTTTTTTTTTTTTGAAAGGTCACAAAATTTCATACCACCAACCCATGATGATATTGAGGTTTCCTCAGGGATGCAGGAAGTGTATACCAAGCCGCATCTTTCTACATAAGTTTTATTTGTCCTTAATGTTTTGTTGTAAAATATAGTTTTGTATTTCTAAGAATACCAAATCTCTTTAAATATTAATTTTGTAACTTTTAACTAGCCTTTCTTTGCTTATTCCGGTGTTGTTCCAGTCATCCTGCACTTGTCACTTGACTAAAGCAATGCCAATTCAGGAGAGGTGCGGGTGGTGATTATGCAGCCCTTGCTTCACCACAGATTTCTTGTGTAGGTACACTTACAGGGAGTATCCCTGGTCCCTCAGGACTGAAAGGAGACCGTATATATGTAAATCAGTTTAAACATCCAGTGTGGTATCGGTATATTTGAATATATCACTTGCGTGCTTATCTCTAAATTGGACAATAAAATTGTGCCAGAATGTTCACTTTTTAGTTTGACAGAATTGACAACGAAAAGAAAACTGAAAAAGTCACACTGTTTATTATATGCAGATAACAAAGTATTTTTGCATTTAATCTGAAATCCTTTTTTGTAGTTTCTCTTCTTTCACTGTAAATAATCACATGTTAGAGTTGACATGTGCTGACATTCACTTGACTTTTTAGCTCTATCATCAATTGTTACTTTGTGTCTACAACCAGAAAATTAGGACAGATAACATTCCCCTGTTCCTATAAGGTCAGGGAAATCACACTGAAAAGAAAGGGAAAAAAAACACTACTCTCACCACAAGTAAAATGCGTTCATTTCCCTCTATTTCTCCGTGCATTATTTTGATTTCATCACTTACAGCATTTCCAAATTTACACATGCATATACATATACTTTCCTAAAAGAATTGAATGCTCTAGGCAGTCAGTAATGCAAATGTAAACATAAGCATTATAATTCCCTTTGTAATGAGGAAAGAGGTCTCGACTGCTGACCAAAAAAGCGGGTTTTTAATATCGGCTTCAAACACTTGTGTCTAGCCACACTGAGTAGCTGTGATTCAGCGAAACAACTGTCTGTAACTAACTTTATATATATATATATATATATATATAGATAGATAGATATAAACTTGGAAGATTACAAAAATTATGTAATCATGTTCAAAAAATTAATCATCAATTAAAATTTACTGAAACATGAATTTTTAAATTCTTTTGAGTCAATTGGTTAATGAAGGCAAGAGGAGAATGTCTCTGATCAATTCTTCTGCTTGACAGTGAGCGGCATGACCAAACCATTGAAGACGTTGCAGCAGCACAGGAGAGTGATCGCAGGTTCAGTTTGGTTACTGATACTCAAATCGATTCAACGGCACTTTAGGATGCTACAAAATGTCGTATGCTTCAACTTCCATTAGTCAGCAATTCTCATTGGTCAGGTTTCAAGAGCCAAAGAAGGGGATTGTCTGCACTGTCACCTGGTTGATACACTCTTTGGTGGCCAATGAAATTAATCACAAAGGCATCGCCGCAACCGCGTGAAAGCAGATTTTGCAGCACCGCTAATAATAGGAAATCTCTTCTCTTGCTACTTGTTCTCAGATTTTATCATCCTCAATCTAATGTTGGCTTCCCAAATACAAATGTAAAGAAACTCCTTAACCTTTGACAAATTTGCCATGAAATACATTTAAGAATGCACATTGATGTAAGATTTTTCATCATCTTTGCTGTGATTACTGTGTTTTTGGGAAAAGCACTGTAATTACATGTATTCACAGCCACATAAATGGAGGGTACGGCCAACATGACAGTTTAAACGAAATACGAAGGCAGAGTTCATTTTGTAGTTGAGTGACTTATTTCCTCTTTTTTAATACTTTTCTTACCTTTAACTCTACTTGACTTATTTGTTTGTAAGTAGTCAAATAGTGAGACAATAGTGAAAGAAACAAATAGTTGGTAATTATTATAAACAATTTAGTTATTCAACACATTTTTAGTAGTTGTAAACTGAATTGTAACTATTATTCATCAACAAATCGTTATATTCTACTGAAAGTTTAATTTAAACATAATTTGACTTAAATTATATTGAAATCAAAACTTCAAATCCACAAGAATTCTGAAATAGCTTGTTTTAATAAATGTTTGTTTTCTCTTGGAAATGAAACATCTTAGTGTTTTAGCGAATGTACTTTTTACTAGCTAAATCGACTATCCTTACTACAGGCAGTGTTAGTGTGGTTTAAAGGAATATGGACCCGAACTTCACTTACCTTGTGGAAGAAACTATCATAGCAAAAATAGTCTTCTTTTAATGAATAATCTAGAAAAATAAGCGGACATGGCTTGGGGAAATAAGGAATTATGGGAAGAGAGAGAGAGAGAGAGTATAAAACCCAAGGAAAGAGTTTTTTTTTTGTTTTGTCTTTTTTGCATTTAACAATCGTTAAAAGGAGAAAGAAGATTGATGATTATTGAGAACACACAAAATATAACGTAAAATATGTTGCTTATTTCTTGGTCGGGTTCAGTCACTTACGTCTGGCAGGAGAGGGGGGGGGCAATTGGCTCTGTCCACTACATGTTTAAATCAACATTATTCTTATTCAAATAATGTAAGTATTGTTTAATAACAATTTAATTCAACCGTTTCTGTTTTCATGCTCACGAATAATTTGTAGTAAGAAAGAATAAGACTACAATCTGGATATAAACAAATGGTGGCTAATGGCAATAAGACGTAAAATTAAATAAAATGATTATCTAATGCTCATTTTTAAAAATATATACATTTAGAAGCAAACATTTAGCTTGATTATTGATTTAAAATTTAAATACACTAATATTTTTTTGTTTGGTTACCAATACAACTGAATTTAGAGAAGGCAGAATTAATTTCTTACTAATTGAAAGGTAAATTGTATTATATTTAAATGCAATATTATATTATACTAACTGTACTGCTGACCCGGGTTTACCCAGGGTCAATTACATTCAAATTTGTTTTGTAAATATTTTTTATGTTTTATAAGAAGTGCTAACTCTTACGAAACGGATAAGAGTTATTCCCCATAGCTGATTTAAAAAAAAAAATTTTATGTGATTATTTAAGAGTGGCTCCATATTTGCAAACTGCCAAAGCAGACTATTTTTGTTTTAAATAAATTATAGCGATTGTAGCAAAGTATGTTATTTTATTGCCAATAACATGGTACCTCATCAGAATCAAAGAATTAAATGCTATTAAAGATACCAACTTCTAAAATTTGTTCAACATAATTATATATATTAGATCAAAGTGTTTTATTGGGGAAACAAGTTTTTCATTAAAAACAAGTTGAATATCTAACTAGCTGATCAATATAAAAATTATTACTTAAAATTAAAGTGGATACTAAACCACGGTTAATTTGAAATTATCTCTAAGCCATGAGAATTTTTTTTCTAGTGCTTTTAGGATTAAATGTCAGTTGAAGTTTATAGCAGTTATTTGAATTCTTTAAATAATTGTATTTCTATACTATGCAATCACACCCACTAATATCGTTTGCAAACCCATGTATATTTGTGTGTCGGGGGGGGGGGATTTTTAGTTTTGATTCATCTCATTACAATCATCATCATCATGCAACAACAATCATCATCATCATTGGAAACTTTAAAGCCCATCCTAAGTAATGAAAAAGTTTACACCTTAGACAAAACCCAACTTCAATTGTGTATTCCAACTATGGCCGGTTTGACACAAAGTTGGTTTAAAGTGGTTTCATCTCGGAATATCCAAAGTCTGCAGAATAGTGGCCAACACTCTTGGCATTTTACCAATGGGGTAGGTGAGATTGTGTCATCAGCAAAAGTGGGTAGGAGTCTTTTTTCTTTCTTTTTTTTTTTTTTAAGCTGTTTGACTCCCCACCTCTGGGCTACAGATATTGATCCTGGCCCTCTCTATCTAGTTAAAGACCTGGTACCTCAAGAGGAGCAGAATCTAATTTTAGTTATTTGTTGAGTCCAATGTTGCAAATCTCAAATACTATGACGTAAGGATTTTAAATCATTATTTGAACAACATGATGAGTTATTATTTAAATACTTCAAACAGTTGGCCTTATCTTTGTTGTCGTATTCATAAGCTTCTGGTCATTGTACTCTTCCGGCCTTCAAGTACCATTTGATGAAATCTGAATTTTAAATTACCCTTTTATAAGGTAGGCGTTCACATTCAGCTTTTTATGCGTTTGAATATCTCTTATCAGTTCAATTATTTTTCCTAGTAATATTGCTCAAGCTGGATTCATGGCTTAGTAAATTAGAACTTTTGGTTGAAAAGCTATTCTGCATGAATCCCTGTCATAGGTTCAATCCCTGGACCCAGCTTCAGTAACATTATTCGACCCTCATGGTTGTTTGAAATTTGGACAGATATGACCCCATTCCACCCTTTATTTAGCTATAATAGTAACTTTCAATCAATTATTACAATGGATATTGTTTTGCCATTAAATAATCCAAAAGGGTTGATGTGCCGCAAAATAAATAAAACTACACTCATATAAATACACTCGACTAACCCAACAATTAGCTAAATCCCATCCATTCACTGTAGAGGTCCCCAGATGCTGGCGAGCCTTCTACTCCAATAGCTTCTTTCCTTTAGCTGCCGGATTTTGGAACTCCCTCCCTGTTTCCCCGACCGTACTAACATGCATAAATTTAAAACTAATGTGAACAAGCATCTAGGTCCACAGCTCCCAATTTAAGATGCCCCCCCCCCCCCCCCCCCATCTACAGTAGCAACTTGCCTTGTCTAGGGTGAACTAAGTTAAAAAAAAAAAAAAAAAAAAAAAAAAAGAAAGAAAATCGTAAACTATAGATGCAAGACAATGTACGTTATGGTATGGTTGAGTGGGGTTCTTCAATTTTTTATCAGTAAATGTATGAGTAAATCGATTGGTGGCCATGCGTTTTGGATGTAACACATCAATGGGTTTTGTGGCGTTTCTGTTGTGCTCAACAGTCCACAGACAAACTGTTGTCTTGATATTGATACACGAATGATGAACTGCATCTCTATATCCAATGGAGATATTTTCTGAACAAAGGGGAAATTGTTTTGGAGGACAAACAACTGAATAATTTTGCGTATCAGTGAATCTGCAAGGAGAATGGCAACAAACAAGTATAGAAGGACAGTCGGTTCCATTGTAAGTTATCTTTGGTACCCAATAACACTGCATTCATATTTTAGGCTCACTTTGCCGTCTTTTTCTTGGGAGGGGGAATTAAAACAGCAAAAATGTATTAAACTAAAATATTTAAATTTATTTTTTATTTTTTAATTGTTAGTGCTCTTCCTCTATTTTGCTCCAGCTCTTGCAGAGTACATCACTTTATTTGGTGGAATTTGTTCAGTTCTTTTGAGTCTAGAAATTTTTATTCTTTATTTATTTATTTATCATCATCATTATTAATAATAGTAGTAGTAGTATTACCACCATGAGTAGTAACTATAGTTGTATTAAAATGTTGACCCCCCCCCCCCCATCTCCGCCAAGGGTGCTTCATATAGAAGACTTTGTGCAATATTATCATAGTTTCCTAAAATTTAAAAAAACTGTTTGAAAAAAAAAAAAAATTTAGTAATCATTTTAGGATGTTGTACTATGCATCATATACACATTGTAAAATATAGGCCATTGAGTTGGCAATGTGTTTTAATTTAAAAAAAAGTATTTTTACTGTATATATATATATATATATATATTAATAATAATAATCCAGGTAAAACATCCACAGGGTAGTAATCCAAAGAATTTCAACCGGATTTATAAAAAAGTGCTCAATATCAAATAGAGCTTTTATATATGATTATTCTTATTTACACAGACATGTACAAAATATGATCTAAGGTTAAGATCGGATTCTAACTCTGCCTGATGAGATCTCAGTTTATAATAGCTGTTGATCGATAACATCGACATGCCAGTGTCGCAGATTTTGTACATGTCTGTGTAAATACGAATAATATATATATATATATATATATATATATATATATATATATATATATATATACACACACTCTCTAGTGTATATGAAAGATAAGAATAAAAAATTGTAAAGATACAATATTTATTAGAACATCAAAAGTTCAAAGCAAGGAGCTTCATAGCCTTAATCCATGGATTTTCAAAGATAAACTTTCATCAGAGGATAGAGAAAAAAAACGACAATGTAATTGTAAATATAAATATTATTGGCAGCATTTAACTTTAAAAATTTTACATAAAATAAAATAAAAACCAAAAGATGAGTCTTTTGTTGAGGTGAGAACGTAGAGTCAGGGTGGACGCCATAAAAACACACGTAAAAATAAAACAGCTGTTATATTGGAAATGAATGTTTGAAAAAATAATTGTTTAGGAATCTAAATTTTGTTGTGAAGAAGCTGATTTGCTTTAAACTTTTGATGTTCTAATAAATATTGTATCTTTACAATTTTTTATTCTCATCTTTCATTTGTAGAATTGATTGCTCTATTCAATATATTGAGCTTTATATTATCACGATAGATTATTATTAAACGATAATTCAACTATATTTAATTTAATTCAACATTTAAATATTATATATATATATATATATATATATAATTAGTAATCTAGGTAAGATTTTTATCTACAAGGTAAAAATCCAGATAATCTTCAGTGTTTATATAATAGAGCTATTTATTTATTTATTTATTTATAGTAAAAAGTTTTATTTATACAAACATAACATGGCTACACATTTTGGAACATGTTTCATCATCATCATATTTGCTTTAATATCCATTTTATGTGTTGGATGGTTTTTAGAAAATTGACTTCCAAACTTATCTCTGGTCAGGTTTCTTTGGAAGTTAGTTCCTTAACTGAGGCAAAATTTTAATAGGCTGGATACCAACCCACTGAGGTGATATGACCAGTGATTTTTATCGAGACACCATCTCTAGGTGATTGCCCACCAATGCTAAAGAGTGCTTTACCTGTCATTTCAGTCATAGTTATAATTAGCTCGACTTCCTCAGCTGAAATGTGTAGGCATGCTATGTTTGTATAAATAAAACTGTTTACTATATATATATATATATATATATATATATATATATATATATGAATTAAGGTTTCAGATTTTTAGATGAAGATTGATGATTTGTATTTTTTGGACTACTGTTCTCATCTTGGAAGGTTGGAGATTACATCGTCTGAAACGTGAGAATAGCAAACAGTAGTCCCAATAATACATCTGAACTAATTATTTAACTCTTATGTATGACAAGTTAAAAGTGTTAATTTACTTTTTGCTAAAAAATTGTTTAAATATTTGAACTGTTCGTGCTCGACTCTGTTTTCTTTTTTTTCTCTCAAGTGCTTATTATTGTTGGCTGACTCTTCTAACTCGCTACTGAGCATCTGCTCTTAATAAGTGCTACGAGCTGCTGCTGCTACTTATTGTTAGTAGTTCAACAAGCTCCTTGTGATGATTTGCTTTATAAAAACATTTTGGTCATTGATGATACAAATTTCAATACTTAACCTTCTTAGTTTTCCTTAACAAATCGGCTTTAGTAGTTATTTATGGAGTGAGTATCAAGATCACACAGATTTGACGTTTTGTTTTCTTTTGTCTTTTGTTGGCCACAATTTGTTACAATTTACAACTGTTCCAAGAATAACTGATGAGGCATATGTCTCAGCGTTGCTCGGGAAAATTATAATCTGCAAAAGTAAATTGACCAGAAAGGATCAAAGTATATCATCTTAATCTGTTCTGTCCTCGGTCAGTGAAAAGGAAATTCACAGAGCAACCCTTTTGGGGAGCTGAATTTTCCCCACATTAAAAAACGATCTTGTGTCTAACTCTGCCTTCATAGAGAGGCAAGTAAATACAAACTCTTTTCTCCACAAATGCTAAGCCTTTATCCACACACACAAAGAAATTACTTACTGTGGGAGGTACTCATTGAGTTCTTTGCTTTGTCGTAGGATGCATGTGTGTGTTTTGGGTGGGGAGGGGGGTAGAGTGCTTTGGTTTTAAATTACAAAATATTACAAAAGAATGAAATGGCTGACTAGTGTATGAATGAACCGAAATGCATTAGGGTGGAATTTAATTTTGTAATGAAATTAATGGGAGAGGGAATACTCACCGACTCTTTTTGCTTTGCGACAGCTGTGCACGGTTTGTGTATTTTTCGACTCTTTTTGCCCAAAATGCTAATTTTCTAGCCACAATCTGAAAACTATGCCTAAATAAAACTCAATAATAACAAAATGAAAACATTAATTGAATTAAAGACTAATAACTAATAGTGAATTAATGAGATGCCATTTTTCAAATCGATATGCAAATTAGTTGGCCAGAGATATGCTCAGTATATATTAGGAAGCAGAATTTCTTTGATTTTGTATATGGGATTAGGATTTTAATGCCACTGTCAGTGCAATAGACTGCCCAACTTTATAGAGATTTATTTCCAATTACACCAAGTTTATATAATTATATGAAGATCAAATGTGTAATTTTTTTTTTTTATGTACTAACCAAGTCAAGGTCCAAAGGCCACTCGAGGATAAGGGTTCATGAGCTTATCAAGTTGACGGTGAGATAACACTGAGGATTGGAATTTTATTATTAAGAGGACGACTCAACAAGAATTTAACATTAAACTTGAAAACGACTGTTGTAATCAGCTGGAAAGCATCCCAGTGGTATGGGAGTTCCACAGACGGCCAGTACTTCATCTTTGGATGTACATGTAAAGGATTGTGTCAGAAGTGAGATACTTTCTTGAATGGTAGAATATCTCCTATTTATACAAAATATAATTTTAAGAATATTGTAGTATTATATCTAAATTATAGATGTTTGTACTTACATTCAGTTTTTAATTTAGATCTTTATCGTCTCCAAAGCTGCTAAATTACTACAATAATCAAGTTTGCTTGAAGCATTGATCTAGAAAGTTGTTTTTTTTATCTACATTTATTTTGAATGCAATTTAACATTTTTTAAACTCTTCTCAAAATAGATGTGTGTGCATGATATTGCTTCTGTTACATATTTATTTTAATTGTCAGTAAATCTGCACATGTGTATAAACTAGTAGAAAAAGATTAACATTGTTTCATCTATTCATAAGTGAGTGTCTACATACACGTACACATTTTCTCTTTAAAAAAAAACTGTTCTCAGTGATTTACTTGTATATATTTACAAGGTTTGACCCGTTTCTCTCTAAGGTCATTACTCATTATGTTAAAATGTTGGTTTCTATTTGGTTAAAGTCATTCTAAACTGGCAATAATTGTTTCATGTACTTTTTGTTTACTTGAATAAATATTCGATTTTAAATTCGTTTTATTTGTCTGAGTATAATCGAGTTTTTACTGGAAAGTGCAGCAAATTCTATTAAGCACAGTTAATTCTTTTCTAAGAATCCTCAGTTGATCCCTCCCCAATTCAAAAACAGAACACAAAAATAAAAACAAATAAAAAAGCAAATCCAGTACAGATAAATGTTTCTGTAAATGTGAGAAAGAATTTATTTTTTATTTTTCTATCGGCAACTTTCCAAGTCTCCCCCCCCCCCCTTCATCTGCAGCCGGTGTTGCCAACATCTTCAGCGTTTTACTTGTCAGCAGTCCAAACTCCAGTACAGCATAATTCGCTAGGTTCCTAGTTTTCAGGATTGAAAATTCTGCCTCCACAAATGGAAATGGAATTCTTCATTTATAACTTAAGCTGTTTTTTCTGTTTTTCTTTCCCTTACACAATTTTATTTTGCACAATTCTGCATCTTATCTTTTACACTTTAATTTATATATATATATATATATATATATATATATATATGATAAAATTTTCTGTCTGGAATCTTTTTATTGCATTAGATTTAAAGTGCATGTAGAATTCTTAAGATTTATTGCAAGCATTATGACTTTGGATTTTGTCATTTAAATTTCTGTATTTGTTCCTGCATGTGAGGTTTTAGTTGTTTGTTTATGGCAAATAAACCCTTTTTAAGCGTTGATTTAATACCAAAATACAATTTGATTTATTTTATACAATACATTGAATGCAAGCATCAATCAGGTCGAAATTTCTTCTCAGTTTCTCCCAACTCGTTCTCTCCAACTGTCTGTCAGCCGTTGCTGTTAGCGGGTCTTCCCGATGACATCCAGACTTTTCTGAGAGTTGGTCAGTGTAGGTATTACGAGGTCTTCCTACTGATCTTTTGCTGCACAATGGATTCCATAGAAGGGTGCCACTCATAAGTTCTGACTCCTCCAGAAGCTGAAGTTTTCTCTTTCTTAACGAATATGAGATAGGAGAAAGGTGCCCATATAGGCATTTATTGGTTGGGTGTTCCTCCATCTTTGTATGTTCCATCAAGTGATGCTTTTTGCTGTTTCGTCAGTGTCCAAGCTATTGAGCTGTAAAGCTAAACACATTCCACCGTGGCCCTGAAAAGGTCCCTCTTAAGTTTGTCAGGAAGGGAGGACTTCCAGATGATGCAGTCTGCCAAGGACACCCCAGACTTTCCCCAAGAGTATTAGTGTGTAATTGAATCCAGCCTAGCCAATTCCATATGTCACAATCATATCTATTTCACCAATCATGCATACTCTGAACTTAAATGAACTTTTGCTACATTTGAATCATTCAATAATGCAGTATCATAGAAAATAAAGATTTTTTTTATTATTATTGATTTTTTTCCCCTCACAATTTGTGAACAAATTATTTAAACATTCAAAATAGATAGATTTTTGAAAAATTTACTGAAGAAAAAAATTTAATTTTAATCTTTTAACAAAATTGGAATGTTGTATTAAGCCAGGCTTTTTTTTTCTTTCTCTTTTTTAAACGTTTTCTAAATTTCCATTACTTATTCAGAAGGTTTCTTGGTTTTTAATTTCACCAACCGAATATATGAAATGTACATTTCCTAGGAAAAAGAAATAATTTTCACTATTTACTTGCCTTCCAACGAGGACAGAGTTAGACGCAAGGATATATATTTTTTTTAATCCACCTCATCAAAAAAAGGGGGACTCTGGATAGGAATAAAACTATTTCTGTAGTTCTGTTCGCACTCCCTTGCAAATGAGGGCTCTTCAGGTGACAGGCAATACATCCATTATTCCCCTTTCGAAAGGAGATAATGCCTGAGAGGTTGATCTCCTAAGACCGAAATAGTTAAAAGTGAAAGAAAGAATAACTTATGATTACCTCATCCACGTTTTCCTATAGAAATGTTTAAGTTAAATAGGAAAGAATTTAGAATTTGATTGCTGTTGTGTAGATTTAAATGCCAGGTCACCCATTGTGCTCAAGTTAAATTGTTTCAATCAGGAAAAAGTGAGTTTGCAGCAAAGCCAGTTAGATATAAATAAAGTAAAGACAAAATCCAAAATTTGCTTCTTTTTTTTTCTCTTCTTTCTTCCCCCCCCCCCTTCTCTCTTCCCCTCTCTCCCCCTTCTCTCTTCCCCTCTCTCCCCCTTCTCTCTTCCCCTCTCCCCCCCTTCTCTCTTCCCCTCTCCCCCCCTTCTCTCTCTCTCCCCCTTCTCTCTCTCTCCCCCTTCTCTCTCTCTCTCCCCCTTCTCTCTCTCTCTCCCCCTTCTCTCTCTCTCTCCCCCTTCTCTCTCTCTCTCCCCCTTCTCTCTCTCCCCCTTCTCTCTCTCTCTCCCCCTTCTCTCTCTCTCCCCCTTCTCTCTCTCTCTCCCCCTTCTCTCTCTCTCTCCCCCTTCTCTCTCTCTCCCCCTTCTCTCTCTCTCCCCCTTCTCTCTCTCTCTCCCCCTTCTCTCTCTCTCTCCCCCTTCTCTCTCTCTCTCTCCCCCTTCTCTCTCTCTCCCCCTTCTCTCTCTCTCCCCCTTCTCTCTCTCTCCCCCTTCTCTCTCTCTCCCCCTTCTCTCTCTCTCCCCCCTTCTCTCTCTCTCTCCCCCCTTCTCTCTCTCTCCCCCCTTCTCTCTCTCTCCCCCCTTCTCTCTCTCTCCCCCCTTCTCTCTCTCCCCCCCCTTCTCTCTCTCTCCCCCCTTCTCTCTCTCTCCCCCCTTCTCTCTCTCTCCCCCCTTCTCTCTCTCTCCCCCCTTCTCTCTCTCTCTCTCTCCCCCTTCTCTCTCTCTCTCCCCCTTCTCTCTCTCTCTCTCTCCCCCTTCTCTCTCTCTCTCTCTCTCCCCCTTCTCTCTCTCTCTCTCTCTCCCCCTTCTCTCTCTCTCTCTCTCTCCCCCTTCTCTCTCTCTCTCTCCCCCTTCTCTCTCTCTCTCTCCCCCTTCTCTCTCTCTCTCTCCCCCTTCTCTCTCTCTCTCTCCCCCTTCTCTCTCTCTCTCTCCCCCTTCTCTCTCTCTCTCTCTCCCCCTTCTCTCTCTCTCTCTCTCCCCCTTCTCTCTCTCTCTCTCTCCCCCTTCTCTCTCTCTCTCTCCCCCTTCTCTCTCTCTCTCCCCCTTCTCTCTCTCTCTCTCCCCCTTCTCTCTCTCTCTCCCCCTTCTCTCTCTCTCTCCCCCTTCTCTCTCTCTCTCCCCCTTCTCTCTCTCTCTCCCCCTTCTCTCTCTCTCTCCCTCCCCCTTCTCCCTCTCTCTCCCCCTTCTCCCTCACTCTCTCTCTCCCCCTCTCTCTCTCCCCTTCTCTCTCTCTCCCCCTTCTCCCTCTCTCTCTCTCCCTCCTTCTCCCTCTCTCTCTCCCCCTTCTCTCTCCTCCTCCCTCCCCCGGATTAAATAGTATTATTACTTGTGCCGATATTCCCTTTTGCTTACAATGAACTACTGCACTCTTTTTATTGTTTTCTTTATTAGTACATTTAATTGCTGTCTTTTCTTTCCTTTTTGTAAGTCAGTATATTTTCTTTTAAAAAAATTACTTTTACTAATGATTCAGCAAACTTGTTCAGTTAGATTTTCATTTTGACCATTACATTTCTATCGATGCTAACAATTGAGGAATAACTTTTTTCTGTATCAATACAAACATTTTAAGGAAAGTCTGTCATTGTATTTAGAGTGACATGTTAAAACCTTTTGTTACTTTTACCAAGTAAGGACGATGGATTTCATGAGAAGGTAGAAACAGTTGACCACATAATTGTTTTTATTGACACAATATTCTGAGATGGGACGGGGTTATACCCTTCGAGACGCAATGAAACATTACCCCGCACTATCACCAGTGAAACATGCTGCTACTCTAACCGAGACGCAATCCACTAATCATCCGATAGAACACAATTGAACAAGGGCCGACAATCATCTTGCATTAGACTGTAATCGAAGGCAACCCGAAGACTCCTCATTAGCTACTACACCGAAGTGGAGGGAAGGTTGCCACTCTTTTCCCAGGATTACTCCACTTACCCTTGATCCTCACTTTATAACGTTGAGTGTTTAGCAAGGGGTCATCAAGTACCATTTTTATGAGTCTTTGGTATGACTTGGGCGAGGATTGAACTCCGGTCTCCCAGCCCATTAGCAAACGCTCTAACCATTATGCCAAAGACTCAAGCCAAATAAAAAGCTAAACATATATATTCACTGGATTCTTTATAAACATTATGCGATACAATTCTCTTTTACTAATGAGTGATCACTTCTCAAGGTCAAAAGCCACTCGAGGATAAGAGTTAATGAGGTGGATGGAATGTCAGTTGTTTGATGAAGAATATTATGAAAGGATTAAAAATGATGAATGGAGATGGTTTATTTGAAGACGACCATGTTGTAGTTTGCATGGAAGCATTCGCTTGGTAATACGTTCCACAGACATTAAGTTTCTTGGGAAGAAACATTGTTCATGAAATTATAAAATAATTAAAACTGATATGAACAATAGTAGAATTTCAAGGTGTTCCAATATTATGAGACTTTAGTTCATACTGATCGAACCATAAATGCTAACTACTGAGGACTGAATGACTATTTAGGCAAGAGATACCTCCCCTCCCCCGGAAGCCTACCATTTTGAAATTCAAACAAATGTTTTTTCTCATCCTATGTAGACCTTTTGTAAATGTGTTCGCTGTGTTCTTTCTGTGCTTTCCCTTGAATGCATAACATTCACATGTAGACACAGGTTTACATGTACAAAAACATTTTGAGAAGTGAATGAATTTCTTCCTAAAAGGAATCTATCAATCTATTGCTGTAAAAATTGAATACAAATCCTTGCACAGCTATTTGAATAATCCGAGGCTGACAATTTAAACAAACTGAAACTGTCTTCGAGTGGAATAATGCTCAAAGACTTGCGCACCATTCTAAAAGAGAATGGCTGACGAGTGTATCTTACAACTGGCCAATTTTACTGGAATTTGATTCCTGTTAGTTTCATAGAAATGAACACTTTTTAATTATTGTCAGCAACCTAATTTTGTTGTATGTTCTTATACTTAAAATGAGGGAGGGGGTTCATGACTAGAGCTTCATAGTGTGATCGGATTCATTGCTTCTTGAGTCGAACCTTTTTAAAGTTTCAGTAAGCAGAGTCGGGTTAAAAATTTAAATTTTTGCATCATTATGAAGTAATGGTCATCTTTTTGTAAATTCTTTCTTTTGAATAACTTTTAATGCATATTTCACATAGGAATTTCAAGGATTAAATATTAAAATCTATCACAAATACAATTTAAAAAATTTTTTTTTTATAGCCCAAACCAATATTATTCTTATATGACTGATAAAACAGATTTAATTATTTACCTTTTAAGAAATCTATTAACATCAATTAAATGGGGGGGGGGTCTTTACTTTATATATAAGAAAGATAAATGTCTGTACAAAACATGTTACCTTTTAAAAAAGCAATGTTTACTCTAAAAATATACTATAAGAATTCATAATACCTTAATAACCCTCCCACATGACAAAATATATGGACTTAGATTAAGTAGAAAATATGTTACGATGACAAAATTATATACTAATTGAGTCAGTGAATGTGTCTACTTAAGTTTTATTATGTGATGACCAACCGTACTCATATCCCACAATCGGTCATATGCCACATTTTGTTTGTATGTTTTCTTTGTGTATGCAAATAAATATTAACAATACTTGAGTTTTTGTAAGCTTATCAAGTCTCTTATCTATGATATCATCTCCTTCCATATGATAACGATAATTCTAAGCAGGATGTTATGATTCATAAACCCATATTAATTAAAGAAAATGAGAAGCAAAAGGTAGTCAACTCCAAAGTTATGTCGGCGTGTTCACATAGTTTTCTGATTAAGTAGACTCAAAGCTTTTCAGTGTCTATCTCTAGAAATGGCTCTCACATCCAGCGTTTCTTGCAACAGAAATTTCCACTACTCAAACTCATTTAGTTCTTATTAGGGTTGTCAGAGGATTTTTTTATTCTTTGAAACAATAGGATTTACGTTATTTATACATTTCATAGGAAGATGTCTAAAATTATATAAAAAAAAAAAATGACATTGATTTTTTATAGCTTAATGTTTTACTATTCAAGTTTTTTTTTCCTTTCTTTCTCTCCTTTTGTGTTTTGTATTAGTCTTCCAGTTAACCATGAACTCCTTTGATCTCCCCCTCCCTTTCTCCTGACCAAATTTTGATCTAGCTGTGTGTGTGTCTCTATCTCTTTCTATCTATCTCTTTCTATCTATCTATCTATCTATCTATCTATCTATCTATCTATCTATCTATCTATCTATCTATCTATCTATCTCTCTATCTCTCTCTCTCGTTACCTTTACTAATGGTTTTATAGGACAAAAACATTGGGGTGGGGAAGTTGATTTGCACATTGGTTACAGAATATCAATATTGCATTAAGCCGTTAAAAGCTATTGGATGTATTTATACAGACAATTTTAAAAGATTAAGTTCTGAAAATTTTAATGGTAAACTTAGTCTCATCAAAGATGGAAGTATTTTCTCTTTAGTTAATAAATGTAACAGTATTCATGTGCATACAAAGATTAAAATAAAACAAGCAAACACAAAGGACATTTTTTACACTAATATTTCAAGTTCTAAATGGTTTATCAGATTTTTACAAAGGACAAAAAAATATTTGCAACAGGAATCATTAAAACTAATTTTATTTTTTCTTTTTGAATCTTTTGGGAATAGTTAGTTGTTGGAAAGTTTACCATATACTATTCAAACTGAAATTATTTAGTTTTTAGATATTGCATAAATTGATTCATCTAAACAATGAAATAGTTTGCAAAATTGTTTCACTAATTGTAGACTCACTACTGTTGAATCAGTTGCGCAAATGTTCGATGCCAACTTCTGAAATTTAAAAAAGTCTGAGTTAGGTCATAAGTAATCTCATTCCACTAGTAATACTTGACAATGCATGAGATATTATTGATAGCATTTTGATTCTAAAGAGTACTGGCTTGTTTTTCAAACCTGTGAATCCAACTTTTGTTTAATGAATGAAATTGAAATTCAATTTCCATAAATTACATAAGATTACAGAAAAAAATAAAAAAATAAAACTAAACAATATCGTAATTTGAAATGTCTTAGTTCATAAGCTCGATTGGGAAAGTACGAAATGGTGATGCTATTGAATACATAAACCAGACTCTCTCCCCCCTCTCTTTCTCTTTCTCTCTCTCAAAGAGAGAGAAAGAAAGCAAAAAGGACGAATCAAGACTTTCCTTACCTCTTTTTCACCGGTGAGATCTGAAAAATTATCTGTACCGGATGATTTGGGTAGCAGTATTAGGACTTCTGACTGTGAGAGTCAGACTCCTCCACCTTTCTTTATTTATGACTAATAAAAGATAAAATATTGATCAGGATTAAATATATAAATCAATGAAATCGATTAAAAATAAAATTGTTTTTTATAACGCAGATCCATATTTGTCGTAAATCATCGACAAAACAGATTTTTTTATGTGTAGCTTGTAATAAAAAATCTATTGATCACAAAAATGGAGTGGGGGGGGGGGGATAAATATTTCTTAAAGCGTTTTTAAATTTTTGTATTTTCCTAAAATATTTTAATATTCTAACAAAGAAAAATCTGCCAAACATAGTTAACTGAAAGAGTCAGAATAGAACCAAAAGAAAGCAGATTGGAATTCCTAAGTGAAAACTACATTAAAAGTTAAAAGTGGGTGGCGATACATTGTTCATATGAGGGTGTGGGTGGGTAATTTTAGAAAGAAAATAGGGTGGGGAACCAACTGGACTTATTTATTTTTTAACCTCTGTTCAGAGAGCATTTTCGTAAATAAAATTGATTTAAAATATAGATTTTGAATCTGAAATGAATCTGATCTTTCATATGTTTACTAAGAAACAATTTAATTAATAAATATATTTTCTTTATTGTAGCACTTACAAACTGTAGGTATTCACCTCTCTCCCACCGCGGGAAGATGTGGCACAAGGTCGGAAGGTGGGAATTGAAAAGCCAGTGCACAAGAGGAAGTGCACTTTGGCCCACAAAATAATCCTAAGCTGCTCTGTCTACATTCCCCCCCAGTAGGGGGGAGCCTCAAATGATTATCAATAAACTAACCCCTTCTCAAAAGGAGATGGTAAAGCTTGGGAGGGTGGAATTTCAAAAAGTGCACAGAAACATACTTAAAAACTGTACTGACATTTATTGAAAATACTTTTTATTTCATTTTTTTTTTTTTTCATTTAATATTTACGAATTTTGAATTTCAAATTTTGATTAAAAGTAATACTGTGCTTATCACATGAGATAAACTTTGGTAGTTTGCTGTTAAGATTTGTAAGAGTTTCTTTAGTCATTATTTTTACATTCTATTATTGCTACATCTTGTATTTTATCTTTAAAAACACTGATTCTCGAAGAAGTTGGGGTTTGTCACTTTCCTCGGAGAAAGAAATTCCAATTCTTGAGAATGTGGAATTTTACCTGGGGAACAGGGAAAAAGAACTCCAAACTGTTCAAGACTCCATTCTCTACACGCGTGTGTCGATCCTGAAATATCAGCAGGGTTGGACTTTCACCTGCTAAGTCCATAAGTTGTATAAATTTTGATGCCCTTCTCTGAAAAATAATTTGAGTACGAAATAGTTTTAATAATTATACATGATTATTATTATTATTAATCATTGCAAAACTAAATTAGTTGTTCCTTTGAACTGATCGATTAATTCTATTTGCCGCATAGACGATAATTACTTCCGGTAACAATTAACAAGTATTCAGTACAAATATTTAAACAAAGCTAAATTTATTAATAATTCTCTTTTTATTTCAAACATTCTTTCTCGTGATTTTTCTCGCGTAAAACCATCAATTATTTCCCTGAATGATACAGTGTAACTTGTCACTTATTCTTCTGTTATGTTCATTTTTAAAATTCTTTTTAGCCGTGAAAAAGATCTTTCCCCTCCTTTTTCAAATTGACATTCAGTTGCTCATATAAACAACTGATGGCTGCAATTAATTTTTCATAAAACTCGGAAATTTTTTTCTTTTCTAACTTTTCAAACCTGTGAGAAGCCAGAATCTTAATTTGATAAGTTGAGAAAAATTAAAATCTGAATTTTTATGTACTTATTTATTTTAGCATATTATTTATTATTTTTGTTAATTTTATATTTAATTAAAAAAAATCAATTTTAACAAAGTAATTTTAAGTCTAGTTATTAATAATGCTTGTTTGGCATATTTTATTTTAATTTTGCTCTCTCTCTCGCAACATTATCTAAAGTTGTAGTTTCTGTCGATTCACAAATTTTTCTTAGGCTTTTGAAGCCACATATATCTTGAAACTACCGTAACCAGGGTACTTGGATCAATTGGGTTAGTGTTCGTACTGGAGATCTATAAAAAGGAAATAAGACTTGTTACTTAATTTTATTTCCAACTTGAAAATGATTAAAATAAGAATAGAAATGTTAAAGGTTTTGAGGTTTGGAACAGGGGTGCACAGGGGGGTCCTCATTGATTTACAGGAAATGCCGAATGTGCATCAATTAATGTCACTTTGTTCCCACCCAATGTCATTTATCTCCTCTCACTACTTCTCTCATCATTCACCTTTTCTCCCACCATCTAAAACATTCAAAACATGTGTGCACGGTAACAAGCATCAGTTTTAGTAGTATATAGATATTTTTTAAACTTGCTGTTCAGTGAAGCTATATAGAGAAATGAGAGGAATTTATTTAAGATTGTAGTTTTATAACATTTTACCCAGCATGTATGGGTACTTGCGCTAGTTTTATAATAACCACTGATTTAGCCCCCCCCCTCCTCTATCTGTTTACTCCATCTTAAATTCCCTCTATTTTCTCTGATACCGATGCTGATGGTGTAAGCTTCTTCTTATTATTATTATTATTATGATGATGATGATTGTAGTTGTTTTATGAGAATCAATTGCCTCCTTTTCCTCCAGGTTTTATTTTGGCAACATTTGTATTGTTTGTTAGATGGGTGTACTTTTGTAAGATTATATAGAATTTCAAATCTCTATATCCATTCTGAATTAGATTACTGTTGTGGGGGGGGGGGGACTAAAAGTGGTGCAACTTTAGTCATTTTTTTTAGTTGAGCATTCCATTTGCAATGTTTCAAAAGAACTTATTTGCCTCGGACGACATGTTGAATAATTCTGTTGACCTATGTTGTCAGTGAAATAGTTTGCAGGGTAATTACACCCTCAAACTATTTGGTAATAAAAAACCCTGGTGTATATTTATTTGTGTTTCTATTACAATTGACAATTGATTTACAATAGGGAGTTGGCTGAGTTTGGTATATTCTCTTGACAATCCTTTCTGCATTCCATTCCCTTGCTATTGGGACGAGTCTGTGTGTAGATTTACCGTTTAGTACCATTCTCTTTTTCTCTTCTCTTCTGCAAGCTTCTTGTAAATGTCATACTAGTTGCTGGTGTGTATGTAATATATATATATATATATATAGCAATGTGTGATGAGAGTATATGAAACAACTAAAAAAAAAAACATGGTTTTTAGGTAATAATTGTTTTCAACTACATTAAACTGCTTCTTCAGACGAAACTAGAATTTTGCCTTCCTGGTGGAAGTATGAAAATCATCCAGGGCTTTAAAAATGTCATCACCAATTCAGGGGAGGGGGGAGTGGGGCTTTTAACTTGGGTCACTTTATGGTAAGAATCTTCTTTTTCATCTTTTATTTTCTATTGGCACCTCTTCTGTCTTAATTTTGAAATGGTCAGTGCTCAACAGGTATATGTGAAAGAATAACCTTCCAATCTCATTGCCTACACATACATCTGCTTCTAACATGTAATGACTGACACTTATATATATATATATATACTCGCAAAAACTACCTGTCCTCCGGGCAGCAATTACTGAGACTGTCGTCTTTACAATAACTAAAGAAATAATTTTTAATTGACATTTTAGTAATTTGGAGGAAAACAACAAAATGATGATTGTTGTAGTGTTATTTGATGTATTCCAATGTGGAGAAAATTTACTGTGCATGAACATAGTCAAATTTTATTTTTAGGAAAAAACAAAACAACAAAAAGGTTAATTAAATATGGTCTTTAAGATATTAAAAGTCGAGGAATTTTATTTTGTTTCAGCATGAAAATGAAAATAAATTCCCCATTAAAAGCTGGTTATATAATGAAATGAATAAACATAAGGGTGGAAGGTCGATTGATAAACTAAACCAATTTTATATTACTGAGTAATTCGAAATAGGTACTTTGTATTTTCGCCTTTATTATAAAATACAGAAGAAAAAAAGACAATAAATATTAAAGAATAATAATTTTTTTTTTGTAATTTAGAAAGATTAGAGGATTTTTTTCTTTCTTTTCTATGACAAATGTTAAAGTTATCATCATCACTACTAAAATGTTGCCTCCTTGGCCTTTTGGCTAGGAGCAAAATGTATTATCTGTTCTGAATGTGCAGTTAGTTTTTATGTGAACGCGAAATCCTTCTAGACCGAGGTAATTTAAATTTTTTTTTTTTTTTTTGGAGGAGCTGGATTTTCTCCACGTTAAATATTGACATTGTGTCTAACTCTGCTCTTGTGGGCGGAAGTAAATAGGAACAGCAACAACAAATTTATTTAAAAAAATAATAGACGCATGTATTTAATTATTAACAGAAACCCTTTGGTAATTATTGCGTTTAATGCAAACTTTATTTTTAAAAAGTAATAATTCAAAAGTTATCAAGGTTATGTGTAAATATACGTGTGCAAAAACATTTTTTAAAAAAGCAACAAATAATGAAACAAAAGTTATGATTTTGCATTTTAAACTTAATCCATTGAATCGCTTAAAATAATATTACTACTCATAATAATTAAGAAATTAATATTAAGAAAAGTTTTTCGTATATATAACAAAATAGCAGAATCGAATTATAAGTGAATAGTACCGAATATTACTTTATTAGACAATGTTTAAAAAATAAATGTGCAAATAATGTATAGCATTGAGTGTTTAATCAGGTTTTCTGTGAATATATATACGGTATGTGAAAATATTTTAGTGTATAATTTATTTAGGTAGAGCTAAGGTGTTTTGATATGATTGTAGTTCGGATAAATGAAAAAAGCTTTTGTATTTATTCATTTAGATTATAAAATATAGTTTATCCACAGACATGTGTTTGGTAATCTCTGAGAGTGTGGCTAGACCTTGCGAGATTAAAAACCGGGATCCCAGTGATTGACGACTCGCGCTCTACCACCAAGTCACAAACCTGCTAGTAGCAGTGGGAGGTGCTGTATCGCATTATAAATGATGCCACTCATTTATATTTTTATTTTATTTACAATAATAATGCAAAGTATTCAGTTATTTTTACAGAAAAGCGTTATCATAATGCTAAGTTGAAATCATTATTTTCATCACTAGAGTGATGTCCCAATCCGGGAGCATATCAAAATCCAAAGTGTATTTAAACATTTTGGAATACTCCAGTATTTATTTCAATAGTGCTCAAGTAGAGCTATATAATATCAATAAAAAAATATTTGAGCTTACAGAAAGAGGTTACAAAAATGCAATCATGTTTCACTCGTAGATCTCACATGTTGCTATATTTATAAGGATGGAGTGTTTATTTTTGGTTGAAGAGCATATGTAGAATTAATGGTGATTGCCAGTTTTTAGGAGAATCTGATGCTCACCATGTGCTGTTGGTCCCATGTCCATGTTTTTCAAACTTAGATCTCTATCATATCTTGGATTATATGTGCAGATTGCATAGGTATCTAAAATTCTTAACTTGTAACATTGCCTGAGGAAATATAAACTTTCTAAGTACTCCAACAATGTTCATATCAATGTGTGTTTTCTGTGTGTGCATATCTACTTCTCAGAGGTTTGGGCTGATATCAAATGTTTTATGCATGCATCACTTCATTTTTCCACTAAACACTTTTGATAGCTTATAAAACGTCTTCAGACAAAAATTGGTTGGTTTTCTAAAACCTAAAAGTGTAAGTATATAAGAGGAAAATCAAAAGCGATCTGCTTTCAGGCCATTTTCTGAGATATTTTTAGCTGACTTCTTTTATCACTAAAAAACTAAGGAAAATTATATTTAATATCTAAAAATAAAATTCAATTTTGTACATTTATTCAATATAAATAATTTTGAAAATTGACTAAATCTCAAAACTATAAACATTCAATTCATAAATATAATTTTACTACAACATTCATAATTATTGATGCATAGCCTGGAGGTCATCACCAAGATGACCTCTAATTAATCATTTACTTACAGAGTTATTTAATCGTGCATTCTCCAGTCAACTAAAAATCATACATTGTCTTCTTGCACGTAACGTCCTTTGTGCGCATGTGTTGTGCCTCCAAGAACTGAGCTAATTTTGTTAGCTTCAATCAAAAGCTGTCTGACATTCTTTCCACAGAAATTATTCAATTAATTCAACAACAGGATCTTAGAAGATGAATGATTTATTTGCCATGATCGTCCAGTAAGCCGCAAAGTCAAAAGTGGGGAAAGAAAGAGACTTATATTAAGCTAAATGCTTAATTACTGAGTGTTATTTTTGATCATCTTAAAAACAGATCTTGTCTCATTCAAGCTTTCACCAAAACTGTCGAGAAAATTGCCACTCTCTCTGTTGTATGTCTAATGTCACATCCAACCAGATATTATGGACTTCATTTCTCACAAATTTTTGCTTTATAAATGAAAAGTTTAAACTCTTTGACATCTTTTCAGGAATGTTTCCTGCTTACAACATAATCCCAGATTTATGTGAGCAAATATAGTTTAACTAATATTTATATTAGTAAACATACCCACCAATATTTAACATTGGAGTTATTAATTTAAAAAAATAAAATACGGTGTGATGGATAATGATGAGGACTATGAAAACGGCTGAGCCAAATTCAAATCCCATTAGATCTATTGCTTTCACTTAAACTCTAATGCAATTTTGAATTGTGTGACCCCCCCCCCCCCTCCAAATTGTTTCTAATATGTAAGGTGCTTTGGGGCATTAAGGTAAATCTTTCTGGGTTATTTAACGGCAAATCAAGCCTTTTGGGTTGTTTAATGCCGAAGAAAAATACCCATTGGAATCAATCTACTATATTTGATTAAACAAATTATTCGATCCAAAGCTAGGGGAAATTGCCGGTTCATGCCTTTCTCAACAATACTGGCATGTAAATAATCATAATAGATCCTTATTAGGATTTGAACTTGACATAGCTGATTACATAGATCACAACTGTGTGAGAGTGAATTGTGTGTGCACTCATACAGATGCAAATCAAATGCATGTATATTCATTATTCAAGTAGTGTAACAAATTTATTTAAATTATCTAACATAATCTTGTCGGATTTTTAGAGTCAGATCCAAATAGCATTTAAGCTGACAAATCAGCCAATTTTCCGTTATTGGCAATATAATTTTCTTCACTACAATTTATTTATTTTATTACTTACTGCTAATATGAAATATTTTTATTACTTACTGCTAATATGAAATATTTTTAAATAATCACTTAAAAATAAAAATAAGCAAGGGGGCTAACTATATAAAGTACAGTCAGTATGTTTTTCGTGTTTATCTCATTGATAGCTTTTTTTCCTACAAAATCAATATTTGATTCTGATTCACCAGTTTTTGGTATTAACAATTATAATTATTAAATCATAATCGATTAATATCATTTAGAAATGCTAACTGTTTCTGTAATATTTACTGGAAGGGGATATAAACACCTAAACTTAGGATTTTACAATGCATTGGTAGTTCCTATTGCTGTATATGCAAGTGAACCATGAACTATACTGGCAAAGCATGAGAAAGCTCAATGTCTTCAAAAGGAAATATTTAAGAACTATCCTTGAAATAAGTTTGCAGATATCAGAAAGAAGCTTAATATTAACAAATCCATCAATGACAATATTCGACAAAAAAGACTTGAGTATACTTCTCCGCTATCAAACTCTAACTATGTTATAAAATAAAATAAAGATTCCAGACTAACAGCTGAAAGACTGGCACAAGACTCATAAGTGGAGGATTTTGTTCAAAAGCATTCTGTAGTATGCACATAAGTCAAGTTCAATTCAATTTACTAGAAATATGCTGATAATCAATTTTATTTTGTATTAAAAAATTTTTGCGAATTTGTTTTGAGATTTTTTTAAACTTAATAGTTTCTAAAGTAATCCGAGTATAACAATTTAAAAATGCTATATGTATATTTTTTTAATCTTGAACAATGTTTTTGTATGTAGTTATTCCAAACATCTAGAGGAAACACCCTTTTTTGTTTTTCTTTTATGAAAATGATTGTGAAAATATTTCAGAATTATTTTACATGTAAAAAAATTTTTTTTAATTTTGTTTTCCTTTTTTTTTTGTTTCTCTTAAAGTAATGTTAGTTTTTCCCCTTATTTCATTTACCGGGATAGTTTTCTTAACAAAAGATTGATAAAACAATTTATCAGACTTATATGTCAGATATGTTCTTAAATTTTTTTTATTTTCAATCGATTTAATTCTGATCGATATTTTATTTTTCATTAAACATGAATAGAGGAAGGCGGATGAGTACTTAGCCTCGCAGTCACATCTACTGTGCCTGCCACCCATAACACCAGGAAGAAATTTGCTGGCTATTAGTCTTTGTCTCCTCTGACCTACATTCAACTCTCTATGGAGAGAGAGAAAAAAAACAACAGGTGTACTTTATGTATATAACAGTGTCAAGATTTCGTAATTGCTGCCATAGGTCAATTAGGTTAGTGCGCCACTAACAAACAAAGATTGTCTGCTAAAACCTCATAATTAATTATTTTTATCCTGATTTTGTCAACAAATGAACTTATGCATTTCAAATTACAATATAAAGCAGATTGCTTACTTTTACCTTTTTTTTTGTATTTTTTTGTAATCTATGTAATTTGCGGAAATTAGGGCCACGGTTGATGCCAGCTAGCTCTACTACTTAATTATAAATATAATTATTGAATTGAACAAAACTTAAATTTTAAATATTTGTTTTAATTAGGCTTTTACTTATGATTTAATTATCGAAAAGTTTACGTTTAATTTGTTACTTCTTTTATAAGAATACAATGATGCTCCATCCACTTAAATGATTTCTTACTGTAACTTAGTTGGGTTAATATTAACTTGTACACGCTTGTTGAAAATAGTTTCAAGGTGGTGGTTCTTTGCTGAGCGATGCATTCTGGCGATAAAGAATTTGTTGTTTTTTTGTCCAAAACAAATAAATTTACAAAAAAAAAATAGAATTACCAATTTTGTAAGTGTGAAAAAAAAATTCCTTCATAACTAGAATCCATCATTCAGCATAGAATGCCCATGTTGGAAATATCTTCACCAAGCATATAAACCATTGTAAATAAGTCAGTGCCATTTTGAAATTTTCCTCAAGTTCACATTGGATATTTTTTGGCATTCAATATAATGGTTTTATGCAATAAGGTGTTTTGAAATAGAACCAAGCAGCATTTTTTTAGGATTCTCCAAAAGTTAATATTAACCAGTTGTCTGTTTTATTGTGAGGTTTTTTCTTGTGTTTCTAAAAAAAAAAAAATAATAAGTCCAAGGTATACTTAATATTTCTTCTATATTTAACATTTTTTGAAAATAGTTTAATGCTGTAATCATATATCTATGTAATTTTTATTGTTTTGTTTTTCTTTTAATATTTTTACAATATTATTTACTCAGACTTAACAAGATGTCTGTTCTGTTATAAACTTCTTGTTTACCATTTTTCGATAGATTTTTAATATTGTAACACAAACTTTTATTTTCGAACTTTAGACTAATATAAACAAATCCTTATTATTTGTTTAGTAGCAAGAAGTTAAAAGCGACTCCTCCCTTCTATTTTAAGAGCTTATAAGTGAAAACAGTAACACCCTACATTCTCTTGTTCTTGCTGAGTATATTTTCTGTGGCATTTCAGAGCTGGGTTTTTGGTAACCTGATAGATCTCTGGCATGCCTTTTTCAGCTTCCATTTTTTTTTTGTTTTCTTTCTTTTTCTTTTTTCTGCCACTGCTGCTACGGTTGGAACATTTGATAAACAGGGTCTGTATTATTTGTTAATCACCCCCTCAGTTAACCACTAACTACCCCTAAGGTTTTGGTCAGGTCTTGTTTATCTGAAAGTCAGATATTCCAAGATGATCTGTGAACGGAGAGTTGATCATATTCCATCTTCTACGGAGGATGGGATTGCTCTTTTTGTGACAACCAAAAGGTACAACATACACTAAAGCCTTGTCACTTAACACATTCTACCCAGATTGTTGTTGTTATTGCTGATATGTTTGCTTTTCTCACCTAATTACTATTTATAGTTAAAAAGGAGAGAACCGTTATTTCTTTTCAAATATTACTATTTCCCTCCCCCTCTTGTCTTAGGGAAGTTTTCATAAATTACATGGAAAACTAAAACAAAAAAAAACTTCTTGGTTTATTCTCATTAACTTTTTCTTCTCTTATTTTTAAATTCTTTTGACTTGTGAAAACTATTAAAAAAAGATAAAATAGAATCTAAACTTAAGCAAAGAGATTAATTTGTTGTTAAAACATCTTTTTCTCCATTTTTTGTTGGAGTATGGATTGTCAGTTTTAATTTAAAAACAAAATCACAAATTTTATCTGAAGAAATTATCAAATCTGTAAAACGTTATCACAGGATTGCTTCCCTGCAGACTACAACGTGCTCTTTTTCAAATCTAATTTCAACAATTCCCCGTCATAAACCGGCTTCATAAGTAATCAAATTTTGTTTATTCCATTCATTTTCAATCCTCTCATAATATTCTTAGTCATTCAACAGACAATCCATCCATTTAATTAACTTTTATTCTTAAGTGACTTTTGGGCTTGATAAGTGGTGACTCCTTAATAAAAAATGAAAAATTCTGTTATGTAAACGTTAACGACCCTGTTAGGTTTTAAATTGTTTTGTCAGTTTAACTAGAAACGATGGATATAAAACATCAAAATAACTGAACCGTTTTAGTTGTACATATGTTGCAGGGGCCGATGATGGTGACCTGCATCCATACATTGTGTAGTTTGACAGCGTTTGGTCAGGCTGATTTCTTTATGTGTCTTTGTCATCTATCTGATCAAAATGTTATAAACTGGCTCACAGGTAAGGGGCACAAAACTTCTAAAAGCATTAGATCACTTCTAATAAACACAATTAACATTCTTGGCAAATTCTCATATATTAAAAGATTGAAGAATTCAGCACCAATTAAAACAACCGTCCCTAATACAAAATTACGTTTAGTTTTTTTACACGGTTTTGCAAACTCAAATATTTATGAGTCGGGATACTTTCAGACTTTGTGATCATAACTGAATTATGTCACAAGATTTCTTTCAAATTCAAATTATCAGATTCATGTGTTCACAATTTCTCCAAAAGGAGAAAAAAAAATGAAGAAATTTAATGATTTGGGGAATTTTATCTTATTGATCTTACACAGTCTGACTTGTGTAAGTTTGTTAATATTTTTGAAAGAATTTTTAACAGATTATATTGAGAAAAATATGTTTCTTATATATAATATATATATATATATATATATATATGACATATTTTTCTCTCTATATACACACATGCACTAAAATTGTTTATGATAATATTTGTCTACTGCAAATGCCATACTAATTCTGAATTGTCATGCCCGTAAGATGGTTTTGGCACAAAAGATTGAGATTACTACTGATCAGTTGTGTATTACACTGATTATCAGTCCATTTCTTTATTACTTTCAAAGGTACCTAATACTAGATAAAAGTAGAGCAATTACTATGTATTGTTTACATCAAAATAAGTTTATTTTAAGGCATTTGGCTCCGAAGACACTATAAAGCAAAACTGTTACATTAAAATACAATGTTTTGCAAATCATTTTTTGTGAAAAATAATTGCATTGTTCATTGAAAAAAAAAAAAGGTTTTGCTATTTGATGATGTAATTTTTAACCCTGCATAAATTCACTAGTTAATGAAAAAGTGTTAGATGATGTTTATTGCATGTAATGATTAATTTAATCCATTTAAGTGTCATACATTTCAGAAAACTTATCTGTGTTATGCTGTGATGTTGATCTACCCTATTTTCGGAGTAGATGGACTCTTCCAGAGACTATGAATAGAGTTACGACGAAGTGTTGTGGCAGTCATAGCCACAGTATCTGATGCAGACTTCTGTAAATACATTCTTGTAAATATATCACTGTGTTGTCTTAATTATTATCGGCCCTTCAAGGTCACAACAATCTGGTAGATTTCCCTTTTTGTTTCCATTGAAGGGAGATCTAATTAGTGCAAGAAATGGAGTCTTTGAAATCTGAACAAATGCTGTTGTACCTGAAGACTATCAAACCATTTTAAACCCTCTTTCACTTATTCTCACTTATCCCCCCCCCTACACTTGTTGAAATGAAAGTCTAGCTTTCTATTCTGACAACCAGATTGATTATGTTACACATGCTACCTCGCATTAGAAGTGTGTCTTTTGCTCGGGCAAGTTGATTCTGTTTTGATTTTTGGAATGTCTGCATCTTCTATTGTCAGTATTCACTTTTTGAAGTCGTATCTTTGTATTCTCTTGCATTTACAAGTTGTTTCAGTTAAGTAAAATTGAAGCTTTCGATTATATATATATATATATATATATATATATATATATATATATATATAAGTAGACGTACCCGTGACCCATTGGGTCACACCCACTACCATTATCTATTCTACTTTGATTTCATTAAAAAAATTCATAAACTTTGACATATCTTTTAAGACATTCTTCTTGCATAACTAAAAATGAGTCTTTACTTCCATATTACTATCATCCTTATTATTATATAGAAGTAAAGAGACTGAATATTTTGCCATCTAATTTACATACATGTTTGTAGTATGTACAGACACGCATGAATGCATATATAAATTATATGATGATTATGAAAAAGATCCTCTTTCTCTAAATGCTCAGAAAGACATTAAGAAATATTTAAGTGGTTGAATCAACATAAAGTGAGGGGACATAGATAAGAAAGAGATGGGTGACTTGTTCATTTAATTATAAATCACGGCTAATTAAAACTGAATTTATTTCAAACCTAATAAGGTATATTTAGCATGTATTTTGTGTTATTAAAGCATATATACTCACATTAAATATATAAAAGTGAGTGTGTTCACATAATTCTGACAAATAAGATATTTGGTTGAGATTGTGATGCATGTGGTGATTACTGTTTGCATTATCTACATCAATGGTGGCCGCCATCTCGTTGTCTCACTTAACGAAGATGACGTTCACTTTGACTATTATGAAATAGATTTGCATAAAAAAGAAAAATCCATCATACGTTTGAATTGGATGACAATTTTACATTCAATTTTTGTTTACTCCAATAATTTTTCTCAGTAAAATTTCGTTTTCTTTTTGTTTTTCTAATTCTGTAGAAACCCAAGTATTATTTGATTTTGTCAAAATTATGTTATTAGTATTTCATAGGAAAGAAAAAATGTCTTGATTCTTAATCATATAAAATGTTTATTACCATTGGTTTGATTACACCGTATATCTTGAACTTCTAGTGTATTAAGTTACTATATGATACGTGTAACTAGCTATTCTATCTTGGATTTAGAAATATTTAGTTTAAATCATTGCTTTAGGAGTCAAAGTCGGAGGTTTTAATGTTTCAGGCGCATTAAACGTTTGGGTAACAGAATCCATAACCCTATTTTTTATCATTAAAAAAAAAAAGAAGAATTCTTAGATTGTGTTTATTAAAAACAAACACAAAAAAGCATTGACTTGTTTTAATTTCACATTTTTGTGTTTTTTTGTTATGAACACAATGTAAGAATTTAAGTTTTGAATACATGCTCTATTACATTTCAAAGCGTGCCGTTGACAGCTGAGGACCTGGACGATAATCATCAAGGAGGACTTGTCTGAACTCTCAGGTCCACAGGTGGTCGACCTCGACGGTGGAATTGCGATTGGCTAGCCATGTTGTGCGACCTTGCTCAAGGCCACCGTGCATGGGCCACCAAGATTTGAGATGTAGCGCAGGACAGGAAGAAGCTAACTTGATCAGGGTGAATGCCGCTACAACAACAACAACAACACTTCAAACTGCTATAAATATAAAGTATATATACACTATTATTAATGGTTGATATTTGAGGTTGAAATCGGATCTTTTAAAATTTCAAGAGTCCGAGTTGAGTGTTTGAACTCAACTGTCTTGTTTTTGATAAAAGTTAAGCTTTAATGTTTCTCTGCCAAGCAAACGTTTTAATGCGTCCAATTGAAATACTTGAAATGGGTTCTTACAATTGAGATCTTTCTATTTTGAGTACAGGTTTATTCAGCTGTTTTGCTTTTCACTTTTTGGAGGGAAACATTTATAATTTCTGGAAAATATGACAACTGAGTATTTGTTTTGAATAATCACACTATTTCTGAAAACTATGATTTCAATGTTGTTGAAAGAAATGATAAAACTTGTAATCCTTAAAAAGTAATAAATAGTTTTTTCTTTTTCAGAAAATAGTTGGTTAGTTTTTATCGCTTGTGAAGGACAATGTTTTACTCGAGTTTTATTAACTTATATTTTTAAAAACTTTTATTTAACTTGTTTTATTTCTTTCTGTTTGCAGAGGTGGAGAGTTGATTAGTCAGCAATGACTGAGACTGCCCACCAGGTGAACGGGCCTTCCAGCCCCTCAGGAAAGTTTATTGATTCCATCAGTAAGTAGTACTTTCTTTTTTAAACTTTGTAGTGTCCATGTTTTCTTCAATCTTTTTGTGCTCTTGTACAAAAAGTGCTCAATTTTTTTATTTCTAAAATGGATTGAAATGATGAGTAAAAAATAAATTGTCATTTATTGTGTTTAACGTAAGGAAAAAAAAAAGTGGCTTGTTACTTTTAACACCTCAAAAACTTAGCTTCTATCCTTTCACCACCAATGCTCAGATCTCTGTTTTGTCCCAGTTGAAATGACTGGCTCTCTTCTCGAGGAAGCTCCCTGTTTTGATAAGCTCCTTGGACTGACTTTCACTCCAGATCTAAAATAGAAGACTTATATTAGATCTGTTGCTGGAAAAATGGTTGGATCATTCTACCGCTCCAGAAAATATCCGGCTCCTGATGCAATTCTCTACCTATATGAGTCAGATACGTCCTAAGATAAAGTAGTGCTGTTGCTGTGGAGGTGCGATTCAGAGCACTATTTCTTGTCTTGACAGGGTACAAAATAAACTTTGCAATCTAGTGGGAAATGATCTCTTCTCTGCAACCTTTTCTCACAGAAGAATTGTTGCTAGTCTTTCTCTACTCTATCCTTATTTCCATGGAAAGTGTTCTACTGAGCTCCAATCTATGATTCCTCCCTGTATGACATTCACAGCCAGAACTCGCCTTACTACTCCAATTGCAAAAAAACTTTTACTTTCTTCCTCCGTGTACCTAACATATTGAATTTCATAAATTGTTTTTTCCAAGAACTTCCCATCTGTAGAACAAACACATACCACAGTACTGCTTCCTGCAGATTCAACATGGCTGTCTTTAAGTCCAATGTCAACAAATACTTGTCATAAGTCATCAAATTTTTTTCATTACATCCATCATTTTCAATCTTCTAATATTCTTCATCATTCAACTGACAATCTATCTATCTTGTTAATCCTTATTATTGAGTGGCTTGTAGCCTTGATAAGTGGTGACACATTAGTACAATACGAAAAAACAACAACCTACATTTCATGGGTTATGCAATCTTTTCCAACCTGGATTTTTTTTCTACCACGTTTGTTATACAAATAATTTTTCACCGTTGCTGTGATTTGTTGAATGTCCAGGTATGCAATTTTTATGTTTTGTTAATGATGTGCATTTTTAAAATGTGCTTATTTTCATGTTGACATTTTTAGTTCAGTTCATAATTCTTGTTCAATAGTTTGTCATGGACGGTGAAAACTTCGAATAACAAAGATTGCGAAGAAGGAAATATTGTATGAAAAGGATTTGTTTATTCTGATGAGGAGGGGGTCATGATTGATGTAATAGATGATGTTGCAGACTATGGAATCTACTGTAAGGAGTTAAAATCCAATTAGATCTGTTGTGATCAGATTACATACCATAGCAATAAGTAAAAAAAAAAAAAAAAGAAGACTACTTGTGTTTAATGGTACCCAGCAAATCAATTTCAACATGTAATGTTTTATCATTAAATAACCAAAAAGGGTTAATGTGATGTAAAACGGACCAACCCAACCAAGCCATGTATTTTTTTTTATATTGTTTTTATTGATCACTTAGTTATTTATCCAGGAGGACTACAAAAAATGCGATCCATTGAATCGTTAATAAAATTCAATCCTTTCAGCACGCTAACCATATGCCTGACTTGTCCACCAATTTTCATTCATGAATGTCCAACAGTTTTTGTTTTATTGCCGTTCAATGATATGCTCCAAATGTTCACCTCTGCATTGATCAATACTGAACACTGCCCAATTGTCGTTTTGGGCAGACGAATGGGGGTTGTGAGGGATGAACAGTGACATTAACAAGATGGGAAAATTCCCCAACACTGCAAATGACTCAATCCATTAAAACAATCTCCAGACTATTCCTCAACTGAAGAAGGCCATCACGAGCAAAACTGGTGTAGAGTCAAGAAAGGCGTGTGTAAGAGTTATTGATAATTTTGCATGCTGTATCCAGATGTGCTTGCAATGCAGAGGTGCACATTTTGAGCATATCAGTTGCAACATTAATGGCGTATTGATTGCTGGGTTATGTTTTTGAATGCTTAGATTTATTAAAATCATCCTGTGGGGCCTAAGGAGGTTAAGAACAAGATTTGTAATGGAATTTCCCATCTTTTTGCCATTGTTTCTCTCACTTTCTCTGATACTTTATTGGACATACCATATGTGTATTACAGTTCTGAGCAAAAAGTTTAATACAGCTTTGCTAGTAGTTATTTCTATCTGTTTATTTTTGAGATAGCAGCATATCTATTCTTAGACACATTATCAATTAGGATTAAGTGTTTTGTCACTTCAGATTGTGAAATCATTTTTTTAATAAGTATGAAGAATTTAGAAAGTGTGAAATGAAATCCTCAATTTAATTTTTGCACTACAGAATGAAGGATGTTCGAAACATGCATATGTTGTAGCAAGATAGTTGTTTACATTGGTATTATGAATTTAAAGAAAAACACAAATGCTCAAGACATTTAAAGAAAAACACAAATGCTCAAGACATTTAAAGAAAAACACAAATGCTCTAGACATTTAAAGAGATGGAAAGAAGTGGGCACCCAAGGACAACCAATGATAGAGATGACAGCCATTTGTTTGAGCTTAGTTTTACATGTGTTCCTACAATTAGCATAAATTATGTTGGGGGGGAGGCAATCAAAAGGTAGAGAAAGAAGCGTCCAGCCGAGAAAACCATTGCTATAGATGACAACCATTTTGATTAAAGCCATTCCTGCAAGTTCACCGACAGGTGGATACCTTTGGTGCTGCCTCAAAAGAAGGTATAAATGTAAGTTGTATGGCAGTTTTATAGCGTTTAAGTTAAAAAAAACAAAAAAACTGGCTAATGACCATTGTAAAATCTATTTGCTTGACATCTACTAAATGGCATGAAATCTGGACACTTGGAATAAAGTTCAGCTTTGGGTTGAATTAATAATTTGTAGTACATAAAATACTACAAATTATTGCAGAGTAGATTCAGTCCAAAACCAAACTTTATTCTAAGTGTTCAGAGCACATCAGGAAGAGGCCTCTTAGCAAGAGATTTAATAGAATATATCTAATTGTGACCATGAAACATCTACCAAGCCAGATGAATTGGAGTGCCATATCAAAATCTGAAAGCTGTGGATTTGTTTTCTGGAACAGCTTTTTAAGTTCATAGAAGTTCATAGAAGTTCATAGAAGTTCTGCAGGAGAAACATTTTCACTATCAAGTGCTTCATGTCACTATTTGAAAACCATGTAAAATATTAAGAGTAAAAAGGTGAAGTCATAATAGGTGAAATGGTTCAGTTTTATATCTAAATAAATAAATGTTAAAGTTATTTTCATTCATCATACTTATATTACACACAAAAGAGGTCTATGTTATTTAAGTAAATAATACAACATTTAACTCGGAAATACTGTATATATACTAGAGATTAAAGATCTAAACAGAAGTTTCTGTACGTTTAATTTGCATAATTATTTTAAAAACTGTTTATAATAAATTACTGTTTTGTGTTATATGCTTCTAATTTTAGTTCGCTATTTTACCTATAGTTTTTGTCGATATTAACAGTAATTAATTGAAGTGATTAAATGATAAAAAGGATAAATTACCAAAACGTTTCTTAAAATAGTTTCAAGGCAGGTAATTGGAATATCAACTGTTTTTTGCAATTATCTTTGTTGAGAGTACGAGTACAACAAAAATATTGCGCACAGTAATATTTTTGTGATGAATTCTACAAATGGAAAAATTTCAATTAAGTACCAATTGTAAAATTAAAATTTGCCAACTAATTTGCAAATTAAAATTCCTGTTAAAATTTTTAAAAAAATTTGTCTACGTTTTCATCGTCCTAAATAATCTTTAAAAAAGGTCATTCTGTATGATTATTCGATTTGTAGTTTTAAAATTACATTGCAATTTAAGATGTAGTAACAAAGTAAAAATATTCATAAAGATTTAATTTGATATCGATTCTATTTTAAAAAAATATTTCATCTTCCTTTCCTGCATATAATTTTAAGAGTGTTAGAGAAACAAAATACTAATTTCTCTAAAAAAAAGAATCGATATTAAATTAAATCTTTATTAATATTTGTTACATCTTAAATTGCAATGTAATTTTGAAACTACGAATCGAATAATCGCATAAAATGTCGGCTTTTTGAAAAAGGAATTTCGGACGCTAAAAATGTACACGATGTGAAAAAAAACAACAAAAAAACGCCCCATAACAGATATTTCTATTTACTTGCCTTCCCACAAGGGCAAAGTTCGACACAAGGTCTATTTTTAATGTGGGGTAATCTAGCTACCATAAAAGAAGCAATCTGGAGTGGAAAAAATTTTTTGATTGCCTCAGTCTAGAAGGACTTCTTCACTTACGGAGGACAGAATAGACAAAGTGTAACATCAGAACAGATACTACACATTGTGCTAAATACTTAAATTGTTATTGAATTATCGCAATATAGTTTTTAAAAAAAAGTTAAAATTGATTTAATTTTAAACGTTTTGTCATCTTTTAGCTTTTTTTTTTTTTTTAATTTTATATCACTTTGTTCCCTCACAAAATATATTTTAAAAAAATATGCACATACAATTTTTATTTGAAGTGAGGTTAGCTTATTTCTTTCCTCCTGGATGGAATTGAATTGGAATTTTATTTACTACAATGTTTTTCTTCATTTGCTTTTAAATATTGTTTCAAACATTATATTTCTGTACCTCTAAATTACATACCCTTCTGTTTTAAATCCAGTATTTTCTAACAATGGAAAAAAAACTTTAAAATTAATATTTAAAAATGTAAACATGACTATATACTTTAACTATAGCCCCCCCCCCCCTCCCCTTTTTGATTAATTGCTGCCCGGAGGGCGGATAGGTTTTGCTAGTATATAATAAATTAAAAGGAATTTCTTTATCGAATCTTTGATTAATGGCATTCTTCCTACAAAAACCAATGTTTCTTTTGTGAAACGTTGGTATATGTTCTTAACAATAAAAAAATGCATTTTGAGTCTGTTTCTTTCAAAAAAAAAATGATTGCGCCTTGGAAGAATTTTAAAATGGATGCATTTTTCAATAATGACCTAAATAGCAGTAGCAGCAGCTGCAAGTAGAAATGAAACTGCTTAGAATTAGAAAATATATACCCAACCTATATAGTTCCGTTTTGGAGAGTGTCAGACTAATGATCTAAAGGTCTTATTTTCAATTATGGGTATCATCATTAAGTACTTAAACCAATGCATTTTCATTTCTTTGTAAAAAAAATAAGTCAGCTATCTTAATATTTTGTTATTAATTTTAAAAAAACTCCAACTAATTTTGTTTTAATTCAATTTTCTTTTATGTAAATATTTGCATCACTTTTTAAGCAGGTTATTTAGTTTTACTTTTCTTTTTCTTTTTTCACTGTAATCTACGTAATTTATGAATCCGGATAGCCTGGCTCAGAGTATATAGTTTAATGGCCTTGCCATTTAGAAATGAAGTTTGAATTTCTTAACCTATCCTGAATTATTTTGTGAATACTTTTTTTAGTTGATTGTCTGTTGAAATATTTAAAGGTGGCCATGGCTCAAAATTGAACATGGCTGTTCAACTACAAACTTTTAAGAAGTAATCATTTTTTCTTCTTTCCAAATTGTAAAACATTTTTCTCTTTAAAGTAACTTTATGCGTGTGTCCTCATAAAAGATAGTTTTTAAAAATTTGTTTTATTATACCGAAAAGATTAGATATTTTTGTAGATCTGTAAATTACTTCCCTTTCATAATGGGTATAAAAAAAGAGTTGGAATGCTTATCTCCTAGCGTTTAAACCATTTTATCAAGCATATCTGTTCATTCTATTTTTGTATCTTTAAACAGTTATGCCTATCCTATTTTACTTTCTTATGTTTTTCTAGTGGTTCATGAAAATGGAAAACCTTGGTTGGCGTTTCTCAAAATAGTCTATCATAAGATAATGTTATTCGCGTTGTCAAAATATTTCTAGATTTTTTTAAATACATTTTATTAGTTTTCTATGATAGTTTCAAATATTCTTAGTTCTAAAATTAAAAAAATCTTTTGTTTTCCATTGTAATAAACTTTGTGTAATATTGTGTGTATGTATATATATATGTGTGTGTATATATATATATATATATATTAGAGTTGGGCGGTTTTGAAATTTTGGTTTCGGTTTCGTTTTTTTTACCTTAAAACCTCGGTTTACGGTTCGGTTTTTCGGTTTTTTTGAAAAAAAAATTTTTTACTATGGAAGCTATTCATTCTCTTGTGTGATGATTAGTAATTATTCAACGTTTAGTTGAATTATGCCACTGTTTCGATAATTTTGTGCCTGAATCATTCTCCATGATATGAATCATATAAGTTTTAAGGTGTTGACTGTTGTAATCAAAGTTCTAATACCTTTTCAACAGTTAACTCGTTAAAACAGTGACCAAAGATTCATGAACGATTTCTGAAGAATAAAACTGAGTTTGAATATACATTCTATCTAATTCTTTAACCCATCAGAAGCTAAAATATAACTCAGAAATGCAAGAAATTAAAAAACGAAAATTTATTTAAACAAACAAAATAATTTTACAAATAAAATTAAGCAAAAATGATGATGAAAATGAAATATTGTCAAAATTATTTGACAGATAAAAATTTTAATTTTTTAATAGGTGAAAATGTTTTTACTAATGTTCTTAGGTTGTGATTGAGAAAAACTAGTTTCTCAGCATGGTTAGGTTTCAGCCTACATCTCCGGTCACTAATGGCAAGTCCAGCCTTACTAAATATCCGTTCACTCGCTACAGAGGTAGCTGGAATACTCAAAAGTTCTCTTGCCAGAATACAAAGATTCGGGTAGAGCCTCCCATTTTTCTTCCACCAGACAAAAGGACAGGCTGATGGGTCGATGGCTTTTCCATACAGAAATCAATCTATCTCGTTTTTAATCCGAGATATTTTTTTACCGCTGGTATCAATTTCTTTTGTTCTTGCCTGACCTTTCTTTCGGAGAAAACCCCAAAAGTCTTTTTCCCCTTTTGGTTCACTACTTTGCTGTACTTCTGCTGGAATGTTTTCGTCCGTGTCATCGGATAGAGTCGAAAAATAAACACACCATATACTTCTCGAATTGCCGGTGTTGACTGTTGGGATGTCTGTCATTTTGTGTGCTCGAAGTTCTGTCAACTGGTGCGTGTTGGGGTTAATATTTGTTTTTAAGACAGGGTAATAAAACTTTATAGACATGCGTAAAAGACTAGTAGTACACCCGAAAACCGCGCCAAGGGAAAAGGAAGGATGGTTAAAAAAAAGTAGAGATTATTAATTCACCTAAAGTCATTTTTTAAGCTTTAAGGTAATTTTAGTCATAGAATTCATGACTTGGATTAAAGTTTAATAATTAAACTTTCGAATAAATTGTCAACTCTAAATAAATACCATATTAACAATTTAGTAAAATATAAATCGTTGCATAGTCTACTTTTTGAATAACCCATTTTTGGGAGAGAAAACGGTATAGTTGAGAGATAGTTCTCTAGAAATTACAATTTATGTATGAAGTGGCTTTTCAAAAGTAAACAATGAAATGCCTAATGTTTAAAATAATTTTAAAAATCCGAATAAAGTGATACTAGCATTGGCAACTACTTTTTTTCTTTTTAAATGTTTATACTCGCTCGCTACTTTTCGTTTATTTACTTTTAAAAGTATTTTTTTTTTAATTTCATTTTAATAACTTATTTTTTTAGATCACTCTGAAACAAACATAAATAATTATTTTACAATTTTGAGTTGAATCAAATAGATTTTCGACATCATACGGAACGCGTTTGATTTTTTCTTTTTCATTTGAAAATAGTTTATGCTAAAAATACGATGTCATGTTGTCTGTCGTATTTCTCTTTTTTTTCATTTGAAAATTCAAAATGTTAATGATAAACAAACTGTAAACAAAGATTTCTTCCTACACGTCAATTAAATGTTTTTATCATATATTTGTTCAATCTGTCCTCTTACTAATATAACATTTTTTGGTAATATTCAATTTTATTCAAATCGGAAAATCTTTTCAACCGTGTTTCCTTGTATATGGTGGCTTACTGTAGTAAAAACACAATACCGAACGGTTACAGTTTTAAAAAAAAAAACGATTCGGTATGGAGACGAAACCGAAAAAACGCGTTTTTTCGGTAAAACCGCCCATCTCTAATATATATATATATATATGTCTCAATAGAATGTGTTGTATTGAAAAATAAATTTTGTTTAGATTATTATTTACTCGTTAAGATATCAGACATTGCTTGGAAACAATGTCAAACTTGAAAGCTTGTTTTAATTTTTTTACCACTTTCTTTAACCTCTATTGTTGAATTTACATAAAAATGAAAAGCCACATTACAAAAATATGGTTTCCTTTTTTTATTTATTTATTTATTATTTTAAAATCCTTCTGTATTTTTACTGGGGATGCCAGACATTCACCCACTATTTCAGAGACTCCGAGAGACCCTTTTAAGATTCTAACTGTCTAACTGCAATTGTTTGGATCTCTCTTGCACTAGGTATATTTGCCAGATAGTTTTTTAAAGTTATTTTTCATGAGCCCAGTTACTCCTATGATTACTAGAATGATTGAAATCTTTCTAGGGTTCCAATTTCTTTTCGTGTGTGTGTGTGTGTTTTTTTTTTTTTGTTTTTTTTGCCCAGGTCATATTATGAAGTTATTTTAAAAATGTTCCGAGTCAAGCATTTATTGAGAATAAAGAAAAGTTCTGTCATAGTAAATAATTACTACCCGGACTATTATAGACTATATAATATGAAAGGGAAAACAGTAAGGACACGCCATTTCTCATGGGAGTTGCCCTCCAATCAAAAACTTTCAGAAATGTAAAATGTCCTCATAAATGTAAAACTGAGTGGAGTCAGAATCAACCTGTTTTTCATGATAACCTGGAGGAGAGTTTTGCATTTGCGGTAAACATTGTAACTGCACAGCAACACGGGTTAAAAGGCGCATAAGAATCGTTAGTCTTTTATGATAATCTTTTGTATCGAAACAAGAATTATAGAGTACTTTTTTGCGTTTTTGAATATGAAAGCTTTTATTCAATCACATAAGGTTTCAATATGTCAAATGTTGATAGATCATTATTTGGTTTATATAGTCCTCAATTTATTTTTACACTTGGGTATAAAGTAAACCACAAGATGGGTCTCTATGCTTATAACAGTATTTTGATTTTTTTTTTTAGCGGGGAGGGGGAGGGATAACTGATTATTGGATGTATTCGTCCATGTAAAAAATTTAGAAAAATGTCTATAAATTAAATATTTCAAGTTTTAAGAAATTTACCATTATTTAATATCATTATGAAATGTTGTATTTTTATTTATTTATTTTCCAAGAAAAAAAATGTCAGTATAATTTTTTTCCAGCCCATGTCCTTAAAAAGATTTTTCTGAAATATTTGATATATTTTAAATTGGTATATTGGTATTTTATTCAAGTATGTCTTGGCCAAATTTTATTTCTTGTCGGTTGGATGGCAGCATTACAAAAATTGTAGTAGCCATTTTAAATGTACTCAAGTTGTTCTCCTTTTCCAAAACGTGTTGATGGAATGGTTTTCTCATATTTCAATTTCAAGTTATCTATGTCATTGTTAGTGTAGATCCTTTTGGTTGCTACTTTTGCTGGAAGTAGAGCTCAACAGATTTGCGAAAGTGGCTTTCTTGTAATTGATATTCTCCCATAAATTAAGAGAGAAGCAAAAAAAACAAACCTGTTTCTTGCCCTTTCAGAACTTGTTTATGTCGGCTTCACATATTTTTAAACACAGCCTAATTTTCCCCTTTTAATTTCAGAGCATAGTCAAAAAAACTTTTGACCGCTAATGATTTTTATATCCGAGCAAAGATCAATTATTCTTTGCATCTATAAATGTTTTATGCAGTTAATTGTAGAAAAAAAAGTCAGAGCACTCTCACCAAGGCTGATTGAAATGGTAGAAATTAGCTCTATTGCAAACTTTTATTTTCATAAGCATTGATTTTTTTTAGATTTTAGATTAAAAGAAAAATAGTTTTGTGAAGAAATTCCTACGCCACACCCAAATTTTGTACCATTTTTATGTCATGTGATACGCCATGTTCTAATTAGCAATATAATTTATTTTGAAACAATTTTCTCAGTATTTTCAATCCATATTTCTTTGAAATGTTAATTTCTTTATTACAATCAAATGTTCACTAATTGTTATCTATTTAAAAAAATGTTTTTATTTATTACATCTATGTATATATTCGCCTTTGACAATATCACAGATCCGGTTCCAAGAGACAACTCCTCCCTGTTTTGCACAAAATCTCGATGTGGTGGGTGGAAACAGTCAATTTTGGATGTCTGTTGTATACCCACAAGTTGGTATATAGTGAAACTGTTATCATTAAAAAAAAAAAAAGAAAAAAAAGCTCTCTGGTATGTCCCATGACCAACGTACATAAAAACTGAACGCCGTTCAGCAGGCAATCATTGATTCCGCCTCTATTCTTAAAATTGTCGTCAGTTTTTCTCATCTACTGCTTCTTTACTTAAAGAATATTAAATTCAACTTTAACGTTATCAAAGCAAAAAACGAAACCATTTTTTTTTTTTTTTTTTAATTAAAAATTTTTTTTTTTAATTTTTAACCAATTGCTTTTCAAATCCAGACCTTTTTGTATAAAATTTAAATAAATTTCTCTGGAGACTTAATTAAAAGTAATCTTATTTGCTATCCAAATATTTAATAAAAATTCGATAGTTGATTAACTTACACATATGTGTGTTTATTTTTGGTGATTACTGGTACTATGTAATCAGTATTACCTGCTGCATAGTTGGGCTATCAGCAACTAAAATGGTTCTCTCAACCAGGCTAGATTGGTGAGGAGGGTGGCTAGTCACTCAGTGGGATAAAAAAAGATATGCAGTCCAGCAACTGTTGAAAAGGAGTGCTGGTTGTGTTGGGTTTCAGCCCTTGCCCCTCTGTTGCGGTGAAGAAGTGCATCTGGAATATGCACACCATACTCTAAATGATCACTTTTTTTGCCTCTATAAAAAACTGTATTATTCTGCTTGTGGTGTGGATCATGGATTACACTGTATAACCATATGACGGCGGATAACCAAGAATGCATATGCAATTGGGCAGCGTTTGTTCATTCAAGCATATTTTGTCTGTTCCTTTCCAAAATTCTAACATGAAAATTTAAATCCAATAGTTCTGAATGCAAATTATACAAATTATGCCATGCAATTTTTCAAAAAGAAATCCCTCAACACCACATATAGGACACTTTTTTTATCAGAATGTTCTTCATTCTTTTCATAAATAAAGCAATAAGCCTATCTACAGGTTTCCGGTGTATTGTTATTGACATGTCTACCTTTTTTTTAAATGATTAAATATAAAACCTGCAGCTCCAAAAATAAACCCAGAATGTTCTTGTGGAATGTTTTGCCATCTAACAGGAGAGGAGTACCTTATCATACAATCAGTTGAAATGTATTACAGTGTTCTTAGAACGATACGAAAATATTTAATTGAAAGAAATTTGGTTCCCATTATGATCCAGTACTATATTCATTAGAGAACTTTTCTTCTTTTTTTTTTTTTAATATTCTTTCTTTTCTTTTTTTTTTTTTTTTTTTTTTTTGAGGAATTATTTTTAGGAATTTACCATTTCTGGTTGGTGGGCAACTCTACCCACTCAGAGAATATACGCCCTTGCTTAAGACTATTATATTTCAGTTTAGTAATAAAATCTTCCTTTGGACTAGTTTTTTTGTTGTTTTAGATATTAACACTTTATCTCTCTTACTGCAGAAGAGGATTAAAGTCTCAGGGAAAAAATGTCACATTTTCTTTTAATATTACAAAGTCATGTGTCAGTTATTTCGTAGTAATAGATGATATGCACATATTGTGACATTGTTTACATAAAATTGTGAACAAAACAAAATTGGAACCAATCATTGAAATGTTGTCTTTTCTGTTTTTTTCTTCTACTATATCTCTCTCATTCTGTCTGCCTGTCTGTGTAATTTTCGTTTGGTTTGTCTGTTTCATACCAGCCCCCTTTTGTCCAGTGATGTTGGAACACAATGCCTACTGTAAACGACTAATTGAATACAAGTTGCTATTTTCCCTATAGTTGGGATGTTGGGTTAATACCTTTCTCAACAGTATTAGTGTGTAAATGACCCTCTGTGAAGACAATCGTCATACCAGACCTGTTGAATGCATTTTGACTGATGGCAAGATTTTTCAGTCTGTCTACTAGCAGTTGTCGATCGAATTAGATAAGAAATTGAATTTTTGATTTTAACGTCTATCCCCTGATTAACTTTTATATTATATATATATATATATATATCTATATATATATATATATATATATTTCCATTTAGAAACGGTATACCAGATATTTGTTTACAAATTCACCCTTTTTTACATATACTTAATTGGTTTGATGTTCTTGTTTATATAAGTTGATTTTAATTATTAAAACTGTATAATGTTTTCATCTATGGCACACGGGTTCTCATTAGATCACTAAAGTTAAGTGACATTGAGCCTGGTCAGTAAGAGATGGGTGAACATTTAGAAATACTAGACACTGCATGTGGGAGAACGATGACACATCTCTGGCGAAAGCTAATCTCGTCAAAAATGCTATCTGCGGTTGGCAGATGAGCCGAACCATTGGTCAATGGTGGCTGCAGAGTAGCAGGAAGCAAGTCGGTGATCCTGATCATGACTTCTGTACTGCGCAAGATGGTGTCTTGAAAAAAAAAAAGCATCTGCTGGAAGAGTGTTTAGTCTCACCACTGTAACTCCGAGAAAAAAAAAATAAAATGATATGCAAATTGATCGTCCCAGGACTGAATAATAATTAATGTATTCTATCATGATGAAATAAGGAGTTTAACTATCTACGAGACACCATCCTAGAGTGTTTTCGGTCTCTCTGTACAGGGGTTTGTCAGGATACTGTCACCTACAAATAAGTCCTGATCAAGTATATAAAATAGCATAGTAATTTGAAGCCCAAGTAAGATCCCTGAATGGTTACACACTGACTCATACAAACAATGGTGCACTTTCTCCTAGTGATTCTACCTCGAGTAACAACACTAAGTTGGATACTCCACCAGACCAGATGAATTCTTGTCCTGGAATCCAGCAAGATCAAGAAAAGACCACAAGAAATATTAACTATAACAGTTAAGTAGTCAATTAGAGAGAAGAAAATTAATATTCTTCACTGCTTAACTAACTCTAGGTCTGAGAAGTAGGGGAGAACCTTAAATGAACAGTCGGATATCTATGTATCTCATAAAGAGACTAGGAAGGGGCCCCTTGATTTCTGAGAGTTAACTGAACTAAAATGACAAAAAAAAAAAGAAGCATTTTCTTCATCTTGTGTAAAACAAATTGATTGCATTAAATAATTATATTTTCTTTATTCAATTAGTATAGAAAATTAACAAATTATATTTTGACTATTACCTAAAAATGTTCCAAATTCATGGTGAATGAAGCTATTTTTATGCATGTAGTTTTATCATAGGCAAGCTTAGTTTTGTTACTTGGTACATTTAATTTTATTTAAATAAGTCAATAATCATAATAAGCTATTTCCACATATGTATAGTTTTTAATTAACTAATTATTAGACATCATTAACAAATTCCGTACTAACAAGAGATGCGCCAATACATGTGATAGGATTTGAACCCTGCATAGCTGATTCCATAGGCTGCAACAGTATCCATTATACCTATCATGCACCCACAATTCATTTTATGAGTTAATGACAGTCCATTGTGGTAGAAAAACTTGAATTTCTTTTAATACTTAATTGGTTTGTTTAAAATTTAGATGATCTTTAAATGATTAAATATATTGCATCATAATAAGCTAATACATTTATTATTTAATATTTAATACACCACCCGTGACCTGTTAAGTCAGTATTTGTTTGATATAGTATTAAATATTTGGAAATTCCAAGTTAACTGTTAGCATTATAGAGATCAGCTGCTTTTGAACATACACACATATTTATGAGACTCTTGTGATGTAATAGTCTCTCTCTCTCTCTCTCTCTCTCTCTCTCTCTCTCTCTCTCTCATGATGACGTCATAAAGAATTAATGATTACTTTTAGCAACTTTAAAAAAAAATAACTCATTGTGTGAGTTTATTGTAATCACAGGATGCACCCCTCAATGCGTTGTGAAGGGAGGAGGATGCAGCAAATGGCTAACTCTATTCCCTTCAGAGGTAAGACTAGCCAAGTTGGTTAAGACCAGAAATGACCAAGTGAAAGACCAACAGGCACCCCCTCCCCTATTCCAAATGGTGATGTGCCAAATTGTATGTATTTCAAGTAAATCTATTGAAAATAATTTATCTGCTCTCTTCCCCTCCCTTCCCCCCCCCCCCCCCCACTCTCTTCCCCCTCCCTCCCCCTCTCTTCCCCTCCCTCCCCCTCTCTCTCTCTCTTCCCCTCTCTCTCTCTTCCCCTCTCTCTCTTCCCCTCTCTCTCTCTTTCCCTCTCTCTCTTCCCCTCCCTCCCCCTCTCTCTCTCTCTTCCCCTCCCTCCCCCTCTCTCTCTCTCTTCCCGTCTCTCTCTTTCCCTCTCTCTCTCTTCCCGTCTCTCTCCCTCTCTCTCTCTTCCCCTCCCTCCCTCTCTCTCTCTTCCCCTCCCTCCCTCTCTCTCTCTTCCCCTCCCTCCCTCTCTCTCTCTTCCCCTCCCTCCCTCTCTCTCTCTTCCCCTCCCTCCCTCTCTCTCTCTTCCCCTCCCTCTCTCTCTTCCCCTCCCTCTCTCTCTCTTCCCCTCCCTCTCTCTCTCTTCCCCTCCCTCTCTCTCTCTTCCCCTCCCTCCCTCTCTCTTCCCCTCCCTCCCTCTCTCTCTCTTCCCCTCCCTCCCTCTCTCTCTCTTCCCCTCCCTCCCTCCCTCTCTCTCTCTTCCCCTCCCTCCCTCCCTCTCTCTCTCTTCCCCTCCCTCCCTCCCTCTCTCTCTCTTCCCCTCCCTCCCTCCCTCTCTCTCTCTTCCCCTCCCTCCCTCCCTCTCTCTCTCTTCCCCTCCCTCCCTCTCTCTCTCTCTTCCCCTCTCTCTCTCTCTCTTCCCCTCCCTCTCTCTCTTCCCCTCCCTCCCTCTCTTCCCCTCCCTCCCTCTCTCTCTTCCCCTCCCTCTCTCTCTTCCCCTCCCTCCCTCTCTCTCTTCCCCTCCCTCCCTCTCTCTCTTCCCCTCCCTCTCTCTCTTCCCCTCCCTCCCTCTCTTCCCCTCCCTCCCTCTCTTCCCCTCCCTCTCTCTCTTCCCCTCCCTCCCTCTCTCTCTCTTCCCCTCCCTCCCTCTCTCTCTCTTCCCCTCCCTCCCTCTCTCTCTTCCCCTCCCTCCCTCTCTCTCTTCCCCTCCCTCCCTCTCTCTCTTCCCCTCCCTCTCTCTCTTCCCCTCCCTCTCTCTCTTCCCTCCCTCTCTCTCTTCCCCTCCCTCCCTCTCTTCCCCTCCCTCTCTCTCTTCCCCTCCCTCTCTCTCTTCCCCCCCCTCCCTCTCTCTCTTCCCCCCCCCCCTCCCTCTCTCTCTTCCCCCCCTCCCTCTCTCTCTTCCCCTCCCTCCCTCTCTCTCTTCCCCCCCTCCCTCTCTCTCTTCCCCTCCCTCCCTCTCTCTTCCCCTCCCTCCCTCTCTCTCTTCCCCTCCCTCCCTCTCTCTCTTCCCCTCCCTCCCTCTCTCTCTTCCCCTCCCTCCCTCTCTCTCTTCCCCTCCCTCTCTCTCTTCCCCTCCCTCCCTCTCTCTCTTCCCCTCCCTCTCTCTCTCTTCCCCTCCCCCTCTCTCTCTCTCTCTCTTCCCCTCCCCCTCTCTTCCCCTCCCCCTCTCTTCCCCTCCCCCCTCCCTCTCTCTTCCCCTCCCTCCCCCCTCTCTCTCTCTTTCCGTCCCTCTCTCTCTCTTCCCGTCCCTCTCTCTCTCTCTTCCCGTCCCTCTCTCTCTCTTCCCGTCCCTCTCTCTCTCTCTCTCTCTCTTCCCGTCCCTCTCTCTCTCTCTTCCCGTCCCTCTCTCTCTTACTTCCCGTCCCTCTCTCTCTTACTTCCCGTCCCTCTCTCTCTTACTTCCCGTCCCTCTCTCTCTCTCTCTTCCCGTCCCTCTCTCTCTCTCTTCCCGTCCCTCTCTCTCTCTCTCTTCCCGTCCCTCTCTCTCTCTCTCTTCCCGTCCCCCTCTCTCTCTCTTCCCGTCCCTCTCTCTCTGTTCCCGTCCCTGTCTTCTTCCTTTTTCCCCTTTCCCCTCCCTGTCTTCTACTCCTCTGTCTCTCTCTTCCCCCTCCCTGTCTTCTACTCCTCTCTCTTACCTCTTTTAATTATTTACGTCCTTAACCTCATCTCGCTACTTCTGTTATCAGCATTCACCCTTCCTCACACTATCTAAAACATATACAAATAAAGTGTGAACGATGACAACCAAACAAAATCATCAGTTTTACTAGTATATAGATTACTAAACTGAAGCCACGAGGATAAATTGTTTAAATCTTTTCTTTGATTAAAAGAAATGTATATATATATTTATAATATATTAATTTTCCTTATTCCATTTTTGTTCCTGTTGCATTGCAACTCGTGCCAAATGTTGGCTTACTTCATTATGTCTGCTAATGTTTATCTACTTGATTATTTGCAATACATGTTCACATAAGTGTTTTTTGGTTTGTTCATATCAAAGCTGGTGAACGAAGAAATGTTGAGAAAACTACACAGATTATTGGCTTGTTGCAATCTCGAACATTGGCAAAGCTTCAAATCTCTTCCTTCTGTAGATTTGGTTACAAGATTACGAAATGTGCGCTGCTTATTTCATTGCTTCATTCTCGCGCTGCAGAGGAAGAAACATATTTATCTAAATTCAGTTGACATATATCCTTCACTCTTTCTTTTTTTCTTCTTGCCAGTGGAATTTCTGTGTGTGTGTGTGTGTGCACAAAACAGAGGGTGCTTTTATATCAACCCTGCAGTGTGCCAAGTGATTCCTAAACCAATATTTTATAAGGATTTTATTTTGCCAGGAAGTGAAATAGTGACTGTTGTTTATCAAATTAGACATTCGTTTGCCTTCACCCCTCATAAAGTAACATGAAAAAGAAGAGAATAAACTGCCTCATAAATAAGGCAAAGAACATGAAGAGTCCGAAACTTTTGATAAAATGCAAACATTTAGGAAATAACTTTGAATTTCCTGGTTATAAAGTGTCGTTGCACAATCACTCCACCATAACAAAAATGTTTAAAAGGGTGTTGTAATTTGCTTAAAGCATTGTGCGTAGTTTATAAATGTTGAATTTTTTTGGAGGTGATGCCAATGCAATTTTGGTTAAAAACACCATTTGATACAAGACAACGGTAAATAGATGAAATGACACTATTAAAGAATTCAATAGTTTTCAATTAAATATGTATTTACCGACGTGGTATGGCATGGTGCCATATTTTATTTTATTTATTTTCCGAGGTATCACTTCCTTTTCAAGAAGAAATTTCCGCTCAATTCAGAGGGTTTTCGCTTGAAAATGTTTTTGTTTTTTAAATAGTCCATTTTTTTTTATATTGGTAATCTTAGAATCTCAGTGCATTTCAATACCAAACAAGTAGCTTTTATTTTATTTAAAACATTTTATGTACATGATAGAGTTACGAGTTTCCAGCCATGTTTGTGTGTGTGTGTCTGGGCTGCAGGGATATCAACAAGGTCAAATATTGTTTTTTTAAATTTTTTTTAATATGTCAGTTAGAACACTGAAACGTTTTTAGAAAAATTGTATTTTTAGTCCGGAGATAAAATTGTAACTTACTTTTCATTTTACTTGCCTCCTTCCACCATGAGGTCAAAGTGAAGTTTAAGTTAATATATATAGTACTCCAGGTAAGTTTACATCCACAGTGTAAAAAAAAAATCCAGTGAATCGTTAATGTATTTATATAAAAGTGCTCACTAATAACTAGTACTGTTTATTAGATATGACATTTTTTTTATTTATACAAACATTATTTGGCTACACATTTGCAGGCATATTTCGGTTAGGCCCAAATCTTGCACCACAGCTGCAGGAAGTGAGTTATTTATTTACTATCCTTTTAATATACACACTGACATTAGCCTTTACAACAGAGGTGGTGATATTTAATGTGTAATTTTATTTATTCTTCAATTGATTTAAAAGAAATATATTCTTGTTTTTATGAAACAAAAGGGGGGGGGGTGAACGGGGGGGGCATAACATAAATTTCTACTTCTGAGAAAATCAAGTCGATTTAGTAACTTCATCGACACATTCATTTATTGACTGTACATGAAGATAAGCTAACAGCTATCAGATAATCTAGTTAATAGTTGACACAGCATGCAATGGCAAACAACCGAAAAACAGGTTTAAAATATCAACGCGATCATTGGAAAGCATGAAAGTCATCCTTTTTAGTCTTGCCACCTTTTGCAGCAGAACACCATACAAGAGTGAAGCATATTTTGAGTCATTTCAATAAATGTATGCACAATACAACAACCTGCTATACAAGATGCTATAACAACATGATCAGTATAATAAAAGCTGATCTGTATTTATCTACTTGTGAAGGAATCCGTCATTGCTCGGGGGCACAAACTTTATACTTATTTGTACTGAACTTTTTTTTAGGGGAGGGGGGGGGGGGTTCTCTGATAATGAAGTGATTTCAAAATTTATTTCCTTTCTGACCGCGAATACATAAGAATAAAAAACTATATATAAAATTATAGCTAGACAATAAACTTTCCTTGAAACGTTGTTTCAGACCAAGTAACTCTTTACTTTTTTTTTCTCAGTAACTTTTCATGTGCTATCACAAGAAGTGATTTTAAAAAATTTTTTCAATGAAAACAAAAAAAAAAGAACTTATTGATGTTTCAATATGTTTTCTCCCATTTATCCGAGTGTTTGCAGTTATTTTGCTAGCCATTTTCAAGGAATTATGTTAATATTTTTAAAATAACGGGAATAATAATATAAACTAGCTGTATCTACTCAGCATTGCCCTGTAGTTTTTTTTACTTGCAATTTGTTTTTTTGGAGGAGGGGTAAGCGATGCATGTTTTTATCAAAAAATTTTTTCCCCAAACACAGGGAAGCAATTCTGTATTGATAAATGCAGAATTATGACTTTCTTTCTTTTTTATTTTTTTTATTTTAAAGATTGTGCCTGTATGAAAATAATTCCAACCCGGTCAAAGTATTTTCTGGAAGGAATTAAATCAAATTGCATTTTATTCTTCTGAAAAACATGCTGCAACAATCCACCAAAAGAAATATTGATTTTGTAGCATGACAAAAATCAAAAGACTGACTTTACTTTATATATTAGATGTGCCTTTTATATGTTATCTTTGTCAAGTTAATGTTCAATGTGTATACAGACTCTCATCTTATAAAATCGAGGTTGATCCAGATCCCACTATCCCATTTTTAGGGTTGCTCTACATATTTTATTTACATTATGTTTTTTGGATGGAAAACCACTATGGCAAAATACTGTGTGACATTCTAGTTTTAAAATAGTTTTACTGCTGAAGAACTGCTCTCTTTCTAATGTTTGTCAACATCCTCAAGAGATATCACTGATATTGTAAAGTTAGCTATATATGTACATAACATGATCATCAACTCTATTTTTTGGTTTTCTCTTTTCAACACGTTTGTGGTATTTGCAAAACAAATGCTAAAAGCGGCTTTTTGAAAGTTTTAATAGTCCATGAGTTTTGGAATATTTTGCGTTAGTCAGTAGATACAAATTTAAGTTCAGGCATATTAATATGAACAGTTATAAGTAAGGTCTCAATGACCAAAACTTTCACAATATGAGCCAGTATTTTGTTTTATTTTTAATATTTATAAACTTTCGGATGTTTCATTGAATCAAATAAATATGAATATTTTCAAGTTATGCATACAAAACAATGGCACCCGATGACTTCATGCTACATTTGTAAAACATTAGATTTCAGAATTTGCTTTTCTACTCAGATTCAAATGTAAAGATTAAGGATGGGAGTTCTGCTTTTTAGTGTAATTCCGCATTTTTTTTTTTTTTTTTTTTTTGTTATCCAGAAAAAGTGGATTTCCACTATTTAGTTGAATTTTATTTCTCTTTCTTCCTTTCTTTCACTTTATCCTTCTTTATCTTTTCCTGTTTTCTCTCTCTTTTCATCTTCCTGTCTTGTCTTGTCTTGCCTTCTTTTTCCTTCATATGACAGTTCTTTCTGAAAATGTTTGTTTTGTCATGAAGGCTAAGACTTCAAACGATACATGATGAGGGTAAGGATATGTTGGGGAATTAGATCACTTTTGTTTCATCAAAGAATGGTTTACTGTGTCCTTCCCCTCCCCCCATGCACTCTGTCTTTCTCTTGATTTGTTTTTAGTTAGCTATTTGCACTGTCATCCACACACATGGGCCGTGGCCCGCAGGTTGGGATTTCAGTTTGTTTTTTGTTGCCATTATCTACTCATATCCTTAAAAGATATTATTAATACAATTGAAACTGCAGTAAAAGTGTATCATTGTTATAAAGCTCTGTGTGAAAAGATATTGAGCCCCTTCTGCAATATTTGCTATTTTGATTCAGCTGTTCTGCTTTTGAAAAGTTGATTTTCATGCATAAGCACCATTTTTAAGAGTAATTAGCAAAGAAAATATCTTTATGTAAAAGATTGTCAGCCATACTTTGCATCATTTGTGGATCTCAAATTTTCTTTGGAAACACCCCCTCCCTCATGAAAAACTGATTTGTAGGAATCTGTCTTGTGAAGATAGACCTGATTGTAGTTTTTGTTTATTTACATATTTTCTCTCTAGTTTATGTCAGTGTATTTATTAAGCAAAAAAGTTTTCTTTAGTTTTTTTGTATTTTAATTGGTTTATGCGGATGTTGAACTTATTTGCCGGATGCCACAAATTGGTCAGTCTGTAATCAAAATCTTACGTTCCGGTTTTCTCTAATGTCACTCTAGTTGCCAACACAACCTCTTTCGGGTTAAGGGTTTCCTTCCTATTTTCTGGGGGCGAAAACAACTGTCCACTTTTGATTCTGCTTTCTGCACGTGTTCATTCTTATTTCTTGTGTCGTTCCTACGCCAACTCAAAGCCACACATTGATAATCAAGGATATTAAAAACATTTCGATGCTGCCCACTTTGATAGAACATTTTGGTATGTTCAATTAGTTTTCTTATTTTATCAAATCAAATCATAAATATTATATTAAAAAAGAAATATTTGAATTGTAGATATTTCACAAAAAATGTTTTTTTGTATCTGTATTGGCATATATATGTGACTGTAGATTAAGTTATTAAATTACTGGTGTACACCCTATGTCAAAAATGATAGAAAAAATTAGGTTCTGCCAGTGTTCATACTAATATTCATATAAAATCATAGAATTATACAAGTAATTTAATTTTTCATATATAAATCATCATTTCTGATGACTTAAAAGAAAAAAAAACACCTACCGTTGACTTTTCATTTAGAATAGAGAATTTCTTTCTGAATTCATTTCAGACAGCGGGTGTTCTCTGACTTGCTATTTGCTTTCTAGCTTCCCCTCATCACTTGAAATGGTGTTGTCCAGAGACTAGAAAAGACTTGTGCGACGGGATGGATATATTATATTAATTTATATAAAAATATACAAATGCATACACTTTGTTTTTATTATAGAGTGCAGGATTCTTTCTCTGCTGTTTGCAAAGGTGGAGAGTTTAGTGAAAAATTTGATTTTAAAAAAAAACACGACTACTGAAAAAAATTGCTGTTTTTTTTTTTTTTTTTTTTTTTTTTTAATCTCCCCACCCTAACCTCGGGTGAGGAGTCATGGAAAAATCTGCCATCTCCTAATTTTTGCAAAACTACCGACACTTTAACAAAAATGTTGACCCCCCTCTCTAATGACTCCCAGCCATTGCCAACTCCTGACTCGCCACCTCAAAAATGGAGAGTTGAAGAAATCTGGTACCCAAGTCTATTTACCCCCCCCCCCCCCCCCAAAAAAAAAAACTGACTTCTGCAAACATCTATTCTTATTACATGGTTCTGAAAGGAGAACATATCAATAAATTTATAAATAATGAAAATTGAAACAGTTTGGTTACATTTTATATTTTGGATTCTTTGATATTTTACACTAAAAAAAAGCAACAAAAAAAGCACTTTGATTAAAATGTGTGTATTCCCCAATAAATATGCATTGGAGTATTAATTCTATATCATATATCTTATTATAATGAAGGCTTTATGTATGTCACATTTCTCAATATTCTCAAGTATATTTTTTAAGAACCTGATATGTTCTTCAGCTCTTCTGAACATTAGCCCAGTCTAATAAAATTGGTTTAGTGGTCTCCATCAATTCGCTGTTTTGATATTTCATTGTTATACAGCTTCCTATTCCAGTAGCTTCTTTCCAAGAACCGCAGGCTTGTGGAACTCTCTTCCTGCTGATTGTTTTCCTCCTACCTATAACCTTGGTCTTTTCAAGACTAGGGCCAATAGGCATCTCCTGTCTTTGTGATAATCATATTTGTTCTTGTTAGCTCCTTACATCAAGTAGCTTCATGCCTTGTCTGGAGCGATTTCCATTAAAAAAAAAAAACAGTAGTGACAATAGGTGTATACATATACTCTCAATGTTCTATCCTCGTTTTTCACCCATTCTTCTGTTGACTTCTCGATACTCACTGTATTTTGTTTTCTGTTTTTTTCTAACAGCATTTAATATTTTATGCTTATAATAACGCCATTGCCAGTATTATTCGATAAAAAGTGTGCATAGTGACACACAAGACATTTAGTAGTATAACTTTTATTCTTTAAATTCATACACCAGCTGTTGCGTGTTAGTATTTATTAGAGCGAAACTTCCTACCTTGTTGATAACTTTCAATACTAATTGTACAGTAGACTATGAAATTAATTATTTTAAATGTATATATCTATCATTTGTGTCATTCTGTTGCATAATGTATATTTATTATTAATAATAATACTTAAAAAGTAGACTTATCTCTTTCTCATCCGCTGATTGTTATTCTGATCAATTTTTATTATTGTGCAAAAATCTCAAATTGTGGCTTTCCATAAGATTGTGTCAAGCCAGAATGATGACTCAAAATAAAACTCTCGATCGTAATTTCTGATGAATCGAACCTACAGGTTTCATCTCCTCTTACAAATAATAGACTTTGTGATTATCTTATTGTTAGAATACCCCCCCCCTTCATGTGTCTATGTAATTAGGCAGAATAAATATTATTTCATAAAACTGAATTATGCAAGGATTTCTTTTTCCTACATTGAACTTCTCTATAATACTTATTGCTTATAAACAATTATATTTGTTAAATAGATATTAGCCTATTTATTTATTTAAATTACTTGGATATCAACAGGAGGTAGAGTAATTTGTTTCTGAAAACCTACTTGGTATGTTGTCTTTATGAAATGCTACAAGGTGTCTTTGTTGTCATTCTTGGTCTTTTCCTGGCTGATTAGTGATTCTTTTCATGGTTACCACTCATATTAAATATAATTATGAAATCCTAACAGATATTTTATTTTTAAGATCATATTTCTGAAAGGATAAGAATAGTAAAGAGATTATGCAAATCTAATTGAAGTCTTTATGTATTAATAACAATTATGAGAAACTAGAATGTTCTGTTTCAGAATTTTTGATTCTCAAGTATTACCTAGTATCATTTGGATTGTTCAAATTACTATTCTCATCTTGGTTGTTATTTTCACAACGTTTTGGCCAATGTAACCTTCGGCCTTCTTCGGGTGCATCTTGTCCAACTTAGGAACCTGTACGAAATTTCGAACTAAGATTTTTTTTATTTCTTGGTAAATCTAACAATTAAAAAATGCATAAATGTTTGACAGAGTTGCTGAAAATGTAAAATACATCTTATAGATGCTTCGAAGTCGGTCATCAGTGATAACTAGTTTCATTGTAGGTTTCAGCATTTAAATCATCAGACCTGCTCCACCAGCAATCTTAAAAGTTGACGTTAAATTAAAAAAAATAAAAATAAACTGAAATCAAAGTTTATATCCAATAAAAACGGTTATTCTAAAAAGTATTGATATTTTTTCAATATCAATACTTTTTAAATTATTTTTATTCGAGATAGAGATGTTTAATATAGATTTTTTGAAGAGAAAGTGTATGCAACAGCTATCGAATAAAAAAACAAACTTATTTTCAAAAATATTGATGTTTAAAAAACATCTATCCTTTTTTAAATAATTGTTTTTCTTTTGTATGTAGAGTGCGGTAAACTTTGTACGACAAAAATGGAGGTGGGAAGATTGTATAGTCGTTCTCGTGGAAAGTAACTACATATGAAAATTTTCAGTTAAAATCAGACCTTTTTTTTTTTTTACAGAAGTTTACATGTCAACCTTGGCACCAATGTGAAATGTCAGCTTTAAGGCGGGGCTCCCCAAATATATTGCGTATTTCTGGTATTAATAGCCGTTATTAATACTTAGGATCTCATCGTATTGTTATCTTATATATTGCTGTGTAAGAGAGTCCTTTCTGTTGTGGAATCTCTTGTGATTTCCATCAGAACACGACTTGCATGGAAACGGCTTTTGTTCTGATGTGAAGAGTAACTTAGACTACTGAGAATAGAGATTCGTATTGAAGAGAATGAGTAATCTTTTTTTTTCTTTTTCTTTTTTGTTGCTTGGAATCTTTTGTGTCTGGGGAATGTCATGACAACCATCTTTACATCTTTACCACTTCCAACTTACCTATCAGCACCCTCTGCTGACACCATTGATATTTTGAGCTGCATGTTCATCTTTTTTTTCTCATCAGAATGTGTTTGGTTGTACACATCTGAAATGACCGTTTTTATTTTTTTTAAGTCTTCATATCGATATGGGGGTTTCGCATTTAATGTCTCTGCCTTTTCATACTGTTCGTTTTTCTTAGTTTGCCATTGCTTATGCTACTGTCATATCATTGTTGTGAATGAATGTTTATTGGTGATTTGGGGGAGATGGGGGATAATGGATACTCATGCGGCTTATGGGATTGGCTATGCAGAGTTCATGTCCTCTGAGATCTATTGTGGTCATTTACATACTAAACTTGTATTTTAGGGAAAAGTATGAAAAAAAATTGTTTCCAACCGGTCTGTGAAGTGGGAGTTGGAAGCAATTAAGGCATCACTGGAGTTGGCAAATCTATACTGACTCCGATACCAGTTGAATTAACGCTTTATATGGCCGTAGTTTATTTATTCTGTTATAGTGATATATACCAATTAAAGTTAAAAGTGTATTCTTGTTTCTCTGGGTGCGGCATTCAACCTGGGTGGGTTGAGTTGGCTTCATCTGCACAGCCTCTCTGATGATAGCAGCTCACACACATCTCAATCCTGCTGAGATGGTAAGACCGTCCCTATTCCATTGACGAAGATTGTGGGCCAGAGATTTTGCCAAGGTCTTCTTTGATGGTAGTTGCCAAGGTTTTCAGCTGCCCACTAACGTGTTTGCGCTAATTGGGTAGTGGGGGGGGGGGTGGGGGGAGGAGAACGTCTCTGATCAATTCTCCTGCTTGACGACGAGCAGCATAGCCATTAGGAGTGTATGCATAGGCTTTATGAAATTTGTACGCCATAATTACTTAATTACATGAAGAGTCTGAATCAGAAGTGTCACAACTATAGGAGTCGGAGTCAAAGGTTTTGTTCTGACTCACAGCCTTCATTTCCAAATAAATATTATGTTTCCGCATTATGTAACTCCAGTATATATAAACGGACAAATCAAAGTAAATTCCCTAAGAGATAACATTCAGATATCGACAAAGGATATTTCATGTCATATCTGTTCTTTTTGCTGTTAAGAAATAGGTTATTCTTTTCTAAAATTGTATCAAAAAATGTTTAAATTTTAAAAATGAAAGTTTAATCCAAATTCTTTAATACATCAAGATGATGTAAATGTAAAACAAATTTAAAATCTCAATTAATAATAAACACAAAAGTATTTGTTGCTTTGGCAAAAATGACACAGAAATGTGACATTTTTCGAACAAATCAACCAAACATTGAAAAAAAAAATTGACAATTTGTATAATTTGGATTATTCGGATTAGTTTTTATCTTGAGTGTTACAGTAGTCCGAATAATCAAAATGATCCAAATTTGCAATCCTCATCTAAAAAATTCAGAAACAAAATTGACAATATTTTTATATCGCAATAAGATTTTACATTCAAACTCTTTACATCACCAGTTTTTTTATGGGAAATTTTGTTTAGTAAAATTTATTTTCTGGCTGTGATTGAAGAGAAAATTAAAATGTATTACCCAATACAGGGATTGAATTCTTATTGTTCAGATTATTTACATCCCATCCAACTATTCCCATTCTCCCACCATTTCTTGTTTCATTCACCCTTCATTTTCACCTGTTGTACCATGTTCAGTAATGATCGGACGGGCATTGTTATTAATGACTTAAGGAATATTTTATCCTAATTTGAAATATTTTCCTACAAACATTTTTTTTTTTTTTAAATGGGAATAAAACTTTTTTGTTATGGAAGGCCTTAATAATCTACAATAATGTATCATTCTCCATCTTTCTATAACACTATCCCATTCTAATAATACTAAACCAGCAGTTACCATGGCATATACGTATATTCTCAATATCCTCTTTTTTTTTTCATCCCTTTTCGCAATGTTTTTCTCTTTGTTCTTTTTCTGTTTCTGGATTTTCCTCGACACTAACTGAGACACCCCCCCCCCCCAGTTTAACAGACTCATTTAGCCTTTTGGTTAGGAGCAAAGTGTAGTATCTGTTCTGATACTGCACTTCATTTGTTCTGTCCTCGGTCAGTGACGAAGAAATCCTTCTAGACTAAGACAGTTTTTTTTTTTTTTTCTTCCCCAATCCAGATTGTCCTTTTTGTGGAGCTGAGTTTCCCCCAGATTAAAAACCAACCCTGTGTCTAACTCTGCCCTCGTGGGTAAGCAAGTAAATATAGACTCCTGTTATAGAATCAATTATTAAAATCTGTATGATATCTGATAGAGCACAACACTTCTGATGAAATTGTATGCGCAATCTTTTTTTCCAAAGAAGGCTACACAAATTTTGTGGATAGTGCCACCCCAACAACGTCCGATACTTCTGTATGAAGTAAATCCATTTCTCTGAAACATTTTTAGTTTATTCATTAAATTCTTGTTTTTATTTTTTTAAATTTTTATTTAAACAATGTTGATTAAAAGTACCATTGACCTAAAGCTAAGAATATAATCTTTCCATAACAAAAATAATTGATGTATTTTTGTAATTTTATTTTTACTATTATGTAAGTAGAAGACGAGAAACATTCAATGCAAGTGTGTGTGTGTATATTACACACACACACACACACACACACACTTACCTGTCTGTTTTAATTAAGTATATGTAAATAATCTAATATTGTTTTATCATTCAAAAGTACATGTACAGACTACTTAAATAATTTTGTGTATTATTGAATAAGCACAGCCTAGTTGTTCTAATCTATTTTTATATGAACAATACACACGCACACAAACTAATAAGCAGTTTTACTTTTGTGTAGCCGGTTGCCATGGTTATGCTGCAATAGCAGAGAAATCTCTCTCTCTCTCTGTTGCTGCTGCTGCTACTAGTGTCGTATCATTGATCTGTCTGGGTGAAATGAAAGTAGTTGCTTCTATCCTGCCATTCTTACAAATATGCATAGTCTAACGGAACCATTCAAATAATGGCTGTCTGCGTGTGGATCTGCCTTAGCCTATGAATCATCAAATCATTCAATCATTGTCGAAATATTTCTACTCAAAATGATGTTTAACCAAACAATGGCCAGAATTGCCATCAGATTGCTCAGCTTTTAGATTAAGCCTTGGTGCCATTTTAATTTTTACGTCATTTAATAAATTGGCTTTTTATTAAGTAGATATCGAACCAACAAAAATATTTTTTTTTTAATTTTCTACACAAAAGCACAAATGCTGATATCGGGTTAGAAGATTTTAACATCTTAAGTGCTTTGTTCGTTAAACAAGTTCATTTGTACTAATTACGTTCGGAGAAAAATTCTTGCCTTTTTACTTCTGAGAAAATATATTTGCATAAATTATCTTTATGCAAATTTTAATTGGTTGATGAAAATAGTTCGAATCATGATAAAAAAAAAATTTTTATTCCTTAACTCTTTATTTAATTTTTATTTATATTATTCCCTCTTTTGGGATTTCTTGTTATAATCAATAATCTCATGTTAATTTTTAATAAAAAGTAATTTATAGAAATTAAACGCTATTTTTTATCCTGTTTACACAGCTAAAAAGTTTTTTTTTACTGTTCAGATTAATATAGATTATACACTCATTTACAAATTATAAAAAAATTGTTGAAGAGAAGCGGGAGGGAGCAGTTTCATATTTTAACATAAAATGATCCCCTTGGGGTTGCTATTACTCTCACATTTACTCCACCACCCCTCCCCTAAAATTTTTATTTATTCATTTTATCCCCCACCAAAAAAAATCTTTCATTTATATATCACATTAACAATTATAAAAATAAATTGTTCATTCTTTCTTGATAATATAGGCAAAATTATGTTTAATTATTTTTATTTTACAAGTTCTTAACTTTATTCTTTGATAGAGGGGTTTAAAAGCGCAGAGATTTTTGGTGTATACTTATGATATACATATACTCTTAGTGTCTTACCTAGTCTTTTTCACTCGTTCATTTTTGCACTTTTTTTTTTCCTTCTTGACAATCACTTTTCTTGTATGTTGGGAATGTCTTTTTCCATTTTTCTACCTACACCTTTTACAGATGGCTGAAGATTATTTAAATCAATACTTTATATTTAACACCCCTTTTTTTATCGATCTACAAAACTTTATAATGCAAGGGTAGGCAACCTTCTTTCTTCTGCAGGTCGGATCACGTAATAATTGTTTTTGGGTGCACCAAAGACATGTTAGAAAAGAAAGTAAATGTGTATTTTGCTTGTGATTTAAATGCAGCTAAATGTTTAGCTAGGATAAAAGTGTAGCATCTGATATTCCAATGGCAACGAAACATTAAAAATAAGTTGATAAAAGAGAACTTGTCATGAATTGTATTTATTGATTTTATATTGTTGAAAATCTTACGATCAAATTTTTAAAAAAATATATTGGCTTCCCTCCAGTCTATACTACATCATACAACAAAATTAATTTTTTCGCAAGATGCCAGGAAAACGGTTATTTTGAAAGCTGTTAAATGACATTTAAAATGTGCATATGTATTAGATAGATTTCGTACACAATCATATTCTGTTCTGAAACTAATAGTAAAGATATTAGATCTGATTCTCAAGTAACTTTAGTAAATAAATATAGTTCTTACACCTGCAATTGAGCCCTTTCATTTCATTTATCTACAATGCAATACTTTTACTATTTATATATAAATAACAGTCATCCGCAGACAGCTGTTTCGCCGTATCACAAGTCTTCATTGTAGCAAGTATATTCATACCGAGAGTCAAAACCTGAACGTCGGGTAACTTCTGTGACCAGCATTGTCGGACATCTCTGGGGGCTGATAATGTTTTAAAATCAATTTTACCTTCATTTTCCAAAAATCTGATCAAGAATTACAAATATAAAATTGATCTGCGGTGGATATAAACTCCCACAATAAAATTTTGATCAATATTCTTGATAGAATAGTTCATTGAGGTATTGGAGTAACATTTGTGCTCGTCATATCATCATTATATTCGGTTTAACGGCTGTTTTACATGCTGGCATATGGTATTATTGTGTCCAACAAGAAATTAAAGTCGAGCACTCTCAGATGTTAAAAATAGGCTGTCAAAAAGCTCTAATGCAAAGTTCCGAATACGTTCGTCGAACTCTCTCGACTAGTCTTCTGTCTGTGCCCGCTTCTAGGTACATGTAAATCTTAATTTGTCTTAATCGTGTGACAGTTTCCGGTGGCTGCGAGGATAGGGCGACTGCTTGCAGATTCTAAGCTGACTCTGTTAACTGGGTTCGTGCCTCCCGACCATCTGAAATTGTTACTTTCCTGTACTGATGAGAACAATAAGCTTGAAACGCTAGCGTCTGTAGGTTATAAATAATTTAATATTTATTCAAATATTATATATGTGTATAATATATATATATATATATATATATATATATATATATTGTACTAGAAAAAATGTGACCCATTGAGCTCGGGTTAGATTGTTTTTTTTGGGGGGGGGGCAAAGCTTGTTAAATTAAAGCCAAAATTAGCCACTTTCAGCTTTCTCTCCCAACAGCTATCGGTTAAATAATATTACTACCTCTGGTGATATTCTCTTTTGTTTACAATGGACTATTTCAATCTTTGCTTTCTTTACTGTCTTAGATCGTTAAAAAAACAGAGAGATACAGTGGGATAGAAATTTAGTAAGAGAGGGGTCACTTATTAAAATGGAAGTTCTTTCAAACATAACTCGATCCCAAAACTGAGGAATATTTCAACATGTATTTCGTGTGCTTTTAATAAACTCAGCTTTAATTTAATATATATTGAAGAAAATCTTTATTGATCAACGAAAATCTTTCTCGGGGTCAAATACTGACATTTACATATTGGTCAATCAAAATCCTTCTGCGTGCCAGTGGTTGCTGACCCTTGCTTTACTGTGTACAAATGTCAGTATTATTACTGTAATTAATTATTTATTTTTACGTGGTGGTGGTGGTGGTGATGATGAGAGGTGAATTTCAATAACTGAAAAGTCGTATCCATGTATTAGATCAAACGTATAGATTTAACCTCAAAATGATCTGAAAGATTTTACTTTTATAAGTATATATAATACTGCATTTGTTGGTCCATTCTGTGAAAGATCAAAGTTGAATTTGGAGTAGTGGGAAAAGAAGAAATTCTCACCAAAATAATCAATATTTGATTGAATGTACTGTCTCTTTTGTCATCTTTGTTTTACATGGTAAATGTGAAATGGTGAACATTGTGCATCAGCTTTGCACACTTTACAAATGAAGGCTTAATACCATTCAATTATAATTCTTTATATATATATATATATATATATATATATATATATATCTAAATGAATAAATGTGGAAAAAAAATTCATTTATCACTCCTATATTATAATCAAAACGGGGTAACTGTTATTTAAATCAATAATACAGCATAACAATTTGATATTCTGTATATATAGTGAATATAAAAGATAAAGAGAGATCCTTTTGACTGCCTAATTAGCATAACTATTTTTTAAACCGTTCATAATTAATGTTTAGTATTATTATTTTGGAATTGCATTAGCTTTTGTTGACTATCTATATGCAATAGTTTCGTCTATATTAACAGTAATTAATTAAAGCTATTTAATAAATAAATCGGAAAAATATCTAAACATCTTAAGTTTTAACTCAATGTACTCACTGACAATACCAGCAGAAGAGAAAGGAGGAGTGGGAGGAAGAGTGCAGGTGTCTCGCTTAGGGCAGTTCACTCAAACTTAGGGTTAGTGTTAAAACATATTAACAGCCAGAACAATCTAGACCCTAAAAAAGAATCTCATTCTGGGGGGGTAATTTAGCTGAGGATGTTAATCTGCAAATTTACCAAAGTTTATTAAAATTATATAATTCTCTGAGTAAAAAACATTTTTTTAATTACCCCTCCCCACCCCCTCCCAATTAACTGCTGCCCGGAGAGCGGGTAGGTTTTGCTAGTATATATATATATATATATATATTAAGAATATCTTGTATTTAGAATTGATCAAGAATAAGGGAGATAATTTACTTTTAAGCTCTGTAAAAAAAATTAATTTTTTTTTGTTCAACAAATGCTTGATTTTTCATAGTATAATTTTTACAATTTGAGAAAATAAAAGCACTAAACTTAACAAACACACATGCAGTAGACATCTGTTGGCAATATCTGTGGTGTCTTTTTTATTTCACAACTTTATCAATAAATTGTATTAGGATTGTTCAGACTACTATTCTCATCTTGATTGTTATTTTCACAACGTTTCGGCCGATGTAACCTGTTACATTCTTCAGATACATCATCTGAACAAGATTAGGTTTAAAACTCACCATATCCATACTAGAATTGTCCACATGTAATTGTGGTGCAACGGATAAATGCGTTGATTCTAAGTGGGAGTTCAATCCTCACTACAGGTGATAATAATTACGAATAACATAATAATAAACACTTCTATCTGGTAATGGCTGACGGAACAAGAACAAAAAAAAATCTACTCCCATAGATTAAATAAAAGGGTTCAGTTCGAAATTCTCTATAGGTTCCTGATTTTGACATGAAGATTCCCAAGTTCTAAAAGATGCACACGAAGAAGGTTGGAGGTTACATCAACCGAAACATTGTAAAAATAACAACCAAGATGAGAATAGTAGTTCGAATAATCCAAATTATCAATTCTTATCTCAAAATTTCTGAAACATTTTATCAATCCTGATAAGAGTAATTTATAATTGTTTTATTCTTATTAATAATAAAAGCATTTTTACTAGTTAATTTGACGTGTAGAAAAGGTAAGCCTTGAGAAACCCAATGTAGACTGGTACTTCTGCTAGTGTTTTTTTTTTGTGTGTGTGCGTACGTATGGGTGTACTTACGTACGTATCTATACATACACGCAATGATGCTGATAGCTTTTTAATTTAATGAGTCCCTGGCAAATTTATGTTAAGATTAGGAAAAGGAAAATTTTAAAATCTAATAAGAAAATAGTCCTTATACTTTTTATGTTTTCTCCTAGATAAATCGAATAGCAGTATAAATGTGAGTTACACCCACCCCCATAAAATTCAAGAATGTACATTCCAAAGAATGGTTGACCCTAAGAAGCTGCTCTTGACGTTCCGATGACAACCTGTTCCGGTGAGAATGAAGCTCTGAGCTGAGAATCCTTGTTCACAGCCATCTGTATGTACAGCCAAGAAATGTATTTCCCTGATCCTTGTCACAATATTAAATTGATTGGTGCGTTGGTCGGTTGACTGTCCATATAGTTAGCTTGAAATTGAAAAGGAATAAAGAAAGGTAGAAAAAAAACGTGGGTTTTGTGTGCATTGCAAGGTATCTTTTTATATATATGAAAAAAAATTGACTGCAGAAAAGTGTGAGTGTAATTATTATTAATTAATGTTTAAAAATATTTGTTGTCACTGTTATGTATAGAAGTGATAGTTGTACAGTAGCTGCCGGCACAGATTTTATGGTTCGATTGTCGTGTTCGTTCTGTTAGAGCCATTGCATCACTTTCCCTAATACTCTTGGAGGGGGAGGGGGGTATGAACCCATCTCCTCCACTTACAGATGAAATAGTAGGGTGCGGTAGGTTCTCAAGCCTTGTCTGGAAGGAAATCTCTGAAATAACACCTGTATGAGTGTGTCCCTAAACATAACTTGCCTGGTAAAGAGAGGTGGTTTTGTCCCCCATTATTGTTGATTCACTATAATCAAATTCATCTGTGAGGGTCATCTTAGAATCAGATGCTTATGCCATTCTTGACGAGAGAGAGTTTATTGTATAAACATTTTCTAATATTTTAATGAGTTTAATATCTCCTACTTTAGCTAATAATTTGAAAATATAATAGGAATTAATTTTGAATTCATTAATGTTTTGTATAAAAAATATAAAGTTAATCTTGTAAAAGTAGATGATTAATTTAAGTAATTGTCTTGACTTAACGTATCAAGGGAGTTATAAAAGCTTTGTACTCTTACAGATAATCCAGGGATTAATTGATGAGTTTTATTTAAAAAGCGAAATTACACGTGTGTGTGTGTGGGGGGGGGGGGGGGTTACATGCGGATTTTGAATATCAATATTTTCAGGAAAAATGTTTTGCCCGTCTATCCCTCACCTACTGTCATTAGAACAAAATTGGCGTTCTTGAAAGTTATTTCTAATTTACAACCTTCTTATTTTTAGTATATATATATATATACATACATATATATATATATATATATATATATATATATATATATATATATCATAATATAAAATGAACTAATAAAATAAGGTGCCAATCAAATTTTATTAGAATTCAAAGTTCAAGCAAAGTATCTTAACGTCCTTAACTCATGAGTTTTCAAAGAATTATCTTTGAAAACTCATGAGTTAAATACATTAAGATACTTTGCTTGAACTTTGAATTCTAATAAAATTTGATTGGCACCTTATTTTATTAGTTCATTTTATATTATGATATATATATATATATATATATATATATATGACATAATTGACATTTATAACGGATGAGGTGATATTTAATTTGCATGAATATGTTTAATTTTAGGTTTATTAAATGTTCATGTTTGTTTCATTGTATTTTAAAAAGATATATAAATAATTAATGGGACCTGTGTCCTGCCATTGTCTGGGAAAATTGAGGAAACCAAGAATCACAACATTCAGAACTAAATTGACCGATAAAAACAAATAGTTTATTCATGAGATGTCCTTTTGCAAAGCAATATGCAAATTCGTTAACTTTAATAAATGTCAGATGTTTTTCTAGAAAAATTTTATTTTTTATCCTATTTATATAAACGAATTTAATTCTTATCTAAATTTTCATATTCATATGTTAATGGAGGAAAACATTCGTGCCTATATATTTAAACTAGCAGGGGTACCAGGCTTCCCGCCTCCCCCCCTCTGTAACTGTATGGTGTAACAATTTCTCTCTGCCCTGCCCCCCCCCCCTTCATTGGCCCACTGTCTTCCCGGTCACCCCCCCCCCCCATGCGATGTATATTTAGATCACCGTTCAAAAAAATTCTAGGAGTCGGTGGGGATGGAACCATCAACCTCTAGGTCTTGGTCCTTCGTCGTTACTCAACGTATCACATGAACAGAGTATAAAAACTGACGAAAAATAGGTCACTCAAACGCAGTTTGAATCTGAGCTGTCTTGCATGCGCAGAGCGTACGACAATGTTTTTTTTTTAATTTTTCGATATGCGCTGTCGATTCAGAAAATGTCAACTTCACAGATATCTGTTGAGTATCTCGGGAGCCTTTTGCAGACATAAAAACATACACACATTCTCACACACAGACAACTGCCCTTTATACAGGAGATAAAACAATAATCACGCTTGATTTTAACTTTTATTTTTAAAAGTAAATCCATTTCTTTTAGATATTTTTAACATTTATTTTAAACCTAATATCATTACCAACTTCTGATTGTAGACTTATTCTTTACTTTATCAATCGTAAATGAAAATAAACTCTATGCAATTAATAAAAGTATTAAATTTTAAATTATAAATATGTTGTATTAAATTCTGTTATGATTTTTAAACATTACTAAGTTATTTGAATCGATAAGAATTATTTGTTGAATTTAATTTACAAATATATTTAAACACTTGATATAGTTGTCACATGTCTGCTCGCTACCACTATTTATTGTATTTGATTTTATTTGAAAATTCATAACCAGTGACATCTTTAAGACATTCTTCTTGTATACTTAAAAATAAGTTTGTTTACGTCTATAGTATTATTAGTAGTAGTAGTAATAGCAGTATTATTATGGAGAAGTATTATTCTTTATTATATAGAAGTAGACATTATTTTGCCATCTAATATACATGTGTTTTTTGGCATGGCATCATTGAAAAAATGTAAATCTTTCTCTAAATACTTACAGAAATATAGGGAGGGGGAGGGGCAAGAGATATACATGGATAGTTAAGAGAGAGAGATGAGTGACTTGTTTCGTTAATTATAGAAGTATGGCTAATTAGAACAATTAAATAGTCATAGTAAATCTTTTGCTAGCTGTTTTTTGTTTACAAATCCTGCCCCTATAGATGATGCAGTAGTTCTTTGTTGAACTGTATAGTGCTTCACCATTAACAAGTTCATCTGCTGAGAGCATGTAGCAGCCATCATACGGATCCACGAGGTAAAAGAGTGAGGGTCACGCCGTGTGTCGGTCATCGGGGATTGAACACAGTGCGTTTTGCTTACAAAATAGAATCTTAGTTTTGGGCGATAACGAGAGTTCACTTATGCAAATGAGCATTGTTTTACATGGGTGAATTCTCGTTTAGATAAAAATAGTACAAACTTTCCAGCCAGAGAGAGACAGTAAATTGACTTGGGACCAAGTTGAGTATTCAGCGAGAAAAAGAGAAAAAATTGAGTTGCCGTTGTTTGTGTCTGTTACTTGATTGACGAGATTCGTGTTTTGGAGAATTGTTAATTACAATTCGAGAGTTTTGTGTGTGTATGTGTGCGTGTGTTTTCGACTACAGAGCACACATCCATCAAGCTGTTCCATGGCTTCTCTTAAAGCAACATAGAAATATCTCTTCCCTAAATGGCACTTGTCAACAAGTTTACCTCTCTGGGCAGTAAAGTTGCAAAGCAATATTGCACAGAGTGCAACACTACAAACACCTTTTTCAGATCTCAGCTCTAATCGTAGAGAGAGAAGAACCAGATTTGTTGGTCACTTTTGGATGAAATCATCAGTGATGTCCTTTTGTGGATGTCAAAACAGGGATGGAGTTCAGTGAGGAGACAGCACAGAACTTAAGTCAGGCGACTAATAGAGGACTCACAATGCACCTATGAAGGCCTACCTAGCGTGATGGGGGATAGAGCGAGATCACGTTAAAGAGAGTCAAGAAGATCCGTGACACTTACCACAACTGGATGATGATGATGATAAAAACAATTAAAACAGATTTTATTTTTCAAACCTAACACAGCCCCAGATTTAATGTATATTTTAGCATATTTTGGGTTATCTAAATGAATAAATTCGAAACTTGCTTGATTTCAAATTAATTCAGCTTTACACCATAGACACCATCTTTTTTATATACTGTTTATGTATATGCGATGTCAGTCGCAAGATTAACTAATTTGCGTATTAGTTTTTAAAAGACATTTAATTAAATTATTATTTGTTATCGTTTTTTAATTCAATGATTGTTTTGATTGTAATATAACAAATAGTTTTTTTTTAAGCATATTTTTTATTTTGTGGACAAAAGTTTAGTATTTGTGTTCAACTGTTTCTTTCCTTCCTTTTATTTTAGGTGGAATGACGTGACTTTCAACAAGTTGCGATCTATTTCTAAGTTAAACTAAATCGTACCTGTACCATCGCTCAGGCGAATAGATTTTCTTTCTTTTCCTATATTTACGATCAGTTTTCACAGATAAATAAATTTGTATCGAAATTATCAAAATGTTTATCAATATGAATGAATGCGACACTTCTGTTTCATGTTTACAACCAAGTTATGAATGAAATGTTTATTATTTTAAAAAAAATTCAAGAATTTTGCATAGCGGACCGGCAAAGGCAACTAGTTTAAATATATAGGAAATGAACCTCAAGGCAACAAACATTGATCAACTCACATTTCATACAATAATAGATAATTAAACTTGACTAAATTATTGATTTAAAAAAAAAAAATTATCCTAACACTGTAGGATGGGTATTTAGCTAGTATTTTTAATTTAAATTTTATCTAGTCTTGCTTTAAGTATCCTCAGTGAGTCATTTTTGTTTTACTGATAAGAGAAGTATAAGAGTTAGTCTTTCTTTATTTCCTTTTGAAATGTTTGATATTGAGTGATTGGATATGATATTCCTTGTCCTTTATAAGTGAAACAATTTCATGTTATTTATAAAACGGTCACCTTGAATGAAATTTTAAGAAATTAGATACACCATTCAGAAGTAAATACTATAGAATAAGAATAAAACCACTCTCTGTCTGCTCTATTAGGTCCGTGTCGTCTTTCTCAGAAGTGAACAGGTTTTCATTGTATAATTGCTTAACACTATCGGATGTGCTTAAAATAGTTGTGTGTGTGGGTGCCATTAGAAAATTAATTTAAGAAAAAAAATGTTTTTTTCTTTTTAGTGATATAACAAATGTGTATATTATTCACCTGTACATATAAGTATTATTAATTATCTTCAGCAAGAGTTGCATTTTATTATTAAACTCAACTACCCGTGGGATCACCACTACCACTATTTGTTGCCTTTTGATTTTATTTAAAAAATTCATAAAATATCTATTGAGACGTTCTTCTTGCATCACTAAAAATAAGTTTCTTTACTTCTATACTATCCTTATGGATGATGTAAAAGTAAAGCAACCTATTATTTTACTATCTAATTTCCATACGTGTTTATGGTGTGTATGAACACACTATGTAAATAAAGAGCCATTCATGCTTTTTCTAAATGCTTAAATTAAGAAAGCTTAGAGGGTGGTTGAATCAACAGAGGGGTGAGAGAAATACAAACATAGCTAAGAGAGAGATTGGTGACTTGTTCAGTTAATTATAAATTACGGCTGATTAGGACAATTAAAACAGACTTTTTCTTTTTCTTTCAAACCTAACGCAATCCCAGAAGTAAAATATAGTTTAGCATGTAACCTGTGTTATTTAAGTATATTGGACAAAAGCCTTCAGGAAACAAACATTTCTCTCTCCCTCTCCCTCTCCCTCCCTCTTTCTCTCTCCCTCCCTCTTTCTCTCTCCCTCTCCCTCCCTCTTTCTCTCTCCCTCTCCCTCCCTCCCTCTCTCTTTCTCTCTGTTTAAATTAAATAAATGTATTATTGTTATAAAGTTCTATCTAAAATGCTATTGAACCCTTTATACATAAAAGTCTGTCGTATTGATTCTGCTGGAATTTGGAATCATATTTGAATACCCGTTTTTGAGAAGTGGATTTTTATGTTTTATACATATGAAAATAATAATTTGCTGCATCTTCAGATGATTGCTGTCTCATCACAGATGATTGCTGTAAAGATACACTGTTAGTTGCAGGAAGCTAACCAGTATTGATGTGACAGATGTATTTTGGTGCCCTTTTCTAGCATCCTCCCAGACAACTGGATTAGCAGTGTGGCACCGAAACAATGTTGCTCTGTCTGTTGTAAAACCCTCCACCTCAGATGTTCTCTGTCAAAATGAAGATGCAACAGTGGGGTAATAAGATTTCTGCGTAATCCCCTCCACCTGAGTGGCACAAGTGTATCGGTAGCTGAAGATATAGCCAACAACCATTAGGGAGGACTTGGCTGCGCTCTTAGGCCCACAAGTGTTTGCTCTTCAACGGTGGAATTGCAATTGGTTAACCATCTCATGCAACCTTGCTCAGGACCACCATGGTTTGGGATGTGGTGCAGGTCAAGGAACAAACTCTCACCCTGACCAGGGTGAACACTGTTGCGAAATTCCTGTGTAATTGTAAGTGTGCTTCCAACAGGTTCTATCTGCACACTTCGCCACTCCTTTATCGCCATGAGACTTTTAGTATCTTTGAGTGAAAGATGACAGAACACCATCTGTACATCGTTGGATTGTAAGTTTTCTTTACTTCAAAATTGACGTTAAATCACAGTATGATATAACTCTGAGCTGTCATTTTATTTATCTATAGCTCTATTGCAAATTTTGAAATAACTCCTTAAATATTGAATATTGAGCATCATTTTGATTTGGAAATTGATTCTAATAGAAATTGATCTGAACTATGTAAAACAATTTTTTTTTATATTATCAAGACCCAGGGTTGTAAGTTTAAACCTGTTGGTAGGTAGGCCAGTTATTTGAATTTATACTGATGAGTCTTCAAAAGACGGGGGGAAAAAGCTTGTCTATAGATAAATAATATTTAATTATTTATATATATATATATATATATATATATATTATATTTTTTAAAGATAGACCAAAACTATTCAAGGTAAAAACTCGATAAATGTTAACATTTAACAACAGAGCATAAGTAAATAATGTTATGTTAAATTCCAATGACTAAGTCTTTATTCATTTTTTCTATTTCATTTATAATTTCAAGATGGCTGATTGACTGACAAAATCTTTGTTTCCTTTGGGGAACTAGGTGCTATGTAATATGTATGTAAAAGTTTTTTGTGTATTTTGTGTTTGGGGTTTTTTTCCGGGAGCGATTCTTAGTCTTCTAATAAGCTGCATAAATAAAAGATCCTGGTAATTACATATTTATTTCCGGTTGTTTGTTTGTGCGTGAAATGGCTGTCAAGTTACACTGAATTGTTTCGAATTTTGGGAAGGAAAAAATGAATGAAGACTTGTTCATTGAAATTTAACATACCATTGTTTACTTATATATATATATATATATATAGAAAAGAGGGTAGTGTAGTTCCAACGAGATAAAAGTATATATGTAAAGGAGTAATCCTTACTTCTTTACATATATATATATATTCCATGAAAAATGCCAGTATACTGAAATCATATGCCCTTGATAGGGTTAAGATGAAAATTGATATACACTAAATGTACAAAAGCAAGGAAATTCCCAAATTTTTATACTTTTATTGTCATTAAGGGTATGACTACATATCAACCAAACCATTTCATTATCACATCACTACAGTATAAATCTCTATGCATGAGTGGATGAGGTGTGTGAGGTGCGCTGAAGAAAAATTCCTACCGGTAAAATACATAGCCCTGTTGTGCTCGCATACCCTTAATGACAATAAAAGTGTAAAAATGTGGGAATTTCCTTGCTTTTGTACATTTAGTGTATGTGAATTTTCATCTTAACCCTATTAAGGGCATACGATTTCAGTATACTGGCATTTTTCATGGAATGTCACTACTTTTGTAAAAGCTATGCCTCAATACAATGCCTTCTCATAACTGATATAGTTGGTAGTTTGACTAATCAAGGTATATGGTAAACTGAAATTAAAATGCCATCAACTAGACACTAGAACCTCTATCTCTGACAAAAATCAGCTGAATCCATCTAATAGTTGATCAGATACAGGGTGGCACGTACGTACGTACACACAGATAACATAATTTCATGATTGAACTTTCTGGATCTCTGGGTTGACTTGACTAATGATGCTGAAATTCTACACACTTATAGAACCTATCAAATAAAAATTTTGTGCAAAGTTTTAACTAATTTGGTTTATTAGGTTTTGAGTTATGATTGATCAAGAAATGAGATTTCCAGCCTAGGCCATTCGTGAGGTCTATTAAGGGATAGAGCGCTCTCGCGCCTCCCTTGATATATATATATATATATATATATATATATATATATATATTATTGAGACAAATGTTGAAAGAAATAATTTTTTTTAATAAACTTTTCCAGTTATTAATTTTTCTCAATTCTTGAAATAAATAATTAAAGAAACAATCAAATGTAAATATGTGTTGATTTATTTATGTTCAAGCTTTCGACTTACAAGTTACATAAGTCATGAGGCTGTAGAAAATATTTTGTCGGCTGACCTGTATCATTTGAAGGCCTAAATACTTTATTTTATTCATTTTTTAAATAGAGACGCAAATTAACACAAAGATAGCACATAGAATAACATTGTTACTTCCATCTGTTACCATTAAAGTAATGAAATAATAAAAAAAAAAATTAATTTATTCTTTATTAATTTCTATTTTTATTTGTTATTAATATTTTCTTTGTTAAATGATACTCATTTGAATGAGCATAATGTGAAGAAATAATTTCTTTTTGTTTAAAGCGGCTGCCTTGTGAGCCTTTTTAGGAGTGGGGTGGGGACCTTTTAATATTTTAGTATTAAGTGAGTCTCTGTCATATATATATATATATATATATATATATATATATATATATATATGATAGATACTATAGCTCTGCTTGATCTGAAGTATTTGAGTGTTGAATGTCAATATTTTATACCAACTTCCTATTACACTGAGTTTTGTCTATTGTTGATTTATATTCCACTCAAGTCTGTACTTTGACTTTACTTTTCATTTTTATATATATATATATATATACTAATCAGTCACCACTTATTAAGGCCAAAAGGCACTTGAGGTTAATGAGATAGATGGATTGTCAGTTGAATGATGAAGAATATTATGATAGGATTGAAAATGATGAATGAAATGAACAAAATTTGATTACCCATAGAGGCGGTTTATGACAAGTATTTGTTGACATTGTATTTGAAAACGACCCTGTTCCACAGATGGGAGGTTCTTAGAAAGAAACTCTGTTCATGGAAATTCCGCCTGGTGCTGGGCATGTGGGGGAGTTTCTATGTTGTTTAATTACACTTCAAGATAATAAAACCCTTTCGAAACGTAATTTTGCCTTATTATTCGATTGCGTAATCACTGACTCTGCCTTATGCTGAGCAAACTATGCCATACTTTTCAGATTTTAAACCTATGTTTGTTTGATAGTTGGCAAATTATTTATTTTCTTATTTTTTGCTCTTGTAGATCCTGATGATCCCGAATATATTCGTCAAATGCAGCGACCTGCTGTTGTAAAGGAGGATGTTAAGCAGATGGAGGACCGTAAGCGTGTTTCCATTGTGCTTAACAGTGAAGCTTTTCGAGAGGAGTTGGAACAAATCATCCATGAGCACATGAAGACTGGCAATCACCCTGCGAGTTTGGCGCTACAACAAATCACAGAACTTCTACTGCCACAATCCAGTCTGCGCAATAATGGGATAAAAGGTCAGTTTCCTTTTTAATGCATTTAATCGGAGCTCTTCTTCATCGGTTTAATTTCTTTTTTTACATGATGGCATGTGTTGGACGCCTTTTAGAAATTGACTCTGGCCAGTTCTTTATTCTTCTTTCTCTCAAGTTCATCTTTATCACCCCCCCCCCCGTGTTTTCCATGACTTTGTCTTATGAACTGAACCTGTCTACAGTTCTAAGCTTGTCTTTAGCATTCATCGTAGAAATCCTTCATAAATTTTAAATGTATTTTTTTAAGTATCTTTATTTTTTTTTAATTTGTACTTGTCAGTAAACGTAATATTAGTTTTGGTATATTTGTTTTCTTGATCTTTTGAAAAGAATGCTAAATAATTTTTTTTAATAATACTTATATTTTTTTTTTTCCCCCCATTTCTCAGCATCTCCGGTCATTCCAATTCTTGACATCAGGGGCATGGAATCTTTGGGTTACACAAGACAAGAGAAAGTACTCCGTTGTAAGCTAGCAGCCTGTTATCGTTTGGTAGACCTCTTCGGTTGGTCACATGGAATTTTCAATCATATTACCGTAAGTAGATTTTCATGTTCATTTATTGAATTCGATAATGAAATCTTTTATATTAAACGAGCAGGCCTACCTGGCATTGCCCGGGGCAAAAATGTAACATATTTCTATTAAAACTTCTATTTCTTTATCTCACTCTACCCGTCTCCCTATCTTTCTCTCTCTTTCACCCTCCCTCTTTCTCCTCCGCCCAGCTCATTCCTCTCTCTGGACATACATACACACAGACAACTCTCCGTTATATAGATTCCTCGAGGAGTGAGTCTGCATAAGAGAAGTAAAAAAAAAAAAAAAAATCAGAATACAAAATCATAAAAATAAAAACTGACCAACAGAAACTCGATTGGTCTCCCTCTGCTTGCCTTGCTAGAATATATATAGATATTGGTCTCATTTGGGTAGACCACACAGCCAGCCTACTTAAAAGGGCTGAGCTGTTTTATCACTAGACATAAAAACTTACTGACCAGAGGGTCTGCTATCTGGAATAGACATGAATTTTTCTGAGTTTAAGTGGTTTGATTTCTAAGCATGATCCCCCATTTAAAGAGGCAATAACTTTTACAAGTGGAGAAATCAAATTTTGGGTGGTCAAATCCCGATCCAGACAGATTTTCCATCACCGGCTTGTCGTCCGCATGCATTACAGCTATGCACCCCACTAAACATGCAGCATTGCGCATATTTACATTTGTATAAATTTGCTGTTATTATAAAAGCAATCTTTTCTTAAAAAAGGAGAAAATATTGATGTCTGTTTGGCACTGAAAGTAGGACATAGCTATTTTCATGTGATGTCAAAATTGGTCTTGAAAGTAGATCAGTTTTATTTGTTGTTTTTGTTGGGGTTTTTTTTGTTGCTTATTTGGGGAGGAAATGGGGCACACTCCAGTTTTCACGGTAACTGATTAACACATACATTTTTTTAAACTTGAGAATGCTACTTAACCATGGCCAATACAAAAGAAAGACAGGAAGAGGAAAGGCCTTAAAATGAAAAGTAAAGACTCCAGAAAGATGCATTAAGTGCGCATGAGACCGCTACAATAACAGAACTTAACCTAAGACTAAAAAAATACAGCAAGACAAAGAGATGCTAATTGCTATGCAGGGTCTTTTACCGTGACAAGAACAAGTAGTCACTTTGACAAAAATAGCAGATTCAACTAAGACATGAAACATGATTAGTTTGGATAGAATGCCTTAGATATAGGTTAAGTAAAATTAAAAAATTAGTCCATACTAATGTGGAGCTAACAAGTTAAAAAGGTTTCGTATAGCGACCATGTGTGTTCATGTGGATGGTGAGATGAGGCCAGCCAACTGATACAAACCTGAGCATCCATAGAGAAATAAGTGCTCTCGTAAAAAGTGAACGTATCATTGTAAACCACTCTAATATCAAACTAACACCAACGTTGCATTCCTCAGCAAACTTTATTCGATAAAAGCTGTTTGCTTGTGTAATTAAGGCTTTCTTTTCAATTGTATAGCTGGACAGACAGAGAGACAGCACATTTTTATAAAATATATCTTGGCAACCAGTCCCCACCTCTTTCGTTTATCTTGCATAGCTTTCTCTTTTTTTCTGTTTTCCTTTATACGTATAAGACAGTTTGTGTACATTAACATTCCATTTCTTTGTCTCTATAACTTTTTTTTAAAAAAAACCCAACTTTTTAATCATTGACCTAGATATTTTCGGATTTAACCAGCATGAAGATGTTTTCTTCTGATAATATATTTTTTTTAAATACTCGAGAAGATATTGTAGCTCTCTCTTTACTGAGCAGTATTGTTTTTTTTTTTGTTTTTTTTAAATATACATGCAAATAAATAATGTATATTTTTTTTAATAGTGAATGTATTTACTTTTAACTCTATTGTTATTTGCTGACTGTATTAAGATTCACCCGACCCATATTTTCGTAATTCTATTAAAAAAAAACCTTTAAAAATCGTTTTTCCACTGTGCATTATTCTTGTTCATTTTGGTACGCTTATGTAATTCACCTTTTTTTCTGATGTTATCAGTTCACCAGCAAATGTACCCAGTAGATGTACCCAGCATTTCCTGTGTATCAAATATGTTGAAATATCTATTATTATACTAAACATGAGATAATCAACGTTTATTTCCTTAACGGGTTTTTTTTTTTCCCACAAAATACATGCTAAAATATTCCTTAGTTTTGAGATTGAGTTCTGTTTGAAAAAAATATTCCCTTCTAATTGTTTCATTAGCCATAATTTGCAATTAACTCACCAAGTGACCTATCTTTTACTAAGTTTCTGTCTATCACTCTCTCACTTCCGTCACTGTATCTACAAACTAGAAAAATGCAGCTGAGGCAGGGAGCTGGGAAATTGTATGAAAAAAATTCCTGACTCCGGAGTTTGTTTCAGAAAGTATACTGTGACTCCTTACTCTGACTTTGGACTCTCCGCCCCAACTGAATTTTTCTAGTCTGTTTTTTTTATTTACTAAAAGCAGTTAATTTGTTGTTTTCTCTTTTTATTTTTAAACCTTTACAAAAAAAAGCAATAAAATAGATTTTAGTAAAATACACAATGCCAATATTGATTTTTGTTTTTTTAATATAAAGAATATTGCTTATTTTCCCAGCTCACTAAAAGCCCTCCTTTCATTTAGTTCTCTCTTAAGCATAAAACAAATCTGTTGTCGTCAACCGGTGCTGCTACCCTTGGCAAAAGATCAGGAGCAAACCAGTTATGTGTTCTGCACAGTTTTATGCAAACCTTTCACTAGAGGTGCCTTTCTCTTAACCTTTCATAGCTTTATAGCAGTTTATTAAGCATTCATAATTCATTCAGTTTACTAAATGATAAACTCTTTGCTTTGATTAAAATACATTTATCTATATAACTAGCTGTACCTACCTGACATTGCCCAGGAGTCTTTTTACTTGGATTTTGGTTTCGCTTTTCTTTTTTATTATGTTGTGTTTTTTTTTGTGTTTTTTTTTTTTATTACCGAATGATTTTTTTTTTCTCAAAGTTAATTAGTACGGCATCCTCCAGTCATTAAATTATTCATTTTTAATGAAAAAAAAAAAATGTTTTTAATGAATACATAATTCAACATTTGGCAAAATATGAATATCAAATTAAAATTGAAAAGTTCATAGAAAAAACATTTACTTTGTTGCCCTACTATTCTAAATAATCTTTCTTAATTTGTTAGTTAAGAAAGATTGTTTAGAATAGTAAGGTAACAAAGTAAATGTTTGCATGAACTTTTCCATTTTGATTTGCTATTCATATTTTTTAACTGACAAATTAGGGAGGTGACGATGCGGACTGACGACCTGGATGTGCCACGTTCGAATCCAGTTGGTTCCATAGAATCATGTTCACTTAGGGATGTTGGCAACCATTACGTGGTCCCTCCTGCAAAAATGCCAACAACAGAATCAAGTCGATCAACAAAGTGTTACCATGTTGATTCATATGAATTTACTGACAAATTTAAAAAGCCTAATCATTAATTGAACAAAATTTTTATAAAAGTATAATTCATTTTGTTATGATAATCGCAAGATATATTAATCTCTATTTATAAAATTATTAAATGCAAATAGTTTCCAAAAATTTCGATCTTTTAATAAGTAAGAATTTTAAAGTCAGTGACAGTTTTAATGCTTTCAAATTTCGAAGGGTCACAAAGTAACTTATTCTTTTTTCTTAAACTATTAAGAAAAGATAAAACTGGATGCTGTTTATGAATAAACCAGAATGCATTCTGATGGATTTAATTGTCATGCTTAAATTCTTTTTTTTTTAAATAGGATTTTTTTTAAATTTGTTTTATTTTATGCTATTGCATTTTTGATTTCAATAAATGATCGATTAATAATAAATAAGAAAAATGTGTAAGTCATAGGTGAGAAACTCACGCATAAACAAACACACACACACACACACACACACAAAAAGTGTTAACGTTTTTAATAAAGAGATAATATATAAAAATGAAAACTGTTTGCTCATTACGAATTTGAAATTTAGTAGGAATCATAGCCAACCTATGCAGATTTTACGAAGTCATATATATAATTATATTACTTATTTAATATTACCTTGGAAAACTCTTACAATAAGATTTTCAAATGAAGTTCAAAATTACATGGACAATGTTCTTATGATGAACAGAGTTTAATATATATACTTATTAAAATTTTTTTTTTTTTTAGTTAATTTCAAAAGAAATCCATGCTAACTTTTTTTTACAATTGTTTCAAGGTCAATTTATTCCAGAAACTCTTATTTTAAAACATAAACACAAAAATATGATAACTCAAAATCTTGTTTGTATTTTAAAATGAGTTTCTGGGTGGGATAAATTGACCTTGAAACAATTGTAAAATGACTGCCGTGAATTTCTTTTGGAATTAGTTAAAAAGCTATTGTAAAAAGTGTGTGTATGTATATTTTATTAGCAGCAAAATTCCACCTCTTCATTGGAGAGGTCTCTAGATGCTGGAAGATTTTCTTCTGAGAGCTTCTTTCCTTTGGAGTTCCTTTCCTGCTCTGTTTCCCCCGACCGTTCCAACATGCAGAAATTTAAATGTAATGTGAAAAAAACATCTTGCTGCCAATCCCAGCTCCCCATATAAATCTAGCCTCTATCACAGTAGCCCCTTATGTTTATGTGGCGATAAACCTTGTTTGTGGTGAACAAAAATGAAAATAATATATATTTGAAAAGGTTCCAGAGGGAGTGTGACCTCCTCCCCCCAAATTACACACACATAAAATTTGTTTATCTCTGAGATTTAACCCATAATTAAATAGATTCTCAGAATGTAAGCAAATTCTGATTGTTTTAAATCACTCAATGAAGCTGTAACCTTCAAAAATTTAAAAAAAAAAAAAAAAAACCCTTTCCAAGCATATAACTTCCCATAACAGTCAATGTTTTTTATTACATTAAATTATTTAGGGAGTTGAGGGTTATAATGACTGATTTATGTGCATACTCTATAGAGCTTCGGCACATGCTTGAGAACAAAATTCCACCATTTATCATAGTCTTGGGCCAGTCTTTCACTGTCAGGAGTGGCGTACGAGTATCAACCTTGATCTGGTCATCATTTTGATCTTTCTTCTATGAAATCTTTTTATATGATTTCTTTACATAGCTGGAGTCTGCTAGCCAGGAAACGGGTTGAAACTATGTTAATCTCTTTCTTCGAATAATGATGGATGTGTTAATATTAAGCTTCGTATAAGAATCACCCTGGTTCTGACGTATTGTATGTTTTTAAAGTAGTCCTTTGGATATCATGCACATTACACCACTGATTTTTTTTTTTCTTCCTGATTTGAAAAAGCAGGAAATTTTATCAGTTGTAAAATAAATGAAAATTTCACTTAATCCAAGAACTCATGAGAGCTTAACTCTGCAGAATTAAATTAAAAACTTCAGTTGTATCATCTCTATTTTCACAACTTTCACCATTGCAGTCAATCTTTTTGATTGCTTTGAAATATTTTGGTATTTGGTCTCTTGCATCTCTTAAAGGTTCCAAGTGCAGGGTTGCAAGACGAATAAATGAGGCTAAACTTTTAGCCAAACAAAGCTAATATTCATTTTAAAAGGGGGGGGGGTAAACAAATTGAAAACTTTCGAATTGACAGAAGTCGTTATAACCAATCAAAGGATCATACAATAACTAATGACATTTCTGTGGGGTCCGAATCGTTTAATTTACAACATAAAATAATTATTTGAATTTTAAAAGAATTTAAGTAAAAATTACTTAATTATAACCTTTTCTTTAATAATTACTATCAAATAGGTATTTGTGTAAACTAATCGAGAGGGTGGGGGGGCTAAAGAAGGCTAGATACATTTTTTGAAGTCCAAACAACTTGAAAAAGGGCCAAATTTGTCCAATCTGACAACCCTGGCCATGTGTGTCTCATTATTACAAAACTGTCCTGGGGTGGGTATTTCAGCTAATGAAATAGATAAAAATATTAAATTTACATTTTTTTTTTTTTTTTTTTTTTTTGCACACCTGTATTGGCTTAAAAGGTGTAATCCTCCTCCTTCCTCTGCTCGCTCTTCTCCTCTGACATGTTATTAATGGACGAAATATTTAGAGGCTTTTAGTTTGGCTCATTGTTTTCCACCACTCCTTCCTGATATAATCTAATATTCTCATCCAACAACTTCATTACTGAAAAATATTGTCTAAGCTAATCTATCAAGTTTCATTAGTTTTGTTTTGTTTTATTTGGGGTTTTTTTTTAGTCTGTATTTCTTTTGTTTTCTTCTGCATGTCCGACCTTGGTATATCTGCTCATCTTTTGTTATCATTTGTGTAGCAATTCACGGGTACAAAATATTGTCCATATTTCATTAATCTGCTGTCATGTAATCGACTATATGACCTATGAACATGTTATTGATATTATTTTGGTGCAAGAGAAAGACACTCAAGTTATGGCAGCCAGCAAATATATGCGTCCTCGGGATGCAATTATTTAATAGGCTTATGAATGCTCATAAAAAAGATTAGTCCCCTCCTCCATTTTAATGGCTTTCTCATAATAATTTATGCACAAAGCATATGTATGAAAAAAAAAAAGAATAAAAAATACCAGGTTAATATTAAAACCGGCTTTTTTAAATAATTATGTAAATTAAACATCTCATTTATTCCGTTAAGTGTGATTTCTTAGTGTTAGCAAATCGCTACAGAAATTTTCAAATAAAAATTTCATGTTGAGAAATGTGACATAGTTTTGGTTACAGACATACACCGAATCTTCATTATAATCTCTATCTTTATAAAGTTAGTTATGTTTATATATTTGTACGTACAGGATTCACTCCTAAACCCATTAGTCGATTATTGTGAATTTTGGAACACTAGGCATAAGGGGTTCAAATGTAGGCTATATTTACTTTAATTTAGTTTCATAAAAAGGAGGTGGAAGCTCTTCATGAAAATCTAGATACCTCCAAATTTTTTTGAAATCTTAACAATAGGTAGTAGACATCAATTAATAAATATTCCCTAAATTTCAGTTTCTTTGGATTATTTCAATGTTTTTTTTTGGGGGGGGGGGCATAATATGGGTACAACCTCTCATTTGAAAATTCAAATATTTCAGATTTGCATTGAATTTGATTCAAAGTCATTAGAGTACTGTGTATGACCTTTAAAAGACATCCAGTGGTGAGGCCTCCATTTGGGAGCTGTGGGGAATGTGAAGTTGCCCCTTAGTTGCTATTGCTCCCAGGCCCACTCTGGTCCGGAGTGGTAGTACCTGTAAGAGCCCCATCTATGGATTAAATAGAACCTACCGGCGCTACCAAATCAGACTGTCTGAAGTTATTGACTTCCTAACTCAAAATGCACCAAACATTGATGTTTTATTGTTTTTTTCCCCTTTGTAAAACTCAATCATGTTCTACAAAATCCAAAACAAAAAACAACAATTTCCCTCCCTCCCCTCTTCTTCCCTCTCCCATCTTTCTTCCCCCTTTCACTCAACCAAACACCATGAATAAATACTTAAACATATAAAGAACTTGAAGCATAAAAACCTTCACCTAAATGGCTGGATTCGGCATTAAATAACCCAAAAAGGGTTGATAGGTCGTAAAACAAAACTACCATCAAAGTCATTAGACACCAAATTTGCAAAATTCACTCAATTTAAATTTCGTCTCAAGCCTTAATTTTTTTACATTTTCTAGAATCAAAACCATATAATGGGTTTTGATCAAAATTAAAATAAGGATTTTAGACATAAGGTTAAGTATCATTATATCTTGATTTTAATCTTTGTAAGGTGACATAAAAGTGATGAAAACTGTTCTGTTAGAAGAATTAATTTTACCCGTCCATCATAGGACAGGTATTCTAGTTAAATATATATTATTGATGAGATTAGCCATATTTTTCTCTACATACTCATGTTATATGTCTATACTATATTCTTAATGTCTGTCTCTTGTCACAATCGAAAATAAAGCTCTCTACTAGGATTAAAGACTTTTCACAAGTATAATCTTTACAAGGAATCCAACGGCAGTATTAGTTTTGTATTGGAGATTATGACAATGTGTCTGCATTCGGACATCTATAAACCGCAAAGACAACGTTTTATTCTATTTTATAACGAAATCCTGTAATCGGATTATACAATTTTTCTCGATTTTCCAAGCAATCCAATGATGATAATAATTAAATCCAACTGCTTGATTTTCGGAAATAAAACAAGCTAGAAGAATAATGTCTTTCACTTTTGCACTTTTAACTATTTAAAATAACACATTTAATATACTAGATGTTTTATCCTTTTCACCCCCGGGCGATGCTGGATGCCTCTGCAAGTTCTTTCTATATAACAAAGAAATCTAGAACAAGTATTTTATTTGTACATTCTTTCTCTGTTGTAAATTTAATAGTACTTTGTACGACCTTCTAAATATATACAAGACAGATATACCGTTAAGATCCATAACTGCCTTAAAAGATAAGCGATAGAAGAAGAAAAAAAGGTTGTGCGTTTTATTTTATTCATAATGTAAATACCCCGCACAGTTTCACATGACACATGTTTCGAGAGATTGCTGAGTTACGCTATCTCACACACACCACAGGTGTCAAGGTGTGTCCTGCCCCCTCTCTATATTTCTTTTCCTTTTTGATATACCATTAAAAGGTTGAACAGATATAAAGTGACTCCAAAAAATAAATCTCCATTTTCCGTATTAGTTAAATACGCAGCCTTCAGACATTAAGTTATTCAGAAGCAAAAATTGAATAATTTAGTAATATCTTCTAACATATATTAATAAAATTGTAAAACAACTTTGTATTTGTCTGTGTTTGGATGTTTTCATCGTGACCACATGACTTAACCATTTAATTAATATCATTAATCAAATATTTATTTCAATCACAAAATGCATTAACATAAAATAAAAGGAATTTTTTAAATCTTAAAATAATTCAATTACGAAATTAAATTCACCAGAATGCATTTCGGTTTTCCCTTTTTGTTTGTAAACATGTCAGCCATTTTAAACTTTTGCGAATAGTTGAAAAAGAAAAAGAATGAATTACTTTGTGACCTTTCAAAATTTGAAAGTATTTGAACTGTCAAATAGAAAGTCATTTCAGGCTTTAAAATTCTTAGTAAATCCGAATGTTTGGAAGCTATTTGCATCCAAATAATTTTATGAATAAAGATTAAAACATTATCTTAACCACAATTAGTTATTGTTTTATAACAATTTGGTTCAATTAATAATTTAACGACTAAATGATACCGGTAGAATTAAATTTAATTTTCAAAATCTTATTAAAAATATTAATAATTTGGTTTAAAAAATAAATAATTAGGATATTTTTGTAAAATTTAATAAAAAATCAAAAACAAAAATGAAATTAAAAACCCTGGGAAACACGGTATGTAAGTTTCAATAAATTTATAAATTTAATTAATTCAATTAAGTACTCGGTGATGTTTAATAACAAAATTGAATCAAACAGATTTTTTTTTACTTATTTGAATAATTTCACAAAATATAATCTTTTCATTTGAATTCTGTAGAATGCACATTTTCATTTAAATTCAACAAATAAGGTTACACTTCAGATATAAACAAATGGTTGCTACTGACACCAGGCTTAAAATAAAAATGTCTATCAACATTTTTATTTAGAAAGCGTTGTTATAGAAGGCTATGACAAGACTAATGAGATAGTAAATAGAAAATATTGAAAAGAAATAATAGAAGACAACAAACATGATTTAATATATTGATATCCTGCTTTTTCGGGATTAAAATCCCTTCCTCTCTCTTTCTTGTTCAATGGGGGAATAAGGCCTCCCTTGACTTTTTTTTTTTAATATGTATTAACACCAAAAGATATTCAGTATCATATTCAGTTTAACGTCTGTTTTATATGTTGGCATGTGTTGGGCAGCTTTTAGAAATTGATTTCCAAACCAAACTATCTCTTTATCCCTCTTTCTTTCAAGTCCATCCTTATCACTTCCTTCCATGTTTTCATTGATCTGACTCTACTAATTCAAGAACTCTCATCCATTTTTTACAATGTGACCAAACCAACAAAGTCTCCTGTTCTGAACACATCTCCCTATACTATTGAGATCGAATCTTTCTCTGAGGTCATCAGATCTAAGCCTGTCTTTAAGACTCACATTAAATATCCATTGTATGATTCTTATATCATTTCTCTCCATGCAATGCATATCCTCACCACTTAACTGACCCAGTTTCACTTGCACACTGCTCACACATGACTGATAGATTCTTCCCTTGGTCAATAGCAGTAAAGCTCTGCTGGTTATTAATGGCAGAAGTTCCCTTAACTTATTCCATAGTTTAAGTAAAAAAAATTGTTATGGGACTATTTTCCAACCAACTTATCATAGATTCGATCAAGTTGCTCAGCATCAATGGCGCAACCATACGACACGAGTTCAAAATGCAAAATTCGTTCGATGCTCCACCAAATGGAAATGATGATTTTCTTTCCAAACTTTTCTCGTAACCTAACAACGTAATGTTTATATATTTATATATGAATATTTTTATATCTATAATATAACTAGCAGGAATACCCAGTGTTACTCGGGAATGAGGCCTCCTGCACCTAGCCTTGAATCCATATTAACAATTTTTTATTCCTATTCTTTTACTTTTTATCATGTTCAGTTTTGAGGGTGGGGCCCAAGAATGTGCCCAACATTGCTTGCGTGGGATGGGGTGTAAGGATAGTGACAATCTCCATAAATTCTTTTAGACCTAGGAACCTGACACCCTGATGATAGTACCCTACCTATTAGGTGTGTTATAAGGAGGTTCATGATTCAAAGGGTTCAAACCTAGTTGATTATTAGTATGGCTGGGAAGAGTAGAAGTGAATAGAAATTACATCTACCTAAGAGAAATGTACTTAGGTGGCAATTGTTCTAATGCCCAGACAATGACTTGGCTTTTAGCTATGACTGGTTCAATGCACAATCAAGCTGAGTTAGATGATGATGATGATGATAATAATAATAAGTAAACATTTGATAATATTAATATTTACTAACCTCCTTTTTTATTGTTCCCTTTATTCTCTTGATGTCTATTTTGTATAAATCCATGAATCTGATAAACGCCTCTTGGCATACCACATTTCTTTAGTTATTTGGAGCTATATATAAATCAGTTTCTTGGCATCTCACCCCTGAAAACTGAAACATATAACCACGCATGAGATAAGCATGGGGTTGAGAGACGCAAACTAATTACTTTAAATCACGGCTTCTTGCATGGAAATTGCAGATGCCTAAATCTGAAGGGAAGCGCAGAGAAAAAGTTTTCAATTTAACAGTGAAAAAAACTCTACCGTTAAATCTCCCCTGAGGAGTGCGCGCGTGTATCCCATGGTCTTAAAAAGTGTAATCAATTGCTTCATACACCTACAATGTTCTATAAATGTTTACCAAGCTAAAACAAACATTTTTTTAAATATTTACAAAGGTGTAGGCTTACATTTTATATATATATATATATATATATATATACCAGTACAATGAAGAAAAAAAAAAGGGAAGTCTTGCTTTGCAATGACATTTTACTTGTCGAAAGTCTCAGCTTTTAAATAAATGATTTTATTCATTTAAAAAAATAATAGCAGTATTTGGTTTTCAAATTTCTTTATTTATATATATATATATATATATATATATATATATATATAACAGTAATTTTTTTTTTCTGAAAAATTGCCAGAGATGTAGTCAGTCTGTTCACAAAGGTACGCACTAATGAAACTCTGTCTTATGGGATAGGTTAGTTTCAGATCCCTCACTGAATGAACACGCCTGTCATCCCAATAGATAATATGCTTGAAATGTTGACTTTCTGTGTGAAAACAACCTACTTCGGTATGAGATCTGGTATATACTGGTAGGAAGAAAGCCTAGCTATGGGATCCTAGCACTGGCCAATGTATATATGGAATACTTCAAAGAAATAGCATTAGGATCCATATCACTAACCATGAATGGAGCTGCAATATTTAGATGATATGTTCATACTCCGTCTCTGGTTTCATCAAAAAGATGTTCAAGCCTTGCTGGACTATGAACTCCATCCGTCCATCTATACAGTACACCATGAAAAAGGAACATAATAATAAATTGTCCTTCCTAGATGTGTTCATAACTATCAGTGAGCAGGGGTTCAAATCATCCATACACTGGAAACAAACCTTCATATGACAATACCTCAACTTCAACTCCTATCCATATAATGTAAAGAAAGGAATTGTTTGTTGCCTACGACATTAAGCAAAGGCAATTTGTAGTGACACCAATACATATCAAGAGGAGAGGGACAAAATAAAAGAAACCCTCCACTAAAATAACTATCCAGACATCAGCTCATAGAAATCTGGATCAAATATCAAAGGATACTACGCAAAAACTCACCACAGTCTGTTTACCATACATGAAGGGCTTGTCAGAACAAAAAAGGCAGAGGATATGTAATCCATATGACATCAGGATAGTATTCAGGAACGACTCTCCAAAAACATCTCATCCGAGTCGAACCTCTTACAGAGAACATCATGATCAAAGACTGTGTATGCCATTCCATATGTACATGTAGAAAGAGAGAGAGATAATAATTTGGAATAAATCCGACACCATTTTGAATGGAAAATCGAATAACCGTGGAAATAAATCCAATCAAACTCCTGTGTATAGCTAATATTTGTTTTTTTATTGAAGAGTAAGATAGAATTTCCTTTTCATTTCTTTTAAATCAAAACAAAAATTATCTGCATTATTTACCTGTTTCGGTCTGTGTTTCCTCACCTTAGTTGTCGCCATTCTCGTAATGTTTCGGCCATTGTACACCTTCTATACTAGCTGTACCAACTCGCCAAAGACAATAAGGAACGCTAACATTTACTAAAATGATAAGAGTTATTCCCCTTTTCTGATCTTTCTTTTTAGGTATTTATTTAAGAATGGCTCGATATTAGCCAGCTGCTAAACAAAATTCATTTTTTTTTAAATTAATAGTAGTTAACGATGTTAGTTTATTGCCAATAACATGATACAACAAGAGCAAATGAAAGTTTAATTTGTCATCTTAAATTATATCTAGGTCCAACTTTTTAAATCCGGCTGACATAATTTTATATTTTAGATAACAGTTGCATAAATTGATTGATTTAATTTGTCTTCTTCTTTTTTCAGGCTCGCATCAACCAAGAGGAGGAACATTTTCTGCTTAACGCCTTTGGACTATTATACTCTGAAGTAACTGCTTCCTCTCTCGTCAAGGTAGACATGCAAGGCGAGATTGTTGACACTGGCTCCACAACCATGGGTATCAACAAGGCAGGTTTTACACTCCACTCAGCCATCCACCAGGCGAGGCCAGATATTCGATGCATTATCCATCTTCATACCCCACCAGTTGTTGCCGTGAGTTCACTTCTCTATAATAAATCGACTATGCATGTTATTTTCTTCTCGACGCTAACAATAAAATTACATTTTTCATACGACAAAGGCTCATCAGAAAATTACTATTTCCATTTTGTTAATGAGCGCTAATGAACAATAGTACTTAAATTTGTGTTATTTGAACTACTATTCCTATCTTGGTTATTATTTTCACGTTTCGGCTGATGTAACCTTCGACTTTCTTCAAATGCATTTAGTCGAACTTGGGAACCTATACAGAATTTTTGAACTGAACCATTTATTTAATCCACAGAGGTGGAGTGTTCTCATTCTATTAGCCATGACCGGGTAGAATATGTTATGTTATTCTTAGTTATTATGTTATTCTGTAGTGATGATTGAACCTTCAACCTCCTGAAGACTGTCACTTAGAACTGATTGTTAATCAATGCCATGGGTCCATGTGGACAATTCTAATATGAATTTTGGGAGATTTATTTAAAGCTAATCTTGTCTAAATAATAATATAAATTATCAATGCTCATCTGAAAAAATGCTGAGTTATAATTCTTTAAACTTCAATTCAAGCCAAGATTTCTATTCATCAGTTTAAAAGCTTCAAAATTACTTTGGCACTAAGGATTAGTAATTTCTGGAATGAATTGAAGTTTAATAGCAAAAGTCAAGTATTATGATCTATTTGTGCTCCAAAACCCAGGGAAACCATTAATTCTCTCGTGCACACTCTGTTATATCAAAGAATCTATTTCTCTTTTTTTACATCAAATAAATGTGTTTAGAAAGTAATCATTTTTGTAGTGGTAAACAAATACACTGTAACTGAATCAATTATTTAAATATGTATTAAAATTTTACTGGAGGTTGTATAATGTTAAATTTTATTTAAATTTATTAAAAAGAAAAAAAAACATTTTTTTTACATAGTAATACTAAATAATTGCAGCTGTAACAGTCTAAATTAATATTATTTTTCATGTAAACTTCAAAGATCACAATGTTTTTTTAACATTATGGAAACACTAGTAATAATAATGAAATATGCATGTGGTGGTACTACACAAAATCGTTAAGGAGGATGGAAACACCCAGGAGAGTAAGCACCAATCAGATCTTCACTGAAAGGGTGCGGAGAGTATTCGAACCTTAGGGAGAGGCTTATCACCACTCAAATTCCAAAAGAAGGCCAACTGTCATTGCCAGCGAGAAATCACTGATAAACGGCTGTTGTAATAATGCAAAATGATTAACAGCGGTTATCAGAAGATTTGGCAAGTGCTGGAAATGTGGGGAGACTTGTTGTCACTCAGACTTCGGGAACACCACTTGTTATTGCCAGTTAGCAATCACTGATGACTGGTGCGAAAACTCCTTGTAAGTAAATAATTGTATCTACTTCAATTTAAAAGAAAAAAGAAAAAAAAAGTATTTTCTTCAAATTAATCTTTCATTTATAACCATGACTATTTTCTACTAGTGGATGTACCTGATTTTCTGCAGACTCTTATACTCGAATGTCCATTTTTGAGCAAATATAATTTTGCCGCAATAGTACAAATATTTTCTAAGATTTCCACAAAATCTCTATGCATAGAGATTTTGTGGAAATATTTGTACTATTGTGGCAAAATTATTTTCGCTCAAAAATCTGTTTCTATTTACAAATGTGCCGACCGTTTCTTATAAGCGAGTTAAAATTGTTAAAATTAGCATTTTTATTTCATTTTGAATAAGTTAGCATTTTTGCCAAAATAATTGTCTGCCATTGCAATAAACTTCTGGGTTGGAAGAATAGCTTTTTTGCAAATATTATATTTTTTTTAAACCAGTTGTATATTTTGTAATCTTATATACCATCGGAACATTGGTTACAATATGATTAGGGAAGCAAATATGTTTGTCCCCACCCTCAAAAGTTACGGAGTATCCTTGTAAATGTGCCTCTTTTTTTTAAAGAAAGTAGAAATAGTTGCATTGCAGACATTCCAATCCTTTTTTTTTATTTTTTTTCCAAGAATAAAGAAAGACTAATATTAAAATTAGAATCAGTAGAAAAATGTTGAGCAGCACTCTTTCTAATCGCAACCATCCTATTTCTATTTCTTTTTAATTTCTCATCTTCTAAGAATTTGAGAATTTTCTCTAAACTAGCTAAATACCTGCTCTACGACTGTTTTATAAAAAAAAAAATTTTTTTTAAAGAAAAGAAAGGCTCATAACACAGAGGGTGCATCAAGTTAATAAACTAAATGAAAAATTTGATTTCCCTATTTTTATTCGATTCGTCATTGCCAGCCAGTGTTTGGTCTTTGCCGATCTCAACATACATGATGGCCCAGAATTGTTTGTCTTTCCTTGTTGGGTGACTTAGCAGTAAATGATGACACAAAAATTGTTTAATTGTTTTTAAATTATTTTTATAGTGAAAAGTTTTTCTTTATAGTATTTTTTTTAATAGAAGTTTGATGAAAACAAAATCTCCTTTTTTTTTTTAAAAAACAAAAATCTAAAACAAAATAAATCTACCTTTTCTAAATTCAGACATACTTTTTCGTAACTTAATTAAAATAAAAACAATCAGCAGCAGTTTTAAAGCTCAAGCAACTATAAGACAACATATCTGTCACATGGAGAGTCTTCAGGCAATTGTCAACAATTTTACTAAAACGCAGAGATCCCATCATATGCGAAAGTGGTAGCCTACAACACACATGTCCGACCTGTACTCTTGTATGACTGTGAAACATGGTCAATGACGAAACGTCAGAACACAATTCTGGCTGCGGTGCATTTAGTGGAGAAAATTGTCAGTCTCACTCTACGTGAGCCACATGGTAGGCTGCTTAAGACCTGGAAAGGATAAGTTAATGACAACCTGATCCTGGTGGGCGACACAAACGAAATGGCAACAGACAGGAAAAGTTGGAAGTCATCCATGAAATGTCTAACCTCAAGCATGACAAGAAGACGAAAAATTAAAATAATAATAATACAGTGTGAAAGGAACATTTTTATGGCCTGCTTAAATGTTATAGATAGGAAATGTCGGCGACAAAATAAATCTCTTCATATCCTACCCGATAAGCATTTATTTTTAGAATCATACTTTTTCTGTAGTTACTGAAGGCGTTAATAACCTATAATATTGTATGTTTCTTCATCTCTCCTGAAGACTAGCCCAGTCTAACAATACTAAAACAGTAGTGACCATGACATATACTTATACTCTAAATGTTCTATCCTAGTCTTTTTCACTCGTTTCTTTTCGGATTGTTTTCCTCTTCGTTGGCTTCTTCTTGGCACTTAATTTTTTTTATCTACAAATGAATGCTTCATTTAATCTGTTTAATATTCTACACATTTACCCACATTGTTACTCTTAGTTAATGTTATTAGACTGAAGGAAAAACATAGATTGTTTGAGTCTGATTTTCATAAATAAAAACTTGCAGGGTAATTTTTTGTTCTGAAACCGTGTTCCTCTTTTTATTTTACTAAATACACAAAATTGGTGTGTGTGTGTGAGATAGATATATATATATAAGAGCTTAATGTAGTTTGCTTTAGTATGTATGTCGGCAACGGTCTTCCTATACATGTTTGAATTAAGACTGAATACACATCTGTTGAAGGGAAATTTTTTCCCCTGAAATATCATGTTATACAGAACTTCCATTAAATCGCACTGACGCAAGTGAGATTGTAATATAATATATTTAAAAAAAAAAAAAAAAATGATGTAGTAATAAAAAAGTGGAAACTGCAAAACTCATTCTACTGTTATTTGCTTCAGTTTGTGTTTATCCGTTACACCTCTGCATTGTATTGCATAGACAAAGATAGCTGTTAATTTAGAAATCTTCTGCGAGTACTTATTTCGTGTAGGGGAATATGTTTTCTTATTTATATTACTGCGAAAAAATGTAATGTAGTTCCGGATTAAATAAGTTTTTAATAATTGATTTGAAATACATTTTTTTTTTATGTAAGAACATTGTCCAATGTGATCTATGTTTTAACGATGAAACAGAAATGTTAATTGTGCTCCATCACTGCATCTATTAACTAAGACGATATATTAAAAGATAATGAAAATAAGAATTTTTGTTTGTGGAAACTGATAAGAATTAAACTAAACAAAAAGATAATTAAGATGTCTGGTGATAGATGATCCGCATACATATTTTTATTTATTTGTCTTTCAACACATCTTATCTTCAGGTATGAGTCAGAATGTATTTTCAAATATAGCTGACTTAATTTCCTTCAAAAGTTTCTGAAAATCAAACATTAGTCAATAAGCCTCTAATCGTGCTTGTCAGCTGCGTCATGAAGTGGCCCCATAGTAAAAACAACACCATGGTCTGTACACACCACAAACACATGTAAATTAGATGACAAAATAAGAAAACTTATTATTTTCAGTTATGAAAGGAGAATGTTATAACAGATGTCACAGTTGATGAATTTTTGAAACAAGCAACAACAAAAAAGAGAAGCAAAACGTAACAAAATAGAATCAATTGTGGTAGTGGTTGTGACCTGTTGGGTAACGGGTACGTCTAGTAGTATAGATTTGAATAAGAATAAAGACACAGAAAAACAACTTTTTCATTTTGGTCGTTTCGGTTCTAATAATCTACTAATTTTACCAAATTATTTTGGCTAGAATATTTTCTTGCGCACAGTTCTTAAATGATGTTTGAAATTACTTTTACTGAAATGCATCTGTTTATGAGAGAGAAGTTCAAAATGTTTCACTGTTTCCACATTGATTAGGGTGCATCATACTTGTTCTCCAAGAGCTTTTTTTTTTTTTACCTGACTGCAGTTTTCTGCTTTCAGACTTTACATATTTTTCTTCTTATATTCAAACATCTTTTCTTTTTGTTAACTATTAGTTCCATATTTTATTATTATTACTATTATTATCCTTATTATCTGGATGGATTCAGTCGATTTCCTCCAAATGAGGGAAGTTACTATGGAATATCCCCAGTTGCATATGTATCTCGCTCAGGTGAGAATTCTTACAGTGTTAGTTTTATTGCAGGGAGGTGTTGCCGTCCTCGCACATACACTGCCTGGTATTCCCAAATAGTCGGCCATCTGGTACTGACCAGCCTCAACGCATACAGCATAATCACGTTGACACACATCCTTCTTGATACTTCACAATCATTTATAGCATCAACTTCGGATTAGACCACCATTTTTTTACGAGGTGGTAGTTGGGTTAGATTATGGGATTTCTGACAGTTTCTGTTCTCTTGGATTTGTGTAATGTTCTTTTCATATTTTTAGTTATATTTCTATTTCAATTTACCTTTGGTTGGTTGGTGTTACTTGGTTATGTGGATTGGTTTCCACACTCAAGGATTTTCCTTAATATTTCATCTGTTTTCATCAGCATTGTATGATGCCAATCCTCCCTTTGATTTAAATTTCTTTTAGTCTTTTTTCCAGGTTTTTCTGAACTTCTAGCCTCCCTACACTACTTCCATGCCTCCTTGTGAACGGTGTTTGGACAGTGAAATCTATGATTTGACTTTTATTATTATTATTATTATTATCGCATACAGTCTTTTTTTTTTTTTTTTTTTTTTTTGCTTGGATGAGTTTGTCCATTTGTACTTCTATGTCCCAGAGGATCTTATTATTTTCGTTTTCTACCACTGGCTCCGGTTTGTGTCTGTACCATTTGTCTACATGTTAAACATGCAAACGTTTTCATAGTTCCCAGTGGACTGCCTTCTGCATGCAGTTGTCTGTTTTAGTATCCCTTTTCACCTAAGTTTGTGTGAGTTACTGTTTCGTCTCTTTGTCCACAGTCTACATTTACTGTTTCCTTGGGTTTTGCTTATCCTGGCTTTTATATAGTATGTTCTGAACATGTTTTGTGTGACTGTCCATAATTATTCCGTTTACTGCTATTATTATTACAGCTCTTTCACATATATACAAAAATTTAAATTTATACAAAAACGATTCCTTATGAATATAGATTTTCATCACTTGGTTATGGAATCCAATTGGTAAAAATGTAAGATCTCATGAAGGACAACGAATAAAACTGATAACAACTTTAATAAATTGAAGAAATGGCAAGTAAAGATGTTTTTTTTTGTTTTTTTTTCCTTTCCAGGTCTCATCTATGAAGAGTGGTCTGTTGGCAATCTCACAAGAATCTCTAATTTGTGGCAACATCAGCTATCATGAGTATAATGGTATTCTTGTGGACCAAGAAGAGAGAGAAAAACTGGCTCGAAGTTTAGGACCAGCAAACAAGGTTTGTACTCCCAATAACAACAGTATTTTGTCCTTATTTTTATTTTACTATAACTCTTTTAAAAATTCTTGTATTTATTAGAAATTTTATTCAGGAATCTTTTTTAATATTAAAGAAATGGGATTGCTGGAAAGATTTTCATTGGCTGATTCTGAGCATCTATATCCCATATATCTGTTTATCTGTGAGGCCATTTAGTTTGCAATGTGTATGTAGAGTGTAGCATGACATCACTTCAAGGAGGAGGAGGAGGAGGCACGTTCCTTTTGAGAAATGCCTGGGTTGCTGGTGGAGCGGGTTTGATGATTTAAAACCCAAAAGGTGCAGTGAAACCAGTTCATCACTGATGACCAACCTTGGAGAATCTACAAGATGTATTTTATAATTTCTTCATCATTATCATCATCAACCTTGGAGAATCTACAAGATGTATTTTATAATTTCATCATCATCATCATCATCATCATCACCATCATATTAGTTGTAATGTCCATTTTACATATTGGCATGTGTTGAACAGCTTTTAGAAATTGACTTCCAAACTAACCTATCTGATAAAGGTCTCTATTTATCCCTTTTTCTCTCAAGTCAACCCTTATCACTTCCTCCCATGTTTTTCTAGGCCTTCCCTTGCTAACTGCCCTGCTTCTTCAACTGTTCTATATCTACTAACCCTAGCACTTTCATCCATGTTTCCAAGGGGACCAAACCATCAAAGTCTTTTGTTCTGCACACATCTAAATGAATAAATGCGAAAGTTTTTTATTTATTTATCACTCCTATATTACCATCAAAACAGGGTGATGTTATTTTAATCAATAATACAATAGTATGCTTTCAAATATGGTATGTATCATACTAAAGAAACACATATAGACATTCAAATATCTGTCTAATTTGCATAACTTCTTTTTTAACCATCTATAATTAATTAATGTTTGCTGTTATTCATTTATTTTATTTTCCCTGTTTATCTACAATAGTTTTGTGTGAAAAAGTATTTAATTTAACAAGTAGACCGTCCACTGTTTTACAGACAAGAATTAAATTATCAACCTAAAGCGTCTCTTCTGGACAACCAATACAAAACATCTCTTGGTACTTTGTAAAAATGTTTGCCCAAAACCACATAAGTCAAATACAGGTTCTTCTTTTTACCAAAATACTTCTGCATTTGTCTCAGTATAAATAAACCATAAGTGGTACTTTTCCCAGGCATATAATAAAAAAAAAAATTTTTTTTATTTTTTTAAAATCTTTATTTAAAAAAATTTTTTTCTTCTCTTTTTTCCTTTTTCCTCTTTCTTTCCTTTTTTCTCTTTCTTTCCTTTTTTCTCTTTCCTTTTCTCTCTCTTTCCTTTTCTCTCTCTTTCCTTTCCTTTTCTCTCTCTTTCCTTTTCTCTCTCTCTCTTTCCTTTTCTCTCTCTCTCTTTCCTTTTCTCTCTCTCTCTTTCCTTTTCTTTCTCTTTCTTTCCTTTTCTTTCTCTTTCTTTCCTTTTCTTTTCTTTCCCTTTTTCTTTTCTTTCCCTTTTCTTTCCCTTTTTTTTTCTTTTTTGTTCCTTTTTCTTTCTTTTTTACTTTTTTTCTACTCTTAAACTTTTTTTTAATCAAACTTTGTCTTTTATTACTTTTTTTCTCTTACATTTTAAAACCTTTCTCTTTCTTTCCTTTTATTTCTCTTTCTTTCCTTTTATTTCTCTTTCTTTCCTTTTATTTCTCTTTCTTTCCTTTTATTTCTCTTTCTTTCCTTTTATTTCTCTTTCTTTCCTTCTCTTTCTTTCCTTTTTTCTCTTTCTTTCCTTTTCTTTTCTTTCCTTTTCTCTCTCTTTCCTTTTTCCTCTTTCCTTTTCTCTCTCTTTCCTTTTCTCTCTCTTTCCTTTTCTCTCTCTTTTCTTTTCTTTCCCTTTCTTTCCTTTTCTTTCCCTTTCTTTCCTTTTCTTTCCCTTTCTTTCCTTTTCTTTCCCTTTCTTTCCTTTTCTTTCCCTTTCTTTCCTTTTCTTTTCTTTCCCTTTTTCTTTCCCTTTTTCTTTCCCTTTTTCTTTCCTTTTTCTTTCCTTTTTCTTTTCATTTTTTCTTTTTTGTTCCTTTTTCTTTCTTTTTTACTTTTTTCTATTCAAATCTTTTTTATGCAACTCTCTTTTAAACTTTTTTTTATCAAACTTTGTCTTTTATTACTTTCTTTCTCTTACATTTTAAAACCTTTCTCTCTCTTTTGCTATTTTTGATCTCCTTCTTTCCTTCTAACTTTATTTTTGACCCAATTTTCTATTGTTTAAAATACCAGACACAATCTCCTCCTCCTCTTCCTCCTCCTCCTCCTCATTCCTCTCATTATTCCCTCACCTGTTATTTTCGTGTATCTGCTTTTAACTCCCATTACAGTATATCTATAAACATCCTTATCTTCACATTCTTAGCAAGATATCCTATAGCAATCCTATTTATTCTATTTATTATTCTCCTTTACATTTAAAAGCCAACATGGAGTTTATAAAGCACATTTTTGTTTCTATTGCTCTAGCAGATGCTTGTAAAATCCTATGCTTTAATTACAAAATTATCTTTCATAGCTTTTCTTTTGTAACTTTGCCTTTGTTGTGAGGCTTACATTCAAGTTATTGATTGCTTATGTAAATGGCTCTTTTTACGGGTGTAATTAGGGTTGGTTTTAGTTGTATGGTAGTAGGACTGGGGAGGGGGCAGCTGTCAAAGCTGGGGAAAGTAACAAGTGTTCAGTTAGGATGAAAAATATGGAAATAATTAACATACAAATTGTATTCAGCAAAAATGACAAAATGTTTTAGAAGTTTGAAACGTTTAATCGGACAGATGAAAATATGAAAGAAAAACATTTTGAGGGAAAAGTCCTGAAAAATAAATGTATACAAAGACTTACATGGCAGGGTATGTGTGTGCTGGTGCATCATTCATCATATTCGGTTTAACGTCCGTTTTACATGCTGACATGTGTTGGACGGCTTTTAGGTCTTTATTTATCCCTCTTTATCTCAATTCCATTCTTATCACTTTCTCCCATGTTTTCTTTGGCCTTCCATACCAACTGACCCTGCTATCATTCTCATATCATTTCTCTCCATGCAACACATGTCCTCAACCCACACTTGCCAGGTTTCACTTCTATACATCATCACACTTATATTTGTGGATATAGATATGTTGTATATTTGGCTGTCCATTTATTCAACTACTCAGTCACAGGTACATATGATTGTCACCATTACTCAAATACATTGTTGCTTAAGCTAGCTCCTCTACTCTGGGATGGGAAACGCACAAAAAGATGTGCATTTTTATTGGTCTGGTTTCTGAAAAACACCCAATTTCAAGGCATGGGTTTAGATGCTTCTATAAGACATCTTTTATATCTTCACACTTCACTCCTCTTTTTGCTACTTAACTAGAAAGAAATAGCTAGTTTGTCCTAATTTTTGTTGGATATCACATAAATCCCTTTCGACTCTTGGAGAAACCCACCTGTTAATCTACCCCCTCCTGCAACATAACAGATGTGAATAATGTGATTAAATATTTCCTTTTTCACAGAAGAAACATTGCTAGTGTCTCTCTCTATTGTTACTTACATGGAAAGTGTCTGACTGAGCTCCAATCTCTGGTACCTTCTGATAATACATTCACAGCAAGAACTCATCTTGCGACCACAACGAAAAAAAACAACTTTTCTTTCTTTTGTATGCCTAGCATCCGGTGAAATTTCCAAAAACAGATTCTTCGCAAGGGCTTCCCGTCTATGGAACACATTACCATGGGACTGCTTCGCTGCAGATTACAACTTGGTCCTTTATAATGTGATGAACCCTCCCCACAAATATCCAAACGTGATCCTGACAATCATTCCATCTCATTGACCCCCTGTCCTCTGGTGGCTTTTTTGGCCTTGATAAGTGGTGACCATTTTAGTTTTAGATGCAGAAAATTTGTTTTCTAAGCCCTTTAAAGGCTATGTGTTGTAAATCAATAAGAGGCCCTGATTGGTTGAAGATGATTTTAATTCTAACACATCCTATATATATATATTTGCCCTGGATTGAAAACTGTTATGCTCATTGAAATTTCTATGAAGAGAGGACACTATTTCATTTTTATTTTTATTTTTATTTTTTTGTTGTTGTACATCTTTTAATTATTATCTATGCATGATTAACTACTGCAGTTAATTTCTTTTGTTTTCTCTTTCTACTTTTAGGTCATGTTTTTACGCAACCATGGTGTGGTGGCTTGTGGCGACTCTGTAGAAGAAGCTTTTCACTATGCAGTAAATGTAATGACAGCATGTGAGACTCAGGTATGTAACAAAATGGGCGATATTTATTAATAGTGTACCATTCAAAAATATAAGTATTTCAAATTTCTCTGAAACGTGCGTACATACAGAGGACGTACTGAGTATTTATTTCCGGAACTCAATTCAAATATTTGAAACACTAATTAATATTTTTTTCCTATTTTGAATGGTACCCTATTAACATATGAAAGCTCTAGTCGATATAACCTATTAATTATTGAGCTTATTTTTAACTGCGTTATTGAAACATCTCATGGGTATGAACTAATATCTCTCTCTCTTTTTTTTTTCTTACAAAACTATAGTGATGAGTCTTGCTCTGAGAATTTAAGAATTATTTTATCAACTGGTATTTTTCCAGAAAATAATGTGAATTGTTGAGTTTAGTTTAAATTGTTTGAATCAGGATAAAGAGAGTTTCAAAAGCCAATAAAATCCAAACTTAATCAGCCAGTCTCTCTCTCTCGGTGAGTTAAAATTATATCACTACTACTTTATATCCTTCATTAATATAGAAAGTGAGAGGAGAGGGAAGAGTGTTAAACAATTTAGCAAAATTGGTTACGTAAAAAGTAAATAAGTTTTTATTTTGTACATTTTTTTAAAAAATCAAACCTTTTTCATATATTTAATTACAAACTATGTGACATGATTAGAAGCAAAACTATCTTGTAAATAAATTTGAAAGCGTAATTTAAAATAGTTTTTTTTTTGTTATTGAGTGTTTGAATATAATTTCTTTGTGGCAAAATAGTAGTACTATTATTATCTATTTGCTGGGGAAGAGGAGGAAGCAAAGCGGTGAGATTAACTGAAACAAAAAAAGACTTAGTCAAAGAGAGACGCAAGTAAAAATATATGAAATAAGAGCGAGGGGTAAAACCAGAAAAAATGAAAAAGGTGGAGAGTGATAGACAGGATCTTAGATAGAAAGATGAGTCACTTGATTGATTAATTACAGATTGCAGCTAATTAGATGAATTTAGAAAAGTTTTTTTTTTAAACTTGTAGACTCAAATAATATTTTAGAATGTATTTTGTGTGATTAAAATATATGCAGAGAGAAAAAAACCTGAAAGAAACAAACGTTTATTAACTCGGCTTTCGTGTGATTTTCTTGGCCTTTTTGGCTAGAAGCAAAATGTATTTGTTCTGATGCTACACATCATCTTTTTTGTCCTCAGTAATTGAACAGAAATCCTTCTAGACTGAGGCAAGTTTTATTTTTGTTCCAATCCAGAGCACCCCTATTTGGGTAGCTGGATTTCCCCCACATTAAAAACCGACCTTGTGTCTAACTCTTCCCTCGTGGGGAGACAAGTAAATAGGAACTCAGCTTTAGTACAATAATAGTTACAAGCAGGAATGCCCAGCATTGTCTGAATTGAATGTTTTGTCCGCAGTCCATAACATTAATTTATTTTATATTCTTTATTTATTTTATTTTGTTTCATATACATTTTGCTTTATTTAATTTTTGGGTTGGGGTCCAAGCATGTACTCAGAATTGATTGGGTGAGAGAGGATGTAAGTAAAATGACATTTCTGGAAATAATTTTTGGTAAATTTATAGTTTTTACCTCCCATCCCCTGAGAGATAATATTATTATTTTTATTTTATTTTTTTTAAACAAAGAGAAGTAACTTTGCATTGACGAATATGGAGTTACAACCCTGTTTTTAAAGATGACATCTGTGTGAAAATAATTCCTATGTGGTCAAAGTATTTTCTGGAAGAAATTAATTTGAATTACATTTTGCAACAATCTATCAAAAGAATTGACGAACCAGATTGAAATATTCATTTTGTAGGAAGAAAGCTATTGATGACAAACACCAAGAAAGAAACTGATTTTACTTTATATATTAGAAGATCTCAAAGAAAATTAGCGACTTGATCGCTCACCCTAATAAACATTGATTTGTTTACTGAAAGTAATTAATTATTGGAACAAGTTGCCAGAGAATGTAAATAATGCAACCAGTGTAAATAGTTTTTAAAATGATATTCACCGATTTTGTGGTTATGATATAAAAAAAATGATTGCATTGGCACTATTGGGAGCTTTCAGATGAGATTTTTCAATGAATCTGAACTTAAAGGAAGTTATACTGATGTGTTAAAACAAAATTGGAAAGAAGAAAAAATGGAATGTTTTCTTCTAATCTTAATTTATATACTAAAGTTAAGTTAGTCAATGTTTGTTTCTCTAACACTTTTTTTTTCCTATATATTTTAATTACACAAAAGACATGTTAAAATATTCCTTGGTTTTGGGATTGAGTTATGTTTGAAATTCATTTTAATTGTTCTAATTAGCCATAATTTGCAATTAACTAACCAAGTGACCTATCTCTTACTAAGTTTCTGTCTATCATTCTCACCCACTTGTTTGACCCCCAGCTCTTATATGATATGGTGTCTATCAGTCTTGCTTCTGTCAATCTCTCTCTTAATTAAGTCAAAGGTAATAAAACTAACTATAAAACTGAAAATTAGAATTGTCCATTATAAACTAAAGAGAATCTCACCAGGTACTAATACTATTTAACACATAGCCGGAGATATAGCGACCAGAAGGGACTAATTTGGGATTCTGTCTTATTTCTTAAAAATTTGACTGGTTTTGCAAACTCACTTTTCCTGATTCAAACAATCTAACACGAGCCACATTTCTTTTCTAGTTTTCTATTAATGTTGAAATGGCATTGTACATTTTAAAAACTAAATAAAAGAATTTTTGTGTTTTTACCACGATGCATATGTAGGGCATGTGTTGAGATGTTGCCAAAAAGATTTTTACATTTATGTGAACATTTCATATGTAATTTCTCTTTTCTTTTCAGATCAGTGCTATGCCTGCTGGTTTAGACAACTTGATTCTTGTTGATTCTGATGTACAAAAGAAAACTTTCGGATTGGGTAGTCAAGGGGGAGGTGGCGTAGATACCAGTGGTCGGAAATGGAAGACAGGAGAACTAGAATTCGAGGCTCTCATGCGCATGTTAGACAATTCCGTACGTATCTCTTCTATTTGTTCTTGAGGAATCATTTCATTTTAAATAGTTTACAACATCCCATCAATTATTGTTAAATCAGTTGTTCTTGTTAATATTCTCAGTTTTTGACAGTTTTTTTTAATAAATTGTTAACCAAATTTTTTTCAAAATGTCTTACGGGCAGGGAAGCTGAGTTGATCGGTGAAATTTGTTTGACTCCAACTCAGAGGGGAAAAATATCCCAAAAATATCCAAATCTGTGTCATTATTGAGTATTGGTCAAACTTTTTTTCTTTTTTTTTTTTTTTCTTTTAAATTTAATTCTTTAGACTTACTATTTTAAAAAAAAAAGTTGAATTCACAGAAAAGCCTTGAAAAACATTTATGTCCTCTTGAAAAATCAAACTTCCATAAATATCATATATGGCACCTATTCTGCAATCCAACCATATTTGGTACAAATAAACTTCACTTTATGTCTGACTTGTCCAACATGTTTCAGTCATGAATATCCAACAGTCTGTTTCATCCCCGTTCAATGATATGCAGGGACACTTTTCTGATTGTCTCATCAGTTACATTAGGAGCCTGAATGGTCTTCACACTCACCGGACATCAGAAGAAGCCAGTCAAATAACAGCAGAATTTAGTCAAAACTCATCAATTAATCACGATTGATTCAAATTAAAAATATTGTCAAGAAAGAAAAACTTAAATTCATACCAAACAATGAGGAAGATTATGACACCCCTTCACTATCACAGAGCTAAAAAGTTCAATAAATAAAAGCAAAAACACAACTACTGACCAAGATTAAATTCACTACCAGTTCCTGAAACACCTACCAGAAACATTCCTCACAATATTTCTGCAGATATTTAATGACCTATGTTGCACAATTTCCTAAACCATGGCTCAAATCTATTATCATCCCAATCCCCAAACCTGACGAACAAGCTGCATGTGCAAAATGATAAAAAGAATGACTAATGTGTGACTGGTATAATATCTGGAGAAACATGATATCCTATCCAGATATCAAAGCAGATTTTGCCAAAACCAAGGCACAAATGACCGTAACATTGATGCAACAAAAAAAAAATATATAACCAACAACCACATTAGCCAAAGTTAATTTGGAGAACTCTGATACAAATATCATGATCATACAGCTCTTTATACAGATGAGTTAATAACCCTGGCTAGAACAGGAGCAGCAGCCACCAACATATCTGTAAACAAATCAGACTGCCAAATAATGATTCTATCTACATAGCTGAATTACGAGCCATAAAAATATAAAAAATGGAGCTAGAAATCACCAAGGGCGCGAGGAAGGGAAAATACATAATTTTCTCAGAATCTTTGTCTAAGATGACAGCAATTGAGAAGACATAGTACTGAGCAAATTAAGAATAGAAACTACTTTTAAAAAAAAAAAAATCACTTCTGGCTCATATAGGAGAAACCAAAGATACAATCTTGGATACAATCTTGTATAAATTTGTGAAACGTACCAAATGACGATTTTTTAAATATGCTAGCTGTACCTACCCGGCTTTGCCTGAGATGTAGTGAAGCCATTTTAGCTTTTAATTTTTATTTAAAAGAAGTCAACTTTTAGTTGTAAGGTAGACAGCTTGTATTATATTCAATACAAATTATGATTTATTCCCTTTGCTGATTTATATTTTTTAGATGATTGTTAAAATGTTTCTATATTATCAGTCATCTGGGTCAGACTAAGTAATTCTTAAAATAAACTGTAGGTTAGTATATGTTATTCTATTGCCAAGAACATGGTACAACAATAACAAATGTAAAATGGCTAGTCAGAAGCAAATTTTGATTTGTCAGCTTAAAGGCTATTTGGGTCTGACTGAAAATCCGACAAGATAACTTTATGTTCGATTGTATGGCCATAAATGTGCCATAAAACAAAAAATCCCAAAACCCTAGGACAGGAACTATAACTTTAAAATACTAAAAATATGATTTAGTTGAAAGTGAACATTTCAATCTAAGATAGAATAATATAATATTTTATTAATATTTCTTTTTTTTTCTGCAGCATTGTTGTTGGTACTGTAATAAATAAAACTGGTGTAAAGGAAAATCTCTTTTCTGTCTACTTACTAGGGTTTCCGTACTGGTTACATCTACCGTAGTCCACTAATCAAGCAAGAGAAAGACCATGGAAACAGTGAGATTGAGCTACCACCCACATCCAGCTCGTTCACCTATGTATACGATGGTGAAGTAGACCGCTCCAAGTATGTGTAAGTAATATTATCTATATCATCATCTTATCAGGTAACAGCTGTTAGATAACAGAAATATTTTATGATTACCAATTGAATTAACAGTGTAATACATTAAACGTATTATACGGAGGTACGTCCTTTGAGCTAACACTGGTAATGCCACAACAATATTGGACTAACCCATCCATGTGCAACATTTTACATTTGCAGGTAAATTAGGTCAATATAAGTAAAATAGTATTATCTCACGTTCGGAGATCGGAACACTTTACACTCGTCACTCTGACATTTTACAAATGTAAAGAACTAAATTATGAGTAATTAGATCTGTCTGTTGAATTTCTCACACACAAGGGGCATGGCCCCCAGTTTGGGAAGTTCATCCTAGTTTCAACTTTTTGGGCCATTAGCTACTCACATCCTTGATATGCAAATAATTTAGTAATATTTAATAACAAAATTGGATCCAACAGATTATTTTCTTTACTTATTTGAATAATTTAAGGAAATTTCATATTGAAATCTATAGTTTTGTTTTTATTTACACTCGAATACTTTGAAGTAAGAAAGAATAAGGCTACAATCTAGATATAAATCAATAGTTGTTATTCATATTGGGTTGAAAATAATTATTTTCTTAAATTACTATTATTTTATTTATTTCTTTGGAATCTAATTACTTTAAATGTTGTTCTTCTGATGTAGGTCACCATTACGTACAGCGCTGGAACGTCAAAAGCAGCAACAATACAAAGCTGGCTGGCTAATCTCTCCCAACACCTACAAGAAAAAAGAAATTGATGAGATAGGAACCGCAAATCCTAAGAAGATAACAAAGGTAGAATTTCATTTTTTTCTTCCCCACTATTCTTTGAATAAAAAAAAATATTTAAGAAATAAACTTTTCGTAGTATATCGCAGCATCCTAAATACCAAAACCGGATAGAGAAGTTTCTCCAACTCCCTCACCACTAATTACTAACCCTAAATCAGCAGTGACAACGACGTACACACATATTCTCTATGTCCTATCCTAGTATTTTTCACTGAATCCTTTTCAGTTTTTTTTTCTCTTTTATCCTTCTACTGTTGGGATCTTCTTGACACTCACTGTTTTTCTAGCAGATTTACAAACATTTGTCCATTCGAGACTATTTTATGTTCATTTAATCTTTTGATCATTCTTTCCAAAATTTGGTATTTCTGCAGTTTACGGACCATGCTGAAATAATGGTATTATTTAGAAACCCATTTTTAACATAAGCTTTGTTCACTATTCTGTACTTTCACCTAACAATTTAATTAACAAAAGTTACCATAAAAATGGAATTAATGTGAAAATCCTATCTAAGAAATAGCACGGTCCGTAAACTGCAGAAGTAGCCAAAATTCTAATCCTCTTTTCTGTAATTAGTAAAATTAGTTAATGATTCAAGAAACAAAGAAAAAAGGAAAGTAAATATAATAAAATTTGGGGGGAGAAAAAGAATTTAGTTTAGTCTGGTAGGTTGGTTAGAATTTTTTTCAAATAGTCATTGTTAATATTATAGGCATAAAATGCCAATAATATTGAACAAAATATGAATTTGATTTTTCATAAATAAATGTAAAAACTATTGTGAACAATTATATGCGCTTAATTGAACACAAGTTGTGATTTTACCCATAGTTGGTATACTTACAAATTAAACTTTAATAAGTAATAAAACTTTTTCAGAAAACAAGAAAAAACAAAAAATGAGATCTTTTCTTCTTTCAGTGGATTCCTGATGGCTCTGATAGGAGTACAACTGTAAAGATTGAAAATCCCAACCAATTTGCACCACAAGGGTCCAATCCAAAAGAATTCAGAGAAAAGCAAAAGCAGGTCAGTAATTTCATGTGATACGAGCTTTACCTTCCCGGTATTGCTCTGGAGTAAAAGATTAAAATGACTTGGTAACAAAGAAATGGAAATTCATTTTGGTGAATTTTAATTTTGTAGTTAAATTTTTTAAAAAATAGAAATTTGTTTAAAAGTATGCTTTAGTACTTTACACTATTGAATTTTTTACTTCAAAAAAAAGAATAATAATAATCGATTAATAAAAAATGTCTAAGTAATCTGGATGTGAGATCCCTCCCCCCACGCAGTATCACATGGTTTGAAGTCTCACAATTTTAATATATATCATTTTTGAAAACCACATAATTTATTTGACACAGAACTTTGCAGAAAGGGTAAGAACACATTATAATTGCACATGATTACTTCCCATTAATTAAAAAATATATAACTTGTTTTGTTTAAAAAAAAATTGTTTTTGTCACTTAAATGAAGAAAAAAAATTATATGCAGGAAAAAAGTATCTGTACTTACAGGACTTTTTAAGTAAGAATGCAAGATGGTGGTGGTAATCCGTTCTTCATGAATAATGAAAGGCCCCTTGTATCCTTGAAAATATAGCTATCAGTTTAAGTAGAAATGCAGATGAAAACATTTTGATTGCTTAAAATATCTCAATAATGGCATATATAGAAAGAGCTTGATGATCTAAGAAAGAATCTTTTTAAATTTAAAAAATCTGACTAAAAATAAGGAAGTTATGGCTATTTGTGTACCTCACACGATTGGAAATTTTTCCCTCTTTAGGACCATATGCGTTTCATCACTTTTTTTTTACACTAATTTTTCAGTAAAAATATATCTTTGTTAAAACACAAGATTAAGAAATGACATTTGCCATATAAGTGTATTATTGTATAAGGAATCAGAATATGGCACTGAAAATCTCCAGAAATTAATGGTTTCCAAGTAATCTGCAGTAAATGCACATAAATATGCTGCAATGCCTTAAAAATACCATGTATCCATTAAAAAAGAAGTTAGAGAACTCAAAGTTGAATTGTAATACATTTTATGTACAAGAAACTAAAATCTTATACTGGTCTGCATAGGTAGGATCATTCCTATCGAATTTTGCGGTCATAGATCTAATAATTATTTGTAAACACACGCCTCATAGTATAACCCAGACACCATGAGGAGAGCCCTTTACCTCCCTCTATTTCTCCTACAAGTAATGATTAAACTATCAATATATTGTTTGTTTAATTTGCCAACTAAATTTCGTCTTTGCTATTCTGTTATAAATAGTTTCATCACTTCTCTTACCCCCTCCCCCCAAAATGTCTTACATCAGCTATCCTCAACTAAACCAGATGACCTTTAAAAAAAAAATCTGTTATTTGAAATAATTTCAGACGTTTCTATCATTTTATTAACCTTCTAAGAAAAGGGGACCTCTTCCTACATGTGTGTTAAAAACATTTTCACTGCAACTAAAGAAAAGCTATGTACTGAATTAGAAACCTTCTGTATTATTTTTGTATTATTTGAACTATTATTCTCATGTTAGATTTTATATTCACAATATACCCATGTAACCTCCGACCTTATTCAGGTGCATTTTTTTTCTAATGAATCGTTCAAAGATTCTGTCTTGAGTCTGACAAAGATTCATGAGTTTGACTAGAATGTTCCTAAACTAAAAAAAAAAATGCACTTGAAGGTCAGAGATTGCATTATTCGAAACATGAATATAACCAACCAGATTAGAATAGTAGTTCGAGAACCCCTCTCTGCTTGGATTAAAAGAGAAAAGAAATTACTCATTTAGCATGTTTCGAATAAAGCTTAAACTGAAATAATGTTTAAATCATTCTTTTGTTAAAATTAAACTAATCTCACTTTTTCCTCACAATATTTTATGTTGTATCACGCTACAATTTTATTTTGAATTGTTTCTTTTTCTTTTTTTTCTAAAAACTGAGGCCATTTCTTGTTTTCATTTCAGATCCGCAATGATTACTATGAGGCAAGGGTACATGCAGGTCCTCAGTCAAAGGTTTTGGAAGGTGCTACTTGGGAAGAAGCTCAGAAAGTCAAAGTACGATTTAACATTTTACGATTCTTTCAAATAATCTTTTTAAAAATGGTTTTAACCAAATCCATTTATTTTGTTTCAGATTTCAATAAATTGATTTTAAATCAATGAATATAGTAACTTGATAAAATTGAATACTAACCAGACATATATCCTTTGTTCAACACAAGGCTTTTGTTGCATAGATCTTTCGTTGGGGGTCTATGGGTGTTGGCCGTTTCTTCTCCCTCATTTACCAGACTTGACATCTTCAAGTCCTCATATGACCAAAGAAATTAGATCTGCTATATAACAGTACCAATTTAACAAAAAGTCATTGATTTGTTCTATGCATTTTGTCTCTGTGTATTTCTTGTTTAAACTTCATTTTTTTTTTTTTTTCATCCTTCCCTTAGGATGGAACTTTGAGCAATGCATCTGACAGCGTCGTGGTTATTGGTGCTGCATCAAAAGGTATCATTCAACGTGACCATCAACATAATGCTGTCGTCTACAAGTCTCTTTACTCTCCTAACCCATTTGAGAATATCTCTGAAGACGAACTTGCGAGATATAAGGAAAAAGTAGAAGGTAAAACAAAAGGGGAACCAGGTTAGTAGGCGTTTATTTCATTCACTCCCTCTCTCTCATATCTATATATACACACATGAAAGAAAGAAATAGACACATTTATCATCATTAATTAAAACTGCTGTCAGAGGGTCTTAGGCAAGATAATATTATTTTCCCTGGTGAATTGAACAATCATTCGGTTCATAATCATCATATTCGGTTTAACGTTTGTTTTATGTGCTGGCATGTGTTGAACGGCTTTAAGAAATTAACTTCAAAAGTAACCTATCACTGGCCAGGTCTTTATTTATCCCTCTTTTCCTCGGGTCTATTTTTATTATTTCCTGTTTTCATTGGCCTTCCCATGTGAATTTAATCTGCTACCTAAACTGTTCTACATCTACTAACCCAAGAACTCTCCTCCATTGTTTGCAAGATGGCCATGTCATCAAAGTCTACTCTTCTGCACACATCTCCCTATACTGTCCAGATTTAATCTTCCTCTGAGGGCATTGGAACTAAGCCTTTTTTTTTTAAGGCTCACCTTACACATCCATCGCATCATTCTCATATCATTTCTCTCCATGCAACATATCCTCAACACTCATTGACCAAGTTTCACTTCCATACATCACCAGATAGACTCTTCCTTTAGTCGGCAGTGGTAACGCTCTGCCGATGAGTAGTGGCAGAAGTTCCCTGAACTAGCACCTGCTCCACCCTGTGCTCCAATAGTATCATCAAGATAACAAAACTTCTGAACAACCTCAATAGCTTCGCCATCAAGATATACTTTCTCCACATCTTAAGTTCTCATCCATCTTCATTGTCTTACATTTCTTGAACACGAATTAGTTATCCTCTCTCAATCTAACAATAATTGCACTGCACTTGTGTACCCAATGCTTACAGGTACCACAAAAAATTGAATTTCACCTGATTCCGTTTCGACAAACTGAGCAAGGGAGCTTTCCAACACTACAACCACTGATCATCACTTTAATCATGGTAACGTTCACTTTCAGACCGTTACTTTCTATTTTTTAGCATTTCTCCAAGTCTTTAACTTAACAAGTAGGTTATACATTGTTTCACAGACAAGTACTACACTATCAGCATACAACATCTCTTTCAGGCAACCCGTACAGAACTCTCTGGAAACTTCTAAGTTAACAGTGTAAAGTGGAATCTCAAGGTTTGCTGTGATTTGACACTGATTAAGTCTACTTTCTATATTAACATATAGTATAGCTCCTCTAAAACTCTAAGAATGCTAATGTTTCTTTAGCCGTTGTCATATTTAAATGGTGATATATGATAGATATATTTATGTCAAAAACACAACAAAATGTCAATTAGTATATATTATCGACATTTTAAACTTTTACTGCTGCTTTGTATGGTTCAATGATGGAAGCAGAAACTTTAAACATGGGTGAATTGTTTTTGTGGGGAATGTCTATTTACTTCTTTCATGTGTGTGTTGATAATATATATATATATATATATATATGTATATATATAAACAAGTAAATGATGAGAATAAAAATTGTGCAAAATACTATATTAAGTCATCAGTTGTTCAAAACAAGGGGTTTAAAATGAGAGAAATTTTAATAAAATTTATTTTATATAAAACCCCTGATGACTTAATATATATTGTATTTTGCACAATTTTTATTCTCATCATTTACTTGTTTATATAATTGTTCTATCTTGTATATCGAGCATCAACTCTTCATGATAGGTTTTACTTTAAAGGTATATATCATATCTTTATTCTCCTTTTCCCTGTATATATACGTGTCTGAATCGTGGTTGAAGGTACATCTGAGGAGACCAAGATACGGTCGAAATAGACTATTATGTATACAACCTAAATGTGCATCTAATTCATCTCATCTTCAAATATATATATATATGTTTATCTACATATGCATTTCATCCTTTCAGGGATCGTCAGTGTAGAGATGATTATTCATACCGGTCGCAGGACTCAAAACCCCGGAACATGAGTCGTATATATATATATATATATATATATATATATACATAAGAATCATTTGAATTATTAAATAAATTAATTCCAGATGACATATGAAAGAAAAGCGGTTTCATCTTTTCAGGACTGTAACTCTAAACCTGGATAAAAGATCTGTCTCAGACATATGTATAACAAAATGATATATACAAATCGTTTCTGGCTAGGGCTAGTATTTAAATATCTTTTGATAATATACTATGCTATAATTATAAATCTCACATGATCTCCCATTCTAACTACTGTTCATTTTTGGCATCTGCCATTTCTTACTTCAGTAAAAACTAAATGTTTACAAATCCAACTGTCAAACTGAGGTATGGTTCTGTTCAGTCCTAGGAGGTCCACCTTCCCACGCTTTACCTTCTCTCTGAGAAGGGATTAGTTTATTTCTAATCGCCTGAGGGAATGCTGACGATGCTACTCAGGTGTTTTCCGTAGGCCAGAGTGCACTTAATCTAGTGGGTTGGCTTTTCAAAACCCACCTGACCTTGTGTCTAAGCTTCTGGAGAGGAAGTAAATAATACTTCATCGATTATGACGTCATGAAGGATCTCTTCCTGGTCTTCCACCCCCTCTTTAATCGGCAGCAATGTCACAAAATGATGATATCATCAATTTACGACGTCATAAAGGATATTCTAGATGTCTTCCACCTATGTTTTAGTGGATGATGTTATCTTTTTGTCACCGTGCATACTGGGTGACGTCACAAAAAAACAAGAGCCTCAGATTTAGTAGTACATAGAAGATACTATCGGCAGTCTATAAATTTATAGAACTAATAAGAACAATATAGAATGGTCATTTTCTTGTCCAACAGGTTTGTATTGTTGCATTCATATCCGACTCACTTAAGTAGATGTATTATATCTTGCGTGTTTGTTACTTCCAGATTCTGAAGATACTGAGCCTGCCCCGGATGGTCATCTTATCTCTACAGAAGAGAGGATGCAGCAAATTCGAAATGAAGGAGCTGACTTGAAAACAGAAGCTGAAGCTGGTATGTATTGAATGCCCAACCCCATTTTTTCTTTCTTTTGATAGAGAGGGGAGGCAAATATATTTGATACTTATTTCAATTTGACTTTGAATAAATAAGTTAATATAAACACATTCAAGCTCAAATCCATTTTTTAAATTTAAAAAAAAAAATTTTTTATTCATCTATTCTACTAATTCTTAGGGCATGTCTTTAACAACTTAGAATCTCTTTTTAGCCATCTTCCAAAATGACATCAAACTGTTAGATTTTTTGGTCTCATTGTCACTATTTATTTGCAGGATATTATTTCACTAAAATGTTTCAGTTATGATCTGGCCAATTATTTTCATTTTTGACCCATTCAATATCTCTAAGCTGTGATATCATTCGGATTGATTTTACTAAAAATTATTTATTTAAATTTACTAATGTTTGCTTTTTTTCTTTTTTTATTATCTTATTTGATAAATGTAAATCATTTTATTAATGAAATAATTTTATTTCATGATTTAATTTTTTAGTTAAGAAAATATTAAGTTGCATCTAACTTATCAATTTTTTCCTCACATTTTGTTAAATAAAATCAAAGTTTAGTTGTATTTTACGAAAAACTTTTACGTTTGGATGTAGATGAAAGTAAGACTTTATGAATCAAGTTTGTGGATGTGAAGTTTTAAAATTATAAGTGTGGGTGGTAATTTTTAATAAACTGTTTCCTAATACCTTTCAACGAATATTCATTAGAGAAATAATGTTAAATTTAAGTGAAATTGAACATAACGGAGCGCAATTATATACATAAAGTAGAGACATTTTTTTCCTATTTCTTTGACCTTAATATCTTTAATGAAAGTTACATATTTACAACTGTTCAGTCAGTCATCTTTTGCAAATATTGGTCTGTTCTTAAAAACAAATGTCATTTTCAATCGATTTCATCAAATTTCATATTGTCTAATCAACAGTTTTTGTTTTGATTACGAATATTATCGAGGGAGTTGAAGGAGCTGACCCCTCCACAGTCTCAAGTCCTCTTCCTTCCATCCATGATATGTGAAGAAATCTGGAAATCTAATTAGTCAATATTTCAGATTTCAATACTAATATACTGTTTTTGATAAGCAATTTCCCTCAAATGTTATTTGACTGACTTGAACAAGGTGTTTTCAGAGCATGATTTATAATCTGTGTATTAATAAAATAAGTACAGTGGCCAAATTTATAAGATGCCAGCGTTTTAGGATGCAAATTCTCTTTAAATTTATTATTTTTAAATCATTGACTTTTTATTTTGACGGAATAAGGGGGAAAATGTTTACTTTTTGTTAAAGACGACGCAAAATCTTCTTTACATTTATTCATAACCCAAATAACGTTTTTTGTTTTTTTTTACGGGCAAAGAAATTCTATTTCAGTCATGTAAATTACTATTGAAAGTAAGAAATATTCCCAGGCAACACTGGGTAGGGATAGCTAGCATTGAGTAAAATCCTGAATTTTTTGCATAAAATATTCAGAGAATTAACAACATTGTAAAGAATTAATCAACGTATAATTTCACTTGTGTTCAATTCCACGTAAGTTCTAACATTACTTCTCAGATTAATGTTAGTTAAAAGATATGAGGAGACAATTTATTAAAAAAAACTCTTGTATTAGCTATTTATATAAAAAAAAATTTACCCTCAATATGTATATATTTTTGGGGCTCCTAATTAATTGAACTTATATAATAAGATTTAAGATCTATTTGATAAAGATCTTAATTGTTCCTCCTAATCTTTGCAAAATCTATTTTTTTTAAACTGTTACGTCCATAACATCTTAACAGTTTGTCTAGTAAGTGTGAATATAATTTGCATGTATTATGACCTTAATCAACCTCAACCAAAATATGTACAGGAGAACAGAACGGTGCTTGTCTATTTTTTTTTTTTTTTTTTGCCTGTTATTATAAAGCAATGAATTTATATTTATTTTTGTCAACTCCATCAACTGAACAATCTGATTTGATAAAGCATTTTTTTTTTTTTTAATTTTAAAACTTATCAAATATTTTTTAAATTTATTTTTAGAAACAAGTTTTCTATATTCATGTCTACTTCATCAGTTGGATGTTTTTGTAAAGACTTGTATGGTGCCAACTATCTGAGAAATATCTTTCTTTTTTTTTTAATAGATTTTTTCTTTCTTTCTATTTTCTACATAAACATCCTTCTGGTATTGTTTTAATTCATGGGAAAACTACCAAAATGTCCCCCAAACTGGAGCATGATGTACAATCTCTGATTTATGAATATCACCATAAAACTTGTTAAAGCTTCTTTACAATGAAACCTTCATTCAATAAAAATTGTTTAAATGATCCAAATTTATCTAAGTATTCAAAATCATAGACTTTTAAAATTTCTGTACATTTTGACAATAAACAAGTTTCATTGTTAATACTTCTGTGACAGCTATATTGTTTACATATATATATAAGACTACAGCTTTCAACAGCCTTGTAATTCTCACCTCTCCACCTTTTGTCATTTGGTCCTCACATTCCATGAGCAATGTTTCTGACAAAGGGGGAAGAATTTTTCTGAGTCATCTGTTGGAATGAGATGGATGGATTGACAGCTGAATAATGATAAATACTATGAGAGTATTGAAAATCTCTACATACCACCCACTATGTGGAGATTTTCAATACTCTCATAGTATTTATCATTATTCAACTGTCAATCTATCCATCTCATTTATCTGTATCCCTGACTGTTTTTTTTATTTAGCTATAATATTATACGGTTATTCATTATAAAAGAAAAGAAAACCCATCACAGACACGCACTGTTTTAATATTTAGCTGCTTCGTAAAATCTATTTTTCATTGCTTCAAAAGCATAATCCAGAGATTCTCTAAGTTTCAAAATTAGAAAATTTTTAAATGAGAAAACGTTAAAAATCAAAACAAAATTTGAAGAAAAAAAATTAAAATAAATGAGAAAATGGTCATAAAAACAAATGAAAAATGTTAGAATAAGTTGATTTTTATGATTGTTTTCTCATATGTAGAACCTTGAAAATTATGTTATCAAAGCAGTGAAAATCGGGTTCATGAAGCAATCAAACATTAAAATAGTGAGCATTTTGTGTCGCTCTACTCAGAGGAAAACAATATGGCTGACACTTGTAATCTTATCATATATTACGTTTAAAAAATTAAATCAAATATTAAAAATAAATTATCAAATCGCTCTTAAAATACCTTTCCCCAAAATTAGACTTCAAAAATTTAATAAAATGCTTCTTTTTTTTTCACGGTAATCTGATTGTAAAGAAACAGAACAGATTTCAGGTGATTCTCTATTGTAAATTATATGCAAATTGCTCTCTTAAGCATTCTAACTTGTCTACAGTTCTGTTCTCTTTTCGTTATTAAGATTTACTAAATCTTGATTGCCAGCCAACACAGTAAATGTAATAACATTACTAATCATTTGTTTTCATTGATGTGTCTTCATGATCAGTAATTATGTCTCATCTCCATTCTAAATTATGCGATTTCATTGTCCATCATTTTTGTTAACATGAATCATTTATTTTCATATTCATTATTATTATTATTATTTGCTCTCATAAAGTTATTTTTATCTTTTTTCACTAAATATATATGCATGTAGATAAAAAAATATATATCGGTACATGCATGTATGCATAACCAACATATATGCAAGAAAATAAAAGTGTCTCAAGAAAGAAATATTCTCAGTGTCATATGTTTAATAAAATATGTGTAATAAAATCGATCGTAGAGTTCTTGCTGACATTAAATACTACACAGGAAATAATTTTGATTTCTGGATAGATTGTGGTGGCATACTGTCCAGAAACCTTTTTTGTCTCACAAACCGATAGATCCTCTGTTGTGAAAATGCAACTTTGGATTGTTCAACACAGAAATTCAAAGTGTTTTTCAAGCTATGGCAATTGATCTGGGTGCAACCTTGAGCAACCCTAGGCAGGTTTATTCAGTTTGTCATTTTTTTTGTATTGTTGGCTCCCTCCAGTTGTTAATGCTAAGTGTCACACATCACCTTCAACAGTGATTTTTTTTTTTTTTTTTTTTTTTTTTTTTTTTTTGTGTAATTATTTGTAATTCAGTTTGATTGCGGAAATTATTCATTGTTTCTTTTTCTTAGACACTACCTATATTTTTTATACTTTAAACCAACTCTAAGAAGCTAACTCACTGGTGAAACTACACAAGCTCGAGAAAAGATGCCGCATCATATCGATTGCTTATGACATTAAATATGAGACTATATATATATATATATATATATATATATATATATATTTAGGAAAAGTTTAGGTTACTGAAATTAATTCCAAGACACTTTTTTCTTAATCAAAAAAACATCAAATCGGTAGGATTTTATAGTTCAAAGCTGCAATTAAAATTAAGCTCAATGATGAATAGTTTATATCAATCAGAGCTTTCATATTAATAGTGTATATTTCAAAGGTTCAAAACATTAATTATGATTTAAAATATTTGAAACATGCCCTGTGAATAAATAATCAACCATGTCGCTTCTAAAAAACAAAACAAAATAAAAACATCTTTATTAGTAAAATTACATTTAAGTAAATATACAGAATATAAATGATTTTCTTCATCAGTATATTTAAAAATTTACCAATTTTCAAACACTAGTAACATTATATTGATGTACCAGAGATCTTCAAAGAACAATTCCAAATTAGAGAATATCGAATAAATCACAGATTTCAAGTTTTGTTTTTTTGTGGGTTTTTTCTACCAATGTAGATAAAAAGTAGCTCAAATATTTGAAATCATAATTAATGTTTTAAACTTTTCAAATATCCACTCATATATATATATTAACCACAAAACAAATGACTTCAGTTGTGTATAAAGTTTTATTGAATGCTGGCATAATTGTCGATTATTAAAAATGTAAAAAATTTCATTTGTTATTTCTGCTATAACACTTCAATTTTGCTGTACACATTGTATGAAATGGTACATCAGTATTACTTATATAGTTCTGGGTAAATTTCTATTTATTTCCCAATATTCAGCATTAAATGTGTAGTTCTAATTGGTTGTTAGAATTATTTTCTTTTCATCTCAATCTCCTTCAATGCTGATTGTAGAATAAAATGTATTTTATGCAAATGATTGTAATTATAATAATAAGAATGAAATTATTGTGTACAGTGCTCAGATGCACTACAACTTATCAAAAGTACTCAGGTGTAGTTTTGGCCAATTTTGAGAAGCATGCGGGTTTTAAAGGATGCAGTGTCTCGGCAGCCAACAACTGATGTTTCATGCTTCAACAATTCTGAGCGTGCAGAAAAATTTCCTGAAAGTCATGGGGGATGTGCTCTTTTCTAACTTTGTAGGCATTTCCATGTGTGCTAGACATATGCAGATCAAAAAGGTGCTCGGTGTTCTTGTTAGCGAGATGGTAAATAATTTTGTGGGTATTTACTAAGTCAGTCGATAGATATCGAAGCTTCAATTAATCCGATCCTAGGGAAACAAGACGTTCAAAGTGTGGCAGGTGTCTGATGCTTGGTTGCATGTTTCTGAACAGTTTCCAGGCAATCAATGTTCTGAGAAAATCTCGTTTTTCTTTTGTATCAAATTACTGGTAATTATTTCATGATGAAGTAATTCTTTTGGAAAGAAATCTCTTTCATTCTGCTTTACGCTTTCAGAAGTTTTTAATGTATTTACTTTGCGATATCTTTTTCGTGCAACTCTTTCTCTCCTTTTAACGTGTCAACTTCAGGTTGGACCAAAGTCGATTGCTGTTCTTCAGTCAAATTCTCTTTTTGTGTTTTAGAAGATTTTCTCTAGAGAAGAATTAAGTTCAACATAGTTGCTTCAATTATCCAAGTTCGAAACTGTTGTGATAGGATACCGGATTCCCCTCAGTCAGTCACTAAATAAGGGAACTAGTCTGAACAATAAATACGACTACGAACATTAGTATGGGGGATTGGATTGTATTCTGTTTCATCCTATTGGATTACCTTTAGTTACTAATGTTTGTACAAGATATGTACGTTGAAATAAACCATACTATTTTAAGACCTTTACACTCTGGGTTATTTTGTTATTTATAACTACTGACCAAGTTATATCAGAAACAAAATTAGTTCAATTGTGTATCTTACTTGTTTAAACAATTTAAATACAAATCATAATGAAGATTAAAATCGTAAGCTCTTCTTTTGAAGATAAAACTAATAAAAATTCTAAAAGTTTTAGAATTTGAAATTTTAAGAAACCTGCAAAAAGAACGGGGAAATCTTGTGATTTCAAGAAGCCATTTTTTCTACAGCTTTCAATTAGTACCTTCAATTATGTTTTCAGGTCGTAAGAAAAGACTGTCCACCTCAAATCAAGGCGAGTAGATTATACATGAATATAAGTGTTTATAGTTTTACGTTTTTGTTATAAAAATTTTTTTTTGAAGATTTAGTGTTATGTGTTTGTTTGTGTTGTTGTTTTTTTTCTCTCTCTCTCACTATTTTTAATGTACTTATTGTAGTTTTCGTTGTTGTTTTGTAAGTTGCCAATATTTGACTGAATTTTATTTGGGTATTGTCCGTTGTAGTTATTCCATTTTTACAAAAGTTTTATAGAAAACATGCGTTTTATAATTTTTAAATTTTACTTTTTTACTTTGTGTAGTGAAAAAATATTTATTTTAATTTCAAAAAGGACACTTTCAATAGAATATTAGTAGAATGTAATTTTTTAAAAATGAAAAAAAAAATTAACTATGTACTTAGACATGATTAGAAAACGAATGTTTTTTTTTTACTTTCATTCATGATTGCTTCAAAAGAACTTTAAGAAAATGGACCAACGGATAAAAGTGCTAAGTAATAATAATAATATCTAAGTGACAGACTTCTGTAGGTTAAAGGTTCAATCCTAAGTAAAAGAATACAATTACAAATTACTTAAGATTACTACCTGTTCATGGCAGACAGACAGGGGAAAGCTAGCCCCACAGATTTAATGTCTGTTCAAAATTCCATAAAGATTCCTGAGTTCAACAAGATGCATCTGAAGGTCGGAGGTTACATCAGCTGAAACATTGTGAGAATGAGATACAAGATGAGAACAGTAGTCATCAAATAAGGCAAATTTAAAAGAAAAAGACTTGGTCTTTATCATGTTACTATTCTTCTCAATAATTCCTAGATGGACATTAATTTACATGGGATCGACATAACGTTTAACTGATAAAATAAGCGTTTGAAACATTGTTGTAATAGTAATAAACCTGACTAAACTGTAGATTAATACCAGTGCATAAGAAGTAAATGTAGTAGTAAGAGAGAGCCTGTTCTTCCTACTGAAATAAAAGGGAGGGAGGAGTCTAGCAGCAAAAAAACCTACAGAATTGTAGACACTACTGTCTAATAATACTTAAAATGGATTGAACACGTGAACAAAATTATCAAAAACAGACAATAACAAATGAACTCAGCACCCTATCTATAGTATCAAAGATCAGCAAATAACACCTACGCATTAAAACTTGCTGAGCATTTTATTTATTTTTTATTTATTTTTTTTTAAATGTTAAGATTCCCGGGCTTGAAAATTTTGTAAACCTTCCATTCAAAAGATTTTATTTCAAAACTTATGTTGATTTTTTTTTTAGAGGGCAGATCAGTTTGCTATCAAACGAAAAATCATCCTTCTCTCTCAAAATTCTGATATGGCGTTTGTAAACCGATTTTTTTTTTTTTTTTACTAAGTACCAAGTCAGAAAAACTAAGTAAATTATTATATTAAAAACTGATGACTCCTTCCCCTGCTAAAAATTGAGATGTTAATTGAAAAAAGAATTGATAGCATCTGTATATTTGCTATCATCTTGTGAAGAAATTTTTTTTTTTTTTTTTTTTAAGTACGCATGTATTATCTTTAGTCGCTGAACAGCTTGACTTATTAACAGAAATCTTTTCAGTTGAGTGAATTACGAAGGAGGGAAATGGTTGCGTATAATTTACAAAGTGTCACTCAGATAAATGGGCTGGTCCTTTTTAAAGAATTATGGTTTCGGTTGTCCAATGCAACTTTATTGTTACAGACCGATCGAAAAGTCCCTGTGCATCTAATTTTTTTATTATCAAACAGATAAAAAATAAAAACAGCAACACAGAACTTTATTTATAAAAGATTAGGTGCACATGGACTTTTCGATCATCCTGTATATCTATATAATGTATAGCTTTCCAATAGAACCCTTGTTGCAGCACATACACAGATGCACACAGATAGTCTAATGATTTCCCTTGGGAATCAAGCACAAACGTTTCTGTGCAGCTTACTTGCCATATGTATATTTTTATACTAATGTGGGTGTGTATATATATATGTGTGCGTGTGTCATTTTAATATTGGAAATTTATTTCCGACAGTATAGAGTATGCTATGTATTCAGCTGCTTTTTAAAATTTTGATTTTTGATATTGTTAGTGTAGATAATATTACTAAACAAACGATAATTTAGCCCGCGGGGCTGGAAATAAGCAAAGAATATTGAAGAATGACTCATACAGGAATCAAACCTGTGTCTCAGAAGAGGGACCATCTAATCATGTACAAGTCTCATTTTTCACTTTGTGGTATCCTTTGCTTAATTCCAGCCCTGTAAACTAAATCTCTTGCTTAGTAATATTATCAACAAGAAAAAAATTGCCTTAATACATAACACATGCACTAATATATATATATGGTTGTGTGCATATAAAAAATACAACATTTGGTTATTTGTGGTAAATTATATAAATTGAATCCAAAAATGTTCACTCCTATGAACAATAAGACAATTATTATAATATATCTGGCTTATTTTGACACTGCAAAGGTAATAACCTTTGTAAAACTGAATGTTTTAACGCAAAATAAACTTTAAAATCAACTGTACCTACCCGTCGTTGCCCGGGATACAGTGAAGTTTCAAGTTTTGTCGCATATTATTCTCAATTGGATTTCAGTCTGGTCTTTGAGCTTAGCTTTGATATAAACCAATCCTTTGCAACTTTGTATTGGTGACTCTTGCTGGAATTGGTTTTCTTCAAGTATTGATTTGGTTTAGGTTCCTACTATCTGTCGACTCTGGCCGACTTCTCTGTCCTTGCTGAAGAAAGGCAATCACTACAACATAATGATGTCTTTCCCATCTTTAAGGGTGGAGATGTGCCATGTTAGATTTTAATCATTTTGCTTTAAGGTCAAAAGTTCAGTTTTTAGTCTCATATCTGATTAGCACACTAGCTTCCACATGTGTGATTTCTCTCACGGGGCTTCTTACTGCTTCCCTTCAACATGGACTTTCTTCTTGCCACTCTCCCGGGTGGGGTTGTTGTTCATACCAGTCGAGGATACGTCCGCGACAATCAGTCTGGCAGTGGCTTTATTGCTGAAGTATGGTTCTGTTCAGTCCTAGGAGGTTCACCTTCCCAGGCTTTACCGTCTCTTTGAGAAGCGGTTAGTCTATTGCTGATCGCCTGAGACACCCCTATCAGGGAATGCTGACACGGCAGCGAAGGCAATTTTTGTAGGCCAGAGTGCGCTTTTCGTAGTACGCTGGCTTTTCAAGGCCACACCTGACCATGTGTCCTAACCTCCTAGAGAGGAGCTGATTAAACACACTTCCATAAAGGCCAGATTTCTGGAGCGTTGCATGGCTAATAGTTGTCTTGTGGACAGACTATCTCAGCAGTTATTAGTGGTGTTATTCTTCTTAAGCTTCTATGATTAAATGGCATTCATTGATCGTCATTCAACATAGTTAAGTTTTCATGACCCCAAAGTTTATATATAATCTTTGTCTTAGCAACATATTATTCCTGCTTTTCATCGCTAATTATTTGTTTTCCTCATTTCCTCAGCTTTTCTTTATCATTTGATTCAAAAGAATTCATATTTCCTCATTTTCTTTTCTTTCACCCTTTCATTGTCTATATCTACAAAGTTTGTTTAGTTTTTTTGTTTTTTTTTTTGCTTCTCAACTGCTTATAAGCAACTGGCCTGTTGTACATCTATCATCTGTAAATCTGTCCATCCACCCACCTTCACTAAACAGTTCCTTTCATTCATTCAGTGTGTGTGTGTGTGTATATATATATATATATATATATATATATATATATATATATATATATATAATGGGCAGCATTTTTTCTTGAAGACATTAGACGACTTGTGTCTGCATATTTTTTCCTTGATCCTTTTTAAATGCCTAAACATATCAAAAGACATTTTCTTTACTTTGTACTCACCCCCTAAAGATGGCTCCGGAAGGAACCAAAAGTATTAGGGTACACAACGAGTACGGCAAATACATCTGCCAGTTATAGGCTGAAGCTCGAAAATTAATCGGGCATCTAGAAAGGATCAAGGAAAAAATATGCAGACAAATTATCTGCAATAATATATTACAAATGACTTGTGTCTGCATGTTATATATATATAAAATGAAACATTCTGAAAATGCATTTGAAAGAAGACTTTTTTCTTTTTTTTTTTTACTATTTAGATATACATTTATTAAGCATCTATGCTACTTGTGGCCTGAATAATCAAACACAAAATATTGAAGAAAATATTGACAATTTTCGAACTTGTGATCCAAAGTTACCACTCAGAGTTTGCTGTTTACTGTTCAACCACGGAAAGAAAGCGGTTCTATGATACAAATCAATAAGCTAAAATGGAGTTCAAACAAGCGCTAGATTTTGGTGAGAATGTGAAACTCTTACATAAATTCGGCCTATGGCACACTTTGCTATAAGTGGTCCCATCTGGGCACATGTTTGGGTCTGCATTTTTCTCTGATATTTTGTGTTTGGTTTTCTAGGCCGCATTTTCTATTATATTTTTAATATAAATGCATATATAAATACGTAAAAAAACGGTCTTCCCGTTATCTATTGTCAGAATGTTTTAATAAAAGAAAAAGTTTGATTATCAACAGTTTTTACCTAAAGATCCTTCATTTTTTTTCTCTTTCTCTCTCTTAAATATCAGGGTTAAAATTTATAATGAGAGAACCAAATCAAACTTATTTGCAAACCGAATACTTTCAACCCTGATTAGAATCATCTTCAGGGTATTTAAAATAAAAAAAATAAAAAATAAATAAATAAATAAAAAATTTCTTTTTTAATGTCAAAAACGTGTTCAAATCTGCCACATTTTAGCTGGCGTTTTGGGAATTTTAAAATAATCTTGGTTCTTTTGCTAAAATCTTTAAACCTAATATTAAGACAAACCAAATGAAATTCAATAAAAGGATCAATAATAGACAAACAGTTTACTTTGTTTAATCAAACTTGTTTGAATGAGAAGGTGCTGCCTAATATATATCTATATATATAATATATATATATATATATATATATATATATATATATATATATATAAATTATTGTCACTTCCACCCCTCCCACCCACACATTGTATTAGCACAGAACTTGAATTGTGTAAAATCTTCTTTTCAGGAAAGACAGATTTCAATAAGGATTATCCACATACAACCGTATGAATGACCTCCCACCTTGTCCTACTCTTCCTTTACAAGTGATTCTCAGTCTGCGTCGACTGACTTTTAGGAAAAAAAAAAAAAATCAGCTGGACTCTCAACATTCCACTCTCTACTTTTACTTCAACTGTCTTCAAATATATTGGAACAAACAAAAAAGAAAAACAAAAAAGATGGAAAAAAAATTGGTAGTCAATCGTAAAGAATTCTTCATTAATTCTTACAAATTTAAATTGATGTTTCTTTTTTTCTTTACTTTTTTTAAATATTGTTTTATAATTTAAAGCTTTCAAACTTTTTCTTCAAAGATTTTTGTCTTTCACACTCTTCCTCCTTGTGTCTTGTCCAAATATTTACCGCTTTGATAAAAACAAATTGAAAATACTAATTCTGGGCGTCGGTAAGCTAAGTAGTTCTATCTTTCTAAGTTTACGAGGGATTCCTTCTTTTTTTTTTTTCTTTCCCCAATTCTAATGATTTCATGTTGGTGGTATAACAGCCCTACTGAAATGAAGAATATGGTGTTAGCATTTTTTAAATTGTTTTTAAGTATTATGAAATTATGGAATGTTTTATCATTTTTGTGTGGTGTGTTGAGATACGGACTACACTGGGCCCAGATTTGGGAAAATTTTGGAAATAGTTTTAACGTATGAGAAGCTAAATTTTATTTGAAGAGGTACCTAATGGCTTAATTCTATCTAATCTGGTATATCTAAATGATAGAATGCCCCCCCCCTCCATATAAAATACCAAATTTATAGGGATTTTGTAGTCATAATGATGATAAAATACATATAAAATCATGTTACATTCCAATTGAACTTAAAAACTCCTATAAACATTTTACTGATTTCATCTCTAACTATCAATCACTAATCCTTAATAAATAATTTTATCAGAAATAACTGACAACGCATCTTACATAATTTGATGACAGATGAGCAAGCAGACAAAGATGTAATGATTACAATTTCTGAAGTATCCATGGATATTGAAAGCAAAGTTTCGAACTAATGTTAGATATTTCATTGTTACATCATAATGACTATAAGTCTATATATCCTTTACGTAACAAATTCAATGAGAATTTAATCAATGAAGATGTCCTCAGCAAGACTCTTATACCACTTTTTAGGGAGATTCAACCCCTTCATATATAGATGTCTTCAACAAGACTCTTATACCACTTTTTAGGGAGATTCAACCCCTTCATATATAGATGTCTTCAACAAGACTCGTATACCCCTTTCTTAGGGAGATTCAACCCTTTCACATATAGCTCTTCCTACAGAAATTGAACGTCATTGAATGGGAACGTTTGGGTTTTATGCTCATGAAGAATCAGCTAAGAATCACTTAATAGGTTTTTAAAATTCAGATAGAGCTCGGCCTGAATATTTTAAAATGGTAAACTTTGATATGTGTATCTTTCTCAAGATATTAAAGAACTTAGGTTGAAATTTGCTGGTGATTTCTAGGTGTAAATTGGGCCAAATTTGGGGAAAATATTTGTCATAATTTGACGAATGACACTGAAATTTGAGATGATACCTCAAAAAATAAGGTGTTCATTCAATTAAATACACCATGTGTGACTTGAGGACAAATATAACTTTTGACCCTGTTTGTGGTGTTTGCCATGGGGCAAAAGACGATCACCATGATAAATAGAAAAAATCCTTCATTTACGGAACTTTAACATAACATTTGTTCAAGATGTTCAACAGACATTTGTGTTTTCGTTGCTGATTCAGAAATGTTAATTTTTTTATTTTTTTAGCAATAATATTAATTTTAAAACAAACATTTTTTTAGTTTATTTCCACCTTTGGGCCCAGTGTGCAGGTTGCAAAATGTTCTTGCTGTTGGGATGTTCTCTTTGAATTGGTTTGTTAACAGCAATAATATTGGTTGGTAGCAGTGGCACCTTTAAATCTCTGCTTGTTTCAACACATACAACACTGTCATTTATCCAAATTACACACAATGTTTATTGACAAATAAATACCGAAACTATTTTATACTAAGTTATTTGCTTCAGTGGAACTATATCTAAACAATATTTAAAATGTGGAGAAAATCCCTTGATCAGATTTCCAGTGAGAGTCATCTGCATGCGTGTGTATGTGTATGATAAATGTGTGTTCTTTATTTTGTTGTATTAAAAGCGAAAGAAAAAACATTTTTTTTCATGCTCAAACTTTTGATGTAAAAAAAATGGCCGACCTCAGTAGTGATGAAAGTAACCTTCAGAACTTACTTGAGCTTTTAAGAAATAAGCCCACATTAATCAACTCTGTTGAAACGGCAGCTTTTTATTGAAGTTGATTTTTTTTAAATTTATTATTTGTGATCTCATTTTTACAAAGATTTGAAAATAAAACATTCCAATTTTGTTTACTGAAAGTTTTAATTTTATTTAAAAAAACAAACTTAACTGTTTGAGAAGACGAGAACATATGAGCTTTGGTTTCTTTCATTGCTGTTATTGATGCTGATGATCAAATCTGTTTCACCGTTTTTTGCTTTGCTTTAAAAAAAAAAACAATTATAATCCCATTTGCCATCTATAATTATTTTAATATGACATCTCAAATATATTTTCAATTATTAGCTCTCATAAATAAGTTGGAAACCCGACATTTTCAGAGAATGTAATGTGTGTACATATGTACGTGTATGTGTGTGTGTGTGTGTGTAAGAATGCCCGCTTTTCTCAAAGGTTTTATTTCCATGATCTCAATAAAAGCAAAATATCTGATAAAAATCTGTTTTCAATGATGGTTTCTTTCTACTGTTTGAATATTATTATAATTCTACAAAATGAGTGTGGACAAATATCTCTACGAAAAAGATTTTGAAAAACCTCTTGGCTTTGTACTCACAGCAATTTGAAATAAAAAAGAAATTAGAACCAATACAAAATCTCAAAAAGTCGTTTTTTACGAGTCTCAAAATTTCTTTACTTTTTTTAATTGTTGATTTCTATTTCTCATTTTCTCTTCGACTTCTTCACTTGGCTCAAATAAGCCTGCACCGATTCATTCTTCCATCACTGCAATGCAAAGACGCCACATTTTCAAATGCTTCGTATCATCCATTCTTTCCAAAAATGAATCATCTTTTGATATCTTTTTATTAGATAGACATCATTTCTAGTCTTGCCATGTCATACTTGTTTAGCCAGCTCTTTATATCGACACTGCTCTCTGAATGTCCTGCATGCATGTAGACGCCTTCATATCACATCCAATGCATATTGTTATGAAAGATTTCTATTTTTTTTTTTTTTTTTTTTTTTTTTTCTAAATTCCATTCAATACAAACTTTTTAAAATAACAATTCATATATACAGGGTGCCCCCCCCCCAAACAAATTCTGCAATCCGTCCATATTTGGTACAAATAAAGTGCAATCTGTGCCTGACTTGTCCACCAAGTTACATTTATGAATGTTCAACAGTCTTTGTTTTATCGCCACTCAATGATAATGTGGGGTAACTTTCGTAATCATCTCATCAATAAGAAGTGTGATCCTGAATGGGCTTCATACTGAACTGAAGATGGCCCATCACACACCAAACCAGGGCTGTGCCAGGAGAGGCATGTTGGACATTCATAACTGAAATTTGGCGGACAAGTTAATTTGTACCAAATATGGTTGGATTACAGAAGGGATTGTGAATTTTATTAACAAATCCATGAGTGACATTGAGGGGGGGGGGGATAATCCTATATATCAGAAACAAGACGATTTAGATTAATTTATGGTACTGATTGTTTGGAGAAGAATGGATATACCGACAAGATCTCTCCTCCAAAATCGATTTGACCATTTATATGACACGTCAACAAAACCTGGTGGGGGTCACAATTACCACTGGAGTAACCTGCATTTGTGGTAATAGTGCTGTTGCATACGATGCTAGGCATAACATTAATAAATTTGCATTTGTGTATTCCTCTGACACTGAGTGTCTTTTTGGTGTCTGGACTCTCCACATCTTGTTTTTCAATCTTTGTAGCTGGAAACTGGCATGGAATGAATAGTTGAAGCCAAACAATATTGAATATTTATAAAGTCAGTTCATTGAATTCTGCAAACCCTAGATTCATTGCAACTTTCTATTACCATTTTTCTTTTCTGGGTGGCCCCGGGAACAGAAGCCCTGATAGATCTTCTGTAGGTCACTGCTCCAACTAATTATCTTAAATTCTGATGATTTCGAAAAGCCTCTTTTTATTTTCTTAATATATTACTATACTCTGCTGATCAGAACCTTGTTATCTGTTAGCCCTACAAATATCTAACTATGTTTCAGGCCTTCAAATCCAGCCTGACCCCTAAGATCTTCAGAATCATCAGCCATTATACTCACATCGGCCATTATACTCACATCGGCCTTCTTCAGGTGCATTTTGAAATAGTCTGTAAGCTTCTGGGAATTTTGAACTGAATTCTTTATTTAATCCATTGAATACACAGCTAAGTGGATAAAGGTGTTTAGAGATATTTTGGGGTTATGAGCCTGATCCCGGAAAAGACTTAAACTGATACTTGATATTTAAAACAGAGACAAAGGCAGTCTAATCCAGTAAATTTAATAAAGGATTCAGTAAGAAAATTTCCAGAAGGTAACTTTGGACTATGACGAAAAGGCACCTGAATAACATCAAAGAGTACAATGACTGAAACATGAACATAACAACTAAGATGGGATAACAGTTTGAAATATCTAAAGAACAAGAATACCTCATCTCGGAAATATCAAATACAACATATTTCCAATATAATATTTTTTATATAGGGATTCATTCTTTCATTTTCATTTCAAACTTGTCATATCTTTATATGTTTACTTTCTACTTCCCCCTTTTCTCTTACATCCAGATGCTTTTAAAAGTTATTTACTTGATTTGAATTTACATAGTTGCTTTTATTTTTGGAAATATTCAAAGAAGTCAATATTGTTTAATGATTTTTTAAAATTATTATCAAAATTGACTCTGAGAAAGTGATGTATTGATTCATACATGCGATTATTATTTTTGTTTTCTTTTGAATGCAGTAGGAATCATGTCTTCTCTTTATTCATACTGATCAAATCACATCTTTGAAAATGTTCCTTTTTAATAAAATCTAGTCATGTATAAACATATAAAGTTAGGTATGTTTATGTATTTATATCTACAGGATTCACTCCTAAACTAATTAATCAATCATAAATTTTGGAACACAACTGCTAGGCATAAGTGGTCCAAATGTGAGCTATGTTTAGTTTAATTTAGTTTTGTAAAAAGGGGGTGGAAGCCTTTTGTGAAAATTCAGTTCCTCTGGTTTTTGTGAAATTTTAACTATGTATTAGACACTAGTTAATAAATATTCCTCAAATTTCAGTTTCTGTGGTGTATTTTAAAGCGGCATAATACGGTTACAACCCCCATTTGAAAATTTATATTTACTTTAATCCATAGTCATTAGACACCAATTAAGCCAGTTTCTCTATATTTCAATTTTTTCTTGAGACCTCTTTTTTAGAGATTTTTTTAGAATCAAAATCATGTAATGGATTTTGATCAATATTGAAATAAGAATTCTAGACATAAGGTTTAGTATCTTATCTTGATTTTAATCTTTGTAACGGGACATAAAAGTGGTGCAAAACTGTTGCTCAAGGAATTAATTTTACCTGTCCTAGAACAGGTATTTGTGTAATATATATATCTTATATATAATTAAGTTCAAATATTAACAAACCAATACTTTTCAAAAGTGCTCAATATATATTAGAGCTTTTTATATATATATATGTGTGTGTGTGTGTGGCAACAGATCAGTTAGAATATAACTATCGCAATCAAACAAATCTGTGTGGGAAAATTAAATGAGGACGTGCTTTAGTGGAATAAACACAAAGGAAAAAGAATTATATTGGATATATTATATCATATAAAAAATGATAACAAAATGTACTTAGTGCAGTTTCACAGCATCACTGATCATCAGAAGTGTACCCGACTGGCATCACTCAAAAAAAAAATTTGATTGATGCCAGTTAGATACACAGCATGCTCATTGAAAAAAATTCAGTTTATTTCACATTTAAAGATCTACATATATTACCCGGTAAGCCATTCTATTTTAGCTTTATCATTTCAGCACATGGGTAGGAGGCGCTACCTCTATCCCCCCCCCCACAGTAATGTGTCCTTATCTTTTTAATAATGTGGGTCCGCACCAGATAACCATAAACAGCAAAAAATTTAAAAGTTGATGTGTCGCACACCAAAAAATCTCAATCCCTTTGTGAAAATTCAGATAGCTCCAATTTTTATGAAATTTTAACCATATGTATTAAGGTATAAATTAATAACTGTTCCTAAAATTTCAGTTTCTTTGGAATATTTTAAAAAGGGGACATAATATGGGCACAACCTGCCATTTAAAAATTCAGGTATTTCCGATTTGCGTAGCATTTGATCCAAGTTATTAGACATCAATTAAGCCAGATGCTCTGAATTTCAATTTCTTCATAAGACAGCTTATGGACAAACCTCAAATTTGAGGCATTTTTCGAGATTAAAAATCATTTAATGGATTTTGATCAACATTCGAATAAGGATTCTAGACTTACGGTTTAGTAACATTATATATATAATGTAACTTTATAGATCTAAGTTGGATGTAGGGTACTTTAGAGTGCTCGATGTAATTATAGAGCCATATTGGCAAAGTTATATGGAAAAATCAAACCCCTATATTAGTTATGTAATAATTTATTTTATCTGCCTTATGACGGAATCTTCAGATAAAAACTGAGAAAAAAGTCCTTGACTAATAATAGATCAAAATAGAGGGATATATTCTCATAATATAAAATGATATGTGCCAAAAGTCTTTCATCTTTTTCATTTCATCTTTTGTTCATCATTTCCGTTTAAATAACCTTATTAATCTCACTGTGAGGCTGGACAATATTGATTCTAATTCAATGTGTGCAATGCATGGTATTGTTTGCTTGCTGTAGACTCGACTGACCAAAATAGGTCTATAAACACCACTGGTGATTCTGAGCCCGATGCTGGCCCAATCAGCCCAGTCACTGAAAATGGTTAGTATATTATTCTACGTCAATAGCGCTTCGTTTTCAATTGCAGTTGCTTTCTCTTTTTCTCGCTCTCCAGTTCTTTGCTTTCTTTCTTTTTCTTTGTCTTCATCTTCAGGTTTTTCTGTTATATTTTTTTGATAAGATAATCTTGCAAAAAGAAATTTTTTTTTTTTTAAATATCATTGAAAATCCAGCTAAACACCCTGATATTTATTTATTTTTTATCACTTATCAAGGCAAAAAGCCACCCGAGCATGAAAGTTAATTAATTGGATGGATTATCAGTTGAATAATGAAGATTATGAGATGTTTGAAAATGATAAATATTCCATTTATCATTTTCAAACATCTCATAATCTTCAACAAAATTTGATTATGCATATAGATGGGTCAAAGAATGTTATCGTAATGCAATAAGTGGAAATATGCCAGTGTTGAGAAGGAGGCCAGAAACAGTGATTTTTTTTGTTTAAGTAGTAGTAATAGTAGTAGTAAACCTTATTTAATGTGATCTAGTGCGTAACTAAATCAAGTAAAATTTACTTTTAAAAAATTTTAAAAATAAAATCACTTTGTTTTTGTCCTGCTTCCCAACACTGACATATTTCCACTTCTTGCATTGTGATAGCCTTCTATGACCCCTCTATATGCAATTGCTTCAAGCAAAACTACATCACAAAATTTGATTACTTATGAAGGTGGTTTATTTGCTGACATCTGATTTGAGGATTACCATGTTGTAGTCTGCAGGGAAGCAATTCCATGATAATGTGTGAAAGAAACTCTGTTAATGATTAAAAAAAAATTTTGTATGTTAACTAAATATAAACTGATGATATTTGTGACTGATTTAGTTAAAGCGTGTGTTGTGGATGAGATGATAGTCAAATTGAAATGCTGTACAAATGTTACAGAAACCAATAGCAAGGACATCTGGTGTTTCTCCAGGAGAAAAAATATCACAACATAATATAAAGCTTCCATTTATAATCTTAGTAAGATAAACTTTGTGCTAACGGGTGATTTGAATAATTTCACGGGGAAATAGTTATGCTGAGGAAGGAAGTAGACTGTTTTCATGTCCATTCCTTGAGATATAGTGTGTCTTAGTTTTCAAGGTTACCTAAAGAAAACCCGTGAATACAACTATCAAAACACAGTGAACTCGCTGTGGCCGCCCTGGATGCAGTGAAGTAATTTTAGTTTTTAATTTTTATTCATTTGCACATTTTTTTAAAACTTATACAGAAAAAGAAATCAAATTTTAGTTGTAAGAGAGACAAATCTTATATTCTTCAATTTAAAAATATGAATGCTGAATTTTATTTTTCGGTGATTAAGTCAAGATGTTTCAAATTGTCTGGGCTGGACTAAATAATTTTAAAAATAAATTGTAGCAAAGTATGTTATTGCCAATAATAAGTAAAAATTGGCTAGTCAGAAGCGAAGGTTGATTTGTCAGCTTAAATGCTATTTGAGCCTGACCTTGAAAATCTGACAAGATAACTTTGTGTTATATACACAACCCCAGGACAATCTGCATGGATATGGGATAATTCCTTCGAAATTTCATGTTCCTAGGTTTAATAGCCTTAAAAATTGTTTATATACACACATACATGTCTATCTTACTGTTGGTGCTGTACCAACGAGTAAATTGAGTTTTTAGGTTTACTGATATTTCATGCTGGTAATTTTTGACTGATTGTTTTTGGTGATTAATTAAGCTGAGGGTGTTGCGACTGTCAGGCTTAAAATATTGTTTTCCGTCCTTTTTTTTTTTCCTAATAAAGAATCGTTAAGTGAAAATTCTTTTGGAATGTCAGTGTGATTGTTGTATGTTCAATGATATGAATACAAGCTTTGTCTTTTTCTATTCTATGTTCAGCAAATAAAGGTTCTTTTGCAATTTCAGTCATCTTTTTTTACGTTGCTGTTTTCGATTTTATAAAAAGGTACATATTAAACTTGACATAAAAGTTTAGGTTCAATCCTTACTACCGGCGGTAAAAACTAAGAATAGTATAAAATCTGCCAGTGTTGAGAAGGAGGCCAGAAACAAAGTGATTTTTTGTTTAATGTGATCTAGTGTGTAACTAAATCGAGTAAAATTTACTTAAAAAAAAAAGAAATGACTGATGGAATGAGAACAATCTACCTCTATGGATTGAATAAAAGGTTCAGTTCGAAATTCCGTGTAGGTTCGCAAGTTCAACACAAAGATTCGTAAGTTCAAAAAGATGCACCTGAAGAAGTCGAAGGTTCCATCGGCTGAAACGTGAAAATAACAACCAAAATGAGAATAGTAGTCCAAATAATCCAATTAAACAAAATTGGCTACTAAACCGAGATGTAGTGGAGGGCTCCACAACTTACTCTGGATTGCTCCACTTGCACTTGATATATGCCTTATAATGCTGAGTGTTTAGCAAAGAAGCATCATATACCATCTTTTTAGCCTTTAGTATGACTTGACTGAAAATTGAACCCCAGTCTCCCAGACCATTAGTGAACACTCTAATAGTAGTGAGGAGATAATATTTTTAATATTTTGAACATGCCAAATAATTATTACAAAAACTGTCTGAATGAAACTTTAAAAAATTTGGGGATCTCTTGTGAGACTTTGGAGGTTGAGGACAATGACACTCCTGGTGGACAACAATCAGATTATGAATAATTTGGAGTCTGAATGAGTCCAACATGAATCCAGCTGCACAAAAGTGTTATAAATCAACCATGGCAGAAACATGTATGTTAGTCATATGTTTGGCTCACCTCCATGTAAAAGTTCAAGATATAACCATTCAGCAACTTTGTTTCTAGTGATATAAAAACTCTGGGTGTTCTTATCGGGGCTTAAGTCATCTATGTTACCATGGCAGACGAGCATCACCTTTTTTAAATTTAATTTTAAACGTCGCAAAACTCTACTTAATATTCTTTTTCTTATATTATTCCTTTAATAAATTGCAATCACTTTCTTTATGATCACATTTTCAACAATCTGATTAGTTTTTTTTCTCTTCTCAAATGTGCTGGCTTCTGTACTTCAAGCTTTTTTATAAATTAAAATCTAATTTTAAAAAAGCAGTGCTTGCCTACTTTACTGATTCTTTTTTCAAATCTAATGTCTTCTTTCCGGTCGTAAGTTTTCCTTTGTCTTTATACATTAACAAATCAGGTGGCGGCTCAAACAATTTTTTTAACTTAATTTCTTAAACTATTGATATTTTTTTTATTAGTCAATCCTAAAACTTGACTAATTTTAATCAATTGTTTTACACTGTTTTCCTTTTGTTTCTGACAATTAACGTTTCTTTTTCCGTTAATTTGAGTGTCATTTTCATTTTTTATTCAAATCGATTTTTGTTTGTTCATTAAATCATTTAACACTTAACATCAGATTTGAGTTTGAAATTACTAACATATTTCCTCTGGAAAAATATTTGAATAGTTTTTGTTTTGTTTTTTAATCTAAAACTTAAAACTCCTTTTTGTAATCGTTTATTGGGCAAGTTTAACAAGAATTTAATTGTTATTTCATAAATGTGTTCTTTTTCTGTTTTTTGTTAAAGTTGTCTTTGACAAATATAAAATTAGAATTTAAAAGTAAGCCTTGCAGTTTATTAATATTTGAAAAGGGTTCAACTTGATACTCCATTTTTGTGACAATGAACCTTCTCTCCTAGAGCTTTTGTGTGATTTTGAATTTATTTTTGTTGTTACTGGATGTTATCATTTGCATTTTAAGGTGTATCATTTTGATTAAATGTCATAAGTTGTTCATTGGAATAATGGATGATTATTTATGTTTCGCTTGTACGAGATTTAACACTAAACAAGTATTTTTTTTTCTGGAGAAAACGAACACTTAAGGGCTGAAAAATTGAGAACAATAAAAGCGATAAAGAAAATCAAAATAACAATTCACCCAAAATGTTATGAAAATTGAACGTGCATGGATATAAACTGTTATCTTGAGTCATTGCTTACAAAAAAAATTTTTTTTAATCAATATAGCCGACATGTTTAACAGCGATAGATCAAAATAGGTATTAACACAATTTACTATTCATGATGGAGAGAGCGAGTTATGTATTATTAAAATGTTATTTAAAGCCAGAACAGGTGCCTGCAGGACTTTTACATTAAACCTGATTTTGTATCATTAAATAAATTTTGATTTCCGGTGTAATATAATTTTTACACTCTATACTTCGAGGGATTATCATTATCTATTCTGATATTGTGACCTTGCCATTAACAAAAGTACTTTTTCGAGGATATAGATACTATATAATCTTTATAGGTCCGATACCATAGGTTTCAAGGTAATGCTGAAAATTTTTGTTCCGATCTTGAAACCTAAGGTATCGAACCTATAAATATTGTATAGTATATCTATTAATAAATATAGCTCTTACAGCTATAATCTAGCCTTCCTTTCTTCCACAACTAAATACACACTTATATATGGGACTAAATAGGGAAGCAGGGTTTGAATATAGGCAATAAAAGTAATTTTTTATTTTTTATTTTATAGTACTACTAAGTTGTACTTATGTATTGGGCACCGTAGAAATAAATACTGAAATAAACAAATGTACACATAAAGCAATAAATTCATGCAGCCTACTGTTAGGCTTCTTTTTTTTTTCTTTTATGGAAATCGCTGCAGACGAGGCATGAAGCCTCTTGATGTAAGGAACTAAAAAAAAAATACTACTTCAAGGTCAAAAACTAGCCAACGATAAGTGTTAGATCGATAGATTCCGACCCAGAAAACAGCAATTCTTCCCCCTTGGTCAGAAACATTGCTCATGGAATGTGAGGACTAAAGGACAAAATAAGGGAAGTGAGAGTTACGAGGCTGCCGAAAATTCACTTTCCACTCTGATGATTCTTTGGTTTATTGAGAAACGATCTCCAACTGCAAGAAATGTTATCATGTACGAAACCTCAGCATGCTGTTCACAAATATACTTACCTCACAAATAAAATAGACTGCATAGACAAAAAAACACTTCTAACATCTATGGGAGAAATGAAAGATACAATTAAATAATTTTGCAGAACTTATCAAATGATTATTTTATAAATACATTGTATGCCACAAAATGACCCATAGGCATTCATGTGCCATAAAATAATAAAAAAAAAACATCCCAATTCCAGTTGAATATGACTGTTCACCATAAATAAATTTAAAAAACAAGTCTTTTTTTCTTCTCTCTCCTATTCAATCAAAGATTTCTTTTTTAAGCAGAACTAAAATAAGTAAAAAAAACAAAAAAACTTAAAAGCTTGTTAACAAAAATCTTCACAATGTATGCAATAACTCAAGATAACAGTTACAGGTGGAGGGTATTTTATAAAGTTTCAATTTTGGTTGGATATTTCTTTTTTATTTCTTTTCTTTGACATTTGGTTTTTTATTTAACTTTTTTTAATCTGTTAAAAAAAATTTTTAAACACTATTTTTCCCCTCACACAGCAACTGTCCGACAAAATCAGGCTTTTAAAGAAGATCTTGACTCAATACCTACAGTGACTGTTACCCCAGTTAGCTCTGGTTGGTATTTGCTAGTGGTTGTAGCATGGTGTTTCCTGTGGGTCTCGTCATGATGGATTGTTGAAGTAGAGTAGTCACTAAACCCTTAGTCATTTGCCTTATCTATTTATTTTTTTTGTCCTCGTTAGCTTTTCAGTTTGTGTCTTACTAATCCCAGAGTCAAACGTAAAGGTTTGTTTTTTAATGTTTTTGACATTTTGGAGGTCTTTTACCATCTGAAAATGTAATATGTATTTCGGTAAAAGAAAAAAAAAATTTCTTTCAACTTGTAAATTTTAAATTTAAAACATGAGTATAATATAAAGATCGCTAAGTAGTGGACCATGGACCATGGTGGGTCATACAAAAAAAGAAAATTAGGACATTATTTCAATTTTTAGGAAACAATTCAAACAGCCTTATCTTGTGACAAGTCTAAAAGCTAAATTCCAGTCATCCTTATTGAGACCTTATTTTTGTCTCTCTATAAAAAAAAAATATATACCCATCACTATGACAAGGCAATAGAAATTTTGATTCAATTTCCGACAGCATATTTGTGCAAAAAGCATTTCCATCTGTCACAGTAATTAAAACTATGTACCGGTCTCAACTTGAAATAAGCACAGCTCTCCATTTCATCATTGGAGCAAAAAGTCCACAAACAGAAAAAAATATCACACTAAGATGTGTAATACTTGAATAAACTTGGAATTATCGATTTGTTTTATGTAATTACGTTATAATTTTGTTACCTTTAATGGGTGCATCTTAATAAAAGCTGTTTTCTGATTATTAGTATATAAATATTGTATTTAACTTCTTTTTTTTCCTGAATTCATATTAGGGGTCTACCAAATTTTAAATTATACTTTTTGTGATCGATGAAGTTAAAAAGATTGCCGACCGCTGCTCTAATACATAGTTAAACATCTGTCATACTAATACGTATTAGGTAAAAAAAAAAAATTTTTTAATTACATCCAAATAAAATAATGATTAAAAATAAACCTATTTGTATTATTCAGACTACTATTTTTATCTTGGTTGTTGTTTTCACAACGTTTCAATAATGTAACTTCCAACGTTCTTCAGGTGCATCTTTTCTAACTCTGGAACTCGTGGAATCGTGGCACAATCGATAAAGACGTTGATTATCAATTAGTTCTAAGTGACAATCTTATGGGGATTGATAGTTCAATCTTCATTACAGGTAATAATAACTAAAGATAAAATTTAAAAATTACTTCTACTCGGCCATGGATAACAGAACAAGAACAATCTAAAAGGTGCAGTTCGAAATTCCATATAGGTTCCCGAGTTCGAAAAGATGCATCTGAAGAAGTTTGGAGACTACATCGACCAAAATGTTGTGAAAATAACAAGATTAGAATAGTAATCGAAATTATCAATCCTCCTATGAAACAGAAAACTATTTGTTTGCTATTAATATGCATCAGCATTCTAAGAGTTTAACTATTAGAGTACTCCAAACTGGCACTATGCAAAAAAAAATAATACAGCGTTCATTAAAGAAACTTAAGATAATATCTGTTTAATAATGCGCTTGCATATCTACATTATTATCATTTTTCACATCTATTTTTAAGGAAGAGATCATTTGTGCACCAAAAATATTTGCGGACTATCTGGTGTCACTGAATTTGGAAAAATTTTGATTATACCCAAATTAAACATGTTATGAATAGAATTCTGTCGTCATCGTTAACTTGAAATTGTCATTCATATTATTTATTTAAAGAATATTTAGCTGACAATTATTTTTACGGTAAGAAAGATAAATTTTTTTTTAAAAAGTAATTTTATGGTAAAAATAAAAAACGAGAAGATGGTAGATAAACAACTGAGGAACTTTTACTAGGTCGTGCTACCATAATACATGAATTGTAGTTAGCTCTAACGTTTACTGCAGTTTCACAGCATTTCCAATCCTTAGAAATGTACCTGACCAAACGTATTTATGTATAAATTAGTTTGAAGTGAGTCAACATGGCACCAAGTCACATGGTGTCAGACTGAGTGTAAAGATATATATGCCGTTGATGGTATTCGAACTTAAGTTTTCATACGCACTATCATCAATATTGAACATTCTCCCCTTATAAATATACATATTATTTTATTCATTTAGATATACTCCATAATCACGTTGCTACATAGGTATCTGTTACTTCACTAAAGTTAAGCAAAGTTGAGTCTGAATGACCATTTAGGAATACCAACTGATCTATGTGGGAGAGTCTCTCTGCTTATCCCGGCATTGTTTCAAGTCATCTTGGACTTCTCCTCGCCACTGAACTCTAACAGTGCCGGTTCAGGAGAGGTGTAGTTGAGGATTGCACAACCCTTGCTTCACAAACTCCCTGTGCAGGCACCCTTACAGGGGCATCCATTGTCTATCGAGACTGAATGGAGGCCTATTTTGATATATTTTTTTATTTTTATAAATACATATTCAAATATGTTTCAACTACAATAAAAAAAAAAAATTTTTAATTAAAAATGACAGTTTAGCCAGTTATAATAAAATGGTAGAGAATGAAAAATTTATATTCCTTGGGAGAAAGACATCACATGACTAAATGTGGTAGACCACTCAAGTTCATAATTTCATTTTTTCCTTTTCTTCTCCCAGATTACAGACTCGTTAAACTTTATCCCAAGTAAATCTTTACCTGAGGAGACGTGACTATTTTTTAAGCTTTATTCAAAACATATTTTCTTGGGTCGCAAGATATGTTTATATAAATAAAAAATTAAACTAAATAAATATAGGCTCTGCTTGTTATTGGGCACTATTATATAAACAGAGGAAGGTTCATTGGATTATTTGTGTAACAACCTCTATGAACAAAAGTATATCTGGAATAATATTTTGAATCACTTTTTTGCATTAAAGCAATGACGCTCTGATTTTATCTTTATTTTTATCCTTTATTTATATTTTGTAATTCGGCTTCTTTTCATGTCCTTATTTTGTAGCTGCTATTTTTGTATATTTTTAACAAATTTTTGCTCAAGAAATAATATTTGCATGAAAAAAAGTAAATTTATTAAGAAAATAATTATAAGCTGAAATTTTCTGGGTTTTTTTTTTTGGTTTTTTTACAAAGAAAAAAACAGCTTTAAAATGATATTTTGTATATTTTTGCTTCTGTCTCTATTTTTGTTTGTTAATCTTTTTTTTTTTTTTTTTTACCCTTAGTTTAGTTTTTTTGTTATCGTCTTACTAATTATAATAAAAATTGATTTCATTTAATTTGATAAAATTTAAGTTTTGAATTTCATTTTTATATTTTTATTTATTTTGGTGATAATTTGATTTCCATCTAGTAAATAAAACTAATTTTTATGTTAATCTTTTTCAACATTACCTCTTTACTAGCTAAATATTCACCTTACGGAAAGTGTTTTTAAAGTTGAAGAATTAATATTTAATAAATAAATTTCCAAATTTAATTTATTCATTTGGATGGTAGCCTTATCCGTTCGTACCACAAATTATTTGTCAAGCATAAATAATAAAAAGAAACTCTGAAATTCCAATAAAAGTATTTAATTTTGTTAAATTATTTTATAAGTGAAAAAAAAATGAATCACTAAATTATTTGAATAATAATTAATTCTGAATAAATTAAATTTGCAAACCAACAAATAATGATATCAGACTTAAGATGAAAGCCAAAAAGTGGTCTTATAAAAAATTCTTGATATTTTTAAGCAAAAATTAAAATTTAGGGAAAGCAGTATTAAATTGTTAAAAAAGAAATATAAATATCATTAGAAATCTTTTTTGTAGAAATGTTGTAAGTCAAATTAAAAATAACTGTACAAACATTTATTGAATCTAATGCTAAAAATATTTATGCAAATTAAAAAAAAAAATGTTTTTATATAAACTAGAACTACGGACCAAAATTCTAGTATATATTAAACTGTTTTTGACGCCAGTACATAAACAAAATGAATTGTTTTGGACTATTAAAATAATTTTTACGCTATTGATATTGTTTACCCGCTCATTTATTTATTTTTATTATCAGTTATGTTTAAATTTGTTTTGTAACATGATGTAAATTATAAATCTATGGTGTCACGCTAAAAGCTATAATTATTTAGTTTTAAGCCTTATTTATGAGAAAGTTCAAATAGTTCAATTGGTAGAACCTCAAACTGAAGATCTCAGTGTTTCAGTTTCAATTTCCTACTTTATTTGTTGTGAATTTATTATTTACTTTTAATGCAAAAACTCCATCTCTAAAAGTAGTCAAGATCTCTGATATTTCGAAATTAGATAAATTCCACAGTATATTTATTACGTTAAAAAAAAAATTGTGACGGACAGATAGACAAAATCTCTCTTTATATAATACATTTTTTTAAAAATCAAATTAAAAATAACACTGTACAAACATTGAATCTGATACTAGAAATATTTATGCAAATTAAATAAGGTTTTAAATCAGATGATAGAATTTAGTTAAGTGTCAGTTTTGTTGTAGTGATAGATGGTGGGGACAGACAGACAAACATTTCTTATGCATTTTATACTATACTAGCTGTATCTATCCGGTGTTGCTTGGGAGTGAAAGAAGAATTCACTGACTGGCTTATGAAAAAACAAATTAATTTAGGTGGCTTTAATTTCGTATTCAAATTATTTGTGAAATAGGGATTTTTTTTTAAATTGTTGTACTTGCCGTTAATTGATTAATAGTAAAAGGCAAATAATAATTTGTATTTAGTACGAAGGCGAGAAACACGCATACACAGATATGCTTGAAGGTGCATAATTTAATTAATATATATATTTATTTTTGAACAACTCAAGGAGGAAAACTCAGCAATAATTGCACACGATAACTTCTCTTTTATCTGTTTCAGTGAGAAAGGGGGAAGTGTTTCCACTCTAACAATCCTCTTAGTCGGAATAGATATTTTCAGAAAAAATAAAACAAAACGAAATAAAATATATTTGTGCCATTAACATAGTGGAAGGAAAAAAACGAAAAAATAGACTAGTCCGAACCAAATATCGATATGTCATATGGATTGCTATTTGGGCCTAGATTTGAAAATCTGACGCAATAACTTTGTGTTAGATTCCATATATAAGTGTGTGTATGTTTAGTTGATAATTTCTGTATGAATGTGTGTCACTTGGACTTACATATAAATGAAAAATAATGCTACGGGGAAGATACACTACTAAGTTAAACAAATGTCATGAAAAAAGTTTTTCAATGTTTTAAATATAATTTTTTTAACAATGATGTTAAACAATGTCGACATTTTTGTAAATCTTTCAACTTTTGTGGAATTACTTACATCAGCTGAGTACATCCATAGTTAAATCCGGAAAATTAATAGACAAAGTCAAAATACTGCGATTAGCCTGGTGGGGACAGCAATGTTGTGAAGAGACGCTGTTGATAAAAAGAATATAATTAAATGTGAACATGTAAAGAGACACTGTTAATAAAAAAAAATGTTATGCAAGAAAGAAAAGAAAAAAACGAATGTTAGTGTGTGTGGGGGGAGGGTATTAAATTATGTAAATAGTGTTAGAATATATTAAACATCTTTAAGCAGTTTCAAAGAAAAAAATAAAGTAGACAAAAATACTCTTTTTCTTTTCAGCTGTTTCAAATAATTTAAGGTTCTAACACTACTTACATAATTTAATCATTTTTTGTTCTTTTTCTTTCATTAACATTTATTAAATGTTTCTTATGTTGACATGTTATTTTAATTTTTTTTTAATTATATTTTATTCATTCAAAAACAAAAAAAGTCGCCATCAAAAGAATTGGGGGGATGGCGGTGATTGTTTTGTTGAATTTGTTTTATATTTTAAATTTATTTTTTGCTTTAAGTGAGATCTTTAAAAGATTTGAAAGGTGTTATTTAGGTTGAATTATGATAATTAGTTGAAAGAATGATTCAATTAATTGTGATAATTCAACTTGTCACAGGGAATTGATCTGGTTCCAATACATTTCAGAACGGTCACTTTCAATATTTACGTTCTTTCTTTCCTCAGATCATTGTCTAAACCAACGTTGAGATTTATTTGTATATTTTTGACAAATATGCTTCATTGTTATGTATAGTGATATTTTTTTTGTTTGTTTTTTGTAAATATAAATGTATGTTATTCATGTATATTGATGTTTCCGACATACTTAAATCCGATGAATTGATAGTTTTGCCATTTTCAAATTGCAAGCATGCAAAGTGTGACATAAGGACCACTTGTTGTGTAGAGCGCTTTGTGAACCTTTTTAAACCATTTTTTTTTAAATTTTGGTGTCATTTTTTTTCTTCTCTCTAATCACTTCAAATATAAATGAATTAACATTGCAACTAGGGCTTGGGAGTCGGTAAAGAAAAGGTGTCACTGTCTGATGGATACTGGCAGAATGGTAGTCCTAGTTTCCCAGCCATGTGGGCATTAGAAGAAATCAAAGAGCTGACATACTGGCAAAAGAGGCAACTAAAATTACAACAACTCTTAGTCTTCCATATACAGACTATAATACATAAGAAAATGGCAAACAATATGGAATGTTTTCCCAAAGAACATACGAACATCAACCAACATTTGGAAAATAAAATGTGGAACTCCATCTGACCGAATCATAGTATCAAGCAAAGTCAGAATCGAATGTATCTAAGATACACATGCTTACTCAAAGCGGAAGCTGCATTTTCTGTGATCAACTACTCGGTCAAACCTATTCTAATCAATTGTAAAAAAAATACCCGCAAGAAATACTAACCCCTAACCGTGCTGTTTAAGAATATACCTGCCTCTCAAATAATGGACCATGTGAAAAAAGTAAATTACTTCTTATAGGAGAAACCAAAGATGCAATTAATTTTTTTTTTTTTATATTTGGTGCTTGTAGGTAGACATGCACAGGTGAAATATGGTAGTTCAAAATAAATTAACAGGAAAAGTCTTTTATATTTTTATATACTTACGTATTAGGCAAAAGTAGGTATCTATCTACACCCAAAATTACGGAAAATTATCGAGTAGAATTTTAATTTAAAATATCAATTAGTTTTATTGTATATGTAAGAGTCTCCATTGATTCTCTATTGGCAAGAACTAATTTCACGTCTTTAATTTAAAGTAACGTGAAAGGGAGAACAGGGGAGATAAGTCAGTCTGTCATTTCTCATTAAAGACGTAAAATACATTGGTGCCAATGGAGACTCTGAAATATACAATAACACTGATTTATATTTTTAATTAAAATTCTACTCGATAATTTTCCGTAATTTTTTATGTGAATGCCTACTTTCGCCTGATACGCAAGTATATAAAAATATAAAAGACTTTTCCTGTTAATTTATTTGGAACTGCCATATTTCACCTGTGCATGTCTACCTACAAGCACCAAATATTTAACTCAAAAACTTATGAAATGATTATTTTATTTCATCTACCGACCCTACGACCCTGATCATAACTGATTGGACCCAACAAGCCAAATGAAGAGGAGGGGGGGGGGCTATTTTTTTTTTTTTTATCTAATAACAGAACAAGATTTGTTATTTTGATTTCCCCACTGAGAAAACTTGTTCCTTTTTTTTTTAACTTGCTTTGATAGTTGTTAAATGTTTTCTTTTACATTCCGTTGCATGTTTCAACATTTATTTATTTTTTACTTCTCTCTCTCTCTCTCTCTCTCTCTCTCTCTCTCTCTCTCTCTCTCTCTCTCATTCACTGATGTTTCTCGTTTACTGTTGTCCGCCAAACATTGCATGTTAAAACTGCTTATGTGATGCACGTGTAATATACACTCATTTTTATTTGCATGTTGTGTCAGTTTCTGCCACCCTATCGCCAGCCTCTCCTCTCCAGCGAGCTGAATCCGAGAGGCAACCTCGTTCACCTGAATGTAAGTCAGATATTATGCTGCAGTTGGTCTGAGGAAGTTTCATGCAAAACCAAAATGGCTTATCTCATTCCAAATTCTGCATATCATAAAAATAAAATAAGTCTATATTTGCTAAGATCTTTTCATATTTAAAGCAGATGCTAAATAGCTTTGAGATTTTCTGGGCTTCATTTTTCGTTGTTTCCTTTAACTCGTTGTTACCCGACTAAAGACCCTGTGTTTGTACTTTTCTTTTAATTTTTTGTGCAAACGGATTGTGTACAGTTTCGGCATCCCAAATTCATGAAAGTTAACTTCCGGTTTCTCTACATTTCTTAACACTTGATGAAATAAAATAACAAAATTAAAAAATTCTTTTTTCAAAACATGCAATAACTGCAATTTTTATTAACATTGAATTTATATATATAAATATAGAGAGAGGATATATGAGAGACGAATACAAAAATATTTTAAGATTGAAGATAATTATTTGTTTATTTTCTCAATATGTTCAACTAAGAATCAAATTTCCCTTAAACCTAGACTTTTCAAAAAGAATTATTTTCTCAGTGACAAGACATTCCTTAATTTAATAAAAGGATGTTTCATATATATATATATATATATATATATATATATATATATAGTATTTATGTGCTTTTATAAAGAATATATATTTTTAGGCATATAATCCTTATAATATCTTAATGTTTCCAGTTGTAAGCTCATTGAAGTTGTGTTACAAGATTCAGTGGATATATATCTTGTTTTTGCATTCCAATGATCATGGGAATGACAAGGTTGGACAAAAAAATACATTTGTCTAGATTTGCCATGAAACACATAAGAAAAAGGAATCTTAAATTTGAAAAAAAAATATTTTTGAGTGTAAGATGAAAGAAGAGAAATAAACTTTAATCAAAATACGGAAATAAAGTGATTGTAAGAACTAATGAAAATTATGGTTTTGGATTGATTTTCCATGGTCATTGGAATGCAAAAATAAGATATATATATATATATATATACTTTTTTTTTGGGGGGGGGGGTAGATTTTGCGGTCGCAATGTATAGTAAAAGCATTAAAAACATTTGACAAATAGAATGACATCCTTTAAAAACAGAAACTGGAAGTTAATGTGGGACACTATAAACGTACATTACATAAATAAATGTATCTTGTAAGCACTGCAAAAAAAATTAAAATTACTAAAGTAAAGGTTATCTTTCCTTGAATAGAGATGTCCAATCAAAACAACTAAAAGAAACCCATGTATCTGAATAGCCTTATAACAATCAACATCAAATTGTAAACTGGTGATAACTAATACAATTCTTTGCTTGAAAGCTCTTCATCTTATTCTCCACTAGAAGTGAGAGATGAAATCGTTCTGTGCTTGTTGACAATTCCTCCGCTATGAAAAATTAAGAAACATTTGTATCATGTACGTACCCCGTGACGGAAATAAAATAGTGTATGCCAAAACTCTTGTAAATTGATCAAGTATTGATTATTACAAACGAAAATCAAATTTTATGGGGAAACGACGAGTGTCGATCTATCGACGCCATGTTTGAAATTGTTTTCAGAAAAAAGGGAGATAACTCAAACTTTTGTGGTATTTAAAAAAAATTCAAACTTTTGTGAACTCTTCAAAATTGTGCATAATGGTAATCTCTACAAATTACCATTAATTGCATAAAAATGATTTTCTTTTGTAAAAAAAAAAACTACTTGATCAATTTACGGGATTTTTGGTGTACGATATTTTGTTCCCGTCACGGGTACGTACATCATATAAATGTTTCTTAATTTTTAATTTTTCATAGCAGAGGAATTGTCAACAAGCATCCATTGTTCTCTTCCCAACTTGAAAAGCAAAATTATATAAAATCTTTATAGGTACAACAATTTTAAAATATTAAACAACAGCAACATTTTTAGAACGTTTTTATAAACTACTACTCATCTCGGAGGAAGTCTTTTTAAGAATAAAGATGAAATATTAAAATCTTCCCATGTGATTTAATTTTATAGTATTGGTTTGCTATATCTGCTTTTTCCATTCTTCTCTACATGTTGCTGGATTTTCTAAAAAAAAAATTTTTTAAATGGTCATATGATTAGATTATATCTCAAAGTTGTATATGTTTATATGCATAGGATTCACTCCTAAACTAATTAATGGATCATTATACATTTTGAAACTAGGATGGGTAATGTGGACTATATTTAAGTTAATTTAGTTTCATGCAAACAATAGGAAAAGGGGGATGGAAGCCCTTTGTGAAAATTCAGATACGTTTGATTTTTGTGAAACTTTCACAATACCTATTAGACATAAATTAATAAATATTCCCCCAGTTTCAATTTCTTTGAAGTATTTTAAAAGGCTTTTGGAGGGGAGGGGCATAATATGGGCACAACCTTCCATTTGAAAATTAAAATATTTCAGAGTTGCATTAAATTTGATCCATAGTCATTAGACTAAGATTCCCTGAATTTCAATTTATTCTTAAGACTGCTTATGCCTTAAATTTTAGACATCTAAACGATTTGAATCCATTTATTGTTAGTCAAATTTATTTAAAATAATTAACAACTTAAATGGCAGGCATCATCAAGTGATGTTTTCATTGAAGATCATTGGATATCATAAATTGATGAAGCTGAATGACCAATGAGCAATTTAAAAGAAAAAAATGTTGTGGGGTAAATTTTATTATAATATCCACTGAGAAGAATGAATATAAATCTGCAAGAAGTGTTAAGCCAATCAGTAAAAAAAAATTTTTTTTAATCCCCCCCCCCCCCTCCCCCCCGGTTGTTTCATTCTTTTTCTTTTTTTTAAATGAGTCTTCCCCCTCTTATCTGCCAGACTATGTGTTGAATATCATGTTTGGTGTACCGGAAATGGCACTTGGTCGGAAGACAAAAAACGCTATTGATTGACACGGAAACAACTCTTTAGAAAATAAAATATCTAGGGATTTGATTAAACAAAAAAACGTGTGCAAAAGTTATCTGCAAATCCGAATACAACTGTAGCTAAATAAACGCTCTAGGGGCGTGGCTACATTAACTATGAAGGTAAAATCTCAGAATGGGCCTTTACAGGTGAATGTGCGAGTGTCCTAAATCGTTATATAAACTAGCCCAAATTAAAATCGAGAGTTGCCTATGATCGAGTTTGAGGAATGAACCTCCATTAATTCCCATGCATCCCTCACTTTTCTCACTCACCCCACTCGTTCACCGATAATAAAGATAAATATATATATATTTTTTATTCAGTAGTGTTTGTTGTCATTCAGCACAGAAGAAATAAAACAAATACAGCCATTCGGACTGCTTATCCCCCGTCTTCATAAGGGCATCCCTCTCTGACTAAGGTCACGCAGAAATTCAATTGTTCCCAAACCTAAAACTGCTCATAGAAATTCATGAAATTACTGGAAAAGGGTTGAAATACGATCAGGGCACCACTTACACTTTGACTTCACTGCACTCATTAAAGCTCATTTTCACCAGATTAATATGAAAATAATAACTGATTGGTCGCTTCAGTCAAAAATAATGCGGCTCTCTGACTCCTCTCCTTTCTGCTTCTTACTTTGCTGGGGTATGTATCTCTCTCCTACCGCGGAAAGATGTTACACAAGGCCAGAAGGTGGGGAGAATAAGCCAGCGCACAAGAAGTGGTGCACTCTGGTCCCTTAAAAATTGCCTGAGCAGCCCTGTCGGCATTCCCCAGGGAGGGCGCCTCAGACAGTTACCTATAAACTAGTTCTTTCCCAAAGCGAGAATGCAAGACCTGAGAGGGTGGACCTCCTAGAGCTGAACAGAACAAATACCACAGCCTGACAGAATAACAAGCCAACACTGTAACAATGACCGAGTTTCTGCCGGACTGATTGTCGAGGACGTATCCTCGACTGATATGCTTGGCGTAAGAAAGGAGACAGCTTTCTTTGCATTGATCCCAAGTCAGCAGTTTTGAGACATTAAATAATCTCATTTAATTCTTTTTAACCAACGAGAATACAGATAATTTGTGGGTTCACCTTTTTCTTACTAAAGTGGATTTGTTTATTGCAGTGCAATAACCAGTCACTCTGTCTCTCCTAGGTCGTGAGTTCGATACAACATGGATGCCAGAGTTTTAACTTTGTCAAATTTCTTAAAGTTAAAAAAAAAATTGGAAAATGTCTATCGTTTCTACATTGTAAGTGATACAAAGTAATTAAATGTTTTAAACTCATGTCAGCCATTTTTCAATTCATTAATGATAAATTAAAATGGCTAACTCGTTTTTACTTTCATGACACTTCAAAATTTGAAAGTAATTTTAAAGCCTTTAAAACTTGTGAACAGAAAGTTATTTCTGACTTGAATTAAAGTCTAATGGCAAAACTCAAGTAATATTGTTCATTTGTCCTCTGAAACTAAAGGAAAACATTTTTCTCGCTTGCGTCTGTTGTATAAAAGGACCAAAGTAAATCTAGTTGTAATGATTGAATTGAGTCTCGAATGAGTTTTGATTTATTCAAAACATCTCAGGGAATGAATGCAGTTTTATTTATTTTCTTTTTCATCTCACTTTTAATTATTCTACTAACCGATAAGCCTTCCATATGAACTTTGAGTAAATTGATCAGGTTCATAATTGAATCAGGGTCTGTCGCTTGAGACGTAAAATTTATTGAAGAAAAAAAGAAAGAAAAAGGAGAGGATTTCGTTTTAGCAAAGGACTGACTGTTATGTTCTAAGACGTTGGATTTTGATCCTTCCAGATGTTTTAACATTATTTTAAGCAACCTGAGAGACTTACTGGCACCTGACAAGGATTTTATTTCTTTGAGCCAAATCTTTGGACTACCTAGGATATAACACAATGGAAACTTCTGAAGTTCATATGTTTGGTTGTTACATTGACTGGCTTCTGACATATCTTTATTGTCGAGTGTCGTAGAGAGAACCTTCGCTGTTGATTCGAAACAGACGGCATCGCTACTTGTGCGTTTCCAATCGCAGGGAAACTATTTGCACTGACCTTTTTCTTTCTTCTCTCTCTCTCTCTCTCTCGTCTCGTCGTCTGCCTGCAGCCATTCTCCGCGACTGCTATGGTTTCTTTGTCATCACCGTCACCACCGACGCCGTCGCCATTACTCTCTCTACTTGTGTCGCTGCCATATAAACTACTGGCATTACTGTGAATCTTTTTCTCTCGGGCTGCTATCTTCGCGAGCTGAAAATTAAGCCTTCACTTCAATAAACTCACAAAGTCTCTTGCTGTTTTAATTAGAGCCATTTTTATTTAAGTAACTAATTAATTAGCCAACAATCGAGGAGTTCGTTGGAAAGAGAGAGAAGTTATGCTAACTAAATTTACTAGTTATTTCGTAATTACTTGTAGAGAGAGGAATGTGAAAGATTCTACTACGGCTCTTATATTTTGGGACTCTTAATCCCTTCTTGTAACAATTACATGATTGTGACTTGTTCTCATCGCTTCCAAGTGAAAATTCATTAAAATCTCAATTCAACTTTGCCACGCGGAACTCTCATCCTCCAAATCTCGTGCTCAACACGCAGCTGTGACCTCAACTCTTGCGTCATCGTGACGTGGGAAAACACATCGGTAGCTTCGCACGGAATGACTCCGCTACAATCGCGTAGGTCAAAACCCGTCTCAATAGATGCGTCCTCTCTCACGGGGCCATTATCTAACATGGTGAGATAGCATCTCATCAGCCTTGCAAAATGATGCGGCTGTTATAGCGTATCTTACTGGCAATATGTGCAGGGTAATATTTTTGCCATCATCGCCATGACTTGTTTCCATGTGCCATTTGCGGATTTTGATTCCCTAGAATTATATTTTTGTTTGGATAAATATTGAGTTGTTCATTTAAGAACATAAAAATGTTAACTTTTTGTTTGTGAAAATAAAGAAAATGTTGTGTCTAAGTCATGTTGAATTATCTCCCTTGAAAATTAACTCTAAATGAACAACAAAAAAAATAAGAAATATTTCTTATTCCTTTTACAATTACTTATATATGTTAAAATATTGCTTATATACAGCAAAACAATAGAATGAAATTAAAAATAAATAACGCATAACAGAGTAATCATTACTATTACTGACATAAATTATTTTAAAGAAAATACAGTTGAAAAAATTGATCAAAAACAATTTATTTTGCTTTACCTACTCATTTGTGACCCATTGGCAGTAAAAAAACAATTTAATATATAAAAGAAGTTTTAAGCCAATTTATTTTACCATGACTAGTTATAGTAAAATGAATTGGCTTAAAACTTCTTTTATTTATTAAATATAATTTTTTTTAATGCAAATAGGTCAAAAATGAGTAGGTAAAGCAAAATAAATTATTTTTGACTAATTTATGTAGGTAATAATACTGGTTACTAGTGACGGTTATTTATTAAATACAACTTTTTAATAATCTGTATATAAATGGGACTTACCAATGCTGTTGTATGAACTTTTTATAATTATTATATAAAACACATTGCATTAAAGTGTCTTTATGCTTAAATGTGATAACATTTCTGCAGAAATATGCACTGATGTTCAGATTTGCTCCTATGGAAAATGCTTCTCTTCTCTCTATTGCAAAAAGCTGTGCATAGTTTTATTTTTCATTTTTTTCTGCACGTTTTTATTTTCATTTTTTTTACTCTATTTTTCTTTGCAAACTTTTTTTTCTTTTCTTCTTCTGAAGCTGCCTTCGCTTGATGCATGTTTTCTCTTTTGCTGTTTTTGTTTGTGCAGTGATCCATGAACTGCAGAGGCGCAACTTGGAACGGTCAAAGTCTGACCGACGACAGGGTAAGGAAAAATACAAACACTGACACGTGTACTTGGCCATCATGGTTATTGGCACTCAATGCGCAAAGAAGATTTTTCTGGTTTTCAGTTATTTTTTTATCCAATTTCAAAGAATGTTTAATTATTTCTTCCCTTTTTATTACTTTATTTATTTTTTCGAACTTTTTAAATGGTTTAATTTCTGGAGTTCTACGTTGGTCGGGATTTGGAGATTTTTATTTTAAATGTTTCTGTTTTTTATCTACCTTTCGTGAATCTTTAAAGAAGGAATATCAGCAAGTAATTCTAAAGATCCATAAGGTTGTTATTCTTAATATTTACTTCAGGTTTATGATTGCCTCAAAATAAAGTAATTCGAACAGATTTATATAATTAAAGTAGACAAAATTGCCTGCCTATCAAATATATTAAACACACCTTTCTCATGTTTTAGTAGTAATGAATCCTTGCATTTCCGCCCATTTATGGGTAAAATAGCCCAACTACTATTTATCTAACAATTTGTTTACAAAAGCAAAACAGAAAAACAATTCCCGGCATTAGATGACAGTAAACATTATCATGCCATTAAATAAAATAACCCAACTCTCTATTATACAGTTGCTAATTATTATACTAGAATTTTTAAAAATTATTTAAAGGAGGCTAAAACATTAGGAACCTTCTGATTTCAAATATGCCATTGGTTTTGATCAGAGATCAACCACTGACATCTGATGCGTGGACAGACATACACAGAGGAAATTTTAATTTATTTTGTTAACCGAAATAAACTGTTTCTAACATGCAAATAACTACACCCTCCTTCAGTTATCTATTTTAATGGTTATTTTAATGGTTATCATATTTTAATGGGTATTTTAATGGTTATCGTATTTTAATGAGTATTTTAAGTGTTACCATAAATTTTAATGGTTAGTCATAAAAAAAATCCAGAGAGGTAAAAATAAATAGAATCTCTTGATTTTGGATACTTGTGGTTCTACTTCTTTACCTTCTCCCTCTATTTTCTCACCTTTTTAAAAGTTGTCATTTTTAACAAATATCTATCTAATAGATAAAGTAACAGCAATTTCTTGATATATAAATGTATATTAATCTAATTGTGAATTAATATTTTGCTGATTTGTGTATGACATCTGATTGTGCTTCTGTCGATTCTTCAAATTTGCAGCATAGGTGCATAATATGACCTAATCAGTATCATTTTCATACTGGAGGTCATTTTGACTCCATTTTAAATTGATTGGCCACAATGGAATGCTCTAAAATTAGATCGCCAAATACAAACATTGTGGAAAGTATAACATTTCAATAAGAAATCAATAACATTTATTTTTTGATGTTTTTCATTCAAATTATATTTTTGTTCGACACTGTAAACTTGTTTCATATCTGGGAACACTGTTTATGTAAAATTGGCTTTTATTTGCTTTATATGCTGTTTTGGTAAAATGGATACCTTCCTTAGCTAATCTGAATGTCTAGAAATAAAAGAAAACTTATCACTGTGTTGAAGAATGAAAGATTTCTTGATATATGCTCGTTTTATTCTGCATATATTTTCTCTCTCACATTATTTTGAAATTAATATATGAAAAAAAATTGTATAAATTTTACAAAAATGTCATGCTAATTGAATAAAAAAGAGCTATTTTATAAATAAACTTTTCCAATATCTATATGTCATTGATTAAATTGGTAGAAAGAATCCAACAGAGTGCTCAATTATTTACAATTATTTAAGTCCTCAAAAATTAAGAATAAGACCATAGTATTTATTTATTAATTGTGTTACAAAAAATCAAGTCAATTCAACATGATACCGTCGGTTTGAAGTCGACAAATTTAACCAGCTATCAGCAGTTACTTTGAAGAACTACATATATTCGCTCCACTATGTGTGGAGCACTCTTATAGAGAAAATATTGTTTTCCACTTACGATAAAATGCAGGATTTTTCCATAAACTAAATGAAATCCTCTACAGAATTATTAATATCGTAAAAAGTAAATAAATGAATACAAAAAAAAAAAAATGGATATAAGTTTCTTCCATCTCAGCAACAGGCAAGTTGGCTCAGAGGTTAATGGTGTTGGACTGTCACGGTCAATAGTAATGTAGGTCTAGTGTTCAAACATTTATGTGGGTTGATGTGTTCATTGTATCTAGCCACACTGATGAGTATTTTAAAGATTAAACATGTCTGTGGATGACTATATTTTATATATAATGTGTGTCTCTGACAACTCTAGTTCATCAGTGTATTCTTAGCCAAAAACAAATGTGAGATAATTTGTTTTCTTGTTTTTTTTTTCCTTTCCTTTTTTTTTGATTTTTTTTAATCATCAAGTTTTCTGTATATAAGAACAATATTTGCGCTAACAAGAAACATCTTAGAAATAGGCACAAACTTCAGATCTCGCAGTCTGCATTCTTTGAAAAATTGAAGCCATTCAAGATTATTTTATTTGTGATAGATTGGGTAGAAATTAGTCAACCTGATGATCCAAAGCATCTTTTTGCGTTTGAAAAGCATACACCTTAACAACTAGACCTGGTCAGGCTAAACCTGCATGCCCCAACTACTGAAATCACTTACTTACGGCATTTTGCCTATTTTCAAATTTATATATATATATATATATATATATATAATAAGAGAGATTTATTTTGTATTCCACGAGATGTATTTTGAAAATGATGGGTGGTGTTTGAAGCATAAAACGATGTTATTGTTTTAATAATTTTAAAAAATTTATTTTTTAATAATTGTTTTTGTGTGTAACAATAAAAATTATTAAAGTAACATCATTTTATTTAGTTTTATATATATATATATATATATATATATAATTGAAAAAAAAAACAAGCAAGATGTTTGTTCACATTACATTTAAATTTCTGCATGTTGATATGGTTGGGGAAACAGAAACTTACATTGCAATTTAAGATGTAGTGACAGAGTAAAAAATCTTCATTAAGATCCAATTTATTATCAATTCTTTTTTATTATTTAAGAGAACATCGTTTTTTGTTTTTATTTCGTTTTTTTTACTTTAATATCAGGAGAAAAAAAGAAACACCGGGAAGCATTATATATCCAAATTTAAAACTTGGTATGGGTGTATATATATATATATGTATATATATATATATATATTAAAAAGACTTCATAATAAATCAAATCTTTGTAAATATTTCTACCTCATTAATGTCTTAAATTGCAATGGAATTTTACAAGTACAAATCGAAAAAACAGACATTGCTAATTAAATTGTTTGACTCTGATTATGTCTATGGATTATTTTGCCTTTCTTTTTTTAGCTTTTTATAAAACATTGGTTTATTTTTACTTTTGATTAATATGATTGTTATTTATGTTTTCATCATGTTTATTTTAAAGTAAAAAAAAAAACGAAGTTGTTTCATCTACATTTTGAAAGTAATTATTTCTCATAAGTTGCAGGTCCTATTTTTTTTTTTTTTAACGGAAGCATATTGCTTTTACACTAAGCAGAAACCATCATTTCGTTCACCAGAGTGCTCCACCCATAGAACGAGCACATATATAATATGTTTAAGACCATATGAATCACTGACAAATTCAAAACAAGTAAAATTGAGGTTTTGCACTCTTATTGATAAAGTTAGTCATATTAGGTGCTCCCATACGTAATCGGTGCTCATATGCATAAAGATAGACATTTTCTTTTTTTCACAATGGGAAAAGCAACAAAATTGAGATGAAATATTTTATTTACTTAAAAGATTGTGAAACCTTTTTAATTTTGGGTAAACATAATCTTAAATCTTTTTTCGGAGATTCTAGCTATGATTGAGTTTTTTAATATTGTTCTGGGCAGAAAATGGTTTATTTAATAACGTTCAGAAATGTTTGCAACACACCGATTTTGAAATGACCGCTCTGAATAAATTAATTCCACCAGAGTAGAAACTAATTTGCTAAAATGTCGATGTTTTCTGGAATGTTTAAGAAACTTTTGTTTTTTGTTATTTTTTGATTATTATTCATCTATTTCCCATTTTGTAAAACTTTTTATTTTCATTTTGTTGAATAGGTGAGAAAGGGGATGAGGAAAAGCCCGGATCTCCGGCCAAGTCTGACACTTTGAGATCAACGGACAGTGCTAGCGGGGGTGAAACCCTGGACGACAGGAGCAGCAAGGAGGTAAACCATTCTTTATCATCAAAAAGTTTTGAAATGACCATCACCCATTTTATGATCTTATTTTCATTGATCAAGGGGTGGGACGTTTTCTGACAGCCTGCAATCTGTTTCTTAGCTTAACGGTTTTGAGGATTGATTTTGTTCAGATTCTAGTTCGTTCCGCTATCTCTGAAGAGGTCTTTGTAGAACTGATGTGGTTTGCTACCATGTCTGTCGAATTCAGTTTTGATAATGTCATGTATCAGCAAATCGACGGCATTTCTATGGGGTCACCTCTTGGTCCTGCGTTGGCCAATATCTCTGTAGGTTTTCATGAGCATAATCTTTTGGCCCGTATCAATAAACCACTTACTTACTTCCGATACGTTGATGACACATTTTGCGTGTTTAACAATGAGTCAGATTCCATATTATTCCTTAATGCACTGAATCAATTACACCCAGCCTTACAGTTCATCTGTGAGAGGGAACACAATTTCACCCTTCCTTTCTTGGATGTACTAGTGCATAAATCTGATTCATTGTTTCTTACATCTGTTTACCGCAAACCTACATTTACTGGTTTATATTGTCACTGGGACTCTCTTTGTCCCAAACAAAGAAAATAAATATGATTAAATGTCTAGTTCATCGCGCCTTAAAGATTTACTCTGAATCCCTGATTGATTCAGAGATTCAATTTATTAAAGAGGTTCTCACCGAAAATGGTTACCCTCTCGATATTGTTAATTCTAATATCGTTACCAAGATCAACGACTTTCATGAACCTAAACCTTTTGGTCCTCCAAAATGTCTGACGTACCTCAGATTACCATGGTTAGGTAATATTAGCATAAAATTTGCTAACCAGATTTATGTTGATGTACGGCATTGTTATCAGACTTCGAACCCTAGCATCGTTTTTTCTGCTCGACCTTTGTTAAAATCCGTACACAAGGATGTTCTCCCACCTCAACATATCAGTAATATTATATATCAATTTAAATGTCGGTGCGATGCCGTATACATGGGACAAACAGGGCAACGGTTTGAATCCAGAATAAAACAACACATCTCCCCTGCAATACGCCAGGGCCGACTAAATAATTTAGTCAACTATTGTTCACCATCTTATAAATAGCGGCGAATGTGCGTTGACTTACACTAGTGACAGGTTTTCTGTCATAAGTAGATCACATTCGTTATTCCACCTTAAAGTTCTGGAAGCAATATATATTAAGTCATTAAAACCCTCTCTTTGACTTAATGTGATCAACTTGTGGACCCCCCTCCTCCCAATTTTTTTTTTTCACCCCATAACTTATCACTGGTTTTCATTTAACTATTTTAAGTTTTTAATCCTAGTGCATGAATTATTTCCACGTATTTACTCTGATGAGTGTGGACGAAAGCCGGCTTAGTAGATTTATGTATTGATATATATTTTTTTTCTCGTTTTTACACTTTTCAATTTCATTCCAACCAAAAAATGTCACAAACGACTATATTCCTTGCCTTAATATATATATATATATATATATACACACACACACACAAGGTGCAGACAATATTTGTTCGCAAGATTACTATCTATGAAAGAATAAGTTTCTTTTTTTCTTCATGACTCAATATAAGTCATGAAGAAAAAAAGAAACTTATTCTTTCATAGATAGTAATTTTGCGAACAAATACCGTCTGCACCTTGTGTGTGTGTGTGTGTGTGTTTTTCACAATCCGTTCTGCAATTCAACCATATTTGGCACAAATGAACTTTAGTCTATGTCTGATTTGTTTTATTGCCAGTCAATGATATGCGGGAATACTTCGGTGATCGTCTCATCAGTAGAAGGTGTTATCCTAAATTGGCTTCACACGTGCCGGGCCTTATACACCCCCCACCCCTTGATTTTTATATGTGAGGTTGTCTCGTATCTCTATGCATAAATGTTAAAATTCCTAAACTGAAGACAGCCATCACAGCCCAAATGAGGGCAGTGACAAAAGACGAGTGTGTCTGAGTTATTGATAATATTGCATGTCGTATCATTGTGGACGAATCAGGCATAGACTAAACCTTATTTGTATCAAATATGGTTGGATTGCAGAAAGGATTTTGAATTTCATTAATGATTTCATGGGGAGCATTGGAGGAGAGGGATGATGCATACTTTTAACAGGATTTAAAGAAAATGTTAAAATCTTATTGGATCTTTTGGTTATTTATGTACTATGTAAAAAAGACTTGGGCATTTATGACGGATACTTGGTGGACAAGTTAGGCCTAAACTAGTTTATTTGTACCAAGTATGATTGGATTACAGAAAGAATTGCGTATTGTATTAACAATTGAAGAGGTTTGGGGGTCACCCTGTATTTTGAGCATGATTAATTTATATTGAACAAAGTGTTCTACTCTTATGGGGTATTTATGAACTAATTATATTGAAGAGGGTATGAACCCACAAACCCTCCTCCGTCTCAGCTATTTTTGTTCACCGAAACATATACAATAGGTATTGTGCTTTTGACATTAAATACTGCTAATGATTTGTTTACCTGTTGTAAAATCGATAAACATAATTCAATTAAAAGCCTAACCCTGACTGTGACTTTCTTTGATTTTGCAGGGCTCTCCCACTAAGGAACATCCATCACCAACGAAGGATAAGAAAAAGAAAAAGAAATTCCGTATGCCATCCTTCTCGAAAAAGAAGAAGGAATCTAAGGAAAGCAAGGAGTAGAACTCTATGTTGTTTCTGTTGTTGTCGTCGTCGTAGGTATCAGCAGCAGCCAGCTGGAGGTATGTGTGTGTGCGTGTGTGACTCCCCGTCCCACCCCTCAGACAGTGTTACGTACCCCCACCCCCACCTCTTCCTCCTCCCAGCCTTTCGGTAACTGGAGGGTGGACGGGGGTGGGGGTAGATCGATTATCATCAAATAGATAATAATAATAATAATCACTTCACAGTTTGGACGTATGAATAACAGTATCAGCGATTAAAACTCATAAGTTATAACTATGATAAGTTCTGATGGTTGACGATGATGCCAATCTCTCAACAATGTCAGGACTTGTAAAAGAATTAAGCTTTTTTTTTTCTTTTTTTTTGCTATCATTTCTTGTCCGGCCTCCATATAAATGTTTCTCTTCTCTTTATTTTATTATGCTTGTTGCAATTTATGGTATTTGAAAAGAAAAAAAAAGTGGAAAACTTACTTTTGAACTTGGAGTGATTAATTACAAGATGTGATTCGTAAAGAAAGAATATTTTATTCCTTACAATTATAAATGGAGTTTCTTTAACTTTTTTTTAGGGCTGCAAAGAAAGAAAAATAATTTTCTTTTTTTTATATATATATTTCATAACAAAAATTAAGCAAATTAAATATTGGATTACAGATGATAATTATCGAAAATACCTGCTGACAAGTTTGAACAACAGAAAACCCTAAAAATTAAACGACAAAGTCGTTGCTGCGTATTTTCTGTGTGTGTGTTTTTTTTCTTCTTAATGTAGTAATTAATATTTCTTTTATGATTTCAAGATTAATAATATTCTTCAAATATTTTAACAATGTAATCATCCTTTGCTGGGTTGTGGTTTCAGGTCCAAAATGTTGTCAACCATTTTGACTTGGGCTCAACTAAAAAAGTAAAATATTTCGCTACAATCAAAAATTGAATATCAAATTTAGAAAATATTTATACACTAAAACACTTCAAAATGTAAAGAAACCATTTTTTTTTTTTTTAAACAGGTGTAAATGAGCAAAAATTTACATGTTTTTTTTTGTGTGTGTGTGTGTAAATAGATAAAAGTTGGGGCATAATTAAATTTAAGTAGTTAATAATAAAGTCTTTCAAATAAATACATTATCTATACTTAAAGAAATAAAAATTATTTACCATTTCCATTTATAAGCTGGTATTTCTTCCCGGCCCCGTTTTTCTTATTTATTTTTCTAAATAAACAAAGAAAGCTAATTTGAATTCTTCATTTAAAATCTCAAACAAATTACTTGAAAAAATAGGGAATATTATCGTTTGTTTTCGTGTTTTTATTTTGTACTATCTGGAGATGCATTTTTTTAAACTTCATTTAATTTTTTTAAGAAAAAGAAAATGAAAAAAAAAACGAAAAAAATATATAATTGTAAAGATACTTTTGAATATAGAAATTTTTTTTTTTTCCCCCTTTTTTAGCTGAAATTGTTTTGCTAAACAAAAACTCAAACAAAAACTCAAACAAAAATGAATCTCTGTTTTATTCTTCCTGGTTCATTCTATTTTCATATATCTTCATTTCTTCTATAAATCTATGATTAAAAAAAAAAAGTGAATATATTTTTGTTCCCATTGCCTTTTTTTTTTCTGAAAGAAAATGAGTCCTCTCCTTCCTCCCCAAATAACCGAATACACATACGTGCACACTACACAATTGGTGGGTCTTTTGGATTTTTTTTTTACCAGTAGTTTCTACGTTTTCTTGTTTATTTTTTTGGGGGCGGGGGGGTTAATAGTTTCTATGTTTTTTAATTATGCTTTCGTTGTGTCGAGGATTTAAGCAAACTATTAAAAACCACCAAACATAAATGACTAAATGAATTTACTATAAATGTTTAAAGAAATCCTACATCATTAAAGCCCGTCGTCAGCTCAATTATGTTTTCGTCTTTCAAACTCGCCTTCGTATTCCTCCTCTTGCTGCTGCTGTTGCTGCTGCTACCGCTGCTACTTCAATTTATAAGAAAAGGAGAAAAAATACACAAATTTAAACAAAACATCATTTTTTTTTCTTAGTTTTTATTGTTCGATGCTAATTTTTCATTTTTTTTTTTTTTTCATTTTTTTTTTCATTTTTTTTTTTTTTCATCCCCCGTCCCTTGCTTTCCCTTTATTGGATGACGCCTTCAAATTGAAATGTTTTTTTGATTTTAGACTGTATCTTAAATATCTGTCTCCTTAAAAATGGTGAACTCGTATTTTTTTAATTTCTTTTCTTTCTTTTTTATTTTTTTAACTCTGGCTACCTCTGATGGCTTTTTTTTTTTTTGATGTATTAAGGGGGAGAGAGAGAGAGAAAAAAAGGGGGAGACGGTCTTCATCTCTCTTCTTCTCGTAAATTTCCTGATATTTTCATCCTTTATTTGTAACAAATGTCAGAATTTTTATTCTGCTATTTTGCTTTGTCTTTATTCCATCATTTAATGAAATAATTTACCAAAAAGAGGCATCCATTTTTCTCTAATTCTTCTCCCTCCTCCTGTAAAGAGATCCCATCAAAAAACGTACGCCGAATTGCGCGTGTGCAGCCATCGAGATGAACAACCCTCCTCCTCTTTCTTTGCTCATGGATTCTGTGGGATAAGGCGCATCTGTTTTAATTCAACTTTGTATTTTTATTTTCAAGTAAATGGCAATAAAACAATAGATGAAGAAACAAAAAGATTTTTCTCTGAAGAAACATAAGTATAAAACGGAGGGAAAAGAAACAAAGTTATTCCGTTTCTTTTCCTCGCTTGTCTCTTCAATATTTTTGTTTCCTTTTTTATTTCCATTCATTTTTTTTTTTTTTATTCTCTTCGAAAAATCCTAAATGTAAAAAATGAACAAAAATAAAAACAATTTGCTTTAAGTCTTCCTATCCTTCATTTTTTGCTTGTTTTCATTTCAAGTTTTTATTTTTTTTTATTATTATTTTTTCTTACATTTTTTTACATATTCTTTCTTTTTTATTTTGCAATTTATTTTGCTGCTTAAACAAAATTTTTATCTGTTTTTGTATTTTGTAAACAATAATTTTGTAGACAAATCACTTCATACAAGTCTTTTTTTCTGCTTTATTGCCAAATTGCTTTTAAAATCAGAATTTTGCAAGAGGAGGAACGATAAAGGATGACCATTATCAACCAGTGGTTTTTAACCTATGGACCCTTTCTGATTTCTTTTATTTTGATTTATAAGTCATTGTATTTTTTATAATAAACTATTAGAAATTATATAAAGATTAAAAGATTTTGTATCATAGAGGTATAACTAATTAATTTCACATGCAATTTAGGTATTCAAATTTATGCAATATGAATGTTAACATTTTACATGTTGTTATTGGAATCCGGCTGTATCGGGAGACAATGGAGTTCTCCGCCTCAGATCAGTCCGTTGCCAAATTGCAGCATCTGCTTTGACTGTACAGGCCTATTCTGGATCGGCAGGCTCTATTGCAGTTACCACATATGTAGGTGGTGTCTGATTCTGAGAGCTCTGATGCAGCCCTCTGCCATCTGTGCTCCACCCCCCTCCTCTCATCATTCCTCTTGGAGCATGCCTTCACAGCACTTCTCAAGTGGCTGCGGTCTTCAGCCATGGACTCCCAGCCTGCTGGATCAATGCCACCTGCCCTCATGTCTCACTTGCAGACATCTTTTTAGGGTAGGTAGGTGTTGAGCTCGCCAAATAGAATGTCTACCTTAAAATAAGTAATAAATATATACGGACATGTTTCTTTAAAGATCGAACTTTAAGATTACTTTCATTCAATTTTCACTATATTTTTTCATGGCAAATGCAACCCTTTCTTGTCCGCAAGTATTTGGTCTTCGATGCTGAAATCATGAGTCGCTAACCATTTCCTATGACCTCGCCCAGAACTGCTGCACGTGAGATGTTGTGCACACCAGGGGTGAAGCCGGCTCGACCCAGCTGGTATGAATGCCACCATAAGTACAAGTAGGTTAAACGTTAAAAAATTCTATTTCTTGCTATAACAGAAATTTAAATGTAATCTGAACAAACGTCTTGCTGCCCAACTTCCCACCCAGATTGCACCCTTATAAATCTGGTCCCTATTACAGTAGCCTCTAATACTTCAGTGGCAATATGCCTTGTTTTGGGAGGTAACAAAAAATTTATAAGCTATACGTTCAAATCAAAAAAAATTCTCCATTTCTTATAATAATATCGGTGATCCTCAATTTATTGTTTAGCTTGCTCACCCCCCTCCCTCCAGTCTTATATGGAACCCTCCCAGTTAAGAACTATTGATTTCGACTTTTAAGAAACAAATCCAAACGTTTTTATCTCAGCCTGTGTTTTGCTAATGTGATGTCATCATAAAGAGATAAAATTAATAAAATGTCAATTGAAATAGAACCTTTTAGTTTTTCTCGTGATTAATGAATTTGGGAAGCTTATCCTCATTTTGAAATAGGGAAACCAGAGAAAGACAAAATTATACTTTGAACCTAAGTCTAAATATTTATTTAAATTTTTAGTTTATAAAAAAGTTTACAAACTGTTTTCAGTTTCTTTTTAAGTAATCCGTGTTTGTCAATCAAATATATACGCTATATGCAAGAGACGAACATACACTCTCACATAAATAACTAAAGGACAGTCTCAATTGACTTTCCTCTGTCGATGGCTTTGGGATGAAGATAACAAGTTTGGACTTTTTTTCTTTTTTTTTCTTGTAAAGGATGGCTCGGTTTTTGTTTTTTGACAAGAACTTAGCTTCCATTTTGAAATATTTTTTTTTATCCGAGGGTTTTTCTGTTAAACAAAAATTTATTAAAATAAGAATGCTTCGGCTGCAGATTTATTTATAAAAGAGATTTTACACCCACCCCTTATCTTACAAAAATTGACAACAATTTCAAAGTGAAGTGACCAGCCCCTCTACTCTCTCTTCCCCAATTTTCCTTGGCAGCAGTTTTGTGGTCCTGCCTTTGCAACCCGACATATTTTCGTTCTTCACCAAGATAATTCCTGCATACAGACACATAAAAATGGATGTGTGTGAGATGTGTAGGGCATATAAACACCATCATAAATATGGTTCTCTGACACACACACACACACACATATATATTAGTAAATAATTGAAGGGCTTATCCTAGAGACATTACTGCAGTTTCATGGTAGATCCGGTCATCAGAAGTGTTAATATTATTCTTTGTGTCTTTATATTTATAAAAGTGCAAAGGATATTAATACATTACAGATGATCGGATCTACCATGAAACTGCAGTAACGTCTCTTAGATAAGCCCTTTTAATTGCTTATATTGAGCCATTTGCATGTACAAGGTTTGTTTTTTTGATTTGGTATTGTTCCAATTTTAAGAAATAGATTATCATGTTATAATATATATATGCACACGCAATACATGCAAAGTGGAGTACTTGACTACTGAGAGAATCAACATTTTTAAAAGATGTTTGGTTTTTCTGGACCTCTGTGTGTGTGTGTGTGGATATATATATATATATATATATATATATATATATATATATATATATATATAATGGTAAAAAGAGTGACAAAGTAGAAAAATTTTCTGTTGACAGATTTGTTCCTCTGTGAGCTTTGTCAAAGGGTAAATTGTGTAAAAATAAAGCAGTTTTAATCTATACACGTTATCGGTATTGGAAAGGGATTTTGCGTGAGACACCCACTCCGCCAGGATCTGTGCTTCAAGAGAACAAAGAAAGCATGAGAAAACTGTTTTGCCGTGTGTAGAGAACAATGTTTATTTTTTTTGTTTTTACAAAGTTTTCTCAATATGCCATTTTAAGTTCTTAGAAGGGAAAAAATCCGTTGGCAGAAAATGCTTCTTATTTTGTCTCCTCTGTACCATTATTTTGTCTTTAAGATATGTGAATGATTTTGTCAGTTTTGGTGCCTTCCCAATCATTTTAATTTTTTAATACATTTCAGCTAGCATTGTTGTGTTCCCTTGTCGGGTCTAATTATTGTGCATTATTTTTTTATGTGGGAGACGCAAAATGTCTGCCAATGGAGGAAAAATGAAATATGTACTTGATTTATTCATTTAAAAACAAAAAAATAAAATAACCCTTACTCAAATGACAAGGAGTAACTGAAAAGAAGGAAAAAAATAAAAATCTTTCTTTGATAAATTTTTAGTAAATACATATTTTCCCAAATTTAAATCCATTTCTGGTCACTTTTTATGTAAAATTTACAAAATATTTCCATAAAAATGAAGTATTGTATAATTTTTACCACTTCCAACATTATCTTTCACTCAAGTGCCTGCGACATTTAAATTTTTCATTATTTTAATGCTTAATGTTCTATCGAAGCTTTTAAAATCCGTATTAAAGATAAATAATTAAGATCTTTATATATATATATATATATATTTAATAATAATATTTAACTTTGATTGGCAATATCCCCATATATAGAAATTATAAAATACAATTTGTAGTAATTAATGGTGGAACTCTTTTTTATTTTCACAAATTAGCATTCATTGCCTCAAGATCTTCTATTAACAATGATTTAGTGACAAAAAAAAACTCACAACCAAATTTTGAATTTGGAAAAGATTTTTCATGTCGCCTGATTTGTCATGCCCTAATTAGCTATAAATTTAATTTTCGAATAAGTTTTATTTGGTTTATATTTATTTAAAATCAGTTTTTTTTTTCTTTGAAATGTAAATTGCTCGATTCATTTTTAAGTGTATTTTTTGCATTTTCAGAATAAAGTTATATATATATATATCATTAATAGGCAAATTTTCAGGATTTTAGCTCTATCTATATATATATAGATATATATATATATAGAGAGAGAAAGATCAATTGTAAAATATATCTTGTAGATGCTTTGAGGTTGGTCATCAGTGATGAACTGATTTTACTGCAAGTTTCAGGTTTTAAATGATCAGAACCGCTTCATCAGCAACTCAAGAGCATTTCTCAAAATAAAAAGGCTTATGTTGTGCCACATGAAAAATTGCAAACTAAATGGCCTTACAGAAAACCAGACTATATAGATGTGTGTGTTGAGGTTTCGGTCTGTGATGTCCTCGGAGCTACTACTATTCAACCAAAATTGAATACGGTAGTGGTTCTGAGGGAGTCATGTAGACTTGTAGATGTAAGCCCGCCCTCCCAAAAAACAAACTACTTGGAGCATTTATTACTTGATATTAAGTCTAAACTCATCCTAATATATATATATATATATATATATATATATATATATATATGTCCAACTAAAAATATGTAATATTTTGTTTGTAGCACTGGAGTGTTTCTATATCTCAAAAACGTATGAAACGTATTCTAGCAGACAAAGACTAAAATTTTAAAATATCAACAAAATGATGTTTAATATTGGCAATGAAAAGTTTAATATTGAAAATTTTATATCTCTTTTTCCAATATTAAATGAATCGGTTCAGCCAAGTTTGCTTTTTTATTTTTGTACAAATTTGAGGAAACGAAATTTAGCTCGCTTTTCAACTTCGGCAAATTTGCTTATTGAAGAGAAAGAACATTTTAAAGGGAGATAACTCTAATAGTTATCTCCCTTGTTTCGTTTTCTTATTTTATATTTGTGTTGAAAAAAAAGGGACAGACTCTTGAACCGAGCTGATCATTGTTCACCATTGTAATAATAGTAAGCTATGCAGTTCAGTTTCTTATTTTAGTTTCTATTTTTCGTTTGATATAGATCAACTATTGAAAGGTTTGGTCGATAAAATAACTTTTTGTGGCTTCATAATTTTTGCTACTTATATATCTAATCGCAAAGTCCACTTCCTTTAAGCATGTTATGAGGAACTCTTTAGTCTTTTCTTTCAATAACTTTACATGTGTCTCGCAAATACTGATAGTTTTCTTTTCAATGTAATAAGGGAAACTTTCAATTGGAAGTGTTCTTTATTGCTTTGGTCAGAAATGAAGAGTTTGTTGTCGGCCTTAACTGCTTTTACACCCATGTTTTGTTTATAAAACAAAATGTATCAAAATTCTTTGGAGAAAAGAGCATTTAGGCTGTTTGAATATTGGCTTATTAATATATTTGTGTGTGTGTGTATGTATATATATATATATATATATATATTAGTAGTATAAGAATATACTTATGACCAGTAAGCTACATAGAAACGTTTGTGATTCATTCTCGAGGGGAATCATCAGGCTAATTGCAAATTAGCCTCATGCTTTCCCTCTGGAAAGAAGCACAAACGATTCTATGTAGCTTACTTACCATAAGTATATTCTTATACTACTAAGCTCTACTCATGTATTGAGCACTTTTGTAGTAAATACTGAAAAAAAAATGTATACATAATATATTTTATAATATAAGTATATATATATAATATATGTATATATTAGTAATATTTATACACAGAAACACACTCTAAGAATGTATATATCTAACACTTTAAACCTGTTTTCAGTTTCTAAATTTTAATATTCTTGCTCGGTTTCCCCTTCAAATCTGGAATATTTTAGAATTAATTTTTTAATTTTATTAATAATTTCCTGGAGAATCAAAATGTAATCTATTTTTGTTTGTTCCTTCCAAACTTGGTGAAAGTGTATGTAGCATTCCCATAAAATTACCCCCCTCCCCCAACTTTTACAAAATATCTAATGACCAATGCTTGGTTCTTGCTGGACTGACTGGATTTTAGATACTTATTTCTTTGTGCAAAATCATATTAAGAATTATCATCTGCCCTCCACACACACCAACAGTAATCCAAAGCTTTTGTCTTATGTGTAAGTCCAGCACTTAACATAAAACACCATATCTCTCTCTTTCTCTCTCTTTCTCTCTCTCTCTCTCTCTCTCTCCTTCTTTTTTTCTTATCTATTGTCGGGTTTTATATATATATATATATATATATATATATATATATATAACCCAGAAAAAAATGGTGTTTTTTTTTTTCTTTTTTGTGTTAAATCTTCCCATGTTGCTGACAGATATCCACGACTGCATCGCGACTGTACATGTCTCCTTCAGTAGCTTGTAGGCTGAAATAACAAGGTTTTGTTTCCGAATGAAATGAACCTTGTTTGTTTTGTAAGGGTGATGCCGACGGGGGGACCCTCCCCTCATGTCTTATTTCGCAATGTACCGTTTCTTTTACTGTGATGGAGAGAACTCATCTTCTCTTACAGACGCTGTTTTTGTTTTCTGTAGGCATATTGTAATTCTGCAAATTCCATTTGATCAATCTAACCCCCCCCCCACCCTTTTTTTTTTTACTTCACTTACAAAATTTATGTTTATTTTCTCGTAAAAATAATTTTTTTTTAAATTTTGCCTGAACTAATGATAAATAAATGAAAAATTTATTTAAAAAACAAATATCCTGAAAAATCTTTAATCGGTCATTATTTCAGATAAAGATTAATGAAATGATCAAAATGTTCACTCTCTTTCACACACTCAATATTTACAACAAAAAACAAATATGATTTAAATCTTAAATTTAAAAAAGAAAAAAATGTCGGTATTTTCCGGACGCAGAGTTATCATTGTTGCTATTGTTTGTCATTATCGATGTCAATATTTATACAGCGTTTCAACTGCATTCTAGTGTCTGGTTCTTTAGTCTTCGGTGATGTTTTTCCCATAATTAGATACGATGCATGTGGATTATTTGTGTACATTATCGTTTCAATCATACTTAAATCAAATAATATATATAGTGCATCGGAGTATCTTGAAAAGAAATCAATAAAATGCTCAATCGTAAGAATGCGAGAGCTAAAATACAAACTATTTATTTAAAAACTATACATTACAGATTTCAAAGATATACCATGGTAGAACTTCTTTTTTTTTTCGGACTGTCTTCATTCCGTGAGGTGCTGATGATTTGAAATGGGTTGTAAAGGCTTTTTCTAAACAGTAATTGTCTACCATTGAAACCATAGTACATCTCTGGAATCTGTAATGTATAGTTTTTAAATAAATAATTTGTATATATATTACATACGGGAAAGAAACATCATGTCAGATGGGGTCTTAGGGCACGTCAGCTGAAACGTAATTTAAATATCATCGTAAATGAGAAAAATAGATTAAAAAAAAAGCAATGAATAACATCTCGTCCAAGATACAGACAAAAAAAAAAAAATAAATATCCATGGTGACAATAGTCCTTTGGCAAACAATATAAATAATAAAACCAATATTATATCTTGAAAAATCCGTTTTTATAATTTACCGCTTCAGTTCCATTGATAAAAAAAAAAAAGGAATAAAAATCATTTGTTATTGTGGAAATTTCCATTTTTGTGTCTTGGGTGCAATTTTTTTTTCCTTCTTTTCACCTAATTTTTCAGCATTTCCATCTGTCTTTCTTTCCTTTTTTTTTTTTTTTTTTTTTTTTTTTTACTAATATTTTGTAAAACGAATTCTCTTTGCCTTTCGCTTCTCTGTTTAGGCCTCTTCTCTATCTCTCCCTCCTCAACACTCACTTTACTTCATCTCCTCCCCTTCATGCTCTTCACCCTCTCCCCAACCCCAACCCTACATATACCTACCTCTGTATTTCTAATGCCTATACTTGAACCTGTGACGCCTCCCCCCCCCCGATCTCCTAAAAATATATATATATATATATATATATATATATTTCACCTTGCTTGTAGTAATCTGTCATTGCTGTGTCAATAAAAACGAAAATCAATGGTTTTTCTTTTTTTCAATGTCTTGTTTATTGTTGATAACAAAATAATTAATTGCTCTTACATGTGCAAAGCCTTTTTATTAAAAGTGTTTGCTTCTTTATTGGCTTTCTATTAAATCCGGATGGTTTTCAGATTTATGTAATTGAAAAAAATGTTATTCTGAGACCAAACCAATTTTAAAATGTGCTCTTGATTCAGTTTGGAAGCATGCACATGTTTGAGTGACGTTAGATATGGTGTCATGCTAAACACAGTCCTGTCAGCTGCTAACATAATTTGATTGACCCAACACTTGGTCCAAAAAATATAAAACGCCCATTTCACTGTTGTCTGACTAAAAGCCACGTTCTTGGCTTTCCATGAGTTATGTTCAGTCACACTCCTTCCAATTAGACTCAACTGCATCTTTTTTTTTTTCTTTTTTAATAAAATTCAATTCATTTGGCAAAAAATAAAACAAGCGCGTTTCAATTGCCATTAGCCCAACAGCTGTCCAAATTCACCTTGAATTGGTGCGTTATTGCCGCATTTATTAACTCTCTTGGGAGACTATTCCAAGGTCCAGGGATCCTGATTGAGAAGGCGGCCCTCCTCTGGTTCAATCGAAATCCGTGGTGAAATAGTTTAGACGCATAGACCTCTTTTTGGTGCAGGAGTGAATAATAGGTTCTGCGGTATATCGTAATGACCATTGAGGAGATTGTAGGCCAAAATGAGATCACCGCGTAATCATCGGCACTCAAGGGAGAAAAGGTTAAGTTTCTTGAGTCGGCTGTTATAGGGCAGATCCCATCAACCCTGCACCATTCGAGTAGCCAGTCTTTGAACTCTCTCCAGCTGCTAGATATCACGTATTAGATATAGAGCTGAGGTCTGGACACCATACTCTAACAGTGGTCTGATAAACAGTTTTTGTTTTATCACTGTTTAATCGTGTGGGGGCCACTTTAGTGATCGTCTCATCAGCATTAGGTGCGATCCTGAATGGCCTTCACAACCTTGAACCTCTAGATTTTTATCTGTGGGGTTATCTCAAAAATAATGTCTATCAAAACAATCTCTAGATTATTACAGCTCAAATCAAGACAATTTCAAAAGAGGAGTGTCAGAGTTATTGACAATCTTGCACGTCATATCCAAGTGTGCTTATATCACTGAACACCAATAAAACAAAGACTGTTGGACATTCATGACTGAAATATGGTGGATAAGACAGGCATAGATTGAAATTTATTTGTATAAAATATGGTTGAATTGTGAATTTTATCTAGGATATCATGGGTGTCATTCGGAGGGTGGGTACCCTTTATTACATAAGATTACGTACGTTTCCATGTTTTTTAAACTATGGCAGCACAAAACGTTCACTATTATGACGTTTTTGAGTTGCTTCATGAACTTTACTTTCAATGCTTTGTGTGCCTAAACGTTATATAGTGAGTGTTTTGTGTTACCATAGTTTTAATGGAGACATAAACAACATGTGATACTTTGATTATATCGTAACATTTTAATATTAAATAAAAATTACTCCTTTTTTTTTTTTTTAATCTAAAGGCACAGATATTTCTATGAATATTATATTACTTAGATCAAAATTTGAATATTTAGAAAATAAAATGTAATTTTTTTTTCATAGCAGGTTCATTGTAAAAAAAAAAAAACGTTAAAAAAAAAATAATAATAATAAATGAATGGACTGTCCGTAGTCGAGGGCGATTCAAAGGCTCCCTATCCATTGAGATGTAGAGAAGGCCCCACTCTTTTTCCTGGATTGCTCTACCAAACCTTGATCCTTACTTTATAATGTTGAGTGTGTAGCAAGGAAGTACCAAGCACCATTTTCTTTAGTCTTTGGTAATACTTTGTCGAGGATGGAACCCTGGTCTCATTCCAAATGGCCAGGTCGGGTTCTTGTAAAGAAGCACCATGTTTTGTATGTAATGAAACGGAATAAAAGTTAACTCAAAGAGAACGGGAAGATACCTTATTGCAGTCAAAGCAAGAATCATAAAATTCCTTGACACAGACTTGTGAGCTGTGCTTGATATTTGTTAGTTGTTGCCACATTATGAGGAAATGCGGGTAAGAAAACATGGACTGACTGAAGGCTTAATATTTTAAACTAGTGAACACCCTCCGTTAAAAATTACGTTAAAAAATTATCATTCGCCAGTGGTCGCACTGGTATAAAATAACATCTCAATTGGTGAAGTTTAAAAAAAAAAAAAGAATAAATCAAGAAAACATCTAAAGCTGTAATTTTTTTTAAAAAGAAAAAATAACGTATCACTCGGTACAGAAAGAAGAAAGAAAATGTCTCATGGAAATAGTTATGGTGCCGAGAGGACCAGCAAATACCGAGACCATTTGCTACAATGCCAATTATTTCTTTCATTTTAAGGGTCAATTCCACATCTTCTACAGCTTGTTTTTCCTTTTTGGAAGGTCCTGGCCCCCTATCTCCACCATGTGCCGTGACAACAAAAAGCAATAAAAGAGCCAGAAGAAGGCCTTATTATATTGCCACCATCATTCTAAGTTTAACAAGTGAAGTAAAACATCAAATGAAATTAAGGAATCTGCCTTCTAAAAAGAACACATCGATTGCCCATCTACGTTTCCCAGATGGGCATATATAACACGAGAGGAGAAACACCATCATAAAAAAATATAACCCTAACGAAAGCATAAAGGGACTACGTCTCTATCCGAGAAGAAATCAAATGACAACAACTGTCCAAATGGAAGAGGGAGAAGAAGTGGACACTTTTATGGGCCACAGAACATGTTAAAGCCAAACACACCAAACAAAAGCAGAGGACAGAAACCTGGAAGGAAATATTCTTCCGCTTCTGTCCGGGCAAGAGAAATGTTTCCCTGACTGGTTATTATGGATGGCCAGGCATTCTTCACGAATGGGTCGCTACAGCACGCTTTATCTAATTTCTATTCCTGAATGACGTCGAAAGTTTCAACTTTGTTGATGAACTGTATCGTGCGACGTTTTTTAAGGAATTAAGTACCCTCAACCATTTGTTTATATACTTACTGATTAATCGCTCCATTATCTCAACTTTCATAAGTGATACCTCATAAACCTGCATTGGCCATGATAACTTAGGAATTAACCTAAGTAAATGCTTTGTTTAGGAGGTCACATTTCTCAATGGAACATAATCCATCCTTTAGCTTTTTACTGAAGTTCTGTCGATCAGTCAGAGGTAGGAACTAACAGCGACCCCACTTTTTTGTGGATTGTAGGGATTTCGTTCCCACCGACGCGACGGGGAACCTTGTCTCTTTGCAGATTCTTTTAATTATGGATGAACTACGACATTTTGATGGATATATTCTCATGGCAGCCCATTTGGAGAGCTCCTTTTAGGTGAGACACCAGTTATTCCATGTGTGATCGGGATTCTGCGACTAGGGTTATATAATCCATGGACACCTTCATAGACATATATGCGACTGAGGACCGCTTGTGAATTTAATATTCCCTAGAAACTTCCTCCAAAGGAAGAAACCAACTCAACCCACCCAAAGTGTGTTTTGCACCAGGACTTCATAAACAGGATGGTTTTCTTACTGTGTAGTGCCAAACACAACACAAACAGTAGTGGAGAGATAACACATCCCATTATAATGCCAATATTAAACGTTTGCCAGTTAGTTGAATATTTATCATATGTTGATGGCGAGGTTATTGAATTTGTTCACAAGTTTTGTTACCCTGGTGATGCCATTGGGGCACAGGGTGGAGCAGGTGCTAGTGTGATAGCTAGAATTAAGAGTGGATCTTTTGCCATTACTAACCAGCAGTATGTTACAACTGTCAACCAAGGGAAGAGTCTATCAGGCATGTATACGCAATGTGATGATGTATGGAAATGAAACCTGGCTAGTTGAGGACATGTGTTGCATGGAGAGAAATTATGCGAATGATACGATGGATGTGTAACACAAATCTTAAAGACAGGCTCAGGTCTGATGAGCTCAGGGGAAGATTAAATCTGGACAGTATAGGGAGATGTGTGAGAACAGGAGGATTCGATGGTATGGCCATGTTGAAAGAATGGATGACAGTTCCTGGGTTAGTCGATACAGCACAATTGAGGTATCATGGTCACAGGGTAAGGCCAAGGAAAACATGGGAGGAAGTGATCAAAATGGACTTGAGAGAAAGGAATAAATAAAGACCTGGCTAGTCAATTTCTAAAAGCCGTCCAACATATGCCAGCATGTAAAACGGACGTTAAACCGAATATGATGAATGATGAGAAATTCTCATATGTGTACACTTAAAATATGTTGACGTAAGATTTCTAATGTCTTCCGGAATCCAAAAGAACTGCAGGGCTTTATTAAGTAGTTGGTGTTTTACTGAGCCGTATGTGTTTTCCAGGTCGAACCAAATGACATGAAGTTCGGCTGCTTTATTTTGGGGGGCCATTTTTATTTGGTCCCATATAGTGGTATGTTCAATATAACATGGGAAACTGGGAATTACAGCATTCTGTTTTAACCTTTTCATGCATAATTTTTTTACAGAACTTCTATGTACCTGATCTAACTTGTTCTTGAACCACGTGACTTCAAGTTGAGCTGACTTTCGAAAAGGTCTATAATGACTAATAATGGAGGAAAAACGTATTCCTTGATGTCCCTGACTCTCACAAAAACCAATATAATTGGTCAAATCAAAGTTTATGATTGTTTAGGGCAACTTTTCTATTTGATATTATGAACGAACAGTAGTCATTGTTTAGCACGCATTTCATCATCCTCTGAGCAATGACACCAAAGAATGTTACCTTCTATCTAGAACAATGTATATTATTTCATTTCTAAGCTAATTTGTACTCCCCCCTATCTTCTTTTAGGGGCACCACATATGAAAGTCTAATGTCCTTCGAACGGTTATGCATGACATTGCCTCTTATCTTTATGTGTAACAATGTCATTATCTTCGCTGAGGAATTCGCTTGCAACTAGTTAAGATGTCACATTACATAAAATACTTTTTGTTTCAAATATGACACATTCAAACGAAATGCTTATTTAATATAATATTCAACGAAACGTGTCAAACTATAACTTGTTTCACATCTGCAACAAACCTGTTGCTATTTGTATTATGGCATATGCTAAATCTAACACCTGAACTGTGTTTTGTGGGTGAAAAATTAAAGAAAACATTATTAATTAACCAAACATATTAACTATAAGTTTTCAAGAAGATAAAAAGTCATTTTTAGTGAAGAAATGTTTATTTGAGAAAGTTTATACAACTCGTGTTTTTAGTAGGAAAATGTTCAGTGAATATCAGACACGAGGGCTAAGGATGTGTAATCTATATATTTGTTAGTGTGAATATGCGTGTGTGAACAATATGTGTATGTGAGTATTAGGGAATGTGGCACTATGTAAGTATGCATAGGTTTACCTTGTTCTGTTAGTGCGTGTGTAGATGTGCGCGACGTGATAAAGGCTTGTGAGTTTTTGAAGTGTTCTTTTTTCTCCCCCCCCCCACGCCCCGGCAAAAGGCGAGGGGGAGGTACGTTCTTGGGTCCTTTCTAGGTGTGTCGGGTTAGGTCTCTGTATTTCTTCGTCTTTATAGGAGGTTCTCAACATTGGCTTGTTAGATTTTCGGTTCAAACGATATTCATTGGTTGAAAAATATTGAGTTAACACATTCCTGTGAAAACTCTAACTTGTTTTTTAAAGTGAAGAGGAGAGTATATCCCAACAAACCAGAGTAAGAAAGATGATGGCTATTCAAGTCATTCGTTTTTCGGCGTTCGTTCGAATCGCATCTAGATTCATTCACCACAGTATGATGTTGCATCAGCATGTATGCTAAATAGGTAATCAGTATCTTCGATGGTACATTTTTTTTCAAACCAATATAAAAAATAAAGCATTTAAGGGTTAATATATCAAATCTTTCTTGGAGTTTATATATTAAATCCATTGCTCTTTCTGCTTCTCGTGAAGTCGGTTCTCTCTATCACTCCAAACACTTTCTCGCACTTGAGGCTAATATCTATCTCTACAAATCCACAATCAGACCATGTATGGAGTACTGTTGTCATATTTTGGCTGGTGAATCTGTCCTATTTGAGGATTCTTGATAAGGTGCAGAAACGTGTCTGTAATTTGATTGACCCTACCCTTTCTTCTTCTCTGCACCCTCTCTCTCTCACAGACGTAATGTTGCTAGTCTCAGTCTTTTCTATAAATACTATTATGGCATGTGTTCTTCAAAATTATGTGATCTATTCCCCGCTTCTTTTGTTCCAACTCGTTTGACTCGTTCATCTAGTGGTCTCCATCAATTCGCTGTTTTGATACCTCATTGTAATACAGCTTCCTATTCCAGTAGCTTCCTTCCAAGAACTACGGGCTTGTTGAACTTTTTTTTTGCTGACTCTTTTCCTCCTACCTATAGCTAAGACCAACAGAGATCTCCTGTGTTTGTGATAATCATCTTTCGTTCTTGTCAGTTTCTTACATAAAGTGGCTTCATGCCTTGTCTGGAGCGATTTCCATTAAAAAAAATATCTTCTCTTTGTCCAGTTTTGGTATTTACAGTCTCATGCCTGCTATCCATGCAGTCCAGTCCAAAGGGTTAACATCAGCCAGGATGCACGCGGTTAGATCGCTTCTTACCCATTCGAACCATGTTTTCCTCAGTCTACCACACTCTCTAGTGGCCGGTCTATCCAAACAATGCAAGAGTTGGCGCGCTGTACATGGCCGAATCACCTGAGACGTTGAGTGCATAAGTCACCTGTACTTTCACCAATTCGAAGTTTCTGATTAATCACAATTGATGGGATCTTTTCTTCCAGTTTTTCTTTTAGAAGATTATTTGATTTGGAACCTAATATTCTGAAAACATAAATATACGAACACTAAGCCTGCTTGTAGAGCTATGACCTCTATAACTGACCACCTTATCTCAAACACATGTGCCATGGTTTTTCTCCTCCTTTATCTTCTTATGGACCGTGTCTAGATCCTAGTGTTGGTGGTCGCTGGTTCACAAAACAATACGTAATAATAAAAGCAACACACAGATACAGGACATTTTGTAAACATGTTTTGTGGGTTGCATAGTTGCAATGCATGCGAATAACAGGCTTCCTGCAAGTGAGAAATATTTAACTAAGGGAAGAATAACCACACAAGAAATTGAAATATGTCTGATCTGGAATTTTGACCACCAGAATTCGATATCCTCTTTTGAAAAGTTAGTGTTTCTTTACATGAGGGTTCATGCTGAGTAATGAAATCCCTGAAAAAGTAACAAGGTTTAGGTTAACGAGATATGAGATGCACGTTCACAATTGTATACTGAAGTGATTGTGACAAGAGAACGATCCAGTTGTCATTTGCTGAAGTTGGAAAAATGCTGAAAGAAAGCAATGAGGAGACTGTGCTCAGCTTTGCTTGTGTTAACAAAAAGTTCAATGCCATTTGCCATTTTTTTTCGAGACAGTGTAGTAGGGCTTCGACTTGTTTAGTTGTGTCAGCAAAAATTGCAAGGTCATTGACAAACTTCCCTATCTTATGACCAGATCACTTCATATCCGCATCTACTTCCAGTTTCAGTAATAGTCCAAAGTTCAATGATGCTGATGATTTAGTACTTGTCTGTGAAACAATGGAAGACCTACTTGTTAAGTTAAAGACTTGGATGAATGCTATGGAAAGTAATGGTCTGAGAATGAATGTTACCAAGACCAAAGTGATGATCAGTGGTTGTATTGTTGGAAAGCTTCCAGAAAGAGGAAAGTTTCCCTGCTCAGTTTGTAGAAAGGGAGTCAGCCGTAATTTCTTAAGCATTTGATACACAAGAAGTGCAGTCGAATTACATGTAGGTTAAGAGATGATAAGAAACTTGTGTGCAAGAAATGTAAGAGAATGGAGACGAATGAGAACTCAGATGTGGAGAAAGTATATTTGGATGGCGAAGTTATTGACATCCAGAAGTTTTGTTCTTGGTGATACCATTGGAGCAAAGGGTGGAGCAGGTGCTAGTGTGATTGCAAGAATTAGGAGTGGATGGAGTAAGTTCAGGGAAATTCTGGCATTACTAACCATCAGTGTTATCACTGTCAACCAACAGAAGAGTCTATCAGACATGTGCACATAATATGATGATGTATGGAAGTGAAACCTGGCCAGTGAAGGTTGAGGACATGCGTTGCATGGAGAGAAATGATATGAGAATGATACAATGGATATGTAATGTAAGTCTTAAAGACATGCTAAGATCTGATGACCTCAGAGGAAGATTAAACCTTAACATTATAGGAGGATGTGTGTACAACAGCACATTTTGATGGTATGGCCACGTTGAAAGAATGGATGCAAGGTCTTGGGTTAGTAGGTGTAAAACAGGTGAAGTAGCAGGGTCAGTTCACGTAGGAAGACCAAGGGAAACATAGGAGGAAGTGATAAAAATGGACTTGAGAGAAAGGGAGATAACTAAAGACCTGGTGAGAGGTAGATTAGTTTGGAAGTCAATTTCTAAAAGCTGTTCAACACATGCCATTATGTAAAACAGACGTTAAACCGAATATGATGATGATAACCAAGTGTAGTAGTGTTCCCCTGTGGAACAAGGGTTTCATTATGCTTGTGAATCTATGTAAAAGTTCACAAAAAAAACAGGATAATTCTCCGTGTTGACCACAGTGGGCCATCGTTGGATGAGGTTCAAAGCTGATCCCCCGTGACTTTATTGCGGACAATTTTAAACTGTAATAAAAGCTGTCCAAAATGTTTTCACCACAGAAATAGAATAACAAAAGAGATTTTGATTGTTTTAACAAATCCTAAAATGGAGTGCATGCCGATAATGAAGGAAGCTGATCGAAGATGTGTTGTCATTGAAACTAAAATTTCCAGCTGGATCTAGGTAGTTACACTGTTCGACCACATCTGTAATGACGACATCCAAAGTCACTTTAGCATCATGCCGATGGAGGGCAAGATGAGGGAATGGGCGCTGAGATGGTTCAGACATGTGCTGAGGGCCGACGACAACACTGTTGCAAAACTCACTTTTAAATTTGAAGTTGCCCGGAAGCGACGAGATGAAGGCCGATGATGAGATGGCCAGGCGCCCTGCACAATGATATCTGTAAAACTGGCCTGTGATCATGCCAAGTGTAGACAAAAATCCATTTTTGTGGACCTTGCCGTATCTCGAAGAAGAGATCCTGAAATAAAAGTTCAGAAATTGAGGTTCTATCAGACAATATCTGTGAATGTTTATTGAAAGGCCATATGGTCCAAAAAGTTAACAACCAGTACAGCTTTCTCGACCTCTGCTATGATAAAAAAGGGAGGGTGAAATCTCGTCTCAATCCTAAATTTAATGATAGGCACCTCTGGCCATAAGTTTTACTAAAAAAACTTATTTACGACCTACAAAGTAAGCTCATGAGTGCTATTAATCTTGTCTGTCTTTGTGGCCGGATTATTGAAATTTGTGCATCACTGTCCACGTGGACAGTTATTCCCATAATGCAGGCATGCTTATATAGTAGGCAACAGTTATCATTCGTATTTTGAGGATCGCAAAAATCTGAATTGATACTTGCCGTTTCATTTGGTCTGATGAGAGACTAAATAAAAATGAAACTAAAATCATTTTTAGAGGGGCAGCGGGCGGGGGCGGGCGCTGCAGAGGTCATAGCTGACATCAGGTGCACCTAGGAGTTTGTAGCAGTCAAATATTTTAATTGAATTACTTTATGTACTACTTTCCTTGATGTAAATAGACAGTGATTGGCCCAGTAGCCGATCAGAAGCCCTGGCGTAGGAAGACAAATTGTCAGACTACTTATTACAGCATCCACACGGTTTCATTTTCCGCCTGCGGCTGTTAGAGCGAGTATGCTGTCCAAAGCAGTCGCATGGAACACTGACTGTTAGCTGTTTTACTTCCTTTTTCAGCACAACCCAATAAAAGGTATTTTTATGTAAAACTTCGATTTTGTCCGTTGATTCATTTTTGGGATTAGATGAACCTTCTAGTGAGATGACAACTAAGTTCCTTCCATTTTAAAAAATTTTTGAATCTATTTTTTTTTTTTTTGAAAATTCTACTTTGCAATCATTTTGTTTTTTTCTCGAGTTAATTTAACTTAATTCCTGTTTATTTTCAGATCATTAAAATGGAATGTCAAGTTAAGATAAATGAACATTTTCAACATCTCTTGCTTTTATTTTTTTAACTTTTTGGGCGTTTTGATTTCTACAAACGAGGCATTGCAAATCTTGTTGAACGTTGGGAAAAAGTTTTAAACAACAAAGGAGAATACATTATTGATTAATTAGTTGTTATTTTTTTTTAAACATTTCAAATTTAAACTTAAAATTAACGCACTATTACAGCCTACTTTAATTATAATGTAGAACGGATATTTCCCACATTATAAGTTAATTTCAGTCCCAATGATTTTTTATAAAATTCCTAACTTCCATATCCAGACGTTTTGTGAAATTTTGATTGTAATTTCCTTGATATTTTATGGTAAAAATGTAGGAAAGTTTCCAGGAGGGGGGGGGGGGTCCTCCTCCTCCTCCTCTGCTTAGATCTGATTCTAACTTGAATGGTTTAAATTCTAAACATCTAATATATAAAATTAATTCGACCGGATTTTTTTAACTTCAGACCTAAATAGCATCTTTATGAATCTTAGTGAGGCCGTATAGGTGTAGTAGTTTGCTATAATCTTGAACTAGCTGTCTGTATTTTGCTGGTAGTATGAGAGCCTTCTTCTTAATGAGGATCTGTGACAGCTTCCTCTCTGTATTCAGGATCGGATTCTTCTTTACTTTACAATAGGCACCAGATCTTATTAGATCTGCCAATTTGTTTGACTATTCATGTCTATCCATCATCACTTATCATCATCACTGTTATCATCATCATCAGTTCATAATGGTCAATCTTTCTTCCTTTGATTGAGACTTTGATTTCTAGAGTACTTGTCTCACCTTCTATCTTAACTCATCTCCTTGAACCTTGGGTTTATTCCCCCCACGTAGCCAGGGGGGTGCCAGGGGGGGCAAGGCCCCCCCTGCAATTACATTTGCACCCCCTGATCCATTGATAGGGTATAAACCCCACGTACAAATAGAAGATTATAATAGAATTCTGTAGAACTAGCAAGTAGCTACCTTATTTTACGAACTTTATGTTATTATTACTGTGTTTACTATGCTTTATGTGCTTTACTATGCTGATGTTGTTATTTACATGTACCTACCGAAATACACAATATATTTAGATTATATAAAAGAAATTGAAATTTTGTATCTACTTATTTATATTTATATATCAGTACACACACACACTGAACCAAAACGTCACCCATATTAGAATATCAATATTAGTTTTGCCCCCCCCCTAAAAATGTATTGCCCCCCTAAGTTAGAAGTCTGGCTACGTGCCTGCTTTATTCATGGCTGCCTTGGAGCTATGATATCTAGGTATGGAATCTGCTTGACGGTTATGGCAAAGTTGAGATCTTTGTTTTGAACTGATTCTTCAGAGATAATTAGCTGGTGCTTACTTTTATAGACATCTTACATTCAGTAATACCTGGTGTGGTATTCGCCCTGGGTGGGCATCTGCCTTCCATCGAAACAAGAACTTTCTCGAGAATATCAAATTTACATGTGGTCCCCAGCCGCATGCATATCCTGGTCAGGGAAGATAACATGCAGCACGTAGTATTCCCAAATGGTCACCCATCTGGTACTGATCAAGCTCAATGTCGCTTAACTTTTTTAAATAACATTGCATCTGATATTTAATTCTGCCTTGTGATTTCTTCCTTTTTATCCTTGCACCATTTTCTTTTATTTTTATGTACTAACGGGTCACCGCTTATCAAGGCCCAAAGGCCACTCGAGGATAAGAGTTAATGGGTTTGTTAGGTGGATGGTGAGACAACTTGAGGATTGGTAACAATGGTTGAGTCTGGGCAGAATTTGATTATTTATGAGGATGGCTCAACAAGAATTTGTTAACATTGGACTTCGAAACAACCATGTTGTAGTCAGCTATGAAGTAGCCCTGTGGAATTGTGTTCCACAGACGGGTCGTTCTTGGAAAGAAACTTTGCTTATAGAAGTTCTGTTTAGTTTTAGGCACACAGAGAAAGAAAGGAAAATTATTTACAGTGGTTGTAGCTAGACGAGTTTCTGTTGTGATTGTTTTACCATAGATTGGAGCTGAGTCGAGCATCTACCATGAAAATAAAGATAGAGTAGAGAGAGACTAGCAACTTCTCTTCTGTGAGAAAGAGGCTGCAAGGAAGAGAAGAGGACATCCTCCACTAGATTTTGGAGTCGATTTTGTTCTCTATCAAGGCAGGAAAGAGTGTTCTGAGCGGCACTTCCTCAGATGTGGCAGCAGTACTCCGTCTTAGGACATATCTGACTCTTATACAGGTTGAGGATTGCGGAGCTTTCTGGAGCAGTAGAATGATCCAACAATTTTTCCAGCGACCTTAGCAATAGATTTGATGTAAGTCTTCCATTTAAGGTCTGGCGTGAAGGTCAGTCCTAGAAGCTTATCAAAGCAAAGGGCTTCCTTAAGGAGAAAATATGCATATTATTTATTTCGCTTCAGTTTCTTAAAAAGAAATATTTACCGTTACTTATCTTCGGGGTTGCAATAAGTGTTTTCTTTACATTAAATTATTAGATTACCAAAGTTAAACAACGTTGAGCCTGGCCAGTACTAAATGGGTGACCATTTGAAAACTGGATGTGGGAGTACGGCGAAACCTCTCTGCAAAAAAGAAAAAAATACAGCCCTGAAGATGTCTTTAGCAAGTACTTCAGTATAACCTGCTAATCCACACACGTGTGTTGACACAACAGAAACAACCGCCCCCGGGGTGAAAATTCTGTTCTCAATCATGTGGCGAAGCTCTCTGGAGTATGCTATCAAATATATTTATTTTCTCAAAGTCTTTGCCACATGATTGAGAAGACTTAGTCTGCCACTTTCAACCGGTTTCTATCTCAGACTCGGCATGGTCAAAAACCCTGGTACACCCAACAGACATTGTAATGTATAGGTTTTAAATACGAGGCCTGTCTAAAAAGTATCCGACTATTATTTTTTTCCATGCGAAATCGAGATGATAGGGTGGCGCCACTCTACACAGTGAAGGAAAACACCTTCATGCGCATGTGTGAATTTTATCACCGCCTTCCTGTCAGTCACTGAGTGAGGTGCTACACAACGTGTTCGTCGGATTACTGCTTCTCTCAAGATGACTGAACGTGTTGAGCAAAGGTACTGCATCAAATTTTGCCAAAAGCTTAGTGATTCTCAAAGCAAAACAATTCGTAAGATTCAGCAGGTGTTTGGAGAAGATGCGATGGGTGTAACACAAATTAAGGAGTGGTTCACTCGATTAAAAAATAACCGCACATAAGCGGAGAGTGATCAGCGTTCTGGCAGGCCCCAAACTGTTCAGAGTGCAGCTGTTGTTGAGAGGGTGCGACATTTGGTGATAGAAGATCATCGTTCAATTGTGCGGGAGATCGCCCAAGAGGTTGGAAGTGAGTAAAGATTCCGCAAATGCAATTGTGCATGATAATTTGAACATGCATTTGCTGCAAAATTTGTGCCCAAGTTATCACAGGAACAAAAGGACCTCCGTTTTCAAGTTGCACAGGACCTTCTGAGTTTCTGAACACCGTGATAACTGGAGATGAGTCATGGGTGTACAGGTACAACCCAGAAATAAAAAGACAGTCAGCGCAATGGAAGCATCCCGAGTTTCCAAGGCCAAAAAAAGCGCAATGGGTGCGAAGCAAAATCAAGGTGATGCTGACGGTCTTCTTTGATATCCATGGAATTGTGCATCACGAATACGCACCAGAAGGACAAAGAGTGACAAAGGAATAATATCAAGATGTTCTCCGGCGTCTCCGTGACGCAGTTTGGCGGAAAAGTCCAGACATGTGGACGGCAAAAAACTGGCAACTGCATCCCGACAACGCCCCCGCACATTCATCCCACTTGATCAAACATTTCTTGGCCAAACATGGAATTCCAGTCGTTCGCCAACCTCCCTACTCTCCATACATGGCTCCTTGTGACTTCTAGTTGTTTCGAAAATTGAAGACACCACTGAAAGGTTACCATTTTGAGACTAGAGAAGAGAATGCGGTATGCAACGGCGGAGATGTACACCATTCCAAAAGAAGGCTTCCAGGTGTTTCTGGCAGTGGATGGATCGGTGGGCTAAGTGTGTGCAAGCACAAGGGGCCTACTTTGAAGGGGATTAGGGTCCGAACCCCGTCAGATACTTTTTAGACAGGTCTCATATATAAAATAAAGGCGATATTGAATTTTCTCACCCCTATTCTGAATTCGTGGACTTGGACTGCCTCTCCTGCACCAAACGATCATGATTAAAACAAAAAAAGTCACATAAAATCTTTTTCAGTGAAGATTTTATAATTAAAAATTATTAAAATTTGATGGAATCATTTTTTAAAGTAAAATTAAATATCAAATAAAAATGGAATTTTTACTTGATTACTGAAAGCCATCAAATAATTCGAATTAAAAAAAAAAAGATTTTATGTTAAAATTTAATTGTGTGTGTGCAATCATTCATATCAGTTTGAAACCGTCTAAATTACACTTAAAGCGTTGTTTATAACCATTTGGTACAAGAAAAACAGTCCACTGATGTCAGTCACGAATTCGGAATAGGGAAGTGTGAGCGAGAAAATTCAATATCGTCAAAATAAATATATGTAGGAAAAATCCAATTCAAAGTCAATACCCTGAAAGGGGCCGTGGCAGCAGTCAGGAGTGGGTTGTAAAAAGGAATCGCTCCCTTAGCAACTTAACCAATAGGTCTGGTAACAATATGTAATGGGGCAGAGAACGGATTTCTCCGCAGGAACAACGATCCAGCGTCTGGTCTATAGTGAGTCGAATAATGTACTAATTCTGGTCACCACCAAGCTCTAGAACACAATAACGCATTCATTAACACACCCCGGTGAGATGTAGAACCTAAATTTATAGGCTTGTAACAACCTGCCACCCCCATTCTGAACATACATAAATATCACCCCTTTATCTCTGCTCATGTTGGTCTTATCTCCACCCCACCTGAAGGCCGGCACCCGCAATCAGTATGTATCACTTCTCTTTCTTTTTTTTCCACAATATATATATATATATATATATATATATATATATATATATATATTTGTCTTCAATATTTTGTGGCATATCAATAGATCGATGAGACGAACGGGCATTGAGGAAAAGTGCTAGCCTGTTTAGCTACCCCTTTTCTTTCTAGGTTCGTTCGGCTTACTCTCTCCTCTTCTCCTTCTTCTTTTTCTTTCTTTCTTTCTTTTTGAAGAGGGGTCACAGTACCGGTCAGAGCTTTACAAATAAGTGATAACAGATGTGGCCGAAAGATGAACTTAGAAAAGTGTTTATCAAGTGGGTGTGAAAATAGACTTTTAATAAAAAACAGGGAATTATCTGAAAAAGATTAGTTCTCTTGGCGAGACCAGACAACGCGCCTCGCTACCAATGAAGACAGCAACAATCCACTTGTAATCACGCCTGCTGTCTCTCTGCCATAACAAGCTTAACCAAAAACACACACGCACACACGCATACTAAACTTTAAGGACAAAGTTGACACATCGTGTCGTTTCAAACTTTTTTTATCCTTCAAACTTTATTGTTAAATTTTACATTTTTGTAAAATGGTTTACATATAAAAGTTTTTATTCTTTTACTTTGCAGTTTCTTCTTTTTATTAGCAATATTATATTGTTAAAAGTTAGCACTCGCTAACTGGTGATCCTTGTAATCGAATCGGTCTCAATTCATCTACACAAAATCAATTGTTTAGTGTGGTGGCTTGGTAATCCCTAAAGACGCGACCGTCATCAAAAATACCAGACCCCAAACAGGGAACCACAGCCATCCCCACAATTGGTGAGCTCCGACGTCGAACATGCAAACAACTTTCTGGTCAAATGCAAAACATGTAAGGTAAAAGAAGAAAAAAAAAAAAAAATAAAAAAAAAAATAATAATAATAGTAATAATTCGGAGAAGAATTGAAGGAAACGGACACAGCTTAAAATACATGTATATATATATATATAAATGTATATAAGGGTGTGTGTGTGCAAAAAGAAATAAAAATAAACAATCAAAAACATAAACAAACAAAAAGAACATTTGTGTGTGATTCTACAAACAAAATCCTTCGAGGCTAAGCAAGAACATTTGTGAACAAAAAAAACAAAAAAAACGAAACATCTTTCAACAAGCAAGAACTTTCATAAAAAAAAAGAAACAAAAACAAAAAAAAAAAACAACAAAAAAACGAAAGGAGAAAATAAAGCATCTGACGGTGAGTCCCCACTTCTTTTCTTGTCTATATTTCCTGACTATTTACCTTTCCTTCTGTCACATACTTTGATTTTGTCACTAGTAGGGTGTAAAAAAAAAAAAAAAAAAAAAAATTTTTAAATAAAAATAATAATAATTTTGTTTAGAAAAATATGGAAGCGCAACATGTTAGTGTCAAACCACCACAGTTTATGAAACTAGTGTTGGAGGGTGGTTCACCGTACTCGAAGCACAATTTCACCTCAGGCACGTAACAGCGGATGACACAAAATTTTATATTGTCATTAGCGCACTCCCGCCTGATGTGGTAACTAACATACCAACATCAGTTCTGGATTCACGCGACTATGGTAAATTAAAGGAGTCAATATTGTCTGCGTATGAGAAAACCAGACCTGAGCTCCTGGAGAAATTAATGAGGAACACCACACTAGCTGGTCGCCCTTCGTTATACCTCCAGGAAATGTTGACGATAGCAAGTAGGATAGGAGCCAGCGAAGAAATAGTCAGACATAAATTTATCCGGGCTCTTCCTCATCAGATAGCACCAGTAATAGCAGCCCACACTGAAATGCCGTTAGTCGAGTTAGGTCGATTGTCCGACAACCTGATGCCATTAATAGAGAATGCATCAGCATTTCAAGTGACTGACAACCAAACTCGGACAGGCTACTACAATAGACAGCCGAATCAAAATAGGGAAACGACTCCCATGAGTTTACGTCCTTATAGTAAAAACCAAAAACCAAAGGTCTGTAGAGCACATCTCTATTTTGCAGAGCAGGCTCGGACGTGTAAACCATGGTGTAGATGGCCGAAGAAAAAAGGTAATCTACAAATATTGCCTAACTCTCGTCCTTCTTCTCCCAGTCCTAGCGATTCGGAAAACTAGAAAGGCGGACTGCGCTTGCTCCCTCAGGTTCGCCTTTATTAGAAGTTACTGCAAAAATAGGAGCCACTAAAATAAATTTTATTATAGATACAGGGGCCAGTATTTCCATTTTACCGCGTTCTGCAGTAAATGGTGTTACCTTGGAACCAACCCCTGTACATATCTCTACGGCTAATGGAGAGAAAATACATTGTCATGGACAAACAAATTTAGAAGTGAGGATACCATGTTTAAGAAGATCTTTCCAATGGACTTTTGTGATCGCTGATGTCACCAACCCATTATTAGGATTTGACTTCTTAAATAAATTTAGCATTATTGTAGATTGCAAAAATAGATGCCTCCGAGACGAAATAACCGAACGAGAGGTAAAAGTAAAGGCAGTAACCGAAACTATTAACATAGTAATTAATAAAGTAAACCTAACTGGAAGTGTGCGCGATATAATAAATAAGTATGATAGTGTGATCTCCCCTCAGAGCGATACAAGTAAAAGCTACGGTGGAGTTTATCACAGAATTGACACGGAAAGTCATGTACCAGTCTTTGCTAGGGCTAGGCAACTTTCCGGTCTTAAGTTTGATGCAGCTCAAGCAGAATTTAAGAAACTGCTAAATACAGGAGTAATCCAGCCTTCAAGTAGCGAATGGGCATCCCCGCTACATTTAGTAAAGAAATCGGATGATACATATCGAGCGTGCGGTGATTTCCGTGCGCTGAATAGTATTACCAAGACAGACCGCTATCCGATACCCAACATAAACTCATTCAGTTCACGGCTAGCTAATAAATGCTATTTTTCGAAGGTAGATTTGACTTCTGCATATCACCAAATAAAGGTACACCCAGACGACGTGCCTAAGACAGCCGTCGCTACTCCTTTTGGCTTGTTTGAATTTAATTACATGCCATTTGGTTTGAAAAATGCTGCTGCTACATTCCAGCGATATATGGATAAAATATTTTTCGAGTTAGATTGTGTGTTCATCTATCTGGACGATATATTGATTTTTAGTGACAGTGAACAACAACACAAGGAAGACTTAGATAAAGTATTTAAAATTCTTAGTGACAATAACTTAAAGATTTCCTTAGCTAAGAGTATATTCAATGTAACAGATTTAGATTTCCTAGGGTTTCACGTAAGCAAAGAAGGCTTGTTACCTACTTCAAAGAAAATTAAAGAACTGGAGGCCTTCCCAGTACCCAACGATTCAAAAAGCTTACGTAGGTTTTTAGGGATGACAGGTTTTTACCGCAAATTAATCCCTAATTATGCAGCTATAGTATTGCCACTGTCTGAACGAATGAGGTTAGACCCTAAGTCAAAGCTCGGACTTAATGAGAAAGAAACTGACGCTTTCAAAACTATAATTAGTAAATTGTCAGAAATTACAGCATTAGCCCATCCACAGTCTTCAGTCACCGAGTACCACCTAGTGACGGATAGTAGTCAATACGCAACTGGCGCTGCATTACATCAACTAATAAATAAGAAACCGGTACCCATAGGATTCTTTTCTAAGAAATTGTCTCAAGCTCAAGCCAAATATTCAACATTTGACAGAGAGTTACTGGCAGCTTATTTTGCAGTGATACATTTCCGTCACCTCATAGAAGGTCGTCATGTAACATTGTTCACGGATCATAAGCCGTTATGTGGAGCCTTTTATAGTCAAACACCGGCAAAATCGGATCGACAGCAACGACACTTGTCAGTACTTGCCGAATATATTGCTGATATGGCATATATTAAAGGCGATCAAAATGTAGTTGCGGACTGTATGTCTCGACCTGCATTAGCTGTGCAAGTAGATGCCTGCGATTTGACAGAAATAGCTCAGACACAAAAAGGGGATGATGAAATAAAATCATACCCAGATTTAAAAGAATATTTGGTATCAAATGAAGTAGGCTCAGTCCTATGTGATACTTCAACTATGTACCCCAGACCGTTTATCCCGAAAAATCTTCGTAGATCCATTTTTGATAGCCTACACGGTTTAGCGCATCCAGGAACGGGAGCGTCTATAAAACTGGTTAAGTCCAGATATTTTTGGCCGAATTTGGATAAAACTATCAAACAATTCTGTGCAGAATGTGTTGTATGTCAACAAGCTAAAGTTCACAGACACACTAAATCTGCTGTCCAGAATTTTGAATTGCCATCTGCACGTTTCCAAACAGTGCATATAGACATTGTCGGCCCATTACCCTTAACGCGCAGTGAACCGGACCCGTATCTGAGTCCATATAGATATCTACTGACCTGTATCGATCGTGCAACGCGCTGGATTGAAGTACAGCCTATGACTGAAATAACTGCACAGTCGGTAGCAGAAGCATTTATTAATGCATGGATATCTAGATTTGGAGTTCCACTGCATGTTGTAACGGATCGAGGCAGTCAATTTGAAAGTGAATTATTCCAGGAATTAGCCAAGGTGATAGGTTTTTACCGATTAAGAACGACTTCATATCATCCTCAAAGCAACGGATTGATTGAAAGAGCACATCGTACGCTAAAAGCAGCGATAATGGCTCGAAAAGAATCATGGATGAAAGCTATACCTATAATTCTACTTGGTATACGCAGTATCCCTAATGAATCAGGCTTTTCACCTTTTGCTTCTGTTACTGGAGCACCAATATTGATCCCTCAGCAATTGGTGCACAGACCGGGCGTAGAAAAGGAAACACCTGTAAATCACAAATACATACGTGATTTGTGTGATTCGATGTCCCAATTTGATGCACTCAGCTGCGATAAAGGACATCACCATGCAAATACAAAACCTTTCATACCAAAAACTCTACTTTCCTGTGAAAAAGTATGGCTTAGAGTCGATCGAGTGAGAAAACCATTAGAAGCGCCTTATTCAGGTCCTTATAAAGTTCTGACTCGATCAGCTAAACATTTTCAGATCGATATGAGCAATGGTACTCATACTCATGTATCGATAGATATGTTAAAACCTTATATAGAACCAACTAGCAATAACGACAAAACTAGGACTACTAAGAGAGTACAGACAGATGCGTGCACAACTAACAAAGAAGATATCGAAACAAATACCGCTGACGAAGTCGATAAAAATATTGCTAGTAAAACATATGAGTCTAGATCTGGTAGAAAAGTTACATGGAAGAAAAATAACGAATTTTTTTATTTTTAATAACTATTCAAAAGTATGACTAATTATAATAAGACAGAGGACTAGATATAAGTATAAGAATAATGCGATAACAAAACAAAGGAGATTACAAAATAAATAAATAAATAAAAGTAAAATTGAAATAGGGTAGTGTCTATCGGTTAAGCTCCGCTTACTGGTGGGGGACTATTGTGGCATATCAATAGATCGATGAGACGAACGGGCATTGAGGAAAAGTGCTAGCCTGTTTAGCTACCCCCTTTCTTTCTAGGTTCGTTCGGCTTACTCTCTCCTCTTCTCCTTCTTCTTTTTCTTTCTTTCTTTCTTTTTGAAGAGGGGTCACAGTACCGGTCAGAGCTTTACAAATAAGTGATAACAGATGTGGCCGAAAGATGAACTTAGAAAAGTGTTTATCAAGTGGGTGTGAAAATAGACTTTTAATAAAAAACAGGGAATTATCTGAAAAAGATTAGTTCTCTTGGCGAGACCAGACAACGCGCCTCGCTACCAATGAAGACAGCAACAATCCACTTGTAATCACGCCTGCTGTCTCTCTGCCATAACAAGCTTAACCAAAAACACACACGCACACACGCATACTAAACTTTAAGGACAAAGTTGACACATCGTGTCGTTTCAAACTTTTTTTATCCTTCAAACTTTATTGTTAAATTTTACATTTTTGTAAAATGGTTTACATATAAAAGTTTTTATTCTTTTACTTTGCAGTTTCTTCTTTTTATTAGCAATATTATATTGTTAAAAGTTAGCACTCGCTAACTGGTGATCCTTGTAATCGAATCGGTCTCAATTCATCTACACAAAATCAATTGTTTAGTGTGGTGGCTTGGTAATCCCTAAAGACGCGACCGTCATCAAAAATACCAGACCCCAAACAGGGAACCACAGCCATCCCCACAATTTCTGTAACTTTTCTTTATTTCGTCCTATTAAATGTTGCTCTAAATTTAGTAAAGAATTACTATTTTCTGGGTCGGAATCTATCCATCTAACACTTATTGTTGACTAGTTTTTGACCTTGAAGCGGTAAAAAAAAATTCTTAAGCTCCTTACATCCTTGTCTGGAACGATTTCCATTAAAAAAAAAAAATTTTTTTTTCAGTGTTTATTGTTTGGTAAGGGAAGCAACTCTTTAGTTTCTAAACAGATAATATGGATTACTTCCCTTAGATTGATTCATCATTATTTCAATCAGTTCATATATATATATTTTTTTTATGAGTTGACAATGAAAAGGAACTGATCGGTTCAATTAACGGAAATGAACCTATTACACTAGGTACGTGCAAAAATGACCGTCGCTTGACCGTTCTTAAAAGTGTCTGTTCTTAATTTTTTAAAGTAGTTTTCGTTTAACTTTTGATTGTGTTTGAAAAATAAAAGCATTAAGTTAATATCTAAAAGGAAACAAATGTGTATTTACGTGTGAAAAAAAATTAGAATGGAAAATGTTATCAAAAAAACGAAAAATCATTTAAAACTGCAGATTCAATAAAACATGTTTAAAATTCGCTGGAAAGTTTTCTGGAACTGTTTCAAAGATAATTATTAAAGTCTTAAGAGAGTGAATTACAAAATGCGAAATTGAAATAAAAGTGTAATAATTACACTTTTATTTCAATTTCGCATTTTTTCATCCCTTCGTAAAACAATAATGCCAGCTGAAAATCTGGTGCTTATTTATATTGAGATGCATGCATAATATGACAGGAAAATTTATGGATATACTTACTTATCGGATGAAAATATTAGTGTACACCAGAAATTACGGAAAATAAGCGAGTAGAATTTTTATAAAAAATAAAATTAATTTACTATTTTGAGTCCATGAACTGCGAACGACATTCGTGTCAAAAAAATATGAAGATGCCAGGCGGTCTTGTCATTCGGAGTTTGTTAACTCCGAATAGTAAATTAACTTTATCTTTTTAATTTAAATTCTACTCGCTTATTTTCCGTAATTTTTGGTGTACACTTATATTTTTTCACTGATAAGTAAGTCTATTCATAAGTTTTCCTGTTATTTTATTTTGAACTGCCATATTTCAATTGGGTCTCAATATGAATAAGCACCGAAAATCCTTTTATAATAAATGAGGAACAATAATTTTGTAGAATAATAATTTTTTCCTCTCTCTCCTATGGACCAATTAACGATGTTATAGTTTAAGTTTCTTCTGGTCTTTGCTTAAGCGAGTAGGATTTCAATAAAAAATAAAATTAATTTACTATTCCGAGTCCACAAACTCCGAATGACAAGCTGGCTTGATGCGAATATCGTTCGAAATTTGTGGACCTGGAATAATAAATTAATTTTATTTTTAATTAAAATTCTACTCGCTTATTTCTGTAATTTTTGGTGTACACTGATATTTTTCACTGATAAGTAAGTATATTCATAAGTTTTCCTGCTATTTTATTTTAAACTGCCATATTTCACTTGAGTCTCAACATGAATAAGCACCGAAAGTCTCTTGAAGTAAATCTTTATCCATCCATTTAAAACTGCATACCGCTATGGAGCGGCCGCATTAAGACTTTGCATCTGTAAGCCGTATCTTGCTCAGAACATTGACCGCCTGTAAACCGTTCAGAGACTTGCAAACCAAGCGAATACACCTACATCAGACACCTTCCATACTCTGAACGCCATGCTTCCCTGGTCTTGGGTTCTTTGAAGCTGCGACATCTAACAACACACTAAGTAAACACCCACAAAAGTATTAACCATCTTGCCAGCAACAACCTCGAGTACCTTTTTAATCTCCATGCGTCTAACACACGTGGACATGCCTATAAAGTCAGAAAGCAGCACAGCTTCCATGACTTTCAGAAACATATTTTCACGCTCAGAATTACTGAAGCATGGAACAAATTGGTTGCATCAGTTATTGACTGCCGAGATACTGCATTCTTTAAAACACTTCCTAAAATTCACTTAAAACTACATATGATACCCCCCCTCCATGCACACATGTGCTTTTGATGAGTTTTAGTACACCGGAGCACTGTACACAATGATGTACTCTGTACTGTACACACTGTACACTGTACTCACTAGAAGTATTCACACAAATGATTATCACAAGTATTCTCATATTTCAAGCACTCTCCACCTCTTTCGAAAACCGTTGCAGATTATTTTGCCTTATCGTAAGAGCCATTTACCATTGATTTCTTGCTAGCAACGAACATTGGTCTTCACTTGTAATTTGAGTGACAATAAGCTTCCCCAAAGCTCCAGTACTCTCCACACGCTTCCAGTGGAGGTCTGGTTGGTGCTCTCCCTCCTCAGTCTTTACATCTTTCTTGACCTTTCACAACAATTTTGTGTGGAATCAGTCGATGTTGGTGCAGCCGCATGCGGGTTTCCCTCCCTCTCCCTTTTCCATTCATTTGTGGCTGGTAAGTGTTTGTTGGTTATGTTGGTTGGTTTCCGCATTCAAGGATCTTTTAAAATGTCTCCGCTGTTTTGATCATTGCCGTTCGTTGTATGGTCTCAATCTTCCCTTTCATTTCAATTTCTGGGTATCTTTTACAATACTCAGCAGAGTAAAAACGCTTAAAAAGCAAATATACAACAAATAAAAGTAACTGTAGGCGATAAAAGTTATTTTCAAACTTACCTGTGGCATTTGTTTGTATTTTTAACCCGTTCTAATTGCTATTTATTAGAAATTAAATTATTCGTTGCACAATTCCAAGATGGCGGCAGTAGGGGGGTATGTAACGAGAACGAGGATTGGCGGCCATTTGCTTTTTGCAGATTCTGTGCACAAAAAAAAACAAGAATTTTTTTTTTACATCTAATAAAAACCCATTTATACTACGTAAAAATACAAACAAATTTCATAGGTAAGTAGGAAAATACCTATTCTCGATGTAGGTCACCATTACTTGTTGTATATTTATTTTTTTTACCCCGTTCTCGTTCGTTTTTTGGACCCTGTCCGCGACTCTGCTGAGTATTGTAAAAGATACCCCAATTTCTCCTTGTTTTTTTTCCCAGGTTTTTGGGACTGTTCCTAGTGCTCCTAATATTATTGATAGCAAAATGATTTTCTCCATGTTCCATATTTGCTTCAGTTCTCTAATAATAATATAATAATTATTATTATTCACTCAAATAACTTTGCAAACTTCTAAAGAGATGATAATCTGTTAGTCATTCTTCGTCGGGACAAAACTCGATCTCATGTTGCACAAAAGACGAAAGATCTCCCAGAATAATATGCCTGGGAAATTATGGATCGGCCACCATATTCTCTGGATCTCACACCAACAGATTACCATCTCTTATTATTAATCTGTTGAGACTCGTTCGAACAACAGCAGCAAAACAAAAAGAAAATGGATTTTAATCATTTGAACAAATAAATCCTGAAATTAAAAATAATAAGAGGGTAATGTAGTTTGCTTGAAGCATTGGTTAGGGTGTATATAAAGGTAATTTATAGAAGACAATACAATGCAGAGGTGTAACGGATAGACATGAACTGAAGCAAATTAAGACATATAATGGTGAAAAAAGGTGGAAATTTCAAAACTCCTTCCACCGTTATGTCTTAATTTGCTTCAGTTTGTGTTTATCCGTTACACCTCTGCATTGTATTGCCTTCTACAAATTACCTTTATATAAAAATAATAAGTTTGTTTCATGGAACTCCAACGATTATCAATTTAAAAGGAGGAATTCAAAACTTCTCGCAAACGGAACTAAATATACAAATTAAATAGAATAATATCTGTCTTAGAAAGCCATATCGATTCATATATCGAAAACATGTGAAGAGGAATTATATATATATTTTTAAAAACAATATTTTTGGAGTAAAGCTCCTTTACAAGTTAAGAAAAGATGATATTTGTCTCTTTTTTTTCTTCGTCCTTTCTTCATACGTTCTGTGAATTCGGTCAGAATTCCGCATTGCCAGAGCTGCACTCTATCCATCGCAGGAACAATTCATGGAAGACAACAGCAAAAGCAAAAATAGACCAACCTTGGAGTAATATATGGTGTTTCACTATTATCGTCAATATATGCACTGATATGACTTTTCAAAACATAAATTATTGAGATAAAAGATTAATGTAGTTTGTTTGAAGCATTGCAACTTAGAAGGAACTAGAATGCAGAGGTGTCCCGGAAGTTCCCTATAATGATATTTCGGGATAATATGTGTTCAACCTTAATTCAAACATTCACTGAAGGTACGGAACTTCCATCAGACCACCCTGACGCAAGTAGGATTATTATATAATGTGAGAAATATATGTATATATACTATAAATATTTTTTTATTAAATATTAAAGTGATTTTTACCTACAGACGATATCGTTATTTTTGCCGTCATCAGTGCAGGAATGGTGGTTGCAGGCAGTCGCATGGGATTGAATGCAGTTCGTAGGTTCAGGCTAGAATTACGAGACAAACGCTCAGGACCACACGGTTACCGGAAATCAGCACAGACAGTAATTGAAATTAAGATACACTTACCCGGGAAGACAGGAAGAATATATATACATATATATATATATATATATATATATATTGTATTAATAAAAAGGTGGAAACTGCTGAACTCGTTTCACTATTATGTTTTAATTTGTTTCAGTTTGTGTCTATCCGTTACACCTCTGCATCGTATTGTTTTCTAGTTTGCCTATATAATTCATATTTAAACAATGCTTCTAACAGAACATTCGTTTTTTATTTTAATACAATAGATTTTAATTTGCATCATTCGGACTATTCTTCTCATCTTGGATGTTAGTTTCACAAAGTTTCGGACGATGTAACCTCCGACCTTCATCAGGTGCGTTTTGTCGAACTAAGGGATGTTTATGTCAAACTCGGGAATCTGGATGGAATTTTGAAGGGAACCTTTTATTAAATATACGGGGGTGGGTTGTTCTCATTCTGTCAGCCATGACCGGATAGACGTCTTAAGTAATTTGTAATTCTATTTTTAGTATCGCCCGTATTAAGGATCGAACCTTCAATCTCCAGAAGACTCTCACATAGAACTGATTATCACTTAGCACTTTTATCTGCTGCGCCACAATTCTTGTATGAATTTTAGGAGTCTTAAACTTTTTCTTGTTTTAGATGTGTCGTCTTACTACATATTACTAATTATAGCATGTATCACAAGTTGATTTTAAAAAAAAACACATTAAAGTGCTCAAGATCTACTATAAATTATTTTATTTAAATACTATGCATTACAGTGTCTGTTGAGGATATCCAGGTTTCATCAATCAGCTCATTCTGGATTTAGGATAAAATCCGGCTGGTCATCGCAAAAAGATTTGATTTCAGAACCTTCGAGACCAAAGGGTGACTAATGAATCTTTCTGCGATGACCAGCCAAAGTTTATCCTAAATCCAGGATGACCAGATTGATGAAACTCGGGTATCTCCAACAGACATTGTAATGTATAGTATTTAAATAAAATAATTTATATCATTTTTTTTTGTGAGAATAACATCCAAGACGAGAACAGTAGTCCGAATGATCCATCCTCATCTCAAAAATTCCGAAACATAGATTTCAATGTTCCATGTCATAAAAAAACCTCATAAAATCATAGAAATCTGAGCAACATGAAAGTAAATATGAATTTTTGAATTGATCACGATATCAATTATTTGTAAAGAAATAAAAATTATAAAAATGTATCATGTCTTAAAAAGACTTACACAATCTTGAAGTAGTAGTTATTCCGAGAAGGTCAAGCCAGAACTAGTGATGCGACGATTACAATAATTTTCCCCGATTCTGATACAATTACCGATTCTTTTTAAATCTCTAAATATTTAGTTATAGAGTTGTTGTTTTTTTTTTTTTTTTCGGATTACCGTAAAAACCCATGTAATATGTGCATATATTTTCGCAAACGGGGGGAGGGGGGTATATAGATTTTAGTTTTACTGGAAGTTTAAAATCAATAAATATTTATCATTTTATCATTAATATCAGCAATAGAAAATTACGTTTTAAACAAAAACGAACAAAAAAATGATTTAAAAAATCGTTTTTGGCATTAGAAAATAGGCACCAATTTTTCTGATTCCGATACCCCCAAAAAGTTTATCTTTTTCTGATTCCCGATTCCAATTAGTCGTCCCAACACTAGTCAGAACATAGTCAAGGAGTTACGACTAAGCAGAAGACTTACCAACTCATAATTTCAAACAACAAATTTAAGATGGCCGTGTTAAATGAAGACAACAATTTTTTTTTTTTTTACAAAGTTGACTTTCATTTCGTACAATTAAAAAAAAAACTGTAAATCACGTACGTCTGATGATCAATAACAGTATTAAAAAAAAGAATTGTTTTATTATGGTTTTTTTTTGTTTCTACTTTTTCTATACACTCATACAGTATGAATTTTAGGAAGATCAGATTATTCTTTTAAAAATCTCATCTGAAAGTTCCCAATACTGTCCATGGAATCAATGTTTTTATAATCACAAAATGGGTGAATAACATTTTAAATATTATTTACATCTTGACATGCTCCAGCAACTTGTTAAAATACTTAATTACTCTCTCGGCAAAGAAATCCCAATTTACGGTTGAATATTGACTAGCCCTGTGCCAGACTAGGTTGATCCAAATGTCGGATGCTGCTTTACAGGACGTCAAAATTTGACTGCAGTGAGTTGAGAAACAAACCGCTGATTCTCGGATGACAACATCCCAAATCAATTCTAGGATGAGTAACACACCAGAAGACGGCATCCCGAATCACGCTAGGCATGGGTGTGCGTTGTTGATAGAATATAAGAAATGAGGTCATGCAGACTAGACCAAAATGTCAGAATGTGAGAAACAATCCTAGCCCGTGTGGTGTTAACTTCCTCCTCGATCTCTTAGCCGGCCTTAAATTGAAAACATCCGATTACAAAGTCATTAAAAATATACAAAAAGAAACATACTTCATAAACAAACTAAATACTCATCTAATACATAAAGTTAAGTCAGTTTCTTATCGTTTCTTTGTCATCAATAGCTTTTTTCCTACAAAATCAATGTTTGATTCTGATTCGTCAGTTGTTCATGTGGATTGTTTCAGCATGTTGTTTAGAAGAAGTAATTAATTTAATTCCGCCCAGAAAATACTCTGTCCGGATCAAAATTATTTTCTAAAGGCCGTCATCTTTAAAAAAAGAACGTAACACTATATTCGTCGATACAGAGTTACTTCTCTTTGATTAGAACAAAAAAATAATATTTTTGGAAAAAAAATTAAAAAAGACAAATTGGAAGTAAAAAAAACTCCCAGGCAACATCGGGAAAGTACAACCAGTTTTTGATAAAGCTGCAGTGTTTTCAATTTTTTTTGTTACTGACAACCTGCGTCTATAACAATTTGTTGATCTCAATATTGTTTAACAAAGATCACGTTTATTTTGCGGAATTGAATAAGGAAGAAAACTTGAAGAGCTGTCAACCCAACTCGAACTCCAGCGTGGAAGAAGTGATGATGATGATGATGATGATGCTGTAGATGATGGTGCTGCCGCTGCCGACCATCCAAAGCTGTTCTCCGGGATTTGTGACACTCTTTGTTGGAGACAAGTTGACGTAACCCATTTGGAGATAATAGAGGATGACTGCTGTTTCAGAGTTGGCGGTTTTAATTCGTGATGTTTGTGGTTCCCTCCCCCATGACTACTGGTAGGGTGGTGGTGGTGGTGGTGTTCATGTTGTTGTTGGTGATGGTGGTGATCTTCTGCAGACTGAGGGTGAGGATGATGATGGCTGTGATGTTGCTGATGCTGAGAAGATTTGTTGTGGACAAGATGATGATGATGCTGATGATAATGAGGGTGTGATTGCGTGGTTTTGTTCCGTCCCTCCCCTTTTGATAGCATATTTTGCGGGTTTGAAATGTCGGAAATAATTCTGCAACCATTTTTGTTACTACTACTACTGCTGCTGCTGCTGCTGATTGTGGTGGTGTCGCCCGCATGTCCATTTGTGGGTTCACTCTCCGATCCGTCGCCCGCTTCCTTAGCCGCATGTCTGTTAAATGCTTTTGCCGTACTGTTTGCATGCGTTCTCACGTGGTTCTTCAGTGTGGCCCTCTGGGAGAAGGCACGTTGACAAATCTCGCAATGAAACGGCTTCTCTCCAGTGTGGATACGCCGATGGTTATCCAAACTAGCACGCTGGGTAAATGCTTTACAGCAGAAGTTGCACGTGAAGGGCTTCACACCTGTGTGCGTGCGCAGATGATTGTCAAGGCTTGCCTTCTGGGAGAACACCTTACTGCAGATGGAGCAGTCAAATGTCCGTAGGCTGCGGGCGTGGATCCGCTGTTCAAGCGAGTCGAGCACGTTCAGCGAAGCAACGTGGTGCTGGCTGGAGTGACCATAGTGGCTGGCAAAGGGGCTACTCGATGCGCAGAAACCAAACTGTGCAGATGGAGTTGAACCCCCTGGGTCACCATCTCCTTCTTCGTCATTTAATTTGTCATCCTTTGGATTGCTGGGCTTCTCATCTTCTTCATTGCACGGATTAAACGGAAGTTTTTTAACGGCAAGATTTGCCCTTTCAAAAGCGCATCCATTTTTATCAATATCTTTCTGAGAAAATTCAGACGGGCAACCGGTTTCGGGCGATGGCGTCTGCCTACTCGTGTCAGGCCGGCTTGGTGTTGATTGGTAGCTAACGTTGTAGTTCTTATTCGATATACATGGATTCTGACGTACCAACGGTGTTGAGGAAGTCGTAAAACGTTGTTCTGAACTATTGTCATTAATACTACTACTACTACTATTATTATTATTGGCATTTATTAATCCAGGTCTAGGCGGAAATACAACCATATCAGGACCAGGAAAGACACAGTTTGTAGTAGTATTAGTAATAGTAGTAGTATTAGCCTCATTACTACTCTTATAATTGTTACTGTTGATATTGCAACGATCATTATAACCGGTGATAGTATTATTATAAGTGGTCTTATTTAAAATGTTACCTGGATTGAATTTATTTGTAAAGTGCGTTCGTTCGTGATTTATTAGCGTAGCCCTCTGCGAGAAGCTCTTGCTGCAGAAGAAACAGCAGAAGGGTCTTTCGCCAGTGTGTATCCGTTTATGATTGTCCAGGTTGGCACGCTGGGCGAACGATTTCGAGCAGTACAGACAGATGTAGGGCTTCTCACCAGTGTGCGTACGGCGGTGGTTATCGAGTGACGTACGCTGGCTGAACGACCGCGGGCAGTCTTGACACATGAAAGGGCGCACGCCCGTGTGTGTCAGCTCATGCGAGCGTAGCCGGTCACGTTTTGGGAACGCCTTCGCGCAGAACGTGCAACTGAAATGCTTCTCAGAGTCTTGTGTCCGTTCATGCGTGTTGAATGTTGATCGACGGGCGAATGCTTTACGACATACCTGACATTTGTACGGTTTTTCATTGTTGTTGTTGTTATTATTGCTGTTTCCGTTGATGGTGTTTTTATTGGTATGGTCGTGGTGATGGTGGCTTTCATGGGTAACCATGGAGGTCAACTGATTCGATGTATTTTCAAATGTCTTAGTCTCGGACGACGGGCTATCCGATCGAATTTCTGGCGATGGTGTTGGATTTGTTAAACTTTGCGCATGGGGGCATGAATCGGAGTCGTGTTCGTGTTGTTGTTGAGTGGGGAGGTGCTGCTGCTGCTGATTCTCCTCTTCATTTTTGTTAGTCAATCTGTCCTTCGAAGAAACCGACTGGATCGGCTGCAATTGGTGATTCTGCGAATGATGGTAATGGTGCGAATGAAGATGCGGCTGCTGATTGCCGCCGGTGGTTTTCAAGGCTGACGTAGGTAGTACGCCAGTCGAGGTTAGGTTGAATTGATGATTTCCCATCGTATAAAGTGGTGGGAATGCATACATTTTAGCAAAACGGAGCGGACAATAATTCTATGCAAGAAATCAGGAATCCAAGTGGATTAAAATATCTATGAGAAATTGAGTGTCATTCGCCCGCACGCATCCAATTGGACATTTTTAAACTTGCAGAGGATGCGGTAGAAGTGTTATCGGCACAAATGGTGGGTTTGGTATTTTGAGATCAAGTTCCATCGAAGCAATAAAGTATTTTTTACAAATAGTCTTGGGAAATGTATGAAATAGTAGGAGTCTGGACCTTCAAACCTTGGAAGGGCAACAAGTCTAGGAGAAGTAAAACTCTGAAATGATAACAATGATCAGCTATGTCTCTGTAATGTGACATGCCATGTACTTGTACAGACATTACTTGCTTGGTGGAAAGAGTAGGTCTTGTTCTCTGCAATGCATAATTTGCTATAAGCAAATTCATTCATAGAATTTTTTAGTGATCCTTGTAAGCATTGGATATGCAACAAGTGCAGTGGAATTACTGGTAGGACGACCAGTTTGCGTGCAAGAAGTGGAAGACAACAGAGACGAAAGCGAAGATAATATATGTGGATCGTGAAGTTATTGAGGTTGTTCAGAAATTTTGTTACCTTGGTGACACCATTGGAGCAAAGGGTGGAGCAGATGCAAGAATTAGGAGTGGATGGAGTAAGTTCAGGGAACTTCTGCCATTACTAACCAGCAGAGCATTACAGCTGTCAACCAAGGGAAGAGTCTATCAGGCATGTGTACGCAGTGAGATGATGCATGAAAGCGAAACTTAGCCACTGAAGATTGAGGATACGTGTTGAACAGAGAGAAATGATATGAGAATGATACGTTGGATGTGTAATGCAAGTCTTGAAGACAGGCTCAGATTTGATGTCCTCAGAGAGAGATTAAATCTGGACAGTATAGGGAGATGTGTGCAGAGTAGGAGACTTCATTGGTTTGGTCACATTAAAAGAATGGATGAGCTCTTTGGTTAGTAGATGTAGAACAGTTGAGGTAACAGGGTTGGTTTGCAGGGGAAGGCAAAGGAAAACATGGGAAAGAGTGATATGAATGGATTTGAGAGAAAGATGGATAAATAAAGATTAGTGTTGCAGTCAATTTCTAAAAGTCGTCCAAAACATGCCAGTATGTAAAACAGACGTTAAAACGATATGATGATGATGATGATGATGATGATGATGAAGTAGTTTGATAATCAGATGCTCATAGAATCTATCATACATATATTGTTGTTCTTAGAACTCTTTACTTAGTATTAATTACTTTCTCTTCCTCTCTGTGCACACTTTCTTCATTTCTGTTTTCTTTCTTACTTTCTTTTTCTTTTATTTCTTTCCTTCTTTTTTCTTTCTTTTTTTTCTTTTCTTTTTTCTTATTATTTATTTATGTTTTATAGAAATCGCTCCATACAATACTTGAAGCCACTTGATGTAAGGGGCTAAAAAAGAACAAAAGATGATTATCGCAAAGACAGAAGATGCCTATTGACCTTAGTCGTGAAAAGACCAAGGCTATAGATAGGAGGAAAACAGTCAGCAGGAAGAGAGTTCAACAAGCCTGCAGCTCTTGGAAAAGACTACTAGAACAGAAAGCTGTATTATAACGAGATATCTGAACAGCGAATTGATGAAAACGAATTTTATGATTAATAAGACCAATTTAGATGATGTCAGAAAGTCTGTGTGGTAAGGAAGTAGTCGTTACTGGCACGGTTTTCTTGCTTAACGTTTTTCAACGTCATCCATCATTGTCAACGCCACAAAGTTTTAGATTTTATTTTTGTTAATCATTTTTGCACATAAATCGTCATTCTTGAGTGATTTCTCTCAATGTCATTTATTTATCTGGCAATTTTTTGTTTTAAATAATTTTTCTTTCTTATCTATATATTAGTGTGTCTGTGTTTCTCGCCTCTATGTAAGTTACACATTTTATTTATTATTAATCAAATATTTTATTGAAATCAAAAAGCCAACAGCATAAAGTACTAAAATGAACTTTTAAAAATCATACCTTAAAAAATAATTTAATTACAAAACTAAATCCACCAGAATGGATTTCAGTTTTTTTGTAAACAAATCAGCGATTTGAATCTTTTGTTAATCTTTTGTGAAAAAAAAAGAATCAATTACTTTGTGACCCTTCAAAAAATGCAATAGCATAAAGTACTAAAATTAATTTTTTTTTTTAAACTCTAATTTAAAAAACTAATTTATTTAATGAAATTCACCAGAATCCATTTTCATTTCTTCAAAAACAAGTTAAATATTTTAATCTTTTCTTAATAGTTGAAAAAAAAAATAAACAAATTACTTTGTGACCCTTCGAAATTTGAAGGCAATTAAACAGTCGGAAAGAAAGTCATTTCTGGATTTTAAATTCTTACCAAATTCTCACGTTTGGAAGCTATTTGCATACGATCATTTTATAGAGATTAAAACAACTTTACGTTAACAACAATTAATTCTAGTTTTATAACAATTTGATTCAATTAATAATTTACTGACCAAACGATACAGTAATAATTAAAATTTAATTTTTGAAATCCTATTTAAACAGGAATGACATGATATAAAAAAAAAAAATAGCAAAACAAAAATGATAGTAAAAATACTTTCGGACAACACCTAGTAGGTACAGTTAGTCGTTTATAAAATCAGTATCTTCAAGTAAGGTATTGCACAATTATAATCTTCTATATCTATAAAAGACGAAAATTGCTTGTCTGTCTGTCCATCTGCTAACTACTTTTAGGTTATTAGATCCACAAAAATTTCTATGCCCATAACTTAAGTCATGTAATCTGTATTATCATATAGTTTTCTCCATAACACTATGTTTTTGGTTACATCAAATTATTTCAAGGCCTGACTTCTTGCACTTTTCAAAGAGGTCTTTTAGGGAGCTTTTCCCCCTCCCCTTTCTTCTCACAGAATGTTGTTTATCACGGATTTTAATGAGCTTCAAACCCTAAGTGACGGAAAAGAAATCATATAGATTTTGCTCCTTCTAACTCTACATGATTAAAACTTTTTCTAAGCCCATAACTTCAGTTGTGTCAATCTACCGTTCCAGAAAATACCTGATTCCTGATGCGATCCACTACGTCTATAAGAGTCAGAAATGCCTTGATGAAGTTCTGCTGTCACATCTGGGGAGGTGCCGCTCAGAACACTCTTTTGTTTGCCTTGAGAGAGTACAAAATCAACTTCACAATCTAGTGGGAGATGATCTCTTCTCTTTCAGAAGAGACGTTGCTAGTCTTTCCCTACTCCATCGGTATTTCCATGGTAAGTGCTCGACTGAGCTTCAAGCTCTGGTCCCCCTCCGTCAAACCTTCTCAACAAAAACTCGTCTTGCTACCAACATAGCAAGGAACTCTCCTTTCTTTCTCTGTGTACCTAAAATAAAATGGAACTTCCATGAACAGAGTTTCTTTCCAAGAACGTCCAACCTGTGGAACACGTTACTGCAGAATGTTTCCCTACAGACTACAACATGGTTGTTTACAAGTTCAGTGTAAACAAATATCTGTCGAGTTGTCCTGTGAATTAATCATAGTTCGCAATCCTTTCATAGTACTGTTCCATCATCCAACTGAAAATCTCACTAACCCTTATCCTCAAGTGGCTTTTGGCCTTGGTAAGTGGTGATCAATTAGTATAAGAAAGTTTCACCTCATTGCTATGGCTTTGATTGCTTTGAAGTATTTTGTGAGTTTAAGAATTTTAAAGCTAGAAATGACTTTCTATCCAACCGCTTACACACGTGTATACAAAAATTCCTCGGTCTTGTGATCTACTATTTTTCATCTGCAAATGAAACGAATGTAAAATGAATTAAAAACTTTTATTTGGATAGAGATATGTCTGGTTTGCATTATCGCTATGCTATTTTAAGTTTATTTCTGTGTCAACAGTTCAATATTTATTCACTGAAAAATCCGCTTAATATTGTAACTTGAAATGTGTAACTTCATTTTGGGACAAGATCAAAGCAAAAATAATTATGCCCCCCTGGTAAGGTTAGAACTCGCAATCACTGTCTCTAAGTATGATGTGCAAACCGATTAACCCACAAAGGTAAGTACAAAATGATGACGCTATTACATACATAAATCAGACTGTCTGAAATGGTGAATAGCAAAAAAAGATTGTCTGTTATTAAATTAGTACTCTGTGATTTGGGTGGCAGTGTTAGGCCTTCTGACTGTGAGAGTAAAAACTCTAAATATGACTAAAAAAATATTGATCAGGATTAAATATAAAAATCGACCCAATTGATTGAAAATAATGTTTTTTGTTTTTAACAACATGGACCAATATCTGGCATAAATGACTGACAAAACAGATTTAATTATCGAGCTTGTAGTAAAATATTAATCCTATAAGTACGGAGACGGAAGGGGTGTGTTCGTCTTTACTTTATATATTCATTTGTATAATTGAAGCTTCATAATAAAAATATTAGTATAAACGTTTTTGATATGATGTATCATGCGGTTCTGAGCACCGGATTTGTTTGATGGCTCAGTTTCTGGGTTTTTTAATGGTCGGCTTTTTCTACTCCATAATCATGTTGACACACCGTTTCTCGTTAGATCACCAAACTTAAGCAACGTTGAGTCTGGTCAGTACCAGATGGGTGACCATTTTGGGAATAACAGGCGCTGTCTGTGGGTTTGGAAAGCAATGGCAACCTACCAGACTTAATCTTTCTGTCGAGACACCTACATGATGACTCAAAACACGGTCAACAAGTTTCAGAGTTTCTCTGCGGGCTGCGATGATTTGAACAAATCACGTTGATGTCTAGTTTTCCTACTGAGAGGATGTATTTTGGAGTTTTTCCCTCAGATACTGCAGTGTTAAAGAAATCCCATATCAATAGCCGTAGTAGGATGGAAAATTGGTTGTGCCGATATCCTCATTTTCGGAGGCTACGATTCTTTCTTGTTGCAACAAGTCAGATGTGATGTAACAACACTGGGAAATGAGAAGAAAAAAATTAAATTAAGACAACAGAAATAAGAAACAACGTTTTATTTTTAGTTTTTAAATGTTTCAGTTTGAGAATATTTATTTTTAACTAGCAAAAACTGGGAAATGAGAAGAAAAAAATTCAATTAAGACAACAGAAATAAGAAACAACGTTTTATTTTTAGTTTTTAAATGTTTCAGTTTGAGAATATTTTTAACTAGCAAAAACTACCCGCCCTCTTGGCGGCAATTACTGAGGCTATAGTCTTCTTTACAGAAACCAAAGAGATAATTTTCATTTGACATTTTAGTAATTTAGAGGAAAAAAAACAAAATGATGATTGTCGTAGTGTTATTTGATATATTCCAATGTGGGGAGAAATATACTGTGCATGAACATCGTCAAAGTTTGTTTTTTTAGGAAGAAAACAAAAAGGTTAATTGATATGATCTTTTAAGATATTTAACGTCGATGAATTTTATTTTGTTTCAGCATAAAAATGAAAATGAATTCCCCATTAAAACTGGTTATATAATGAAATGAATAAACATAAGGGTGGAACGTCGATTGGTCAAATAAAACAATTTTATATTACTGAGTAATTCAAAATGGTTACTTTGTACTTTTCGCCTTTATTATAAAAGACAGAAAAAAATACTTAATGAATATTGAGGAATAATTTTTTTTTTTGTAATTTAGAAAGATTAGAAGAGGTTTTTTTTCTATGACAAATTTTTAAGTTATCATCATCATCATCATCATCATCATCATCATCATCATCATCATCACTACCAACATGTTAACTCCTTGGCCTTTTGGCTAGGAGCAAAATGTATCTGTACTGTATCTGCACTTAGTTTTTATGTTCTCTGTCAGTGAAGAAGAAATCCTTCTAGACTGAGCCAATTGAAATTTTTGTTCCAATTCAGAGTGCCCATTTTGGGGAGCTGGATTCTTCTCACGTTAAATATTAACATTGTGCCTAACTCTGCTCTCGTGAGAGGAAGTAAATAGGAACAGCAACAACAACAAATTTAGTTTAAAAATTAATAAACGCATGTATTTAATTATTAACAGAAAACCTTTGGTAATTATTGCGTTTAATGCAAATATTTTTTTTTTAAATAGTTATTCCAAAGTTATCGAGGTTGTTGCTATGTGTAAGTATATATGTGCAAAAGCGTAACCCAATAAAAAAACAAATAATGAAACGTAAGTTATGATTTTAAATTTTAAACTTAATTCATTAAATCGTTTGAAATAATATTACTACTGATAATAATTAAGAAATTAATATCAAGAAAAGTTTTTCGTATATATAATAAAATGGCAGAATTAAATTATAAATGAATAGTACTGAATACGAATTTATTAGACAATGTTTAAAAAGTAAATATGCAAATAATGTGTAGCGTTGAGAGTGCTTAGTCAGGTTTTCTGTGACTATATATACGGTATGTGAAAATATTTTAGTGTATAATTGACTTAGGAAGAGGTAAGGTGTTTTGATGTGAATATAGTTGGGATAAACGAAAAAAACTTTCGCATTTATTCATTTAGATATTTCTGTGTTCTGACTTAAGTACTTCTCTTAGCATTCCAAAACAAAACGGCTGTTTAATAATTAGTAATAGTATTAACATACCTAGGACTAGGTATTCCAAATCAAAATTTTATTTTGATTATATCTAAAAAATATTTTATGTGTCGACAAAGATTTTTGCAAAACATGAACAATGATACCAAAATTATTTTTGTAGCACAATTAGCCACCGAATTATGACCGTGCAAAGTTTTGTTGGAAATTAGAAAATTTACCGTCTTGTTTGCTATTGGTCTAGAACCCAATTTTCACAGTGTATAACTAAAAATACAGGCTTCAAACAAGAGAAAAATCCTTACAAATGTAATGTCATCTTGTGGTAAATTAATCATAATGGAAGCAATAATTATTAGAAAAAGCCCACATAAACACTGAGTAAAATCCTATTCACCCCTCGGTAAAATAAGCAAAAATAACATGGAAGCGCACTTTAACTGTTCATATAAGATTCAATTCAACAGCTAACACATTGAATCTTCGTAATATGATTCATAGCACATAAGAGATAAAGCTAATTTTTTCTTTTAATAGTAAATCAATAAAAAAAAATCCTCAGATTTGGACCATGTAAAAAAGGACAGAAACAAAATTTGATAATAAGCCAAATATTTCTTTTAGTATTTCATTCAGTTCAGTTTTCAAGTTGCAATTAGTTGTGAAAGACAACTTAAAAGCCTATATTAAACCCACCATATTGATGAGTTGCCCTTTTTCTTTAAGGTGGGACTGTTATTATATGCATAGAGATTACAATATCATGCATACCAAATTTGAAAACACCAACATTTTTTTCACATAAAAAATAAATAGTAATCTAATTTGAAGTGGCCTGAAAAAAAAACAATATTAATGACACAAGAGAAAGAATTGTGCATTTATGAAGAGGAATACAAAATTTTCTTTACATCCAAATTTTATCAAAATAACCTAAAAAGTAAATGAGATATCACAAGTTGAAATTGACGGAAATTCCACTATATTTGAACTCGGCTGATTTGTGATACCTGCTCTTATTACAATTTGCTTCATGAATGGTAGGGAGAGGATTTTGCTACTGAGAGGGTTAACTACTCCCCCTTCCTTTATTTATGATTAGCAGTAATAGTATTAATATACCTATGACACACCAGACATCTCTAGGGTGCTTTATACAAAATTTAGTGTAATTCCGTCGACTATGTTTGGAGCTTATAGGTGTTTGTTTTTCTGCGACCATACTCAGGTGAAAAAGTAAAAAAAGCTAAGGGAAAAATAAAATGTTTGTACTTTCTTCACTCGCAAAACAAAACATTGTCAATCTTTTTAAAATTCACAATCCGAATGCTGCATACGTCATGTTGCATTGGAAATAACACACTGAACACAATGCAGAAATGGATCACAGACTGGCAACTGAAACTAGCTGTAAAAAGTGTATCGCAATGCATTTGGGGAGGAAAAATCCAGCGTCCACTTACTCCATCCACATCACGAATATTAAGTCTTCTTGTTAATGTGATCTGGGCATTACTGTCAATAGTGATTTGCGTTAGACAGAGCACATCTCTAAAATTGTCAAGAAGGCCAAGGGTATCCTGGCATTTTTGAGTAAGACATTTGTTAGCCGCTCTCCAGCCATCTATTTGACAGTGTATACAGCCATAGTGCGACCGCACTTAGAATTCGTATCATCAGTCTGGAACTCCTACCCTGCTCAAAACATTGACCACTTAGAAACCGTTCAAAGACGGGCAACTAAGTGAATTTTCTTTTATCGAAGGATGTGCGGCAGCCATACTCTATCAGAAGCTTGGTATTGGTGAGATTCTGGATGCCATACATGCTCGGTGTCTCGGGTGGTTTTGCCACGTATAGCATGCCAACTACTGCATCAAGACAATAACACGTATGGGTACTCCAGGAACGAGGATGCGTGGAAGACAAAGGAAAACCTGGCTTGAGTGCATACAAAGTGATTTGACTGCCTGCAACATGACTTGAATCAACCCTTTCGATCAGACTACATGGAGAGCAGGCGTGAGACGTTGCCTAGTATCGCCCGCCTCGGAGTCCAGGGCACTCGCAGCACATTAAATACCAAAATCGGATGATGAAACACCTGCCATACTCTGAACGACTTGCCTTCCTGGGCTTGGATTCATTGAAGCTCTGACTTGGTAAACACCTAATCTCTATGTGGCCATGCATACAAAGTCAGAAAATAGTACAACTCCCATGACTTTCGTAAATATTTGTTCACGCTCAGAATTGCTCAAGTATGGCACAAACTGCCTGCATCAGTTGTTGGCTGTCGAATCACTGCATCTGATGGCCCCCCCCCCTTATACGCATGCACACATGTAAATCACGTTCATTTCCCTGATAATTGTCTATTATCCTACGTACTATAGATGCACTTTTCATGAATTGCAGTGCGAAGAGACGAGTGTGTCTCAGGATTATTGACAATTTTACACGTTGTATTCATGTGTTCTTATTGGATGGCGATAAAACAAAGACTGTTGGACATTCATAACTGAAACATGGTGGACAAGTCAGGCATAAATTAAAGTTTATTTGTACCAAATATGGTTGAATTGAAGAAAGGATTGTGAATTTTATTAACGATTCCATAGATGGCATTTTTTTGGGGGAGGTCACCTTGTACAAGAGGATCGAAAGTGTTGAAAGGAGTAGTCAGCATTTATCATGTTGCACTATTTTTTTGGAATGATGCGACTGGCAACTTTATTGGTATTCTAACAATGAATGCGGATAATTTTATATTTTGCAGAAAATAACTTTTTAAAAATGTGTGATCACAGAATTAAAAAAAAAAAAAATTCAAGTTCGGAACTTGTGAAAAAGGGACATTTAAATGTTAGGGATTGAATGCTTAAGCTGTAGCGAAGGTTTTGTGACTCCACACTCCAAACAACCTTGGATGTTTGTTCCTTGAACACTTTAAACCTTGTTGTCCCGACCCTGTTTATGACTCGGCACTCCTAACCAAACCCGATATTTAATCCTTGAACACCTTAGCCCTTGTGACAGAAACCAACAGAATTTCTTTCTTTTTTTCTGCGCATTATTCAAGCCAAGCAATCAGATCTCATCAAAGCGTTGTACCAGAAGCAGCTAGCAATACAGTATATAATGGGGGCGTCTCTTCACTCAGCCGCTCATTCTCTCCTGGACTTGATGCCCGACAAGGCGCTATCTCATTTGACTTCGCCAACCACACCTTACTCCATGAATCCTTGCTACACATTACAACTGCGATGATGACATCCACCATCACCATCAGCAGCAGCCTTTTCCTCTAGAATCCCTGCTGGACAGAACCGCATTTTTACTACAAAGACAAACGCAGTCACAAGCATTAGCTTCGACCCTCCTTCTACAGCTCATCATCATCATCATCATCATCATCAACAACAACAGCTTGTTTTTCCAGCCAGCCAGCCAAAGTTCCACAGCTGCTACGTCGAAAGCAGCACCACTGATTGAAAAGACTGAAGTACACTCTGGCCAGAGTTAACCATTATCATCACAGCAGCAATCAACCAATCCATGCATGAGCATTGTCGCCCAAAGGACATATCAGCCAGGGTAACCATCACCACCATCCTACAATAACGATCCATCATCTTTCCTGTCGACTCACTGAATCATGTGCTCTTTTCCTAACGGACACATATTTATTTCCTTGAAATAAATGCAACCTTCGTATTTTGCTGCACACACAAGTTTGTTTTTCCTTCTTTGCCATTGCCGTATTTATGTCTGTGTTTCCTTTCTTAATTGTAAGACTGATCACCAGTGACAGGCACTTGCAACAAGATCTTTGAGAAAAAAATGATGAGTTCCTAGATCAAAAGACGGAGTTGAAAATTGAAAAAAACTTGCAGATCAAATTATGTAGGTATATATACATACAAATTGATTATTGAATAACAGTATGTTATGTATCATCCTGATTTTTTGTTGACACTCATGTTTGTTTGTGTAGGTAATACCATTGAATAAATGGTTTATTTAGTCCACAGGCTTGGAATAAACAAAGAAAACCACAAAGTGAAAAATTTATAAAAGATTGATTTCAGTTACATCAGCTATAAAGTAAGTGTTCATTTAACACTGACTGTGTAAGAGCAAATTGAATCTCTTTTTTTGCATGAGACCAAACTACCCGAAGAGGGAAGCTGGAGTGGGATACACCATATTCTGGAAAGGAAAGGCCCCCACGGAGCTACGCACACTTTGTTATCCGGTCTCAACTTGTGTAACAACACAACCTCACTCCCACGGCCATTAGTGAGCACATGATGATTTCCGCATTCCCATCACGCGGGATAGACACATCATCCTGATCTCTGTATATGCCCTAACTCTGACCTTATCTGACGAGGACAAAGCTGCTTTCTATACCCAGCTCGACCACACCATCCAGGCAGTTCCCGCCATTGACAAGCTCGGTGTGCTGGGTGACTTTAATGCCCAAGTAGGCAAGGACCATCGCCTGTGGGAGGGGATCATTGACCGCCACAGTATCGGGAACTGCAACGGCAATAGTCAACTTCTATTGGGTCTATGTGCTGAACACAAACTCGTGGTAACCAACACCATCTTTAGGCTACCAAAACGATAGAAGACCACCCTGATCAAAACACTGGCACATCCTTAACCAGAGCTAGAGACCGAGGAGATGTCAGCATCACCCGATCCATGCCTGGGGTAGACAACTGCTGGATGGACCACAGACTCCTGATCTCCCAACTTACCATGACGACCCTTCAACCACCTAGAAGGGCACCCGACAGCGTACAACATCGACGCTTTGACTGTAGCAAGCTCTGCAATCCACAGCTGGCACAAAACTTCAAGGAATTCTGTAAATGTCACCTTTCAGAACCTGTGGGTCAGTACACAGTAAAACACCATTGGATCAGCCTTAGAGACGCCATGACCTGTGCCATTGAGGAAACCATCGGCTACAAAACTAAGAAAAGACAGGACTGGTTTGACGAGAGTGACAGTACCATCTCCTCTCTCATCGAATCTAAACGTCAAGCACGTTTGACCCTTATAAACCAGCCTACAACTGCTAATAAAAGTGCTCACAAGCAAGCTGTAGCAGAATGTCAAAGAGAAATCCGAGAAGCCCAGAACAACTTGTGGCAAAGAAAAACTACAGAGATACAAAACTATGCTGACCAGTGAGATCAGCGCAGCTTCTATGCAGCAGCCAAAGAAATTTTCAGTGCTACACGGTCATCAGTGGGTGGCTTGAAGGACGTGGATGGGGCCACAACCATCACAGACAGCGAGGACATTCTAGCAAGATAGAAGTCCCATTTTGAGAACCTCCTTAACGATCACGTTGACACCCCAGATGATCTCCTGAAAATGAACCCTCAGCATTCTGTCCGTCACTGGATGGCACTTCCACCTTCCATCCAGGACTTCAACAAAACCCTGAAGCGAATGAAACCCAGCAAAGCCCCTGGGCCTGACAACATCCCACTGGAGCTCATCACTCACGGTTGCCCCGAGCTGAGGAACCATCTTATGCTCCTCATATTGGGAGACGAAGACCCTCCCAAGTGTCTTTCGCGATGCAACCATTGTAACAATTTTCAAAAAGGGGGACCGGGAGAATTGTAATAACTCCTGGGGAATATCACTGCTGAGCATTGCAAGTAAGATCTTTGCCCACATTCTCTTTGACCGCCTCCTCATCCTCGCAGAAAACGTCCTACCAGAGACCCAATGTCGCTTTCGACCTTCTCGTGGGACTATGATCTTCTGTGCACAACAATTACAAGAGAAGAGCCGTGAACAACATGTTTATCTTTTGGGACTTAAAAAAGGCCTTCGATAAAATACCCAGACCGGCCATGTGGGCAGTTCTCTTCAAGTTCAGCTGCCCACCTGATTTCATCACCCTGAAATGGTGGGGAGAATATGTCATCAGAACTCTCTTTCTTACCTATTCCCTATTAATGGTGGCCTGAAACAGGGATGTGTTCTGGCTCCAACATGTTTCTCTCTCTAGACAGCAGCAATACTTAATGACATTCCCCCAGACACACCCTCAATCAACCTTCGTTTCTGCACGGATGGAGGTGTTTTCAACCTCGCTCGACTTTGCGCCAGAACTAGGACAACCATGTGTTCAGTACGAAAACTACAGTATGCTGACAACAATGCTATCCCAAGTCAGACTACAGAGGACTTCCAGATGTTAGCGGACGCATACAACAGATCCTACGAACGTTTTGGGATGCAAGTGAATGCAGACAAGACCAAGACACTCGTCCAACATCCATCTGGTCTTTTGCCCCCAAACACTAACACCATTGTAAATGACCAACCACTAGAGGAAGTGGGTCAGTTTTCATACCTAGGGAGCATCTTAACATCTACTCCTACATGTAAAAAGGATGTGAAGAACAGGATCAGGGCAGCCTATTCCGCCTTTGATCGATTAAACTGCCGTGTATTCAACAACTATGCACTGACGATCGCCACTAAAACCATGGTCTTCCAGGCAGTAGTTCTTTCCACACTTCTATACGCATGTGAAACGTGGACCTTATACAGAAGCAACAGAAAGTTTGTATCGAGCCTCAGTGACCAGCGTTAAGGCTACCATCATCCACCATCGCCTCTGCTGGGCAGGCCACGTACACAGAATGGATCCATCAAGGCTCCCCAAGAAAATGCTCTATGACGAACTTGCCAACGGGACCAGACCACGAGGATCCCCGAAAATGCGCTATAAAGACCAGCTCAAGTGCGCCCTGATCTTAACCAACAGATGCGTCCTCATGGGAACAAACTGTCAAGGACCGGAACACATTGAGAAAACGAACACGTCAAGGTATCGCAGACTTTGAGGAAAGGAGAAAGGAAAATGAGGAGGTAAGATGAAGGAGAAGAGAGCGGCATGAACAACCTCGTCTGCACCCTACCCTTCTCTGTAAACACTGTCCGCGGCTCTTCCAGTATAGACTGGGCCTTCAAAGCCACATTACTCATAAATATTAGTAAAGAGGATAACAGACAGACGAGAGAACTTGATACTCGGACACAAGTGGGAGCAGACGACAACGTTAGTAACTTGTGAAATTCTTTCTTTATTGCGAAACCTGAAGCCACAATATGGGAAGAATTTCACAAATTACCATAATATGAAACATGGCACATGTGAAATTGCAAAGAATTCTGAAAATTATTTTTACCAGCTGTATTTACTCGGAGTTGCCCGGGAGTTGTTTTACTTTCATTTTTGTTTAGTTTCGCTTCTTTTTTTTTTTCCATTTTTTTTTAAATTATGACGTTTTTTTTTATCATTATTATTTTTATTATTATTATTACCAAATTCTCAATAAAAAAAAATTAAAAATTAAAATTATTTATTACAGTATCGTTTGCTCATTAAGTTTTTAATTGAACAACCAACTTGTTATAAAACTAATTTTGTTTAAAATTTTGTTTGAATGGTAAATTTATAGAATCACTCCCGTCACCAATCGGGTGGGTTTTTTTTTTTTTCCATTTTTAGAACCTTTAATACAGTAAAACAAAAAACACCCGATTTGAAACGCGAGTAATTCTATAAATTTACCGTTTTAATTGTATGTAGTCTAGAAAACTTTTAATCTTTTAATATATGAGAATTTGAATTTGCTAAGAACTTTGAAGCCAGTGTAAATGCCTTTCGATTCGACAGTTTCAAGGCTACCAAATTCTTTTCAAATTATTACATGACATTATTCAGAAAGCCATTCTTAACGTGGGGAGAGGGGGGCTTTGTTAACTATTCTGTACTTTCACCTAACAATTTAATAAACAAGACATATGGTAAAAATTGAATTTAATTTGAAAATCTTATCTAAAAAAATAGCCCGGTCCGTAAACTGCACAAGTACCAAAAAGATAATACAAGAACTGTTCTTTAATGAACTGGTCAGTGAATGCGACTCGTTAAGTTAATTAGCTTAAGTTAGAATCGACCCACTTTTTCCTCACGCCCCCATTCCGGCCTTATGCCACATTTTATAATAATATTTTTATATATTTAAGATAGCTGCCATTGAAACATTATCTTAACCAAATTATTTCTAGTTTTATAAATTATTAATTGAACCTGGTTCAGTGAACCAAATTAGGTGCTTCTCCAGATTAGGACCCAAACTAAAATCGACTTGGCGTCGTTAGGGTTAGCTTGCGTCATAATCTGGAGAAGTACCCCAAATTGTTCTAAAACTAATTTGGTTACGATAGTGTTGTTTCAATAGCAGCCATCTGAAAGCTAAAAACTTCAATATAACCTTAATATTTAAGCATTTTAAGTTCCGTAATTATTAGTTGTGAGTAAAGTAATGAGGCGTCAGACATCTTGTTTATTGGCTGGAAGTAAGGTACCGGGCCCCTTATTACTTTATTCACAATCAATAATTACGTAACTTGAAATGCTTCTAACTTCTATTAAATATTACAAATTTTGGTGCTTATGCAGTTTGAGTTTACGGACCGGGCTATTTTTTAGATAGGATTTTCAAATGAAATTCAATTTTCACGGTATCTTTTGTTTATTAAATGGCTTTCTAAATAACAACGTTATTAATTCCGCCCGGTCCGTAAACTGCATAAGCACCAAAATTATTTAACGCAAATACGTCACAAATTGGTTGGTAAACCAAAATAAATTGTTTTTGACTAATTTCCCAACTGTATTTTTTTTATTATTATTTATGTCGCCAATAGTAACGTTTACGAGAAAATCTTTCTTCGAAAGATTCGTTGTCATTTTGTTAAATTAGACTTTTGAGGAGGTTTTATATGAGAGTTTTAAAAATGTCTAATATCTGTCTCTGTTAGTATATATTCCGAATATATGTGACTACGTTTAATTAATGAATCATTAAGAAACAAAACTTATTTATAAAGGTGATATTCAGGTGTAACAATCTATAAACTATTTCGTACTAAATTGACGTGTTTAATTAAAAGAAATATCCATCAAAAGAAATAGTCGCTAAAAAAATGTTGGTCCGATTTTTTCCTAAAAATTCCTTCCACTGTTTTTGTTATGTGAAATGAAAAACTGTTTATTGTGTCTATCGTGACTATAACAATGATGATGATGATTGTTTGTGTTTTGATCACACGGTTATTGTTGTTGATAATACTTACCACGATCAATATACGTTGGCTGTAGGCTGACCGTTGGCAAGAGAAGAGAATAAGTTAAAAATAAGGGCCAAAAAGGACTTAGGTATTTTCAAAATAATCTGGGTATTTCTATGGCCAGAATTTCTCGGTGTAGATACGAACAAAGGGCAGATAACTCTTTGAATTATGTCCACAGAAAACAATTGGGTTCTTTTTTTTTTTTTTTTTGTCCGGTCTTTTGGGCTAGGATCAAAGGCTAGAGTAAATGTGGTATTGTGGTGACTGCAATGATTCTAGCTAAGAGTAGACAAAGGATGACCAACGACTCCCATTTCCCCACACTTTTGATGGTATTTTGCCTAATTTGTTCAAAATTTTAACTAGTTTTTTGGCATATCAATAATTCAAAGTCTAGTATGACCCGCGGTTCTAAGGTCCTTTTGGACCCTCTCCTCTCGTTATGGTAGCCTCTTAGCTCGGTGAGTGAGTGATTCATGCCCCCCCCCCCGCCTCCCGGTAATAAAAAAAGAATTTCTTTTCTTCCTCCATGTGCCAAGCGCCAGGAGGAATTTCCACAAGCAGAGATTCTTTTCATGGGCTTCCCGTCTGTGGAACACATTACCACGGGCCTGCTTCCCTGCAAACTACAACGTGGTTATCTTCAAATCCAATGTCAACAAATACTTGTAATAAATCGTCCTCATAAGAAATCAAATTGTGTTTATTCCATTTATTGTTTTCTGTCCTCTCATAATATTCTTCATCGTTCAACTGACAATCCATCCATCTCATTAACCCTTATCCTCGAGTGGCGTTTGGCTTTTACAAATGGTGACTGTTTAGGCGACAATGGTTAAGTGGATAAGTACACAGACTGGCGACCTTGGTATGCCAAGTTCGAATTCAACCGGTTCCACAGTACCACTTTCACTTAGGGATGTTGCCAACCATTACGTGGTCCCTCCTGCCAAAATGCCAACACCAGAATTAAGCTGGACAACGAAGTTATACCATGTTGATTCATACGAATTTAATTTACTTTAGTTAGAAATCCTCCAAGATACCGACTTCCTACTTTATTTATTTTGCCCTTGGCCTCCGCAAATCATTTTTTTATCTTGAAGAACACCATCCATTCCCGAAATCCACTCTTATTTCTTGTTACTCCCACTTAAATCCCACTACTACTTAGATAGTGATCTGCTTGTTTTTTGGTTAAAAAACGAATTTGGCCTTTTCGCTAGGAGCAAGGTGTAGTATCTGTTCTGATCCTACACTTTGTTTTCTGTCCTCGGTCATTAAGCGGTCCTTCTCGACTTAGGACATTTTAATTTTTGTTCCAATCCAGAATTCCCCTTTTTGGGGAGCTGGATTTTTCTCATATTAAAAACCGACCTTGTGTCTTAACTCTGCCCTCGTGGAGAGACAAGTAAATATGAACAGTGGGTGGTCTACTCTTAGAAAAGTGTTGGGAAGGGTTTTACTAATCTGCCTATGCTTTTATTGTATTTATTAGTTTGTTTTTTTCTTTCCTTTGTTTTTTGTTTGCTTTATTTATTTTTTTGTTGTTCCACTTTCGTTCTTTTTCCAATGAAATTGTAAATATCTTTTCTAAAGAAAATTGATTTTAAACCATTGGGAATATTTTAAGTAAGGTAGTCTATAGAGTAAATATGGTATTGTGGTGATTGCTAAAGTGATAGACAAATGGTGAAAAAGAAAGAAACACTGCTTGGACGAATGGGTAAAAAATGCACCTAGTTACGAATAGGATAGACAGGGGATTAGCAATAACCAACTTACCCCACATTTTTGTTGACCTTGTGCCTAATTTATAAATGGAATATATATATATATTTATTTGCGAATAAATAATTCAAAGTGTAATATCTGCAAAGTGTAGTATATTTTAAGTCCATTGTGATGGCGAAATGGTGAAAGAATAAAAGAAACAATGCTTAGTCAAGAGAATACTCCCCCTCCACATACGCCACACTTTTGATGCATTTTTTGTATTCATATTTTTTAGCAAATATATAATTCAAAATGTAATATCTGTTCTTAGGAGGCTGTTTTCCCATGTGAACCCATTAAATGTACGTTTTGTATTATTCTAACTGGGATGTTATTCTCACAACGTTTTGGTTGATGTAACCTCTGACCTTCTTCAGCTGTATCTTGTCGAACTCGGGAATCTTTCTGTCAAATGTGGAAATCTGTATTTAATCCACGGGCTAGCTTGCTTTCGTTCTGTCAGCCATGACTCAGTAGTAGTTTTATTATCACACTGAGGATTAAACCTTCAACCTCCAGAAGACTGTCACTTAGAACCGGTTATTACTTAGCACTTATATCCGTTGCGCCACGGGTCCTTGCGGACAATTCTAGTATGAATTTTAGGAGCCTTAAACCTATTCTTGTTTTAGATGTGTAGTCTGACTACTTATCACTATAGATTACTACTTATTACTATATATATATATATATATATATATATATATATATAGAAATAGAAGAAAAAAGAGTGATAAATATGCGACGATTGTCCAAATTTATTTCAAATTTCAATTGTTCAATGCAAGGTGTATTCAGTAATAAACTAGTGTTTATTATTCTTTCCTTAAGCCAAATTTTCATTTTAAATTTTTAATGGTGTTCTAATTTATTATTTATGATTAGTGGTTCCCATATTGTATTAAGTTCTATACTCGGTCTAATTAGGAAGTCATTGTTGCTTCTTTGAGTCGTCTTAAATGTATGTTTTATATACAATTGGTTTGTAGATTAATTTCTTCTGTAAACATATATTTTTGTAAATAGTCTATAAGCGAAAGATTCTATTTATGCCATAGATAGGTAACTATCATTCTAGTGGACCTAGTAGTGGTAAGTACACTCCCCAAAGCTCCCAAACTGGATGCAGTTTTGTGTCATACCCATACTTGATAGGGTTGGGAAATAGGGTAGGCAAGAAATAAAAAAAAACTCAAAATGTCTGGGAAATATTAATTTCAGCATGGTGGATGGAGTAGAGACGAACACCTTCCCAAAGAGTTTCCGAGGAAGTTAGTGTCGTGTTCGACATTAAATAAAACAACTTTTTAATTTTCTCCCTGACTTTTTTTATATATTAACAGATCACCACTTATCAAGGCCCAAAGGCTACTAGAGGATGACAGTTAATGAGTTTGTCAGGTGGACGGTGAGACAACACCGTGACGATTGGTAACGACGGTTGAAACTGGCAGAATTTAATTATTTAAGAGGATTGCTCAACAAAAATTTGTTAACTTTGGTCTTTAAAACGACCATGTTGTAGTCAACTGGGAAGTAGCCCCGTGGTATTGTGTTCTACAAGCGGGTAGTTCTTGGAAAAAAACACTGCTCATGGAAGTTCTGTTTAGTTTTCGGTATACAGAAGAAAAAAAGAAAATTATTTACAGTGGTTGTAGCTCGACAAGGTTTTTGTTGCGAATATTTTATGGTGGGGGAATCATAGATTGGAGCTCAGTCGACTATGAAAATAATGATAGTCGAGAAAAGCTAGAAACGTCTCTTTTGTGAGGAAAAAGCTGTAGAGAAGAGAAGAGGACATCCCCCAGTAGATATCGAAGTCGGTTTTGTACTCTGTAAAGGCAAGAAAGGGTGCTCTGAGCGGCACCTCTCAGATGTGGTAACTGACTTAAGGTTAATTTTAATTACCCCACCCTCCATATAAAGAGCGAAAGAGAGAGAGTTGGATGTACAGGGCACGGGTGATATTTGTACGCAATTTTCAACTGTTAATTTTATGCATAGTTTTTTTTTTTTTGTTAGTCTTATCTTCATGAAAACAGTGGCAATATTTTCATTCTGTTTTTGTAGATTAATTCATTATGGCCAATTTTGAACCTCTATATTTGTTGAAAAAATACAGAGTTCCCCTTAAAATCTGCACCGGAAGTTCAAATAAAACGATTTCAAACTTTCACAACGTCAGTAGGAGAATGATAGAAAAGGTCAGAAAGGAATTGAAAGATTTAAGATTCAACTACAAAGCAACATAAGAGAGAGAAAATGCACGATCGATGATCTGACGCCATCGGAACACCGGAATTTGTCGCCAAAGTTCAGGAAATCAGCGATAGCAAACTCTGCAAGTTAATGAGTGCCATTGTAAGAGAGAATGACGTAGATGAAAAGCTCGTTCGGGTGATGGTGTATGAGGACATCCACTATGTTTCATACAAGATGCTTGTGCTACCAGATCAGGCTGTCTGAAGATATCGGCTTCTTGACTCAAAATCCACCAAACATTGATGTTTTATTGTTTTTTGTTTCTCTTTGCAAAACTCAATCATGTTCTGCAAAACCCAAAACAACATAGAAATACAGGTGGGAGGAGGATCCAGAGCATGAGGGACCCTCCAACATCGAGGTAGCAGTGTGAGATAAACATTGAGATGGTGGGAGTGATAAGACACTGGGAAACACCGGTTAATTATTATGAAGGCCTAGATTTCTAAATGTGACGTCATTCTTACTATATGTACAAACCAGTGTTTAATAATTAATTCTCTTTTCTGAAGAATCTCAGAGGTCATTACTGATTCTGCTTGTTGCATGAAATGACCTGAACTTCTCTAGTTGATTCTAAATTTTGCTGACCCGCCATACATCGTTTCTGATTATCAATTCAGTCTTAATCATGACGACTTGCCAGTAGCCGCTGTGGAGATCGAGGGACACAAAATATTTGTTTCCATCACTAATTCTGTGGAACAAGTGGTCAATTGTTGGTATGGAGTATCAGTCGAGATCGACTAGAACCTTATTGAGGGTTCTTTAAAAATTGCCAACTACTCGGATTGTTACTTTCTTCTTGCGGACGGCAAATACAGGGCTATTAAATCCCTTAGGGTCGCTGTATGGTTCGATAATTCCCCCTGGTGGCTATACATGTGATTTCAACATCAATATCAGCCTCAAGAGTCTGGGCGATCAGGTGTTTCTTCTGACAGTGGGACTGGTCATTCGTCGGTATTAGAATATGTCCAAGGAAGTTACCCTTTTTCAACGTTATCGGTACCAAGGATGTCGGTGAAGCGGATGAGTAGGTCTACTGTGGCTTCCAGTTTGTCATGGTTCCGATAGTTGGGTAGTAATAAACCCACATTTTTCATTAGCTAGTGCATTTTTCTATTTCGTGTCTGGACGCTGAGCTGTGTGGTCCTAACGGGTTGCTCGGTGATCTGAGTTCAAAGTGTAGTGTCATCAGCTGGTATCTCGCATGAAGGGATTGACAGCATTGCTGCTGTATGGGTTGACGAGATGTGGGTATATATTTGATGTTGACTTTTTCGCTCATTAACATCGCACCCATGATCGAGATCAATATTTCTGTACTATTATCTGCTTTGTGTTTGGTCTTTACGTGGACGACAGCCTCTCTCTGTGTTTTTGAGCCACTCAGTGAAATTTGTTAATTTTTTGCCGGCTTGCTGTTGTAGGTCCCAAGCTAGGCTCAGATACTTGAAGCTGGTCATCTGGCTGCTGTGCATGGTTACCAGATAGGTCGTCAGTTGTTTGAAGATGGATGCATCATCTTGGGGGTATAACATCTTCTGGAAAATGCCTTGGTAGAGCAGCTGTTTAGTGATTCTGATAAATTCCTCTTCTATCTTGGAGTAGAGGCGGCGAGGTCTGGCTGATATGTATCATGTAGATTTTGTTGAGGTCTGTGATGAACTGTTTTTTTTTTTGCTTTTTTTTTAATACAAATCGCTCCAGACAAGGCATGAAGCCACTTGATGTAAAGAGCTAAAAAAATATTACTTCAAGGTCAAAAATTAGTTAACGATAAGTGTTAGTTGGATAGATTCAGACGTCGTTCTCTAGGTTGAAGGTCCTTATGTTCCTCATTGTGTGGCGTAAGGATTGTTATTAGCTCATATTCAGTGGGTCTGTGGATTGTGTATGTGACCACTGTAGCTAATAGATTGTCATGGTTCATCTGTACCATGAATATGGTTCATTAACTCCGATTTCTGTACCCTGACGAGGTAAAGAAGTTTGTTGCGTCCGCAAGACTGGAATAATCCATTTTCCTTGCTGCACACTTCTGACACCAGATGATGTAAAAAGCAAGGAAAACAGACACAAGAATTTAGATTTAAATCATATGTATTAATTATGAACGTATACAAGATATAAGGATGTGCGGGTCTTGATCTGTGATGTGGGTTCATCAGGATAGATAGTCGCTCAGTTGGGGGGGGGGTCTTATACTAACCCTGGGTTTTATATTGTAAATATATTTCATCCCTTTTTTTTCTACATAAACTTTGTGTTCCCCAACTCTCCCACTGCATATCATAATGTATTATATGGGTCTTAAGTAGGTTAATCATTGAGCGATTTTGTTTTAGTGAATAGCGAATGAATGTTTAGTATGATTTGCGATATTTGGGTGAATGATATGAATGTGACTAATTACATTTAGTTAAGACCAGCTTCTCCTTCACGCCTCCTCTTTTCAGCCTTGTGCCATATTTTGTCCATGATGTAGTATAGTTAACAGCTGAGAAATCGAAAACAAGCAAAATATACAACAAATAACTGTTACCAAACGCAAGAAATTTTAATTTTCTATCTACCTGCATAATTTTACAGCTCTGAAAATTTTGGAAGTGTTTCTTTTTCAAAATTTGTATCGGAGCATCAAAGGCTTGCAAAACAAAGGTTGCCTACGTTAGGCCAAAAGCATCGAGATACTGAAACTTATTTAGAAATTTAAAAAAAACAACAACTTTAAAACAGTTTTAGTAAGTTAAAAAAAATACACGGATCATTCGAAATTAATTTTATATTGAAAAAGAAAAACTTTAAAAACACTTTTAGAAGATTAAAACTATGCAGGTAGGTAGAAAATAAAATTTCCTTGCGTTTGGTAACAGTTATTTGTTGTGTATTTTGTCAGTTTTCGATTTCTCGGCTGTTAACTATACTACATCATTGCCTATATTTTATACAAATAAATATTAAATTGATTTGTAAAACGAAATATTCAAAAAATTATATTTAATGTAAATTAAATAAATGAAAATCTATTGCTTTTGAGATTAAAAAGTGAATTCAACATTTATCAAATTAGACGTGTTTCCTTTCTTACGTGATTTTTTATATTATTTATTTTCATTAAATTGAATAATTTTTTAAGTTAGCCATTGCATATTGTGACAATTAGATGATTATCTCCCCTTTCCGGTGATTTCCATTTTCAAGTCACCTGGCCTTCTTGTCCGGTGGTTGCAAAAAAAACAACTACTTTCTTTCCTATTAGAATCATAAAATAAAACAAACAATCGGATGTTTCTTAAAACTCGAATTTCATACAACCTTGGGAATTATCTTCTTTTTTTTTTTTAAATCCTAACTTGGAGAATTGTTTTAACAAAAACCTCCGTATCGTTTTTTTAAGGTAAGTTTTGGTTTGTGTACGTTTTCAAATTCTCTTTTTCAGAAATCCTCATACGATTAAGCCTATTCGATCGATTTGTAGTTTTAAAATTCCATTGCAATTCAATTAATAATTTAATAGTATATGTATATGTAATAATATCACCGAATTATTACTGTATTGTTGGTAGTCAAATCATTAATTGAATCAATTTGGAACCGAACTGTTTTTTTTTTTAACCCAAACTCTAACCTAAGTTTTAGGTTTAGTTTAACAAAAGTCGGTTTGGTTAGGTTCAAATTCTGTAGGAGCACCCCAATTTGTTATAAAACTAGAACTAATTTGGTTACGATAATGTTATTTCAATGACAGCCATCTTAAAGCTGAAAAGTTCAAGATTACCCAAGTCTTTTTAAAAAGAACTTTGTATTTTTTCATATATTGTTTACCAAGTTTTAAATTTGGATATATAATGTTTCCATGTATATGTTACTTAAGAGTTTGTTTTTGTTTTTTTGCTAATATTAAAGTTGGCAAAAAGCAAAATACTACGGTCTCTTAAAAAATAAAGAATTATGGTAAACGTCAAACGACCTGTTATATTGAAAAAGTCAGTATTGTTTGGTTATTAAATTATAAATTGAACCAAATTGTTATAAAACTACAACTAATTTGGTTAAGATTATGTTGCTTCAATGACAACCATCTTACAGCTAAAATCTTTATGGTACTGTTCCAGATTAGTACTCAACCTAACCCTAACGACGCCTAGTCGATTTTAACTTGGGCCCTAATCTGGAGAAGCACCTAACCAACATTACTATTGTCGACATAAACAATTCTAAAGGAAATACAGTTAGGAAATTAGTTTAAAAAAAACAATTTATTTTGCTATTTGTGTTATTAAATTAATATTTTAAGTTACTGTAAATATAGGTTCTGAGCAAAGTAGCCATCTTGTTATTGATAAACAAGATGGCTGCTTTGCTCAGAACCTATATTTACGGTAACTGAAAATGCTTATATTAAATCTTTTAAATTTTGGGGGACACCACTTGTTTTGTCATTTCTTGCGGGAAATGTTTTTCTTCATTTTTTTTTTTTGTGTACGATTAGAATGGGGGGGGGGGGTAACTTTCCTATATCCGAAATGGGTGAATTAGTGTGTTCGGGTTCATTTGGGCATCATTTCTGGCGGTGCGAAGGAATGACCAGGGCGCATACATTCAAGAGACGAGTTGAGTGTTTCCAAATTACAAAACAGAAAACAAAATTGTCTTAATGTGTATTCAATACTTTACGCAAATTGTCGAGCTAAAAACAAAAACAAACTATATCACTTGCGCGCTGTTCTGGACAAGTAATTTGGAATTAAAAAATGAAAAGTTGCAAAAGTAATAAAGGTATCCAAAGAAATTACGTAAAAGTCGGAACTTGATCTAATTGACTTTTTAAAACCTAAATCTAACCCATGTACTAATTGTTACTAAAACTAATTCTCAAAATATTTTTCGGAAACAAAAAAATCAGTTGTTTCATTGTCCGAAATACATCTTCAGAAAGAAGGTGCTTATCGAGATGAGGTCACATATGAAAAACGAGTGAAAATCACAGTTCCAAATAAATCAACCGAAATACTCTTTGATATACTTATGTATCAGACAAAAATAGCTATCTACACCAAAGATTAGCAAAAATTATCAAGTAGAATTTTAATTAAAAATCAAAATCAGTCTTAGCTTATATTATGGACCCGCCATTGATTTATTACGTGTTAATATGACAGACTGAGTTACGCCCCCTGCTTTCCGTGTTGTTTGCTGTAATCAATGACTGATCGATAATATACGCTAAGACTGATTTTTATTTTTAATTAAAATTCTACTCGATAATTTTTGGTGTAGATTCCTATTTTTGTCTGATACATAAGTATACCGAAGAGTATTCTGGTTAAGCACAAAGAAAACCCCAACTCCGAACGAACCGAGAAAGAGAGTAGTTGCCACCTGGATTTAGGGTTAGTGCTACGATTAAGGGAGTTTTAAGTTGCTTAAAACGCTAATCCTTAATTATAATTCGCGATCTTTGCAAAATAAAAACTAAGAAAAAAAAAGAAATAAGCCGGGAAAATCAGAACACAAATTGGTACAGTTGCCTAATGGGCATCCAGGAAAATATCACCGACGATTAGGAGTCTGCCATTTTTAGCCTTTATCGGAGATTTTCGTCTTAGCTAATGTAGCTGACTTACTGATTGCCCCCCCTGGCGTCATACCACGCAAAATCGCTAATCTTACACATAATTAAATGTTAATTTTTATTAAAATTCTAGGCCATTATTTACCGTAAATTTCGGTGTACGCTAATATTTTTCAATAATAAGTATTTTTCTAAAGTTTTCCTGTTAATTTATTTATAACTGCCATATTTTACTCGTGTGTTTACATCGAGAAGTACCGTATGTCCTTTTAAATAATTTATGTCGGTAAGAGTAATGATTACCAATACGGCCGTTCTTGTAAATTTTAATATCTCTCTAAAAAAAATACCTGAACCTCTCGTCAGATTGAGAGAGATTGCAATTCTTGAGTAAAAAGTTAATGTTTTGTGTTGACTTCACTGAAATGGTCGACACACTACCCCTCCCCCCCCGGAGGGGGGGGGGGGCACATAGTGTTTCTAGCATTACCTCATCTAGTTAGCGCCATTATCAACTCATTTAACTGTTACTTCCACTACTAATTTCACTGTCAGCATCCCTATTTTTTTCTGCTTGTCAGCCACGAACAACTACTGCTCATCAGGATCATTATTAGTATTAATGTTATCTTGAACTTTTCAGCTTTAGGGTTGCTCCATTCAAACAACATTATCTTAACCAAATACATTATAGTTTTATACGAATTTGATTCAATTAATGGCCAAACAATACTGTAATAATTAGGGTTACGGTATTGTTTGGTCATCAAATTATTAATTGATCCAAATTGTTATAAAACTATAATTAATTTGGTTAAGATAATGTTTCACTTTCAGTAGCAGCCATCTTAAAGCTAAAAACTTCAATATAATCATCATTATAAGTATCATTATTATTAGCAGTAGTAATTACATATTTATTCTGCCTGTTAACCACCTTTTTCATCAAACTAACAAACGAGACATGTTTTCTGGATAAAAGTCTATATTGCTGCCGTGAAACCGGAAGTAAAATTGGTACAATTGGTGCCATTCCTTAACCCAACCACTAACCCTAAGTTCGGGTTAGCAATACACCATGTCTATATTGCTGCCGTTAAACCGAAAGTGGAATCAGTACTATTGGTGCCCTTCATTAACCCAACTACTAACCTTAAGTTCCGGTTGGCAATACACTACTTAGTGGTTGGGTGTTTTTTATAATTTTTTTGTTTTTGCTGAAAATAAAAATTAAACATTTTTTCCGTTTTTTTTTTTTAATTTTCAGCGCGTATTCGTTTGCGCGTTACGTTAAATTATTCCTTATCCAGTTTCGCGGCGGCATAATAGACTTTTCGGCGTCGGGTATTTACCTCCCTCCTACCATGGAAAGATGTGACGCAAGGTGGATTTTTAGGCCAGCGGCACCAGAGCTGGTGCATTTTTACCTGGACTCGTTATTGCGTAGAAAAGTAATATTTAAAGTTTGATAAAAAAAAAAGTTTTTATTTAAATACAGGTCGTTAAGTCGAGAAGAACCAATTCTTTGTAAATAATACATTTAATTTGAAATATATTGTATTAGTATACTAGCAGAGATACCCGGTAAAAGTGTAACATATTTCTATTGAAACTTGTCTCTACTTCTCTCAATCCGTCCCTCTATCTTTCTCTCTTTTCCGTTCTACCCCCCCCCCCCCATCCATCACTGTTTCCTCCATCCAACCCCCAATTTTTCCTCCGCCCAGCCCATTCCTCTCTGAACATACATACACACAGACACACACACACATACATACATACACACAGACAACTCTCCTTTATATAGATTCCTTGAGTAATAAGTCGGTTTTTCATCCATTTTATGTACGAAAATTCGTACATAAAATGGATGAAAACCCGACCCTTCCCTTGATGAAACCTGGCTCAGTTGACGCTCAAAGAATAAATATTGTTTTAAATTTTACTTATTATTCACCCAGGACAACGCCGATCAAGAATATACCAACTTTGTGGCTGTTTTAGCTAGACATACACACAGACAACTGTTCTTTCTTTTACTGCTCAATTCAGATGGAGTAGGGGAGTATCTGTTATGTTGTAACGAGACCATCCTCCCAGGGATTGCCTCCTCCTGGGGGGAGGGAGTACTGTTCTTTTGTCATGAGACCATCCTTTCAAGTATTGCCGCTCCTCCATTTTTTTTTTGGGGGGGGGTCGTTTAGTATATGTGCATACATGATACCATCCTCCGGAGGGAGCATATGTGTGCTAGTTAGTACATTCCCAACAACTTGCTTTAAAAATAATAACGTTTAAAGCTTTACTATTGCTATGAGTAACTGAGTAACTAACTTAGTATAACTACTACTACTGACTGGAAAGAGAAGTTTAATATATATATATAAGAAAATTGTAGTTTGCTTGAAGCATTGCTGGTAAATATAAATGTAAGTTCGTAATCCGAGGCAGAAGCAATGTGATATAGGTACCGGAAGGTGGAATAGATGAACAAAAATAAATGAGAAGAGAAAATATGAATGGAATCTCAAATCAATTTATTAATATTTCACGGTTTAAATACCAGAACAGTAAATAGAAAAAGTTTACTGTGAAGCAATTTAAAAGCTAGCTGTAATTAACTGGCGTTTAATTTTAAATATAGTCATGTTTACATTTATTTTATTTTTTTTTGCACAAAAATTAGGATTTTTATACATTCCTTTCAGCTTTCTCTTATTTTATTTTTGATTTCAATAAATATTCGATTAGTTATTATTAATAATCAATTAATATTAATAATAATAATATAGCAAATTGTAGCCATAACTATATTTTGAATTATTTTTCTCTGGACCCTTCACTTAGGCAACAACGGGTAGATACAGTTAATTTTTGTTATATAGAGGGCAGTTTGTTTGTTTGTGTTTATGTCCACCTAAAAGTCAGAAACTACATAAGACACACCCTCAAAGCTGATATATCTTATTTAGTATTGTCTCGGACAAAATATGGACACATTCCTTTTTGTAATATTCATAGTTTTGGGGGTCAACAGGAACAAAATTAGTCAGCGGTGGTGGTAGGGGTCGATTTTTTTTTCCATCGACTTTTAGTGTGAAATGATACACTGTGCTGGATGGGGGGGGGGTGATAGAGAGGGATTTTAAAAGTAAGATGTTGCACACTTTTTAACTCTTCTATTTTATTGTCTATGCCCCCCTCCGGGCCAAACTTGCTCATGCTAGGTATAAACAAGCGACCCCTTAACTTATTGTAGAGAGAGTTGTCTCGTGAAAAGCTACTAGTCAGTATTTTTTCTGTTATTTGATTACTTTTTCTTTTACAAACAAAAGGGCACTGCTAATACTACTACTACTACTACTACTACAAACTGCTAAATTATTATAAACTACTGTTACAACAACAGCTGCATTGAGTGCAACCCCAACTATTGCTTGCATTTGAAAACCTCGTCAATAACTGCTGCATAGTAGCAGTTGTTGTTATTATTAACATCATTAACTATCATTTTTTAGTGTTATTTTTATATGGTGATTAATCGATGGATGACGTCATCCACCACGCACGGTTATTCCCACCTCTGTTTTAATGGATGACGCCGTCCAGTGTGCGCGGGAACATACGATCCAACAAGATGACACGGGTCGTCTAGATAAAATGTCATAAAGGATCTCTTTCTCCCCTTGCCTCCGTCTCTTGTTTGATGGATGACGTAATCGTTTTGTGTGCACTGTGCACGGTTATCCGCCACGTCTTTGTTTTCGTGAATGACGTCACAAGGTCATCATTTGTGACACCATCCATTGTGCACGGACAAACAAAATCTGAGTTTTAGTAAATAAGACGTCTAGGCGGTTCGTCTAATATATATATATATATATATATATATATATATATATATATATATATATATATATATAAAATTGTGTGTAAGATCAAATAGAAATAAAGAAATTGAAAGAACAAATGAAAATTATGGTTTTGGATTGATTTTCATATGGTGATTGGAATGCAACAATAAAGTATATATGCTCTGAATATTGTAACACAACTTCATTGAGCTTGCAATTGGAAATATTTCGAATACTGTGAGGATACGTTTTAAACAATATATATATTCTTTATAAAAACCTATATACGCACATACTCTCCACATAGGTAGTCCGTAACTCTTCATGACAACGGATTGTCTATTTTTTCTGTTTAAATATATGACGTCATCCTTTTGTTACTTCATCAGTTATGACGTCATAAAGGATCTCTTCCCCCCCCCCCGTTAATTGATGACGTCATAAAACGATGCCATTCATTTACGACGAGAATCTTGTTGATGTATGTTTTAGTGGATGACGTAATCTCTTTGTGACGTCATCCAGTGTGCATGGAGACAAAGAAACACAGGATAACAGATACGGATAAGTCAAAAATGCAGTTGTATTACCAAACTTAGGGTTAAGCTCTTAACTTGCCTCCCCACAAGGGCAAAGTTAGACACAAATGGCACTCTGCATTGGGACAAAAATAAAAATTACCACCAGTCGAGAAGGATTTCTACTCCCCTGATAGAGAACATAACATATACTACACTTTGTCCGGACTTCGGATTAGGATCAGAGTTAGTTCCTATATACTGGATTAGGCCAGAAATAAAACTTGCTCCGACTCTAGAAGAATTTACCCCCCCCCCCCCGCTCTCCCACCTCCGCGATCGAGGACAGAACATATACTACACTTTGAATTATATATTCGCTAATAAAATTAAAAAAGCATATTCCATTTACAAATTAGGCACAAGGCCATCAAAGTTGTGGGTAATGGGGAGTGGATCGGTGGCTTTCCTCTGTTCATCCTACTACCATGCATTCTGGCCCATTCGTCCAAGCAGTTTCCCTGTCTCTCTTTCACCATTTTCCCATCGCTTTCACTTCGGCAATTCACTCCATGGATAATCCTACTTAAAATACACCACACTTTGCAGTTACTACACTTTGATCTCGGTCCGTCCGAAGACCGGGAAGTATTTTGAAAACTCCTCCGATAGAATAATAATACGAGGCACTCGAGTTTAGATCAGTGGAGTATGGAGGCCATACTCCCAGGCATTACCTCCTCCTTCGGGAGGAGAGATTGGTTCTATTGCTGGTCGCCTGGGACGCCCTCACCAGCAAATAATGCCGATCACGACTAAAAAGAATTTTTGCAATTAGGGTGCTCCCCTTTATTGTGGGGGGGGGGGGGGGCTGGATTCCTTCACGTCAAACCGATCTACCTCGTATAACGAAACTTAAACTGCTGTTATTATAGACCCCTTTTTTTCTTTCGCCACTTGACATTAATTACGACCCAGTATTAATGTTGCTAAAGATATTGTTCGCTAAAACTACTACAACTTTTTCTTTTTAATATTTTTTATCAACGCTGTTGTACTACTACTACTACTACTACTACTACAACACTAAGTTACTACTACTAAATTACTACTACTACTACTACTACTAAAATTGAGTTGAACATAAACGTCGACTATAAGTAAGTATAATATTAATACTAACATGTATACATTTCTTTTAGTTTAATGCAGTTTTTGTATTGTTATTTTACTTATGTTGTGTGTAAGTTGTAATATTGTACAAGGTAAAGAGACAAGTATCAACAATAAACCTACTAAGCTATGTGTGTCATTTGAACCCATGTTTCTTTGAAACTACCTTTTTTTTTCTTTTTTTTTTTTCGTTGGATCAAAGTGAAATTGATTGCTGACAATTGAAATGGACACTTTTGCACTCGTTTTTCGATGTTAAATGTTACCATCGCTTCTTGAAACCCGATTTTCCTCCGTCAGTATTAAAAAAATAATAATAAAAAAAAGATGTTTTTCTCTTACTGTTGTTTTGTTTTGTAACTAGAGAGTCATGATTGGGGGGACATAATTTTTATTTCACAATGTAAGGAAGGAGTAGTCGGACAAAAAAAAGAAAGAAAGAAAAACAGCTACACACCGTTTTATTGGGGGAAATAATCCTGTTGTCATTTTGATTGCTAAGATTTTTTTCAGAATTTAACTAATTAATCATTAAATGTTTCTATCGTTCTGCTTGTGTTTAGTTTCCGTTTTATGAATTTTAACCAAAACGAACCAAAAACCACTTAGATGGTGACCTTCTATTTTAAATTTTATTTTAATAAAAATATTGATGCATTTGCGTTTAAAAAATATTATTTTGATAACATTTTTCATGTGCAACACGGGTGAACATTCAGTTTAATTTTGTTCATGTTTAGAATATTATATATATATATATATACATATATATAATATTGGTGTAATTTCCTGTTGTAGGAGAAAAGACGGAGTGCTCAATTGTGCAAGAGCGTATATATTTAAAAAAAATTTCAATTGACATTATACATAAGTATAAATAAGTATAGTCTTCCATCGATACCTTCGGTTTCACGTAAACACTGGAAACTCGGTCCTTACACTACCAAAACATCGACTGAAGAATCGGTAGACTTTCCCTGTGGGCTGAGTTTCGAAGGTATCGATGGAAGATCATAGTAATGTATAGTGTCAATTAAAATTATATATATATATATATATATATATATATATATATATATATAACTTTGTTATTGTAACAGAGGGAATTTTACATATTGCTTTAACATCTTACCCAGAGAGGAGGGAAACATGGTTTAACACGGATAAATTGAACCTTCCCAAACAGCTGATACGTTTTGCGTGTCTCTCTGCAACTACTAAAGCTCTATGCATCTTGTTTGTTGGTCCCTCGTACACACTTGATGGCGTCATAAAGTATGTGTTCACTAAAAGATGACGTCATTCATTAACAGTAAAACGGATGGAGGATACCCGTGCACGGTGGATGACATCACTAAATGATGACGTTATCCATCAGGTCAGAGAGAGAGAGAGGAGGGAAGAGATACGTTGTTTGTAGTTCCTGTCGGTTTTGTTTGTCTACGATGGATACCCCACCCCCTTCCCACACCCACCCATAATCATATACATTCTGAAACAACATTGTAGCAGTCATAAATGCTGGCATTTATTTCATTGTGGAGCAGCCACTGTGAGGTGATTCGGCCATATGAGGACCAATCAGCTTCCAAGGCACATTAATTTCACCCGTCTCTTGAAGGACTACTTCAGCCCCTTTTAGGAATTGCAGACAGCAGCCCCAGAGTGTTTCCTGGCATCGGCCAAGAAAGCTGTCGAACTCCTCTCGCCTGCCTCCTTCACCAACGCCTAGCGAAGCTATCTTCACTGAAGATATATTCCTCCAAGAAGACTTTCGGCAGCCGGACTTTCTCACTCTATTATTGCTTCCTTCACTCTGACACTGTCATAACTTTTGCCAACCTACACCCGACGGTGTAAGTAACATAAATAAATACATTTCGTCGTTGTTCATAAAAGGACTTTTTTCTTTTGTTTGACGTCCGTGTGGTTACAAAATATTATAGGAGTTTGTCTTATAGCCCATGCTAAGATTGGCTCCTATAACGTTACCTCAACGTTGTCTGGCTGTCCGTATGCTAAGTCTCCAGTGCTCACAGTTGTGGAAATTGATTGTGTCCATTTGCCACTGTTTACGGCCTTGCCTAATGGTTTCTTCTCATGTCTTCCTAGAGTGCCCAGCTTTCTTTTTGCTATCCAGCCTTAGGTCTCTGCATGTGCTGATATATCCCTATCTTCTCTCAACATGCCCAAACCAGCGAAGACGGTTTGCCCTTATTAGGACATCAAGTTTTGGAATGGCCAGTTTCCCAAGTAGAGTTGCTGACCTAATGTTCTGGATCTGGTCCGGCTTTACATTGCATATTCACCTAATCGTTTCCCTGTCATTTCTCTGTAGTCGGGCAAGTGCAGCCTGGGTGAGGGCCCAACACTCACTGCCATACAACATCACGCTTCTTACACAGCTATCATAGACCTTACTTCTGGTAATAATTGGGATAGCTCGGGATGTTAAGATTGGAAAAAGTTCTCTGAACTTTCTCCAAGCTCTCTTGACTCTGATGGTTGAACTTAGTTCGCAGCCACCTCCAGCAATCAGCATATCTCCTAGGTAGCAAAAGGAGTCTAACACCTCCAGGGTGTCCTCGCCTATTTCAACTTCTGTGTAAAAACGGCCCTCAATTGGACATGCAAGTCCTAGACATCTCTAACATCTGATGTCTGGATCTGGTGTAAGCCTACCATGCACTCCACTGCACATTTTGTGCACCCATAGAGTGCAGTGGTTGCACTGTATTGCATTGCTCCTAACCCTCCTACATATCGCACATGGGTATTGACCAGAGTCCTTCAAAGACTGAGATTCGGGCCACTAACCATCACCTTTATCTTACCAGTGTTGACCGTCAGACCTTTTGCTTCCATGCCCGTCTTCCATACGTTCAATTTTTCTTCCAGCTCGTTCATTGTCTATGCTATTATGACCAAGTCATTGGCATACAGTAGTTCCCATGGGCATCCTGTTCGAAACTCATTGCAGAGGGCCTCAATGACAACAATGAACAATGAACAAGGGACGGAGAACTGAACCTTGATGTACTCAACATTTACACTGAACTCATCGCTGTAAATGTTATCTACTCGTACCTTGCTTCTGTTGTTCTTGTACATGTATTGTACTAGTCTTATAAGCCACTCTTCCACTTGAAACTTGCGCATTGCCCACCATAGCACTTCTCGGGGAACCCTGTCAAAAGCCTTTTCTAGGTCAATAAATGCCATGTAGTGTCCACTGCTTTCCCCAATGTATTTCTCTTGCATTTGACACAGAATGAAGATTGTATCTGTTGTGCCCCGACCTGGTACAAATCCGAACCGCATAGCATCGATGTCAATTGTTGTCTAATGATGTTGTCTGTTATTCTCTCTATCACTTTCATCGCTTGTTCCAAGAGCTTCAGGCTTTTATTTTTATTATTTTTATTTAATCAAATTATCACTTATTTTTTAAAAAGTTGACATTTTATCATAATTATTACGGTATCGTTGGGTCAAACCAAAGTGCTATAAAAATAACAAATCTTTTAAAGTTAACTTTGTTTTAATGTTTAGTTTAATTAAAAATAAATTAAAAACTTTTATTTACCTCAAACAATGCATATTACCACTGATGCTTAAAGAGCTACTGTGGTAGAGGCCAGAGTTATGGGTGGAGAGGGCAACCTGGGTAGGGAGTTGGGCAACAAGATGTTTGTTCATATAACACTTAAATTTCTGTATTTTGATACTGTCAGGGAGACAGAGAGCAGGGGGGGGATTCCAAACTCAAGCAGTCCGAGGAAATAACCTATTAGAGTAGAAAATCTTCCGGTGTCTAGGGACCTCTATAATGAAGGGGTGGAATTTTGCAGCTAGTCGGGTGGGTCGAGAGTATTTTCATTTAGGGGGTGCAAGTGCAGTAAGTTCATCGGAGAACATTCCGTGGAAGTACTTATAAAACAAACACAGGGATGAGGCGATGCGACAGGGGCTGGAGCTTATCAGACAGTGTGGAACCTATTAGTATTAGGTTAGAAATTTATTTTTCATCTTGTTATAAGAGGAAGAGGCTAGTGGTTGGTGCACCAGCCCAGATGTAGCAAATACTGGGCAAATGGTGGCTTTATAGAGATATAGGATACTGGCAGTAGAGGGAGCCTACCTTCTTTGCAGCAGCCTTTGCAATATCTCTGTACTTATTCCATTTTCACGTTGTCTGAGAATGTCTATTTACCAAATGATTGAATGTAAATTGTTGTAAAATTTAGAATTGGACAGGTCAAACAAAAAAGACAAACAATTTAAATGGCTGACTCGAACAATAATCTGTAAGTGATGTAGATGCGAGACACACCCACACATCCACGTACAGCAGAGAAGTGTAAACGCAATTGTATTAATGCAGAGGTTGGTGTTTATGTGCTTCTTGCTGATATACAACAGGGTGTACGGGATAAATTTGACACTTTTTGGAAAGGAAAGATGAAAAACGTCATATCTAGGTGAATAATTGATATATTCTCAAAATTCAAAATGCATCTATTAGAGAATCTTTTGCCGAATGTATCTCATTACTGAAAAAATCCAGCCTGAACCTTCACCACAACCTCCTGGCTGGATTTGAACATGGAGTATGCTGCCTTCATGGTGTTCTTCGAGAGACACCTGAACACAAATTTGATGCTGACAATCAGTTCATCCTTGCTTTTGCAGGCAGTACGGTTAGTGTCTTTTCCAACTGTGCCTAATATATAAATAGTCTATGGGGTTGCAATCAGGTCAGTTGGGGTAGAGGTTGGGACTGGTGAAGTCGTTGAAGCTCTCAGACGGCCACAGTTCATTTTTCCCGGAGGTATACTGTAGAGCTGAGTCCTGCTGCCACATGTATCGCCTTCACGTAGCCACCCTCACCCTCCAGCATTTGACAACAGTAGACAGCAACTCAGTATACTAGCTATCTGAATTGAATCTGAATCTGAACCTCTTTTCGAAGATGTGGTGTGGCACAAATGTTGCCTTCATTGGAAACACACCCAAAGGACCATCACTGTTTACTACTACTGTACCTGAAACAGCATTCACCCAGGGTCGGTTGAGCCGGCTCCATCCATCCTTGCCACTGCATCCCTCACAAAGGCTCAGGTGCTACCAGATCAGGCTGTCTGAAGATACAGGCTTCGTGACCTAAAATGTACCAAACATTAATGTTATTGGTTTTTTTCCTTTCCCTTTGCAAAACTTAATCATATTTTGCAAAGCCAAAAACAACAACAATTTTCCTCTACAAAACGACCAAACCAAACCAAACACCATGAATAAATACTTGAACATATAAAGAGCTTGAAGCAAAAAAACTTTTACCAAAATGACCGGATTCGGCATTAAATAACTCGAAAAGGGTTGATATGCCGTAAAACAAAACGACCAAACCTCACGAAGACTGACGATATTAAGTCAATGATTGGGTCATCTTTAGCCATTCGCAGCAAACTGTAGATTCAGGGGCCCAGGTTGGCTTCCACATCAGCTTTAACCATCATCAGCCAGGTTTTTATTTGTTCACCATCGCAAGTCAGGTGTTAGTACATGTTTCTGCCTGAGTATGGTGCACGTGGTCCTTTTGGGCCCCAGCTTAGTTGAAATACATTCTTAGTGAAGAGAGTGAGTCTTGTGACCTTTTTATTTTTTAGTTACAGAAATCATCCAGATTGCTCACTCTCCACTTTTATTTTGCCTTTGGCCTCCCTAAATTGCATTCATCGTGGAAGGAAACCGTCTACTCCCAAACTCCACCCCTATTTTGTTCTTCCTACTGAAGTCCCACTCTAATTTAGAGATCGACCTGCTTGCTTTCGGTTCTAAACAAACCAGAAAACATTGCATTGTTTATTTTTTAGAAAAGGTTGGGATGGTCTTAATAACCTTCCCCTGATTTTATTTAGTTACTTTGTTTTTCTTAGTTTTGTGGTGTTTTTGTTGTCCCACTCCCCATCATTTCTCATCAAATTGTAAGTATCTTTTATAAATAGAATGAATTTTAAACCTTTGGAAATATTTTAAGTAAGGTAGTCCATAGAGTAAATGTGGTATTTTGGTGATTTCTGAAATGAAAGTGCTGAACAATGGTGAAAAGAATGGAAGGAACGGTGCTGGTATAAATGGGTTAAAAATGCGTCTAGTTAAGAGTCGGATAGACAGAAGACGACCACATAAATCTCCCATGTCACACTTTTGATGGCCTTGTGCCATGACTATTTCCATAATTTACTAACATTTGGAATATCTGATTGAAAGCAAGTTTTACAATCAGTGAGCAGAGATCTTTTAAGCTGCTAACACTTCACTATCATTTCTCCGGGAAAATTTCATTCTGAAAGGATTCGAATCATGGCCATAATTAAGTACAAATTCTAGAATCTAATAAAAAAATTTTGTTTAATTTTTGAATAAAAAACAAAAACACACTGAAATAAAAATCATTTATTGAAATATGCATCTGCCTTTGTTTATTCAAAGTTACCCGTCTCTTCATTTATAGGAATTCATCAATAATCTTATTTGATATCTAAAACGCATAAAAACATCAAACTAATCTCACAGGTAAATTTTCTCTCTGTTTTTAACTGCTATATCAATAATCTAAGAAAATTCACATCACCTTCAGTAAATGACCACAGTTGCATGATCGCCTGGCCTGTTATAGGGATAGCCATGCCGTGTGCCTAATTTGTAAAATTGTTTTACTTTTTTGCAAAAAAAAATGTCTCTATATTATTATACCTTTAACTGAATCTTGTGATTTTGTTTGTCTCCATGCACAATGAATGATGTCACTAAAGGAACTTTTTTTTTTTTTATTACCTGTCCAAAACAAGACAGGTTTTTTTATTTGCTTAATTATCCCTTTTATATCGGATTAAGTGAATTTCAGAATATTTTTTAGAAAACTATCGATATTTTAGGATTTAAATTTTAGGTTTGAAATTTATCCTGTCAATATTATCCTGAGTATTCTTGATATAGGCATTACACACACATATTTATGTATACATAATTGAAAGAAAAATAAAATAAAAATTTATGTTTATTTGTTTTAATTGTAACTAGCAAAGAATGTTCCTTTCGGTCGCATAGTTTTGCTTGCCTGTGAATGAACATATACTACACTGACCCCCCCTCCCCCCAAAGGAGAAGGTAATGACTGAAAGGATGAACAGATACTGCACTACCTCCTTCCCCACAAAAAAGGAGATGGTAATCCTGGGAAGATGATATTATGAGGAACGAGCATATACTATACAGAAGAGGAGATAATGCCTGGAGGGAATATATCATGACAAATAAAAAAAAAAATACTACACTACCACTCAAAGAGGGGGGGGGGGGCTAAGTATGGAAGGATTTATCCCCCCCCCTCCAATTAAAAGGAGGTGGTAATGCCTGGGATAGTAGTATCATGATGAACAAATATATACTATACTACCCCCTACACAAAGGAGTTCATGCCTGTGAATATGGTACCATGGCAACAAAACAGATACTTCACTACCGCCCCCCCCCCCTCAATAAAAAGGAGGTAATTCCTGGGAGGATGGACTCATGAAAACAGAACAGATACTATATTACTCTCTCCCCCAAAGGAGGATGTAATACCTGAGATGATTACCCCCTTAAAAAAATAGATAATTCCTGGGAGGATGGTTTTGTGACAATAGAACCGATACTACCTCATTAAAAAAATATTAATAGATTAAATCAGTTTTTTTTTTGCTTTTTTTTTTAAATTCCTAGCATTAAAAGCATTTTTTATGGTTTCTTGGCTTTTTGGCTACGATCAAAATGTAGTATCTGTTCTCCACATCTTAGTGACATTAGACGTTTTACTATCGACGAAACTATTGCATATATATTAGAAAATATGACGATGCAAATTACAATTGTATATTACAAAATATTAATTTATTAAAAACTGTTTTAAAAAAATAAATATGTAAATAAGGAATATCTAAGGCTGTTTGTGGGTGTTTTCAGATTACTATATATACGGTATTTAAAAATCTTATGTTGTATCATAGAATTGAATAAGTTTAAGCTGTTTTTGTTAATATAGTTAGGAAAGGTGGAAAAAACTTTTGCATTTATTCATTTAGATAATGCTGAAAACTGTTTAATTTACATTTCTCACAGCATTAGTTTTGTAAAGTGTAATGTTACTTTCAAATGACATCATTTGCATTCATTAGAAAAAAAAAATTATTTTTCTCAGTATTCGTTTCAATTTGGAATTTTGAACACAAAGAAATAAACAAGTTCTTCTTTGCGTGTCTTTGAAGCATGTTGTCATACAACAGTATCTCACTATTTTGCACAGTCCTTTGCATTATTGTTGTACTCTGCAGGACCCGTTGCTCAGTGCTGCCCGGGATGAATATAAAAGAATGAATTAAACAGTGGACTGAACGCAAATAGGTCACATAGGATATTTTTAATGTTTACACCAAAAGTCGACTTTTAATAGTTGAAAATGTATGTACCGACGAAAAGAAGTGCTTTGATTTAGGCCAAAAGTCACTCGAACCCTAACCGAAGTTCTATTTCGTCAAAAGTCGGCTACTAACCAAGGCCAAAAGTCACAGGAAGTCTAACCTAAGTTGTATATCGGTAAAAGTCGGTTATGTCACAGTGGATGTGGTTCAGTCCGGTTAAAATTCTGTAGAAGCACGTTTTTGTTTTGTGGATTTAATTTAGCAATTAAATTATTTTCAATAGAATTTGTTAAATTTCGTCCTATTTTACACGCTATTGCATTTTCTATGTAAATAAATATTCGATTACTAATATGAAATAAAAAAAAAATAATGTAAATCACGTACAGATTCTTAAATAATATTATTAAAAAAGGAATACTGTTTTTCTTTGGTTTAAGAACCCAAATATACCATAAAGATAGTTAAAGTTAGATTCAAGCTGGGGTGGGGGTGGGGGGGTACCCGGACTTAGGGTTAGAGGTGGTGGTAAGTATAGTAAAGTGTTTTGAAATGCCAAAATCGTTATCAGGGCAATCGAAAAATGGTAAATTTGTAGATTAACACCCTCAGCTATACAGCCCCCCCCCCCTCAAAAAAAATCAGATTCTACTTTTGTGGTGATTACGTGTAAATACCCTAAAATATTTGGTGGAAAAGCAAATACAAAAAACAATAAGTTTCCAAATTAGAGTGTGGCATCAATTTTGTATATAAATTTAACGTAAAATGATCCCTCTATTTCCGGACCATTCTAACTTTGTAGGACAGTTAACTAAATGTTTTTACTATTCACCATAAGTGACAGTGTTGTAAGCCCCTCCCCCCAAACCACACGGAATATATCTCACATATAAGAAAAAGTGAAAGTAATAATTTTGATTAACTTAGCTAAAACGGTAGACTTGGTCGGAAATGAGGGAGCATTTTACGTAAAATTTATGTGCAAAGCTGATTTCTAATATTTTTATTTTTTAATAAAATTATTTTTCACTTTTTGCCAATATGATCAGTGTTTACTGTCTACACGTAAGCACTAAAAAAAGTAGAATCTCATTTGAGGGGGGGGGGGGGATTTCTGAAGGTGTTACCCAAAAAACGCATGATTGTAGATTGGAGTGATTTAATAAAATTACCATTTTTACATCACTTGAATGTATATCAGACTTGTTTTGGATTTTTTATTTTATGTAAACGAAAAATAAGTTTGGTTCAATTTTAGTATAGGGACTGTAGTAATATCTCATGTATTTCGTTTTTTTTCTTCTGAGTGATAAAGTGGAGAATAAGTTAATCAGTGCAATTCAGCATACAAAAAAGTTAAGTATAAAGAATACGAAAAATAATATGTCTAATAATAATGTTAATCCAACAATGCGTAAGAGGCAAGTTTAGTAATTTTCGTTGTTGTTAGAAATCCCCGGAAAAAAAATGAAACGGAACAAATTTAGGTGTTTAATTATTGGATTATATATATATATATGAATGAGAAGTAACGTAAATAATTTGATTTTTAATTTAACGATGTAAGTATAATGTGAAAAGAAAAATAATACTTATCTGGTTTCTTCTTGAAGGTTTATTTTTGTTTAAAATGTGGCAAAGTGTTTTGGGAACGATTTGATGTGTAATGTCTATGTAAGCTTTGCTTTGATTGGATGTTTTATAAATTCTGAAACGGTTTAACTTGATTGCAGTTCCTTGTGAAATAATAGCCAAACGGTGTTTGAGATGGGTAAGAATTATTCGTTCATAGAGAGAAATTAGCATGCTACCCTCTCTTTGGTTTAATTAGTTGGGAGAGGCGTACAGAGAGGAATAAAAGTAATGTTTTGGTTTAGGTTATAAAACTAATTTAAAGTTTCTGGGAACACGGTCGAAGGTAGTAGGCGACTGAAGTGATGTGTTTTGATGCATTATTTTTATAGTCTACTCTAACTGAATTGGGAGGGGGAAAAACAAGTCTATTATATATATATATATATATATATATATATATAGAGAGAGAGAGAGAGAGAATAGATGGTTCCAAATTTATTTTGGTAGCACGATTAGCCACCGAATTATGACCGTGCAAAGTTTGTTGGAAATTAGAAAATTTGCCATCTGGTGAGCTATTGGTCCAGAAACCAAATTTAAGTGTCTAACTAAGAATGCAGGCTTTGAACAAGTATAAAATCCTTACAAAATGTCATGTTATGGTAAATGAAAATTAATCATAATCGAAATAATAATTATAAGATCAGGCCAGCCTAAACATTGGCAAAATCCCATTACCTCTCAAAAAAGCATACAAAAATAACACGGAAGTGCAACTTTGACTGTTCATATACGATTCATTTCAACAACTAATACATTGAATCTTCTTATTATGATTCATAGCACAGTAGAGATCAACCTATTCTTTTATTTTAATAATAAATTAATGGACTATGTAAAAACAGACGGAAACACAATTTGATAATAGGGCAAAAATTTAGTTCACTGAAGTTTTTAACTTAGATTTTTTTGGTGAAAGATAACTTAAAACCCTATATTAAGCCCACCATGTTGACAATTAGCTTTTTTTCTTCGAGATAGGACTGTTTTTATATGCATAGAGACATACAATATTGTACACACTAAGTTGAAAAACATCAACATTAAAAAATAATAAGCGAACTTGAAGTAATCTGGAAAAAAAATCTATTAATGACACAAAAAGAATTATAGAGAAAATATTAAATTTTGTTTACATCTGAATTTTATGAAAATAACCCAAAAAATAAGTGAGTTATCACAAGTTGAAATTGAAGGGAATTTCACTATATTTAGCCATTTTTGCATGCTAAACTGCGAAATTTCAAGACGAGACTGCGATTCGAACAGAAAAGTGTCAAGAATCTTACTCAAACTAATACTCTTTCAACTTCCTTATATACTGTTACAAAAACTCGCTCAGACACAAGACGGGTTTAACAATTTACATAATTAATTTCTTTTAAACTTCTATTAAATTCATATTTACAAATATACACTTATAACTGCTATTATCAAATTTACATATGCATTAACAATATTTTCCGATAAGGTGATATTAATAATAATTATTCATACAATTAAAGACATTTCCTTCAGAAACCAGCCGGTTTTTAAACCATAATTTGAATGGCAAATTCTGTTAAAATTGCAAAGTCATCTTTCCGGAAGTGACGTCATTTTGAGAGGATTTTTTCACATTATAATTCTTTATTTTCATTACGTTGTAAAGACAAGGTGTTTTGTTGTAAATTGAAGTTAAGCAAGGTATATCCCGGCCATTAGTAAATGGGTGACCATTTCACAAACTAAACTGGTTGTTTTGTGATACCTACTACTCAGATGAAAAAACGATATTTATTATTACTTTCGATACCACAGAAAATTCTCTATGATATAATACCACTGATAAATGACCACAGCAAACGGCTTTCTAACAGTTTCATCGTAACTAATTTCACTCACAAGGTTTAGGTTGACTCATGATTTCATTGTGTCTTTAACAGTTGGCCACCACCCAGCAACACATATTTATACAAGTCACCGACAAGGGAAAAGAGAAAAAATAATAATTATAAATAGAGCAGAGAGCGGGGATCAAAAATGATATGAATGCATTTAGGTCAAACATCTGGTCAGGAGAGAGTGAAGAGAGATCAAAGGGCTGAGTGGTTAAATGGAGGACAAAAGTACAAAATACACAAAGAAGGGAAGAAAGAGGAAGAAAATTTGATAAGTAAAACTAAACATAACAAAACTGAGGAATTTTTTTTTTTAATTTCCCAGATTAAGTGTACATTCAGTACTTTAATTATGATAGCATGTGAAAGGAATGGGTTTAGCATAACACCAACTTTTTGATCGAAATCCGCTTTTTTTTTTTTTAAGATAATAAAAAGCTGATTTTGACAGTTCTCTCTGAAAACTGAAAATATTAATTTTTCCATGAAGACTTCAAGCAATTCATAAAGGGGGTAGGAGAGTTAGATGACTTTTGTGTCATCAAAGAATGACTTCCTGCCCCCCCCCCCTCACATACACACTCGGTGTCTTAATTTTAATTTTGACTTAGTTAAAACTGATTGGAGTTGTTTAGGAAAAAAGTTGTCCTCTTTCTCTCACACACGTACACACGTGGCCCCCCAGGTTGGGAAATTCATCTCAATTTCAGCTTTTTTTATGCCAGTATCTACTCACATCCTTGTATTAATGAAAAATACGATAGGCTATGGGGGTTCACCACAAAAAATTAAATTGGTCAAAAACACATGGATGAATGCCCATATAAATGCAGTGTGCATTTGTGTTTAGACACTACAGCACACTTCGTAACCACTCCATACATATACCGGAAGTGTCGGTTTTTCTGTCGGCTGTCTTTTTAAAAACAAAATATTTTTTCTAATTTTTAAAATTTAAAACGCCCCAAACAAGGATGCATATTACTACTGAAGTGTGAGGGACTACTATGATAGGAGCTAGATTTACTAAGAGCAAGATGTTTGTTCACATTACATTTAAATTTCTGGATGTTGATACGATTGGGCAAGCAGGGAGAGAATTCCAAGAGTAGAAAATCTTCCGGCATCTGAGTACCTCTATAGTGAAGGGGTGGGATTTCGCAGCTAGTCGTGTGGGTCAGTGGTATTTATGTTGAGGGTGTATAAGTGCGGTAAGTTCATAGAACATTCTGTGGAAGTCTGCAGCGATGCGATATGGGCTGCAGTGCGGAACCTATTAGGTTTGATTTTCTTTTTGGACTCTAAGAGGGAGAAACCAGTGGTTGTTAGTGCACCAGCCCAGATGTGACACAATACTCCTATGAATGTGCTGTGTGTGCTTTCACTGCATAGGCCATGAACGTCTGCCCGTTGTGCAGGTCCAAAGTCGTTTGATTCCAACACTGGTCGCAGTGTCAATTTGGTCTCAGTCTGTGCTGCAACAGAAGAATTCTCCCTCCATTGCGACCCCCGTTTAAAAACAATTAATAAAGTTTCATCTTTTTAGGTTACAGTGATGCTCGTTTTCTTCTTTTTAATAACAGACTTGCAAATGAGAATTCTTATCGTGACCAAATCAAAACACAAGTCTAATGGCTTAGAGTCCATCTTGCTTAGAGAGACACACAAACCCAACTGACTCATCTCTCCTGCCCATCTGCTAGAATATATCTACTTCGACCAGAAATCCTAGATGTCCGGTCTTTTTCTCAGTCACTCTCAGCTGGTCACCGGAACTGACTACATCCGTCTCTTCTCTCAGCTTATTTCTATCCAGCCACCTTTCTTCTTCTCGTAAAGTCGGTTCTCTCTATCGCTCCAAACACGTTCTCACATCTGAGGCTATTCTCTATATCTACAAATCCACAATCAGACCATGTATGGAGGAGTATTGTTGTCATATTTGGGCTGGTGAATCTCTGTCCCATTTGAGGGTTCTTGATAAGGTGCAGAAACATATCTGTAATTTGATTAGCCCTACCCTTTCTTCTTCTCTACACCCCCTCTCTCACAGACGTGATATTGCTAGTCTCAGTCTTTTCTATAAATACTATTATAGCATGTGTTCTTCAGAATTGTCTGATTTATTCCCTGCTTCTTTTGTTCCAGCTCGTTTGACTCGTTACTCTAGTGGTCTCCATCAATTCATTGTAATACAGCTTCCTATTCCAGTAGCTTCTTTCCGAGAACTGCAGGCTTGTGGAACTCTCTTCCTGCTGACTGTTTTCCTCCTACCTATAATCGTGGTCTTTTCAAGACTACGGTCAATAGGCATCTCCTGTCTTTGCAATAATCATATTTGTTTTTGTTAGCTCCTTACATCAAGTGGCTTCATGCTTTGTCTGGAGCAATTTCCATTAAAAAAAAGAAACTGACGACTTGAGATAATGGCTAGTCAGCATCCACTTGAAAGGGCTAATCTGCTGCCAATCCATGAACATCAAAGACCCATTGTCTTAGCCCCCCCCCCGTATCTGGACAGTCATTTAATTTGGAAGACCCTGGGTGAGTCATAACCACAGCAGAGAACCTCATATATGAAGAACTATTATTTTCTTAAGTGGACAAATAGAATTCCGAGTGGCCAAACTCCAGATCAGGCATATTGCCAATTTCCTGTGTGGTCTCTCTTCTATTTGTTGAATATTACTCACCTGCAGCAAGTCTGCTATTTGCATGCATTGCAATTATGCAACCCACTAAACATGCCGGCTAGTGCATGCTAACACTGGACGAATGGTGGCTTTGTAGAGATATAGGATACTGGCAGGTGTCAGAAGTTTTCTAGCCCAGTAAAGGGAGCTTACCTTCTTTCCAAAAGACTTGAGAGCATCTTCTATATACCTATTTCACTTCATGTTGCATGAGAATTTCAGGAAGTGTGCTATCGACCATTACAATTGGTGGTTGGAAAGGTGTCGAAGCACATCAAAATTCACATGGATAAAGAAGGTTGAGAACCTCTGCTCTAAATGCTGTAAGAGTTAAATTTCTCCTGGTAAAAAAAAAACTATTATTGCATATGTTGATGTATCATTTGTTTCGGCCAAGGTAATCTCTACAACCTTCCTCAAGTGCACCTTTTTTGAATTTGTGAATCTTTTTGTCGAACGTAGGAACTTATTATGTATGGAATTTCGAACTGAACCCTTTATTTAATCCACAGGTGTTGATTGTTCTCGTTCCATAGGTCATGACCACGTAGAAGGTTTTATTATTGTATTATTCTTAGTTATTATCGCCTGTTGTAAGGGTTCGACCATGAACCTACAAAAGACTGTCACTTAGAACTGATCGTTGATCAACACTTTTAACCATTTCACCAGGAGTCCATATGGACAATTTTAGGAGTAGATAAAGGTGTCAATTCGAAATTTCTGTATTGGTTTCCGAGTTTGACATAAAGATTCCCAAGTTTGAAAAGATGTGTCTGAAGAAGGTCCGAGGTTACATTGGCTGAAACGTTGTGAAAATAACAACTAAGATGAGAATCATCCGAAATCAGACCGGCAAAGTCTCTGCCATTTTTGAGGATGGCTTGTTCTCTGTCGGTCTGAGGTATGGTCCTGTGCAGTTCTAGGAAGTCCATCTTCCCAGACTTTGCCTTCTCGCCGTTTGAGAATGGGTTAGTTTATTACTGATAGTCTGAGTCACCCCTACCGGGGAATGCCGACAGGGCTGCCCAAACAATTTTTTTCGGCCAGAGTGCTCTTCGTCTAGGGTGCTGGCTTTTCAAATCCCACTTTCCAACCTTGTCACATCTTCCCACTGTGGGAGGGAGATAAATAAAACAACTAAGATGAGGATAATAATCCGAATAATACAAATAATCCAAACTAAATTCTATGAGTTTGAAATTTCTCTTGACAAAATGTATTCTTGTATTGCTGTATCATTTGTTGAATATACATTTGCATTTATATTATGATTATTTCTTTTCTTTTTCTTTTTCTCTAGGATGAATTTTTGGTTGGTGAATCTTGAAGAAGCTGATTGCCCTTGCATACAGTTACGTTAGATCAGGATTTATGTTAATGGCAAAAACCGTCTACTCCTTGTACACCTGAAAAGACACCGCAACAGTAAATGTACACTCCCACCCCCTATCTACTGATTGGGTTTTCTTGACTAACAAAGAAACGATCGTCAAATGATTTCGATCTCTTTAGCTATTTAATAACACTTGGAATATATTTCGTTATAAGCTTCGGAAACTTAAAACTAGAATTTTAATCTTTTCAAGTGAGTCGTCAGAATGGAGTGTGGGCTGCATTTCTTTCTTTTTATTAACATGTTGCCTTTGTTTCTGGCAAGTTAGAAAAAAAAAATTATGCAATTATTTTATATATTTAACATTATTTTTGCTATGTAAGGCCGGACTTATTTTCTCGAAACATCGATAAAGAAATTTAATTTAAAAAAAAAAAAAGAACAAAAATAAAATCTATAGCAAATTATGTATTCTATACAGAATATATACCCAGTGAATAACCAATATTTTGGCAGCTACAATATCTGTAATGATAACAATGAAAATATTGGCGATAATAAGGTGACTACACTTACGACTGTGTCAACAGCTTCATTGACTGAAAATGAGCTGGCCGTATCAAAGATCCAGATACCAAATCCTGGTATCGGTGGAGCCTCATCGACTAATTCTGAACATAGTCCAAACCCAGGTCCAGTGTCTACAACGATGTCAGCCGTGGTGCCGATTCAGGAAAGCGGCAAACGCCCCTTCAAGTGTAATATTTGCCGGAAAGGATTTTCTCGAAAAGCTAATCTGGACAATCACGAGCGTGCACCAAACGATGAAACCCACTTCACATGTGACTACTGCTTGAAGGCATTCTCGCAGCGCGCCGAGTTGCGAAGTCATGAGCTGATCCATAAGGGAATCAAGTCCCTGGAATGTCCATACTGTGGCCGTGGCTTCACGCACCAGGCGACGTTGGTCAACCACACGCGGACACACACGGGTGAACGCCCATATAAATGCAGCGTGTGCGAGCGTGCCTTCAGCCACCAGAGCACTCTTCGTAACCACTCCCGTACACATACTGGGGAGCGTCCGTTTATCTGTGTTATCTGTTTGCGAGCATTTTCACATCGAAGCACGTTGATTAATCACGAGAAAATCCACACAGGGGAAAAGACATTCAAATGCCTTGTGTGCGATAAGCTCTTTGCTCACAAAACGACGCTAAAAAATCACGAGCAAATCCATACGGGTATGAAGCTGCATAAATGCAAGATCTGTTTGAAGGTGTTTGCACACCAAAGCACATTGCGCAATCACCTGCAAACGCATTCCGGAGAAAAGCGATATAAATGTTCGGTTTGTTTGAGACCTTTTGCCCATCGAAGTACGCTTCGTAAGCATGAGCAGAGCCATATTGCTGGCGGTAACCGTGGCATGGGACCGAAAAGGCCCCGTCCGTACCATTGCAGATATTGTAACAAAAGTTTCATACACCAGTCAACTCTCCAAAATCATGAACAGGCACATCTTCAGAACTCTGCAAATGATTGTGAGGACCAGATGCAACATGGTGGCATCATGGAAGAAGGACAACATATGCCGGCACCACCAATTGTAGAAATGGAACCTGCCGGAATTGACGAACAGATGACAACAACAACGCCATTGATGACAGCTGCCGAAGCAAGGACAGAAACAAATCCTATGATAACACCACCACCACCACTCCCACCACTACCCCCACCACCACCAACAACAACTTTAATGACGAAAGCGTTTGCTTGCGGAATTTGTGGTAAGCTGTTTTCGCATCAACGCTCGATGCTGAACCACGAGCAGATGGAACACAACAACGCCGACTTACTCCAACAACAGGGTCAACAACAACAACAGGGTCACATCCCAACGCGGAACAGTGAAAAACTTTACGAATGTAGTGTATGTCTGCGTGTCTTTGCACACCAAAGCACACTCCGTAACCATGGTCGGACACACACCGGAGAAAAACCATACAGGTGCAGTTATTGCATGCGTGCGTTTGCACACCAGAGCACACTTCGTAACCACGAACGTGTGCACACTGGAGAGAGGCCGTACGCTTGCCCCATCTGTCAGCGTACGTTTTCGCATCAGACAACTTTAAATAACCACAAACGAACCCACAAAAATGAATCCATTTCACTTTGTCAATTGTGAAAGGAAATTTTTTGAATAGTTGATAAGAACTGAATACCTGGTCCGTGTGGCCTTGCGAGTCGAGGGCTGGCTACCAAATCTGCAGCCACAACGAACAGTCCTGGGCCATTTGTTATAATCTGCGCCAAAAAGACACTGGCCGGTGATGACAGGTCAATTACAGAATTGTTTGACTTTAATTCTTATTCTAATGTAAATGTTTTTGGAAAATATATTTTCAGTATTTACTTCAACAGTGCTCAATATGTGAGTAGAGCTTAGTGGTAGTATGAAAATATGCTTATGCATATTCTAGTATATTTTCATACTACTTAAATTTCCTGCTAAATAACAAAGCCGATATAAACATTTTAAAATGGTGGATACATCATGAGTTAAACAATATTACTATTTCATATATATATATATATATATATATATATATATATATATATATTACGTATATATTTTTTTGTTTCAGTATTTACTTCAGTACATGAATAGAGCTTAGTAGCAGTATGACAAAAGTATATACAGAAACATTTGTTTCATTCCAGGCTTTACATTTAAGGATTGTTTTTATAGTTAAGCAGTGCCAATTCAAGCTTCCAACCAATCAGTGCTTGATTTTATTACCCTTTCACTACCTATATATTTCCTTCAACCAATGAATTTTCCTTTTTTTGTTTGAAAAAGATTTTGGCGCTCCTCTCTTCTAAGTGGGTCAAATAAACAAAGGGTGACCCAGAAAAACTAAGTCAGTTTATCTGTCACATTATTCTTTTGTTAACTATTGCCATTTTAGATTTATTTTACACTCAAGTATATGAAATTAACAATATATATATATATATATATATATATACATACATACATATGGGGTAAGGTACACAATAAGTCATGAAAATGAAATGCCGTGGTAGACAAAATGTGTGAAAAATGACAAACGGAAAACAGGTTAAAGTGCGGGAGAAAAACAAAAACAAGAGATTTGAAAGGATGGTCCAATCGGATCATCTTTTTCTCCTCCCATGTGTGTGCTTTAAAAATAAAATTATTTCCAAATCTTCACTTTTTCTTAAGCCTACTCGAACGAAACCTTTCAAATCTCTTGTTTTTGTTTTTCTCCTGCACTTTAACCTGTTTTCCGTTTGTCATTTTTCACACATATATATTATACATATATATATGAGTTAAAAAAAAAAACGAAATATATAATTCAAGACTGAACATATGTATTTTCTTTAGATGTTCAACTAATCATTATATGTCCCTTAAGCTCAAACTTTGAGAAAATTATTTTCTCATCAGAAGGAAAAACTAAATTTAGAAATTATATAATTTAGCTTCAAATATTAGCAGTTTTTAAAGGTTGAAAACATGAAAAATACCTGTATACTGAATTGATAAAAAGAAATATTTGCATAGCATGAGAAAAAGTTTTTTTCCAACTTGAAAGAAAGTTTAAAATTGATGTATTTGTATTTTTTTTTAAATAGATGTATTTTTTTATGTTTAGAATTCCAAAATTCACGGCCGAATAAAATAAATATATATATATATATATATATTTCTGAGATTATATAAAGAATATATATTTTTAAAAGTATATATCCCTTATTATATTATCCAAATTGTTTAAAGTTACTAGCTCAATGAAGTTATGTTTCCGGTTTATATATATATATATATATATATGTATATATAATTAAATATTATTTATCTATAAACAAGCTTTTTTCATCTTTTGAAGACTCATCGGTATAGATTCAAATAACTTACCTACCTACCAATGAGTTCGAATTTATAATCTTGGGTCTTGTAACCCAACGTTGTTGACCCGTTGACTAGCAGGTCAGCTACGTGATTGAGATCTTTATAAAGTTAGGTATGTTTATATATTTATATGTACATATTTTTGTTTTTATGTATATATATATATATATATATATATATATATACATATAAGTATTTTATTTTAAAATTAACCATTAGAGTGTCTGTTTGGTGTACTGGGATTTCATTGATCTGGCCATGCTGAGTCTGGGATAGAACCGGCTTATAGTGGCAGACTAACTCTTCAGCACCATTCAGTTGGTGAAAAAATTGTGATTTGGGTTTAGGGTCCCCCCCCCCCTTTTTTTCTCAGTCTTTGCCTACTGTATGGTGCTGAATAGTTTGCCTGCCACTATAAGCCGATTCTACCCCAGACCTTGCATGGCCAGATCGATGAAACCCTGATACACCCAACAGACACTGTAATGTATAATTTTTAAATAAAATAGTTTATATTAGCTCTTGTAGAAATTACAATCGAGCACTTTGTTTTTTGGGGTTTTTTCAACTAACTTATGATATATATAATTTATTACTATTTCATGTATATACACTTAAGTTATAAAATAATATTTTACGTATATATATTTTTTAAGTATTTATTTCAACAGTATGTGAGTAGAACTTAGAAGTCGTATGAAAAATACTTATGGCAAGTAAGCTACTCAAAAACGTTTGTGTTTCATTGCCGAAGAAATCATCAAACTGAATTTAGCCATTTAGTGCAAGTAAGCTACTCAGAAACGTTTGTGTTTCTTCCCCCAAGGAAATCATCAGGCTAATTAATTTTGTTTACACAAAACAAGGTTTTTGATGCAAATTAGCTTCATCAATGATTGTTTTAAAAATCATTAGAAATGCTTGTTACTCTTTTCACTTTGATGTTTTGGTGGCGAAATAGTCTACAAAGGCATCCGAAACGTTAAGAATCTGTTTTCGTATCGAAGTTACTGAAATGACGAACAGAATATTTTGTTATTATACGAACAAAGTAGAAAAAATGTGACGCGTTGAGCTTGGGTTAGATTGCGTAAATCAGGAAAAAGTGAGTATGCAAAACGAATTAAAAATAAATAAAAAATTAGTCTCTTTCTGCTCTCTCTCTCTCTCCAGCTACAGGTTAAATAATGCTACTACTTTGGTCTCATTTGTTTATAATGGACTATTCCAATTTTTTTATTTTTTTTATTCCCTTCGACTGTCGATAGAGTAAGGGTGATAGATACGGCATAAAATTGGAGCAGGGGGGTCAAACATCATACCGTTAGTGATAGATTGACGCTCAGTAATAAATGGGTTACTGAGTGAGTTAATTGCAAATTATGGCTAATTAGAAGAATTCAAACATAATTATTTTCAAACATAACTCAATGCCAGAACTAAGATATATTTTAGCATGTATTCTGTGTGATTAAACAAACATTGTCTGACTCAGCTTTAATATAATAATCGATAATGACGCTATTTCTTGACATAATTTCTTTGAAAAGTGGTGAAAATAATCATTATGGAGTATTTATTTATTTTAATTTTTTAACTTGTAATTAAAAATGACTTGTGAAATATGTGAACATGTTTGACTTCCATGATGTATCTGCACATATGAACAGTTTTAAGGTTGATAGCATACATAAAATTCTTTCTAAAAATTAAAATAGATCCGATTAACTCGTTAGTGCCAAAATTTTATTTCTTTACTTTATTACCAAAAATCTTTTGTAAATACAATATTGTACTAAAATTACATTAAAAGATTTACTTTATAGGATAGTTAGAGCATTCATTTATACTATACATGAAAATGTGGGTTGGTTATAAAAACTACTTATCAAATGAGTTTGGATTGAATAATAGATGAAACTGATTGTATCCTTCCACTCTAGATTTTCACAGTATACTGAAAACTGAGACATCAGTGTTGCCAATATACATCAGACAGTAGGTGTAATATTTGAAAGAGACTCTTTCCAATATTTATGACTAACTATAGATATCTCTGAAAAATACAGATGTTGCTGAAATATGGTTAATTATCCTTCTGATCCTAAAAAAAGGACCCAAATTAATCTGATTCTTAATGTGCATCACCTCCCAAATCTGTTACCCTAATTGTTGAATTAAAAAGAACTGATCAAAGCATTTACCTGACAACGATTTATTTATGAAAATCACATTTATTTCTCTGGATGGATAAATAAACAATCATGTTTCTCCAATTTTCCTGAAAATTGCCCCAGTCTAATAATACTAAACCTTAAGTGACAATGGAAGTGTAAGCATAAAATGTAGAATATAAATTTAACAGGGATGTGAGTTCATTCCTTTTTAGGAGGATTTCCGTTTGAATCACTAAAGCCTCTCATGGATGTGAGTACACCGCTTTTTGGTTGAAATCCGCTTTTCTTTTTTCTTAATAAGGAAAAGCTGATTTTTTGCCAAATTGTTAGAGCCTTACCTCCTTATTTCTTCATCTCTATTTGGATAGATTTTCTTTCTTTCTTTCTCTTTCTCATTTATTTTTCTTTCTCTTCCTCTCTCTCCATCTTGTCTTGCCTTCCTTTTCCCTCTTATGACAGTTCTCTCTGAAACCTGAAAATGTTAATTTTGCCGTGAAGACTTCAAATGATTCCTGATGGGGGTATGAGAGTTTGATGGGTTTTGTTTCATCAAAGAATGACTTCCTGTCTCCTTCCTCCCACATGCGCACTCAGTGTATTTCTCTTCATTTTGACTTTCTTAGTTGTAACTGATTTAAGGTGTTTAGGAAAATGCTGCAAATAATTGATTCGACTATAAATTATTTTAGATGTGTTCTTACTACTTATCACTAGCACATCCAAGTTGTTTTTAGTTTTTGGTTTTCATACTGCCCTTCTCACACACACACACACACACAGACACACATGACGTCCTTCCACCCCCACCCCTTCCCAGGTTGAGAAATTCGTCTCAAATTGTATACAGTACTCCATCTTGAAACGTACTTTGCAGAAGCAATCAGTGCCAAACGTCCCTGCCACATTTCAACCTAGCCATGTGTGGAGTTTATGTGGCAGAGTCTGTCTGTCAAGGGCTGGTCTGCTGAATCACATGAGATCCTATGGTAGGAGCCAACTAAACAAGTGATATAGGAGCTTAATATAGTTATGTACAAACGAAAACCAGCAGCCTTGTGTGTCATATCTGTAGCAAGACTTGTAAAAATAAGTCGGGCCTGCTGAGCACTCTGCAAGCCCACAACCGGACATTGCAATCTTGTAGGGATGGCCTTCTGTAAAGAAGTGTCAATCATCATCATATATATATATATATATATATAATGAAAATAATACTCCATGGTGAAAAAGAAATAAACCAAAATCATTTATGTATTCATCAACATTTTGTCTTTATTTCAAGACTCCATTGTGATGTTTGATTTGAAAAAATAAAATACAAGTACAATATTTGAAAAATATTTGGTGTGTATGTGATGTGAAAAAAATGTTTTTGTCCTTTTTTTTTTCGAACGAAACATAACCGTTAGAATTTCAACTGTTTAATGCTTTTGTTTTGGAATGTTTTTGTTAATGTGGTGCGATTTTTTTCACGTGAAAAAAAATTATTTTTTAAAATTCTAATGGTTATGTTCCGTTTGAAAAAAACAAAAAAAAAACATTCTTTTCACATCATATACACACTAACTATTTTTCAAATATTGTACTTGTATTTTATTTCTTCAAATCAACCATCACAAGGAAGTCTTGAAATAAAGACGAAATGTTGATGACTACATGAATAATTTTTTCTTTCTTTTTTATATATAGAAATATATATATATATATATACATTGGAGAGACGCAGCGTAATCTGGACAAGCGGATTTATGAGCATAAAAGAGCGATTAAAACTAACAACACACTTAACGCCTTATGTGCTCATACTATGGAATATGGTCATTACTTTGACTTTGAGAAATCCACTTTAATCAAAATAATACACAACAAGTCAACACGTCGAATAATTGAATCTGCCCTCATAGCCCTTTCCACAAATAAAATTAAACAAAGAATGGGCTTCTACAATATCTCCCCCAACCTATCAAAAGCAATCATTAGTGAAAACAAGATAATTCTAGACACCGGATGATTCCCTGAGCTTTAAATTAAATATCCTTTGGACCCCTTTCTGCTCTTTATTTTCTCCTCTTCTTTTCCAATGCTACTTCTATGTATATTTGATATATATGTACGTATATGTGTTATATATATGTTTCGATCACATTTATGTGCATATATATATATATATATATATATTTATTTCTATTTTTTTTTTTTTTTTTTTTTTTTGCATACCCTTCATCTCAACATGAACCCAACCACTATATATATTCCCCATAATTTACAGACTTTCTCGTCTTTTGTCATTTTTGTATTCTTCGTCCGCTCTTGACAAAGCCCACGTGAAATTTGGGCGAAACGTTGAGCGAAAAGGTCTTCCGCTTTTCCATTTTTAATTTCATACCGTCGGATTATTTTTATCCTTTCATATACTCATATATATATATATATATATATATATATATATATATATATAGGGTATTTCTCTATACACAAAAATAACTTAGAAACAGATGTTTTTTTTACTGACAAACATTTTTGAGGATAAGAATAAATATATTATTTTGTAATTTTAATCTATTAAAATCTTCAGCTTCGACGGCGGCTTTTATGTGATGTATGAGTCAATAACATGCTAGAATCAGGCGGTCCGTGTTCATATTTGACATTACTCTAACTACAGAGTCTTTTAGGGATTATTTTGTATTATGAGAGTGCTCAGTAACCTTTTTCTTAACTACGCTCCACACATAGTAGTCCAAAGGATTGAAATCTGAGGAGCTTGGAGGCCAAATAAAATAACATTTTTTCTCTCTGCTGGATGAAAAAATTTGTTTAGGAGTCTATTAGCTCTGACTAAGCGATTTTCATTTAACTTTTCTGGCATAAAATGATCTTTACTCATCACATAAGACTTGTATCTGATTTCTTTGTGAATAAAATTTCAGATTGTTTCTTCTGGCACACTGTGCTTTTGCATGGATCTTCTATGGTTACCACCACTGGTGTGCTGTACTTGTCAGAAAACATTCAGGTACAATAGAAAATAATCTATTGTTGAATGGATTTTGTAAGAAATATGGATAAATGAAATGACATAATTCTAAAGGTCTAATATATATATAATATATATATATATATATATATATATATATAATGTCATCCACGAACAGACTGTTTCGCTGTATCACAGCTCTTCGGTGCGGCTAGATGAGCACCACTCTCAAGCCAGGGATCAAATCTTCGATCAGCTAGTTGACAGTTGGCAGCGCTTACTATCAGACTACGGGAGAAGTGCTCGTAAATGATATCTACAATGTCTATTTATTTAAACATTGACTGCCGCTTGTACAGTGCTCAACAAATTGTTTATTTACAAACAGCTTTGCATTAAAGTTTGCATTCACAAGGTAAAAAATCCAGAGAATACTTACTGGGTGCTCAATAATAAATAGTTGTTTATACAAACATTATTTGGCTACACATTTGCAAAACCTGTTTCGGTCACAGCTATAGAAAGCCAGGTTTCAAGGTACAAAATGTATAAATACTTTCAACTAAAACAAAAAGGAAGAAGACTTGAGTTTATAAAAGCATAAAAAGGGGTGGAAAACAATATCTCGTCAGGAGACAATCGTTGGTAACAAAATATATGTATAGTAAATGTAATAAATGAATGCTGATAAGCTGGATAAAGGCATTTAAAATCAATGATTAATTTAAAGTACCGATTAAAAGCATTTAAAAGGTGTTAGTTTAAAGGTATAAAAAATGATTTATTTTAAATGCCTTTTTATCAATATCATCGGCTTTCATTTTCACAGATTTTGCTCTTTCTTATATATATTTTGCTACCAGCGATTGTCTACTGACAAGATGTCTGAAATAGTTCTCACAGACAGTTTTCTGCTCCTTTTGTTTAAATACAAGAAATAATTTGAAAGTAAGTTGTTGGTGCGTTTGACTGTACCCGTACGTAGGTATAAACTTCACTGGAAGTTGTCATTTGAAGTTCAAAATAATCTAACCGAAAGTTTTCATTTGGAATGCTAATCCTTTTTCATTAAATCGCTTTAATTAATATTACTACTAGTAATAATATTCATATCAACAAAACTATTGCGCATATATAAGAAAATAGATAAATAAAATTACAAATGACTCACACAGAATATTAACTTTTTAGAAACTTTTTATAAAATAATTATGCAGCATAGGCATACTTGTGTTTGGGTGCTTTGCGATCTCTATGTATAGAATATTTCCAAATATTTTGTTGTATCATTGAATTAAGTTATCTTGAGGTGTTTTCACATAAATAGTTCAGATAAATGGAAGAAACATTTTTCGCATTTATACATTGAGATATATGTTCACTAAAAGCTCTTTTAATGTACTTAAGTATTTCCATTTTTTATTTTATTTTTTTTTTTTTAAATAGGGTTGTGCCAATTTCATTGTCAGGTGAATTCTATCCAAAATTTCTCTCTTATAGTAAAAATACAATTTTTGATTATAGTTTAAATAGATTAAAGTGTAAATTAAGCACCCCAGTCCTGCCGAATGGGTCTAGCATGACATGGTACCTGTCCTCACTCAGTCATTTAATAGACATAAATATTGTTTTGAAACCAAATAAATGTGAAAACCTGTGTTTATGTTTTGTTCGCATTTGAGAAAGTTTCGGATTTTCTGAGATGAGGATTGATAATTTGTATTATTTGTACTATTGTTCTCATCTTGGATGTTATTATCACAACGTTTCGGCCGATGTATCCTAAAACCTTCAGGTACATCTTGTTGAACTCTAGAATCTTTCTCTAAAACTCGGGGAATCTGTACGAAATTTCGAACAGAACCCTTTATTTAATCCACGGGGATAGCTTGCTCTCGTTCTGTCAGCCATTACCGGGTAGAAGTCTTAAGTAATTCGCAATTGTATTCTTAGTATCGCCCGCACTGAGGATTGAACCTTCAACCTTCAGATTACTGTCACTTATAACTAATTATTACTTTGCACGTATATCCGTTATGCTACAGGGCCAAAGTTCGACAGAAAGATTCCAGAGTTCCGCAAGGTGCACCTGAAGAAGGTCAGAGTTCAACAAGGTCAGAGGTTACATCTGCCAAAACGTTGTGAGAATAACATCCAAGATGAGAACAGTAGTCTGAATAATTCAAATTTGAGAAAGTGTTGCACATTTAAAAGTTACGTTAGACACAGTGTCATGCTAAACCTGTTCTTTTCAGGTCAGTAGAAATGAGTGGTGCTGAAGTTAAACTTGGTTCTATTTACCTAGGATTTAATAAGTGGTTTTCTTTTTCTTTTTTCCAACACTGACCCTTCATGGATGTAATAGATCTATGTTACATTTAAGTACACAAACCCCACATTTTGATTCATGACTGTCTCCTGCTTGATTTATTGGTCCGTCTTTGGCATTAAAAAAATGATCTGATTGTTTTAGCTTATGTTGTTGATGATAGTTTTTACCAATGCGTCTTACTTCTGTACGAAGCGTGATTTCTAGTCTAGAATAAAATATCTTTCGTCTGTTAAAAAAATAATTCGATCTTATTTTCGTGATTTGTATACAATACACCAAATAACAATGCTTTCACACATTTTTATTTTGTATCTGATACACATGAACTCTTTTTTTTTCTTTTTAATATTAATCCCGTGTGTGGGGGTCTAGATTGGATGGATCATCTTGAGCTGACTTCTGTTCAGGCTGCATGTGCATTTTCAGATGACGGGTAAGACCACAGCGATTTCTACAGGTTCTACGATGATATGACAGGAAAAGCCCCCAAGAAACAGGTACTGATCATAATTGGGTAAGACTCTACCAATGCATAAATACTCATATATATATATATATATATGAACGGAAATTGTAGTTTGCTTGAAGCATTGCTGGTAAATATAAGTGTAAGTTTGAAATCCGAGACCGAGGTCGAAAAAAACAAGGTGGACTGATGGGAGCAACTGTTGACGAAATTTCGTCAACAGTTGATCCCATCAGTCCACCTTGTTTTTTCGACCACTCGGTCATATTTTTTTTGGTCTTTTGATAATGAGAGGAACGCTCTCGAAAATTTAAGTTTACCTTATTCCGGAACTTTTAATTGCCTGACAGTAACCACTTTTTTTATTTACTGTTCTGGTATTTAATCTGTTTTACGTGAAATATTAATAAATTGATTTGAGATTCCATTCTTATTTTCTCTTCTCATTTATTTTTGTTCATCTGTTCCACGTTCCGGTATCTATTTCACATTGCTCCTGCCTCGGATTTCAAACTTACACTTATATATATATATATATATATATATATATATATATATATATACTAATTTTTATTATTTGTACATTTTACAGCTGTTTCACCTTTGTAGAAAAATACAACAGATTGATTTATCAAAACTCTCCCTTTAAGAAGGGGTTAGTTTATTGCTAATCGCCTGAGGTGCCTCTCCCAGAAAATGCCGATTGGGCTGCCCAGGCAATTTTTTTTCGGTCAGAGTACTCTTCCTCTAGGGCGCTAGTTTCAAATCCCACTTTCCCAACCTTGCTTCGCGTCTTCTAACCGTGGCAAGGAGATAAATAGTACAAAGAGTCATCAGAGTGAATCTGAAATCGAACAATATCCATTTTGCCATTTCTCACACTGATCTTCATTTTGAGTCGTAAGGTGCAAATTTCTGTGTCTTTCGTTTATTGATCTTTATCGTTTACAATTCAGAATTATATTATATATATTTTTTATGATGAATTATCCACTGGCCTTTTGGCCAAGATATAGATCGGCACCGTCTTGGCCCTCGGGCCTTGATTCCGCCGGTCCGTGGGTTTGTCTTGTGCACTTCTAGGAGGTCCACCCTCCCAGGCTTTGCCTCCCCTCTTTGGGGTTGAGTAAGTTTATCGCTTACTGCCTGAGACGCTCCTACCGGGGAATGCCGACGGGGCTGCCCAGGCATTTTTTGTAGGCCAGAGTGCTCACTTTCTCGGGCGCTGGTTTTTCAAATCCCACTTTCCCGACCTTGTGTCACGTCTTACCACTGTGGGAGAAAGATAAATAGCATCTACTGTATGTTTCTTTTATTAGACACTAGGAGGCATCACCCACTCACTATCGCTTCGCAATTTAATTCCTATGCATTACTTGAAATCATTAAAACAAAACTAGTAGATAAGAAAAAGAAGACAAAACTAATCGATAAGAAATAGAACAAAACTTTCTCTCTCTCTTTATTGATAAGAAAAAGAAGACAAAACTAATCGATAAGAAATAGAACAAAACTTTCTCTCCCTCTTTCTCTCTCTATTGATAAGAAAAAGAAGACAAAACTAATCGATAAGAAATAGAACAAAACTTTCTCTCCCTCTTTCTCTCTCTATTGATAAGAAAAAGAAGACAAAACTAATCGATAAGAAAAAACAAAACTTTCTCTCCCTCTTTCTCTATTGATAAGAAAAAGAAGACAAAACTAATCGATAAGAAATAGAACAAAACTTTCTCTCCCTCTTTCTCTATTGATAAGAAAAAGAAGACAAAACTAATCGATAAGAAAAAGAACAAAACTTTCTCTCTCCCTTTCTGTTTTAATAAGGGAATACTTTTGTGTGTATACTATAAAAGTGAAAGAAATGTTTTTCTTTCTTTTTTATTATCAGATATTAAGATTAAGCTTCCCCTTTTTCGCTCAAAGGAATTAAATTTGCATATGTGATTATTGAAGCGAGTTGGACACACGTACGTCACATTTATTATATAGATTATCTGTAGTTTTCGATAATTTGTCTTTTGCTTTTATTTTGTCTAATAAGAGAAGCATACATGCATACTTGATTAGAAAGTGTATTTTAAACTTTACCTGGACAGACTAAAAAATTCACGCAAGAAAAAAAAAAAAAACAGTTGAGATCCACATTTTTAAACAGATGCATCTCTACCAGATTTCACATTTTGTAACACATAAAAAAAGGGGAAAGGTTCTTCCCCAAATACTCTGCCTCCCCAATGGGTAAAAAGAAAGAAAAACTACATTAAACCGGGCTTCTAAAAGGTCCAAAAGGAATACCTAACAGGGATTAATAAAGATGTTGCAGTTTTTGTGATTGCTTTTTTTCCTTGTTTTTGCAGTCATTGATTTAATATAATTAAAAGCAAATTTGGGTTGTTATCTTATAACATATAAAATTAAATATCCCAGATTTCCTAGTTGATATGAAAAAATCAATATTTCATTCTGCCTAGCTGTTTCCTTTTGTTAAACATTGGTGCATGTTATTAGGAACACAATAAAAAAAATATCGTTATAGGTCTCTTCTTTATAGGTACAACATATCCTGCTCAGTATATTTTTTGCAGGGGAACTAAAAACTTAACATTCAGCAGCAAATATCATTTCAAGATTGAAGCCAATTCTGCAATCAGCAAAAAAATCTAACATATTAAAATACAAAACGATATTTCAAAGTGCAAATATATTATTTAATTAATCCAGATCACGTAGCTATGTGGGGCACAGGAGCAGACATTCAGTAATCAACACCTCCACGGACTACTACCCATGAGAAAATTTTACATCTCCGATGGAAAAATAATTAACAAAAAAAAAATATCAATACTTGAAAAAGACCTATTAGGTCAAAAATTTCTTCGTTCATATCTTTAAAGTAAATAAATAATTTATTTAAAAAAAAAAACATATCGTTTTTGGCTTTCTAAAATTTCTAATATAATTCAAATACGAAACGATATTTCAAAGTGCCACTATATTATTTCATGTTAATATTAGTTATACTAATGCATTCCTTTCTTTCATTGCTGATACATAACTATAAAATTAAAATTTTATTTGGATTGGATGTGTCGTGCTAAGAAATAGGTAATAACTTCAAACTTTTATATCGATATGTCCATTGAGACCCAAAAGAGGAAAGTTCCCCTGCTCAGTTTGTGGAAATGAGTCTGGTGACACTGGATTTTTTGTGCTACCTGTAAGCATTGGGTACACAAGAAGTGCAGTGGATTTACTGGTAGGTTAAAAGAGGATAACCAATTTGTGTGCAAGAAGTGTAAGATAACGGAGATGGATGAGAACTCAGATGTGGGGAAAGTATATCCGAATGACGAAGCTATTGAGGTTGTCAAAGTTTTGTTACCTTGGTGATACCATTGGAGCACAAGGTGGAGCAGGTGCTAGTGTGATTGCAAGAATTAGGAGTGGATGAAGTAAGTTCAGTGAACTTCTGTCATTACTAACCAGCAGAGTGTTACCACTGTAACCAAGGGAAGAGTCTATCAGACATGTGTACACAGTGTGATGATGTATGGAAGTGAAACCTGACCAGTGAGGATTGAGAACATGCAAAATGATATGAGAATGATACACTTGATGTGTAATTTTAATTTTAAAGACAGGCTTAGTTCTGATGACCTAAGAGGAAGATTAAATCTGGACAGTATAGGGAGATGTGTGCAGAATAGGAGACCTTGTTGGTTTGGTCACATTGAAAAAATGGATGAGAGTTCTTGGGTTATTAGATGTAGAACAGTTAAGTTTGCAGGTTCAGTTCACAGGGGTGGGCAAAGGAAAACATGGGAGGAAGTGATGAAAATGGATTTGAGGGAAAGAGGATAAAAAAAAGGTTAGTTTGGAAGTCAATTTCTTAAAGCCGTCAAATGCATGCCAGCATGTAAAATGGACGTTAAACCGAATATGATGATGATGATTGAGGTCATGTGACTCGCCCTCTGTAAACAGTGTCTACAGTTTAAAGTACTATCTTAGTTTCCCTCAGCGCGACCAAAGAGCAAGGGAAATTACTCTTTTGGCTTATTCAGCTCTATTCAAATCAAACTTATAATTAATACACTGTGATTGTTATATTGCAATGAGCTTTCACATAAAATCGCTTTCTTCCCCAAGTTTTTAGACCATAACACGACCAGCATTTATTTGGTTCTTAAAATATCGCTACCGCTAAATATATAGAGCCGCTTTGCGATGCAGATATTTAGTAATCAAAAACACTTTCTTTCCTTTGTTTTTACGACCACAACAAAACAAAATAACATTACCTTGTTATTGTAATTTACACATTTTTTTTTTTTTTACTAACAAGTCATCGCTTATCAAGGAACAAAGATAAGGGTTAATGAGTTTGTCAGGTGGACAGTGAAACAACAACGTTGGTTGAAACTGGTCAGAATTTGATTATTTAAGAGGACGGCTCAACAGGAATTTGTTCAAACTTGAAGACGACTATATTGTAGTCGGCTGGGAAGCAGCCCCATGGTATTGTTCCACAAGTAGGTAGTTCTAAGGAAGAAACTTTGCTCATTGAAGTTCGTTTAGTTTTAGGTACACAGAGGGAGAAAGGGAAATTATTGACAGTGGTTGTAGCTTTGTGTTTAGAACAACAAAAGTGCCCATCACTGAGAATGTGGACTCTGTGTTGATGTCCACACAGCCTTCATACCGTGCTTAATGACATCACGGTACTGCAAATGTGCCCACCCGGTGGGTCTCCTTCCAGCGGTCGGCTCCTTTTACAGGCGCTCTTTGGAGATGCATCCATCTGGCATACAGTGAACGTGTCCCAGCCAATATATGTGCTGTCTGAGCAGTGTGAACATGTTGGGCATACCTGCTCGAGAAAGGACCTCAGTGTTAAGCACCCTGTCCTATGTTATCCCTGTGTATATATTGAACTAGCAGAATCCCAGTCCCAGGGCAGGTAACTCGACGAGTTAGTAATAAAATAAATTCACATCAAGATATAATGCTACTAAACCATGTATCTGGAATCCTTAATCCAATTTTTACTAAAGCGACAACAGAGAGAAAAACACATGATCAATGATCTGATGCTGTCAGAATACGGAAGTTTGTTGCTGAAGTTCAGGAGATCATCAGCAATGAACTCAGTATGGCATCCACTATAATTCATACAAGATGAGGAAAGGTTTAATCTCTGTCAAATACGATGCAAGAAAAGTGACTGCAGTACACAAATAATGACGATTCAAACCTGCCAAGAACAGAAGATCAACTCCCAGAACAACATGGAGTTCACTACCTCAGAATGATGCAGACAAAGTTTCCACCGACAACCCTGGTTTTTGGTGTGGTCAACAGTAAAGGTGACACCAGGCTGAACACTGATGGCTACATCTGTGTTCTGAGCGAGGTAGTGAAACTCTGAATTGACCAGATAGCTGTAGGTAGGCTGTATGTGTAGCAGAAAGAAGCAGCACTCTGCCATGCCAGCCAGAAGACCCAGGCCTGACTGTCAGAACTTCGTCAACTACACTTAACTTGACATCTGACTTTTTTGTGGGAGGGGTCACAGTGGAACAAGACACCAACAGATTTAGCTGCAACACGAAGGACGAACTAAAGGCTAGGATCGCTAGAAGGTTTCCGAGCCTAAATCTGGAGACAGTGAGGAAGATCTGTGGCCAGTTCCGAATGTCATTGTGTTTTGTTCTACTCAGTGTCGTCCAGGAGCAATAAATTTAAGATTACAGTATTACATTTGGACCATTGTCATTTTCAGCATTATTTCTCGTCATATTATTGTGAAAAGGAGGGGAGCAAACTAATTACTCGGGAGCAAGAACGCCATCGTGATTTGTTCTCAGCATTGTCCGTGAGCAATAAATGTAAGATTACAGTATTACATTTGGCACGTGATATATATTAAATCTCTTCAGACTTTTGTCATTATATCTTCATTTTATTGTGAAAAGCGTGAACAAGAAACTAGGAATTGACTGGGACCATTTATTCTACTTGGCGTTGTCTGGGAGCAGTTAATGTAAGATTACAGTACTACATTTGGTAAGTGGTATATATAAAATCTCATAGAACTATTGTCATTAGCAACATCATTTCTTACAGTATTGACTTCTTTGAGTGGAACAAGACAACAACAGATTCAGCTGCAATACGAAAAACGAGCTAACGGTTAATGGATCACCAGAGTGTTTGGGAGCCTAAATCGAGAGATAGTGACGAAGACCTGTGAACGGTTCCGAGGCCAGTTCTGAAGCTGCCTCAAGGCTATCATCAAAACTAAAGACGTGTCCATCGAGTGAGATCGACAAGGAAGTTATGAAGACAAATCAACCTGTTTTCCTTGGCCTTCCCTTGTGAACTTGACCTGCTATCTGTTTTACTTCTACTTATCCAAAAACTCTCGTCCATTCTTTCAATGTAGCCATACCATCGAAGTCTTCAGTTTGATGTATAAATCTAAAGAAATGTAACTACTGTGTTATTTTTTCATTACTCTTGCAAACAAATATTGTCCACACCCTCTAAGCAACGTTTTAACTAACAGAATATGCAAATAAGATGCATCAAAATGCAGCGAGTATGCACCATCTAATAATGTTATTTTTGCTACCTCAGCAATCTTGCATTCATTGGTCATCGTGTTTTTCTGCCAAGGAACGCCCAGACTTTTTGACAACATTTGTGGCATAATGGCCGCATTTAACGCACTCAAAAACTGATTTCTCGTTTGTCCAGTGAAAGTTGGCTTTTAATATACAGATGACTTGAACCAATCAGTGTAAGTTATCAACACATCTAGGAAACATAATTTATGTTCCTTTTCCATAACGAACTGTATAGATGGACGGATGGCGTTCACATGGTTCAGCAATGCTTGAGCAAGTTCTTGATGAGGTCAGTATGAACATATCATCCACATATCGCAGCCACATTAATGGCTTTTGTGATGTGGATCTTAATGCCATTTCCTCGAAGTATTCCATGTATACATTGACCAGTGCTATCGATATATGTCATCCCATCATGAAGTATGTAGTTTCTACACAGAAAGTCAACATCTCCGTCAGTTTATCTATTAGGATGCATTCATTCAGTGAAGTACCAGTCAGTCAGTGGGTACTTGCATGAACAACTGATACTTGGTAGATATATTCACCTCATTCACAGGCAAATCTCCATCATATGTCATGAATTCAGCTCACTTAGTGAAAAAAAAAATCAATAATCCTCCCATTCATTCCAACCGGATGGTGAGTCTAGACATAGTAAGTCTGTTCATGACAGTACCCTCTGACTCTAACCGCTTTTGAACAAGATTGCTTCAAACCACTTGCAAACAAGATGCGGTTGCTTCAAACCACTTGCAAACAAGACTTCAAAAAATTTCCTCTGTATTTTTTTAAACAATATCATTTATAACGTCAGAATTATAGAACTTTTTTTTTACTTTAATTTGAAGAATTTTTCAATGTTCTAAAATTCTTCTGACCAAAGTTTATCACCTGAAATTGCACACATTCTCGCCTTTTTTGCAAATGACTGTTTTACAGTTTTCATCTTCCTTTAAGGTTGAGAATCGTGGACTCAATACTACTTGGAAGCCTTTCACATCCGGTGCCTTCAAAAAAATGTTTGAGCCTATCCGAGAAGGATTCGGTGCTCCACACCAAGGTTCTAAATATTAAATATGACAAGCACTCCATTTCACAAATAGGGAGTAAGGGGCAACAAACATTGGATTGGTCATACCATTTGTATTCCTGACCACCAGATTTTGCATATAGTTTTATGGACAACTGGAGGGAAAGAGATTCTCAACTGGAGGTAAAAAAAAGCCCCTTTAAAGGCTACATAAAAGATCTCCACAAGCGTTGCAACATAAATCCCACCTGTCCTGAACCTTTGGCTCATCTGGCAAGTTGCCTCTGTTATTGTAGCAGATCTAACATGAGCCACATTTCAACAGAACTGAAATCTGACAGTAAGTCAACATCTTGGCTCTGAAGCTCAATATGTGTTCATTCAAGGCTCACTTATTGACCTATGCAACTACATAAAATTGAACCAGTATCAATACGCCGATCCTCACTCTGAAGTTTGCATCATCGTCAGACAGCTGAATAAAAAAAAAAATCACTCAACTTTCTTGACCAGAAATGCATCATTTGACAGTTTTGTGCAGGTTCGTAAATAAACCTTTTTTTGAATTTCATCATCATTAAATGTTTGTTTTACATGCTGATATGTGTTGGAAGGCTTTTAAAAATTGACTTCCAAACCTCCCCTTCCCCTCTCCTAGAATATTTTCACTCCTGATCGGAAATTTTAACATTCTGATCTCTCTTAGTGGTCACCATTCGACCACCCAGAAACTGACCACAGGAGATATCGGCCAGACAGTGTCCATTCAAAAGGGTTTATCTGGAGTCCATCTTTTCTCAAGTAGGCTGGTCTCAGCATAATTCCCTCTTTAATGAGACACTTATTTTATTTCAAACAAAAGACAATTTCTGTGTGGTCCAACTCACAACCAGAGATATTTTCAATTTCTTCTGTGCCCTACCCTTTTTCCTTTGGCCGAACATCTATCACCTGCAACACCTGCCATTCGCATGCACCACCAAAACATGCAGCCTAGTGCAGGTTTACAGGTGTTTCAAATCTTCTAAAACTCCTATAGTCTTAAGCGCTGGTAATATTGTTTTCCTTGGCATTACTGCAGTAAATGGCACAGTTATCCCACAGCGAATAGATTTAAATGTATTAAATTATGAAATAATTCCTGTTAAATTTATTTATTTTAAATTATTTGGTGTGTGTTAGATTAGTTTTAATAAGTTATATTAATTTATTTCAATGTTAAATTAAAAATTCAATCCGTTAACAATTTTTTTTTCAAATTAAACATTTAACATTACATTGTTGTGCAGAATACAAAACTGAATTTCACGAAACACCTGTGAGAAACAGGGTTTTATGCTGCTGTTTAATATAGAGACCACCAACATGACCGACAGCTATAATGTGTACTTGTACTTCTAACGGCTATCACCCTGATCGGGTTAAGCCAATACAACGTTTTTGACCATCGCAACCCATTTTCAACGATCTCGAGCTTGGTCAGATGATATGGTTAGCCAGATCGCCATTAATTTTCGCCACCAGGTTTTCAACTGCCCACCAGCATTTTGGTGCCAACCAGCTAGATAAGAGGGAGAAGAACTGTGTGAATGGTGCCAAAGTGCAATGCTCAAACTATCTTAGACAGCATTGGAGAAGGACGAACAGCAACGGTTGGAGATTCACTCGTTAATCAAGGGCTTGGGCTTGTACTTGTTCAACATGGCATCAGCACGGAATACAACAAAGACAGACATTGTTGAAGACTGTAAAGCAATTGCTCTCATTGGCCACGTTTCGCAACTATAGAGAAAGATCGTCTGATAGATACAACCCTTGGTAGCTCCACACATGAAGGCGGACCTTGCAGCTTCTATACAGTGTTCAACCTGAACTGTCCCTTCTCCAGATGGTATGATGGTTTAACACTGCGACAGCTTCAGGATCTTTCGAACAGATGGATGAAGGTAAGTGAATTAAGTATCATTAACTGACAGAGCGATACAATTTTTTGCCCGTTCAGCAGGATCATAAGGAAGGGTGCAGTATCGCTTCAGTGCTATATCGGACATAGATTGACTGAGCGACACAACGAGCTTCATGGCTATTTTAACGTCTATCGATAACGCACCGTGCACATCCTTTTCCCTCGCACCAACACAAGCGATTCGCAGCAGTTGAAGATCTATATATGTGTTGCATTATAAACAAGTAACAGGTTTATTTGTTAGAGGTTATAAATGATACTTGTGTTCTCAGGCTGAATTGCAAAATAAGATTTTTGCAGGACCGAATCAAACATAGTCCTATGAACTCATCCTTTAGCTATCTATCATCTGCAGCATCTGCCATTCGCATGCGCCACTAAAACATGCAACCTGGTGCATGTTTGCATATATAACGACAACGTAAATACAGTATAGCTTCTGGTAAAAATGACAGAAAATAATTATGCTTTGCTAGTGTTTATACTAATATTCATATACATTTAAAAAATAGAAAAAAAAAAGAAGACATCTCAAACTGGAAAGTTTAAAAGAATAAAGGAAAAATGTACCAATCATTATAGAAAGAAGAAAGGAAAAAAAGAAAGGAAACGTCTCATAATTGGAATAGAGTGAAAGTTTTGTTTTTTCAATTAAAGACTACGGGGAGTTGTTGGACTTCCTATTTGCTTTCACCCTTCCCCTAAACACTTGAAATAGTTTCGCCCAGCAGTTTTTTTACTCGCTACCTTTTGTGTGACTGGACGGATATATATTTATTTATATACAAATAAATACACATTAGTTTTCATTATAGAGTGGAGGATGAAAAAAATAAGAAAATTAATCAATTATAAAAGTTATTGATTAAAACACAAAAACAAATAAAAACAAAATGTTAAAAGTAAAATTTTTTATTTTTCTCTGAATTTTTAGGATGCGTTATTATCCACGTTGTTTCTCTTCACACTATTGTCCTCATTAACACCAGTATTCAATTCAATAAATTTGTTGGCGCATTTACTACACCTGGAAGCCCATTTCATGGTCCAAGGATCCTGATTGAGAAGGCAGCCGTCCTTCGGTTCAATCAGATTCTGATTCGGCAGTGAAACATTTTCTTGTGATGCTGCATAGACCTCTTTCTGGTGCAGGAGTGAATAATAGGTCTTAACTAACCTAACTAATGTTAACTAATCCAATTGTAATGATACTAGTGAGTGTTAGGGCCCTCACCCAGTCCTCTCTCTCACGACTACAGCGTTATGACAGATCCATAATTAGATGGATCTGCAAATGTGAAATCTGACCTAACCTGAAATATTAGGTTGGAGGATTTGTTGAAAGCATAACATTTACACAGTAGATAGAAGATGAATCGGTTGTGTGGAGCATTGATGTCTTGAATCAGAGAAGAGTTGGCTGGTGATCAAGGGAGACTTGAAAGCAAGTGATTGGACAAGACTGTACAGAGTGGAGTTTGGAGACAATTGGCATGCTGAACTGTGAGGACTGGAGAGTTAGCTGAGCAGCTTAAGTCAAAAATGATGAAGCATCGTGCATTTTGGTAAGCAAGCATGAAACTTGGCACGATTGCTTACAATGGTCTACTCTTCCGAAAAAACTTTTGGGCCACTCAAAAAATCCAAGATGGCCGCCATTTTTCAAGATGGCCGCCACGGATGGTAAAATTTATCATTTTGTGAACTAAATGCTTCATTCTTGACCGATTTCCACATATTATATATCAATTTATATGTTTCTGATGTCAACAAAGCCATTTCCGACGACAAAATAAAGATTTAACACCATTTGAGTGTAATAAAGGCTATATTTTACACACTTATGTCAGTTTATCCCGCATTTTTCTCTTCTTGTTCTTGTGTTTTCATCAGGATTCACACGTTCAACACTCGCAATTGCAGCTGCATAAATTTGTACATGGAAGGCCGAATTTATAGCATTTGCATCTTCCAAAGCATTGTGTCTTGCATCCGCATTTTGTTAGTTCCTTGCAGCTTTCTGCAACTGGCGGAAGTGTTGTCCAAAATATCTTCCATGTATTGCCGTGCTTCTTCCACCCCCACTCGCCAGGACTATCAATTTCCATGTGACAGCATGTTGCTTGACTCCAAATGCACCCTGCTTGATATGTTGCACGCTTTGTGTGTTCAGTTAAAGCTGCTTTAGTTGGAGGTATGGAGTCATAGGGTCTCTGTTTACGAGCAAACATGTCCAATCTTACAGCATCTATTTCTGTGAGGGAGGTAGATCTGTCATACATTGTGATGACAAACTGGTCAATAACTGCTTGGTCCTCACTTGTTATGATTGGTGGATGACTGCTCAGCTTGACAAATACGTCCGTCACGTCAGGTAAAACATTCCATGTCTGAAATGCTGTCTTTTTAGCTTTATATCGAAAGGCTGACACATTGTCACAACCAGTAAAGGCATGGAAAAAGGACAAGCCTTTAACTTTTTCAGGGCCAAGTACGCTGATGACTTCATGTACTGGAATAAACCTTGTGTCATTTCCTTGACCAAATTCAATGAACATTGCCTCCAGGCCCAACTCTTTCAAGACTGGAAATACAGTGATGGCAATGACAAGGACATCTGTGTCATTAGCTTTCAGCAGTACTGTTTTGTAACCATGATTAACTGCATGTTTTGCGTGTACAAACATCCTTGTATCTGATTCCTCATGGTTGCAAGGTGCTAGTCCTTCAAAACTGATATTCTGATTGCTAACAACATCTGCAACTCTGGTGATTACCACGAGATTTTCATGATCCTGTGCTAGTGAAGTGATTCTATCAGCCAGAAACTTGAAGAGAGCTGTTTTATTGTCATCATCCCTCAAGAAATTTCGCCAGTTGGGAGGGAGCTTGCCGTTGTGGGTTACCCGACGCTTTGCACCTTGTCCATGTTTTGTCCGTGTTTCAGCTTTCAAACTTGTTGGTAAGTAAACATCAAAAACAATGTCAGTCCTCTCGTATGCTGAACTGAATTTCAGTACCTTTGGAAAAAAATCAAGTTGTGCATACTCTTCGAAGGTTTTTGATTTGCAGGGTGGTATTGTGTTTACCAATGCTGAACCATCGATGATGATGACTGACACATGTGGAACTGAATCTGGACATGTAACTTTGGACTGAAGAAGCAATGCAAGTTGAGACTTTGTACCACTGTAGAGGTTTCCATTTACACTCAACGATGCAGGAAAGGACTGGTTCTCATGTTTAAAGAATTCCATCAGGTCACACTCCCTGGATTGGCAAGATATGAATAGTTTAGAGAATAGGCGACAGTCATCTTTCAAACTTTTATGTTTGGCATCAGTCACTGCTGCTTCTTGTGTCTGGTCAAAGAAGTCTATGTTGTTCCTTTTGATTTTGGAATAGAAAGCAGCCCGGTTTTCTCCCTCTAAGGTCTTCATGAACTCTTTAAAGCGAGTCCTGCCATTCCCATAGTGCATGCGAACAGCTTCAGCTGCGGTTTCCGATGCTATAATCTTTGTATCCAGAGTGAGTAGATCGGATGATTCTTCTTGAAATGGATTGCCCATTTCATTGATGACAGCCGTCAGCTTTGTTACTTTGCCATAGAAAGCTTTCTGGGATTGACTTGTTTGTTCTCTGTGTTTCATGTTTTCAGTAACATCCTTGTTCGATGACAGTGCTTCATATTCTTCAGTAAGACGACTCACTTCTGGCCCTGCTACCATCCATCTTCGTAGTGCTGAAGGATCCTCTGTCACACCTACGACCCCACCCTCTCCTTTGATGATTGCATTTTCCTGTTCATGTGCTTGATCAATGGCCATAGAAGAAAATGGTCGCAATGACTTGAAGACAACAAATTTGCCATTTTTGAATTGCAAATGCGTATCAGGATGGGTCTGCTCTAAGCACAGCATGTCCTTCAGATGAACTGATAGCCATCTTGCATAGTTGTAGTTATTGTTGGCAAAGAAGTATGGTATCAGCTCCATCAGTGTTTCGACATAAAGTCTGAAGTCAGCTTCCCTGAAAGAACGTATCAGAGATAGTATGGTCAGTTCCATTGAAAGCACTAGATACCAGTAACTGAATTGCGGGCTCTCTGCTTTTCGCTTCTCACACCACTCATCAAAGCTTAAGATAACTGACGCATCTTGCTCGAAAGAAGTATCTGCAATGTAATACTCGTATGCTTTTTTCATCAGTGTGTAGAGACTACATGCAGTAATCTGGTGAGCGTATCGTGTCCTAGTAACACTTGAAGCAGTGATGAAAGATTCTGCAATACCAGACGAAGCTATATCTGCTTCTACAATGGCTTCTATCCAACCACTTGCTTTTAGAAGCGACCCAATTAGCTTCAGTGCAGCCATTTCAACATGCAAGCCGCCAAACATGATGACGAACTTATTTTCACCATATTGCTGAGGCCAGTGCCATTGTATTTGCTTGGTCAATGCATAAAGTGGCTGATCAGCAGTTATGACTGGAATTTGCCCTGGGTTGAGGAACGCTATTGTCTCTCTAATCCTCTCCATAACATGTCGTATTGTGGCAACTGAGTGGGCTTGTTCTCGGAGGAGAGGTAGAATTGATGTAATGCTCACTTTGAAATCTAAACCTCTCTTCTCAGAAGCATGGTGTGCCGACCAGGTTATGTTAACGTCATCATCAATGCTTTGTGTCAGATGAATCTTTTCTAGCCACTCCGGTTTTATCTGTCTGACATAGGCAGCATTTGCTCCAATCAGTTTTCACATTTGACGTCTTCTCAATAGACATTCTGTAAATGTTATAGGCTTCAGGCCAAGGGTTTATCCTTTTACCACCTATAACCACAGTTACCGAATATATTTTGACACATTCAGATATGGGATACAACTAGGTTCAGAAAGGTAGGTTCCCTACACCTAGCCCGATCGTTCACCCAGTATCATTTAAGTCCCGTGCGATCTGTACACCATCCAGGTAACTATAGCCCCGTTACCTTTGGCTCGGCTCTCCCGCGCTGGCATATCCTGTCAATTCAGGTGCGGCTATCTAACAGACTGAACATTATTTTGTCCATGGGGCTTATTAGACAGCATTTGGGACACTGAAACATGAACAGTGTGTCCGTAATCAGTTGATACTGGACCCCATGCTGAGTTTCACAGCAGTGATGTCACCGTTATGCCCTGGTTGTGTCATGACAATCACTCTCTTACATATGACATATTATAAGAATGAGCTGAAAGGATTAATTTTTATAACTAATACATTCAGCTCACTTGGGGAATTGAATATCAAGTCAATGATTCGGTTTAATGGCAATAAAAGGCAAAAATTGACAATATTTGCTTAAATTCATCTCATATATGTACCTTTGTGGATTGTAGGACTCATTTATCGGTTATTTTTGTGTCATTTACTGCTTTCGCATCCCCTAAAACATATAATTTGACTCAAAAATTGTGAAAATCGGTTAGATACTTTGTAAACTAGCAATATTGGATTTCAGAATGGCGGCCATCTTGGATTTTTTGAGTGGCCGAAAAGTTTTTTCGGAAGAGTAGACCATTGTGAGCAATCGTGCCAAGTTTCATGCTTGCTTACCAAAATGAACGATTTTTCCTTAATCTGCTCAGCTAAGTGAGCTTGTTAAATATAAACACCTGAGCCTCGAGCAAGAAAAAAGTGACATTAAATGAAGAGGGGGGGGGGGGGGGGAGAAAGAAAGAGATTATGAGTATATTCGTCTGTTGCCACTTCTTTCAGCTTTTTTTGTCACTCTTGAAAAAGCATTCGCAACATGAGTGATAAATGTTGACATGCCACTTAAAGTTTTTCAGAAGTGAATAATAGGTCCCGAGAGATTGTAATGGCCATTGAGGAGATTGTAGGCTAAAATTAGATCACCGCATAATCGTTGGTGCTCAAGGGAGAAAAGGTTAAAGTTCTTGAGTCAGCTTTCATGGAGCAGATCTCATAGTCCCTGCACCATTCTAGTAGCCAATCTTTGAACTCTCTCCAGATGCTGGATATCACATATTAGACATGGAGCAGAGGCCTGGACACGATATTTTAACATTGGTCTGACGAGGGAGACATAAAGTAGGAAAAATAGTTCAGGAGTGAGTTTGCAGAAGGAGCATTCAATGAGAAATAGAGTGCTTCTTGTTTTGTTTGCAGCCTGAATACAATGTTTAGATGGCTTGAAATACAAGTCGACCAGGAGGCCAAGATCTTTTGTCTCGTTCCCCCCTTGAGAAGAGCTGTGTCACCGTTGAAAGTAAGAGCCGAATCAGGAGAACCCATTGTAATAAGGCAGCATTTATCGACATTGAGGTATAAGTCCTATTTAGGCACGTTGAATGCTCGACTTGAGATTGTCTATCTCACATCTACGATTTGACGTCATCTGAAAATAGGAGTACTTTCCATCAATCACTTCCAGCATGTCATTGATAGAGAGTAGAAACAGAATAGGACCCAGCACGGAGCTTTAGGGAACACGACTGCAAGCATCCATCTACGATGATAGACTGCCAATAATCTGAACACTGTATGCACGATCAAGAAATGATCTAATCCGCTTTTTAATCGATTCATGGAGTTTATAGATGTTAAGTTTATATAGAAGCAGTGACTGACAGAATCAAAGGCCTTAGCAAAGTTCAGAAAGACAATGTTAGCAGTATCTCCATCATCCATTATACTCGTAACCCATTCTTCCATCACAAGTAAATTTGTGAGAGACGGACGTTTCAGAATTAAACCATGGAGAGATGTGAGCAATTGACCTCAGATGAGCCATGATTGCTCGCTTGAGTAGAACCATGGATTTGGAGATGATAGAGGTGAGGCTCAGTGGTCTGTAATCCCTTGGGTCTTCTTTGTCATCTTTTTTAAAGATAGGGCAGATTGTGGCGACTTGCCAATCAGCAGGCACATCTCCGGTAGTCAGTGAAAGGTTGAGAAAGGCTGCTAGAGGTTCAGATAGTTTGGGTGCAACAGCCCATAAAATTGCTCTATGCAGTCCATCTGGACCTGGCCCCTTATTCACAGGACAAAATCTGCTTCTCGATCTCAGCCTGAGTGATGGTGATCAGCCACATTAGTGGTGCTATCATGTGTAACATTGCAGGTTCTCTGCCATCGTCGTCTTTGAAAATATTTGCAAAAACATCAGTAAAGAGAGAAGCTTGTTTGTTCGAGTGCTCAATTTTTTCACCTTCAGAAATACTTAGTTAGCATTTCGTTGTTCAATTTTTTTTTTTATTCCTTTGCACGTGAGTATAAAATCGCTTCAGGATACGACCAGCATCAAAATCAAGCTGCCTCAAAATTTTGTCTACTAATGCTGGAAATGTGTTTGACATGATTACATTGTTTTCTGTAGACCTCAAAAGCCGCCTCAGACATTGTTGTACTCCATGCAGCATTTCTCAGCTTTTGTTCATGGAGAATCTTCCTAGTAATCCATGGTTTGTGTTTCTTGTGCTTTGGCGTCTTCAGACGTACGGACATATCCGTAAGGTGCAACAGAAATTTCTTTACTTTTGCCCACATTATTTGAACAGACTGCCACTCAGTGAGGCTATACCAATCTATTTCATTGGAAGCCGCTTTAATCAGATCATGATTCATAGGAGCAAATTTTCTTCTTAGCTGATTTAAGAGGGAGGGGCGGTACAAACGATGGGTGTATGCAAAAGCTCATGATCACTCTTGCTAATTTGAAGCAACATTTGCAGAAGAAGTAATGGGTGAAGACAAGGTCAAGCATCGACAATCTCTGGCCATTTTTAGTTCTTGTAGGTTTTCTAACATGTTGGCAAAGAAAACATTCCTCCATTGTGTTCAAAAGCGAGTTTGTATAATTTGGATTATTTGGACTACTGTTCTCATATCGAGTGTTATTCTCACAACGTTTCGGCCGCTTTAACCTCCAGCCTTCTTCAGGTGTATCTTTTCAGACTTGGGAATATTTCTGTCGACCTCGGGAATCTGGACGGAATTTCGAATGGAACCCTTTATTTAATCCACGGGGTAGCATGCTCTCATTCCGTCAGCCATGACTGGGAGAAGTCTTCAGTAATTTGCAATTCTTCGTATCGCTCGCACCAAGGATTAAACCTTCAGATGACTATCACTTAAACAATACTAGTATGAATTTTGGGAGCCTTAAACCTATTCTTGTTATAATGTGCTACTTATCACTATATATCACTACTTTTATTACTACATATCACTGTGTATATATATATATATTAGTACTTAATGCATCCACATAAAATATTATAAGGAGATATAATTTTTATGTATCAGTTTTCAGTATTTACTTCAACAGTGCTCGATACGTAAGTAGAGCTAGGCAGTAAGCAATGAAAATATATATGGCAATTAAGCTACACAGAGGCTCCCGCGTTTCATCCCCGGGGGGAATCTTCAGGCTAAATGCCTTCAGACTACTGTTCTCATTTAGCCTGAAGATTCCCCCCAGGGATGAAACGCGGGAGCCTCTGTGTAGCTTAATTGCCATATATATTTTCATTGCTTACTATATCTATATATATATATATATATATTATAACCTTATCTATTATTTATAATTAATGGTTCTCATATGGTATAAAATTCTATACTAGGTCTGCTTAGTAAGTCATTGTTGCCCAACATGTGGACTGCTTCTTTGAGTCGTCTTACTCTCCAGCTTTCTCCTCTATCTATAATTTTTACTAGTCCCATAAAGGTAGATGATTTCCCTTTTTTCTGTCTTTTAATTGCGAATTACTGAAGACTTTTCCCAGTCATTGCTGACAGAATGAGAGCATGCTACCCACGTGGATTAAATAAAGTGTTCCGTTCGAAATTCTGTCCAGATTCCCGAGTTCGAAAAGATACACCTGAAGAAGGCCAGAAGTTAGAGCGGCCGAAACGTTGTGAGAATAACACTCAAGATGAGAACAGTAGTCTGAATAATTCAAATTATACAAATTATCAATCCTCATCTAAAAAATTCAGAAACAAAAGCGGTTGTCAAACATTGGAAGTGCTCAGATTAAACTGCCGGGGGCATTAAAATCTCCCAGTTTGAGGCAATCACTCTAGCATTTGGAGACAGCTTTCAAAGCATTAATGAGACTTTGGTCATCAGCTTCTGTAGAACTTGGACTACGATATACAGAAAGTACAGGAATATTTTCTCAGACCACGTTAATATTGCAAAGAGCAGCATCAAATTTATCAGACAAGTGAACATTTGGAAGGAGAAGTAGTTGGGATGGCTTCAGTGAGGCTCCTTCACACACCATAACTCCACCGTCTTTTCTTTGATATCTGTCACAGCGAAATTCCACTGTGTTTTCTACATCAATCTCTTTAAAATAATATTCTTTTTAAAATAATAAATGTCTGTCAAGGTCAACTCTTTTCTTTTTCCATAAAAATAATTGTCACTATCATCTAAATTTTCTTTAAATAAATAAAACAAATATGTCTCTTTCATTTAAAATAGTAGCAATTTAATTTTCTTTTTTCTTATTTTTAAAATATTTGTCAGTTAAATATTCTTCAAATCGATAAAACGTATGTCACTTTTTGAAATGCGTTTATTTAAAATTGTACTGTTGTAGTCAACGAGACGGTATAATTTGATTTTGGAAGATTTCTTTTTAAAATGGGTAAAGTCAGAATTGTTTCCCTTAGCGACAACAGATTAATCATCAATCACCATCTTTGCTCATCAGACGATCTCATTTTTTTAAAATATGTGTGAAAGGTGATAACGTACACACATGCACATGAAACGTCTTAGCGCATTATTATATAGATTAGAGTGGTTGAATCAACATGTTGAAAGGGGCGAGAGAAATACATCGATAGCTAAGAGAGAGATAGGTGACCAAAACTGAGGTATATTTTAGCATGTATTTTGTGTTATTAAAGTATATAAGAAAAAAAGCCTTAGGAAACAGACGTTGATTGACACAGCTTTAGTATAATAATAGATGTAGAACAGTGGTTCTCAACCTTTTTTAACCTGTGAACCAGTTCATCACATATTAGAATGATACCCCTCGTCCTTTCAGAAAAAGTCTGACTCAAAAAATGTGCATTCATACTAACATAATAGCATTTAATACAAACGCTAGCGGTGAGAAAATCCAACATGACCTTTCAGTCGCGATGGGCGATGCAAACTTTATTTTTTGTGACCCTGAATCCAGTTTGTTAGTGGGGCCAATTCACCCCCCCCCCCCTTCCCCGGTTAAGAACCACTGAATTGTAGAAGAATAACCATCCCGGAATGGGCCTATACTATTATTTGTTGTGTTTATTTATATTTTGTCAAATAGACCTCAACCAAGGCCATACCTATAAGAGGCCAAGAGATCTAACATTTGGGGTCTTTTACTGGTGGCAAGATTTCCAGTCAGCAGATATCGTTTTAGTACTAACACTTAATTCTCATTGCCTACGAGAAAGTTCTGAAAGTGAATTCTAATCCATCAAATTTATTTCAGCTTAGTTTCTGTATTAAATTACATTTAAATTACATATAAATTACATTTGGGTTATAAGTTTGTGAGTATAATTTTATTGGACTATTTTCTAGCCATTATTAATTGAAAAAAACAAACAAACAATTAAAACAGTAATTCATACTGTTTTAATTTCTTCAGCCAAATTCGCTAGTTAATTTTATATAATTTGTAAAAGTTTCATGTTATAATCTTTTTTACCCTTAAATGCTTTATTTTTTATATTGGGTTGACAAAATATCTTATCGAAGATACTGATTACCTATTTAGCGGGTGTGCTGATGCAACATCATACTAATACCTACTCACACTTGCCATAGGTTCATTGCAGATGTGAAACAAGTTGCAGTTTGACACATTTTCATTGAATATTATATTAAATAGGCATTTTGTTGGAATGTTATTTGAAACAAAAAGCATTTAAGGGTTAAAGTTTCCTTTTCATGTTGACAGCTTTGTTTATTCAAGAAATACCATTTTTTCCTTAGTTAAAAAACTCGATAATTGTTTTGTCTGAATTCTCTGCGCAATGAGCGTGAAGCGTTAGCAGCTAAAAAGATATCCGCCAACTGACCAGAAATCTTGCCTCCACTAAAAAAAACTCCAAATGTTAGATCTCTCGGCCTGTTATTGGCATGGCTGTGACGACAACCGAATAAAAATATTATTAATAAATAGTTGAAATTTAAAAGTCGGTCCAGAATGCTGGAATTCATAAATATTACGTCCTCCATGCAAAATATCGTAACCAGAAAACAAGAGAAAGTTAACAAAATTAATTACGAAACAAATTTATTGCCTGGCTTGCACTCCTTCTTTGTCTATTTGTCAGGCGCAGAGGTACCAACACAGGGAAACTTCAAAGACTCTCAATGCTTGATCTTGTTTCATTTCTTCTTCTTTGCATGTCTTTGAAGCATGTGGTCACACGACAGTCCTTTGCATTATTGTTGTACTCTGCAAGATCTTTCAAGCTGTATCGTATGGTCCTCCTCTCCATATTCACAGATGGTTGGGACAGCCCTGTAGCCCTATATACTCATAGCAACTTTTGATCGCCACATTCCTGTTCTCAGGTGGTTGAGTGTTTTCCACTGGAGCCAGGGTACCTCCAAACCAAAAGTAGGGGAGTCCCATGTCAGCATGAGGGGGCCATTCTCTGGCCGTCTGGTTCACAGCTGTATTCTGGTCTCTAAGATGTTGTTAGGGGTTTGACATGGCTGAGGAAGCTTCTTCTTGACTTCATTGGACCGTTGGTTCATATCCACGAAAGAGATGGCATTCATCACTGAGTCTTTGTGATCTCTACTCGGCTGACAACTTCCCGTCTCACATCTTGTTTCATAACTAGGATAATGACCGTCGTCCCATCCGCATCTCTCTCTCTCTCTCCTTATCTGGACAATGTGGGGATTTTTGGTTGTCATTCAGTTTTGCATGACTAGTCTGGATCTTTTTTTGTTCTGACAGGTTGAGGCTACAGGTTTGACAACTTGCCTGGCTGTTGTTTCTGACTGGTAGTACAGGAGCTCTAACTCTTATGTAGCACTAAGAGTGGCGGCTCGATCAACAGTTTTATAATGCCGAGGTAACTGTAGTTGCATGTCACACATAAAAGGAACCCTGCACTTATTTCTTGTGGGCTTTCTTGAGACCATAACCACACAGATGCAGATTTGGCTAATAGACTACTTGTGTGCACAGTAATGAAAATGCAAAATAGCTGAAAAATGTAATGTGAACAAACATCTTGCTACCCAGCTCCCCACCAAATCTGGCTTCTATCACAGTAGCCCTTTACACTTCAGTGGCAATATGCCTTGTTTGAGGTAAATAAAAGTAAAAGAATAAAAAAGTTATAAAAATAAAAATAAGTAAAAAATTTCTTTAGCAATTCAAGTACACCTTATTTTAATATATCGACTATCAATACAATTTCAAAAAACAAATTCAGCTTTTCCCTTTGCGGATTTGATAAATTTAATTTAAAATTTAAGTTATCATATCGATTTTTTTTTTTAATAAATTTCATAATTTTAAATCGTTTCGAATAATAAAAAAAAATCATGAATTTTAAAATACAAAAGCGTTTATGTATGACATTTTTCGTTAATGCAAATGGTTACATATTTCATTGTCAAATATATGGGTCTTTTTAATATTAAAACTTAACTATCAATATATATATATATATATATATATATATATATATATATATATATATATATATGCTGTTATGCAGAGAATCTATTTCCAAAATTTCAAAACAGTCTTATTTTCAGAGTTCACTTTAAATATATATAAGCACAAATGATAATTTGTATATATATATATATATATATATATTTATATATATATATAGTAGGATTCCATCGATTGTGGTTGACCATGAATAGCATCCCAGTTGTCTGTTTGGCTGGAGCATTGATATCTATGGCTGTAGAGGCTGATGCGGGAGTGTCAGTCTCTGCAACAGAGGGCACGTGTGCTCTGTCCTTGGTCTGCTGGAACTGACGCTTTGATTTCTGCGAGCCCGTTATTCTGTGGCGACTTGTGACTTGAAGTGTTTGGTCACAGTTCCTTTCCATTTGGATTGGTTGGCTGCCAGACTCTCCCCGGACTCTGAATTGATGTCCACAGCCTCCATATCACGTCTCAAGATTTATATATATATATATATATATATATATATATATATATATAAATTGTAATTCGGAGATGAGCGAAAACAAAAAAAAAGATAAAGCAAGAGTTCTCAATTATTGTGGTAAGAGCATAATGTTTATTTACGTATAAACATATTTACGTATAAACATATTTATGTATAAACATATTTATGTATAAACATATTTATGTATAAACATATAGGCCTAGTTTATTAAGGGAACCGGGTTTTCACAAAGGTTTACAAAAAAACAAAAATGTAAATGGAATTCTCAATCCTCAGTCCTGTACCGGACTGAGGTTCAAGGATTCCATTTTCCGATTTCCTTAATGGACTAGGCCTGTATTTTTATAAATAAATATATATCGTGGCCGTAATAGTGTAGAGGTAAAAGATCTTGCTGCTGAACAAACAGTCGGGTTTCGAATCTGTCACTGAAGCGCAGTAATACGGCAAAACAGCATATGTATGTGTGTGTCATAAAGGTTAGAGTGTTCGCTAATGGGCTGGAAAATCGAGGTTCAATCCTTGTTTAAGTCATAGCAAAAACTTTTTAAAATAATGGTATTTGATGCCTCCTTGCTAAACACTCAGTATTATAAAATTATAAAGTGAGGATCAAGGATAAGTTGAGTAATCCATGGAGAGGAGTAGCTCCCTCCCCTACATCTCAGTGTAGTAGCCAATGAAAGAGAGTCTTTGGGTTGCCCTTGACTACAGTCGATCCATTTCTTTTTTTTTTATTATATATATATGAAAGTAAACTATTTCTCTGTATTTGACTGTGGTTCATCAAATTTTTGTAGATTGGATACATACAGGTTGTGTGTGTATGTGTGTTTTTTTTCTAACGCCACAAAAAGAATATGTAGTAATAGTAAGGTTTCGAGGCAAAAAACAAAACTTGTAAAATTCAAAAAAAAAAAAGTGGAAAAAGTTTTTGCCATTTGTATTATTTGGACTACTGTTCTCATATTGGATGTTATTCTAACGACGTTTCGGCCGATGTAACCTCCGACCTTGTTGAACTCTGGAATCTGTACGGAATTTAGAACGGAGTCCTTTATTTAATTCACGGGGGTAGCTTGCTCTTATTTCGTCAGCCATGACCGATTAGAAGTTTTTAGTAATTCTTAATTGTATTCTTACTTTTAAGACTTGTACTCGGTCATAGCTGACGGAACGAGAGCAAGCTACCCCCGTGGATTAAATAAAGGGTTTCGTTCAAAATTCCATACAGATTTCCAAGTTCAACAAGACGTACCTGAAGAAGGTCGGAGGTTACATCGTCCGAAACGTTGTGAGAATAACAACCAAGGTGAGAACAGTAGTTTGAATAATCCAAATGATCAGTCCTCATCTTAAAAATTCCGAAACATAAGTATTTGCCAGTTCAGATGCACAGAAAAGTTGTACCCTGAATAGTGGGGAATACAGGTGTACCTGGGTAAAGTTGTATGCCTGTTGGGTACATCTGAATCGTAGCAGGATACATCTGAGAATTATTGGTTGCAGTTGTGGTGGGGGTGGCGACCGTACCTTGCTGTGATGAGAAGTCGAGATGTTGGAGGTTCTGCTGCTGGTGGAGCGGCAGGGGCTGATGAATGTTTTGCGTGTGTTGGTGATGGGTAGAGGAGGAGGACGATGAAGATGAGGGTGGCGGTGGTGGTGGTAGCGGTAGTGGCGGCGGTGGCGAACTATCTGTCATTCCGTCCTCGTGAAGCGTTTGGTCAAGACCAGCCGCGGCTGCAGCCTCTGCTACCAAAGTCGACGTATTTTGTCCGACTGTGTCGCCGTTGTTATTCGTATGGTTATAGGATGACTTGATGACATGCCGAGATTGCTGAAGATGGAGCAGAGGTATCGTCGAAGTAGTTGTTGTCGTCACCCGGCTATGTTCGGTATCGTCGCTGCTGCTACTACCACCGCTGAGATTATGTAATCTTCCCTCACACTTGTTCCCGCGCAAGTGCCGCTCGAGATGGTCCTTGCGTGCAAATGCAAACTGACAAATGGTGCATTTAAAGGGACGTTCACCAGTGTGGATTTTACGGTGAACTTTCAGGTGCGATCTCTCGAGGAACGTCTTGCTGCATAGGTCACACTCGAAGAGGTTCTTGCCAAGGTGTGTCCGCTGGTGACGTTTCCATTCACCACGGTCTGTGAACACATGGCTGCAAATGTTGCACTCAAACGGCAACACGGCTGCATGGATGCGCTTGTGCAAGTCGGCATGGTTGCGTTGGGAATAAACTTTCCAACAAATCTCGCAGTTTAACGGGTTTTCGTGAGCTGATTTCTCCTTTGTCGAAGTCGATGACAAATCGGTTGGTGACGCCTTAGATGCTGATGTTTTTGAGCCGCAGTGTATCCTGGCGGTGTGGACAGTCAGGTGGGTCTTTTGAGAGAAACACTTGCCACAATAGTCGCACTTGAATGGGTTAAGGGCCTTATGCATCCGCTCGTGAACAACGGGACTTAGTTTTGAGCGTTGAGTGAAAGCTTCCCAGCACACCTCGCAGTTGAACGGATTCTGGATGGGGAACACGGGTGAGCTACATGACGAGGTACACGTCGAGCGAGGGCTTTCAGTCTTCACTAGTGGAGGCAGTGCAGTACCATGAGTTCTCAGATGACGAGTGAGGTCACCGTTACGGGAAAAAGAGCAACCACAAACCTGGCACTTATATGGCTTGTTAACGACCGTGATGGGTTTCTGCAGGTTGTCCTTGCAGTCAGGTTCAGAGTCCGGGGAAATGACCTCTGACTTCCTATCGACGGCTGCCTCACCATGTATAGACATGTGGCGGTTCAAATTCCCGTTACGAGAGAAAGTATCCCCACACACTTCGCATTTGAAGGGTTTCTCTCCACTGTGTGTCATTGAATGTTGCTTCAGGTGTGATTTCTGTGCAAAGCACTTTCCACATGAATCACATTCAAAAGGTTTCTCGGTCGACAACTGTTCTTGGTCTTGATGTGCTGCACAGCGTTTATGTTCATGTTGTTGATGGTGGTGGTGATGATGATGGTGTTGTGGCTGCGGCTCTGGTTGTTCGTATGGAATTGGTTCATCGGAGATGTTTAAATTATCGTCACCGCATTTGGAAAAAGATTTCCCGCTAACATTAATGACGTAAGATTTTTCCATGTCTCAAGCCCAATGAAAATGGGGTTTTTTGAGAACATTCAGCGTTTAGACGAATCAATTTTGTTGCGAATAACAAAAATCAAACTGATGTTATTCTTATGACGATGCGTCTGCACATTTCAATGATGGTAACACTTTGTTATATGCAGGCAGTGCACGGGCCTTACGAGAGAATGAGTCGATAATTACTGGAGGATATTAAAAAATCACTGCCACCATCTGAAAAATAGAAAAATTATAGCATTAGAAATCACTATCTTTATAACGTTAGGTATGTTTGTATGTACAAGATTCACTCCTAAACTAATTAACCAATCATTAAGAATTTTGGAACACAGCTGCGAGGCATAAGGGATCATAATGTGAGCTATATTTAGTTTAGTTCTATGTGAAGGGGGAAAAAATGAGTTGAAACCCTTTGAGAATATTCAGATACCTCCCATTTTTGTGAAAGGACGACCAATAGGTATTATATCTAAATTAATAAATATTCTCAAAATTTCAGTTTCTTTGGAATATTTTAATCGTTTTTAGGGGCTATAATATGGACACAACCTCCCATTTTTAAAATTCAAATACATCAGATTTGTTTTGAACTTTATCCATAGTCATTAGACAACAATTAAGCAAGATTCCCTGAATTTCAATTTCTTAAGACATTTTCAAGAATTAAAATTATGTAATGCATTTTGATCCAAATTAGAATAAGGATTCTAGACATAAGGTTTATTATCATTATATCTTGATTTTAATCTTCATAAGGGGACATAAGTGGTGCAAAACTGTTCTGTTTAAGGAATTTTACTCACCCTGAGACGGGTATACGTCTAGTAATATCAATAAAAAAAGAAAGTTGGTCATGATCATGATTTTGGAGTAGGTAGTCCAAACGCTTGATTAAGACTGCGGAAATTTAAAAAAGTCTAACTCTGAACAATAGTAATCTATTATATAAAGGCCAATTGTCTCTGTGTGTCCACCTAAAAGTGAGAAACTCCACAAGACACACCCACAAAACGGATATATTTTTCTAATGGAATATGGACACATTTCTTTTGATGGTGACCCCCGAAAAGAATAAGGACGAATATTCATTCGTCCTTATTTTTTAGGGGGTCACCAGGAACAATTTTTTTTTCTTTTTTTTGCATTGACCTTTCATGTGAAATTCGAATTAAAATAAACTTTCTTGACTTTGTTGGGGCAAGAATCAAAGTGTAGTATCTGTTCTGTCATCAATCAGAGAAGGGGAAATCCTTCTTGAGTCGGAAGGGAGAGATAAGTAGAAGCTTAGTAAGAGATGAATCTGTAATGTTCTAACCTCCCCGATACGAGGGCCGAATGTGACACAAGGTCGGTTTAATGTGGTGGATACCCAGTTTCCCAAAATTGGGGCGGTCTGGATTGGACAAAAATAAAAAATTCCCCCAGTCAAGAAAGATTTCTCCTCCTCTAACAAAATAGATACTACACTTTGATCCTGGCCTGAAGGATGGATAGTATGTTTAGTTATCCTAACTAGAGATGGGCGGTTTTACCGAAAAACCGCGGTTTTTCGGTTTCGTCTCCATACCGAATACCGAATCGGTTTTTTTTTTTTAAACCGTAACCGTTCGGTATTGTGTTTTTACTACAGTAAGCCACCATATACAAGGAAACACGGTTGAAAAGATTTTCCGATTTGAATAAAATTGAATATTACCAAAAAATGTTATATTAGTAAGAGGGCAGATTGAACAAATATATTACTGCAATTACTGCTATAAACACGAGGCGATTTTTGTTTATTTTCATTCTAGAACGAATTTTAAACATTTTAAAATATGAATATAGAAAATGTTGTTACATTTTTCGTACCCAACTAGTAAATTAATTAATCTTTCATCTTTTTTCATGCATTAAAATTATAATTGTACGTTGTTTTGTCTTTCGGTAATAGTAATTTTAAATTATCTTATCCTAAAAAATATGGTCTTTTTTTTTAGCAAAAGTCAACAATGGCTGCTAGTATTGCTGATATAACAATCAATCAGCAGCAGCGTCTTGTAAAATTCGTTTATAAACTTCTTTAAAAGTAAGATAAAATACTTTTTGTGCTTTAAAAAGTTAATCCTATTTGGTTCTTTTATAAAAAATACTTTAAAAAATACTGGTTTTCACTCAACTTTCGAACTTCTAGTAGTAATGAATTTCTAGTCGCCAATTTAAAAAAAAAAAATTAAGATTCTACTTTTTTAGGCGATTACGTCTTAAAGTCTTGGCGAAAAAAAGAAAAAACAAAACAAAAAATAGTTTAGAATTTAGAGTAGGGGATCAGTTTCGCATATAAATTTAATGTAAAATGATCTCCGATTTCCCGGCCATTCTTGCCTTTTAGTGAAATTTATAAAATAAATAATTACTCTACCATTAACTCTAGGTACGACTAACAAGCCCACCTCCTAAAAATGCCATCTTGAACGTATCGTACCATTAACCTTAAATATGAGTGGCAAGCCACTCCTAAAAAACTCCCTTAACCCTAAGTCCGAATGGCAACCTCCATCCAAAACAAAACCCCTTCCTTAACCTTATCACTAACCCTAAGTCCGAGTAGGAAGCCCTAATCCTACAAAAAAGCCCATTAAAACCACACATAATCGTCTAAAAAAATAAAAAAGCAGACGCCCATAAAAAAAAACGCACAGGATTTATTTGCCATAGAAAAAAATTGATTAATGCCCTAAAACGCTAGAATGGCCCGGAAATGGTGAATTATTCTGCATTAAATATATGTGAAACTAATCCCCCACTCGAAATTCTAAATGAATTGTTTTTTTTTCTTTCTGCTAAGTTTTCAGGGTGTTCACACTTAATTGCCCCTAGCCCTACCACTAACCTGAAGTTCAAGTGGTAAGCCCCCTTCCTCCCACAAAAACCCTTATAATCGTCTAAAAAAAAAAGAAAGAAAAAAAAAACGCACAGGATTTATATACCATAGAAAAAATAATTAACTGGCCTAAAAGGCTAGAATGGCCTTGAAATGGGGGATTATTTTATGTGAAACTGATCCCCACTTTAAATTCTAAAATAATTGTTTTTGTTTCTTTCTTTCTGCCAAGTTTTTCAGGGTGTTAACATGTAATTGCCTAAATAAAAAAAGTAGAATCTCATATTTTGGGGAGGTAAGGGGGTGAGTTAGCAGAAGGTGTAAATCTACAATAATGCTAAAGAAATCTTGCAATATATTCATTTTTAAACAGTCCTAGTATTAGATCTTAGTTTCTTGTACATAAAATGTATTACAATTCAACTTTGAGTTTTCTAACTTCTTTCTTTTAATGGATTCATGGTATTTTTAAGGTATTGCAGCATATTTATGTGCACTTAGTGCAGATTACTTGGAAACCATTAATTTCTGGAGATTTTCAGTGGCATATTCTGATTCCTTGTACAAAAATACACTTATATGGTAAATTTCATTGCTTAATCTTGTGTTTTAACAAAGATATAACATTTTTACTGAAAAATTAGTGTAAAAAATGTGACGAAACGCATATGGTATTAAAGAGGGGAAAATATCCAATTGTGCGAGGCACAAAAATAGTCATAACTTCATTATTTTTAGTCAGATTTAAAAAATTTAAAAAGATTCTTTCTTAGATCATCAAGCTCTTTCTATATATGCCATTATTGAGATATTTTAAGCAATTTAAATTTTTTCATGTGTATTGCTACTTGTAGGAAGAAATCTTTGTTTACAGTTGGTTTATCATTAACATTTTGAATTTTCAAATGAAAAAAAGAGAAATACGACAGACAACATGACATCGTATTTTTAGCATAAACTATTTTCAAATGAAAAAGAAAAAATCAAACGCGTTCCGTATGATGTCGAAAATCTATTTGATTCAACTCAAAATTGTAAAATAATTATTTGTTTGTTTCAGAGTTATCTAAAAAAATAAGTTATTAAAATGAAATTAAAAAAAAAATACTTGTAAAAGTAAATAAACGAAAAGTAGTGAGTAAGTATAAACATTTATAAAGAAAAAAAGTAGTTGCCAATGCTAGTATCACTTTATTCGGATTTTTAAAATTATTTTAAACATTAGGCATTTCATTGTTTCATACATAAATTGTAATTTCTAGAGAACTATCTCTCAACTATACCGTTTTCTCTCCCAAAAATGGGTTGTTCAAAAAGTAGACTATGCAACGATTTATATTTTACTAAATTGTTAATATGGTATTTATTTAGAGTTGACAATTTATTCGAAAGTTTAATTATTAAACTTTAATCCAAGTCATGAATTCTATGACTAAAATTACCTTAAAGCTTAAAAAATGACTTTAGGTGAATTAATAATCTCTACTTTTTTTAACCATCCTTCCTTTTCCCTTGGCGCGGTTTTCGGGTGTACTACTAGTCTTTTACGCATGTCTATAAAGTTTTATTACCCTGTCTTAAAAACAAATATTAACCCCAACACGCACCAGTTGACAGAACTTCAGGCACACAAAATGACAGACATCCCAACAGTCAACACCGGCAATTCGAGAAGTATATGGTGTGTTTATTTTACGCGACAAGACACAACGTCTTGCAAACATTTTCACCTATTAAAAAATTAAAATTTTTATCTGTCAAATAATTTTGACAATATTTCATTTTCATCATCATTTTTGCTTAATTTTATTTGTAAAATTATTTTGTTTGTTTAAATAAATTTTCGTTTTTTAATTTCTTGCATTTCTGAGTTATATTTTAGCTTCTGATGGGTTAAAGAATTAGATAGAATGTATATTCAAACTCAGTTTTATTCTTCAGAAATCTTTCATGAATCTTTGGTCACTGTTTTAACGAGTTAACTGTTAAAAAGGTATCAGAACTTTGATTACAACAGTCAACACCTTAAAACTTATATGATTCATATCATGGAGAATGATTCAGTCACAAAATTATCGAAACAGTGGAATAATTCCACTAAACGTTGAATAATAACTAATCATCACACAAGAGAATGAATAGCTTCCATAGTAAAAAGATTTTTTTCAAAAATACCGAAAAACCGAACCGTAAACCGAGGTTTTAAGGGAAAAAAACCGAAACCGATACCGAAACCAAAATTTCAAAACCGCCCAACTCTAATCCTAACCCACAGCATCAAAATTAGACACAAGATTAATTCATAGTGGGGAGCACTCAAAATTAGTCATGACTGGTCCCATTGGCATTCCTCAGTGAGAACGCCTCAGGTGACAGATCATAATCCCCTGATAAAGGAAGTTGTAATGCCTGAGATGATGGCCTCATGAAATCAACAGATACTACACAGTGATCTTAACTCAAAGTAGAGAGTGACCTCAAAAGAATGCCACCCATGGAATCATTATTAAATTTCACAATCCCCTCCGCAATCCAACTACATTTGGTACAAATAAACTTCAGTCGATGCCCGACTTATCCACCAAGTTTCAGTAATAAAAGTCTAACAGTCTTTGTTTTTATCGCCTTCAATGATATGGGGGGACACTTTGGTGATTGTCTCATCAGTAGGAGATATAATCCTAAATGAACTTCGCACTCACCAGACCATAACCCCTCCCGGTTTTATCTGTCAGGTTAGGTCATCTCAAATCTATAAAGGCAATTTATATAATACGTGAAAGCATTTTATGTTTGTGCACACGTTACTTATCTTTCACAAATATTTAAAGAAAATGAAATCGTCCGATCAGCAAAGATGTTGATTGGTGATTAATCTGAGGTTTCTAAGGAAAGAAAATTCCGATTTTACACATTTTTAAAATGAATTGTTCCAAAATCGAATTCTGTATACTTTTAAATAAATACATTTCAAAAAATGACATTCGGTTTATTGATTTAAGAATATTAAGCTGGCCATCATTTTTACTTCAAGAAGACGGAAAATATTTATTGTTTTAAAAAGAATTAAATTACTACAATTTTAAATCAATAAATAAAGAGACATGTTCGTTTGTTTTATTTAAAGAAAATTTAGCAGACAATGACAATTATTTTTACGGAAGAAAAAAATATCATTGTTTTCTTAATAGTTGAGCCTGACAGACATTTATTATTTCAAAAGGAATATTATTATTAATCGTAAATTATACAGATTGATGTAGAAAGCACCGTGGAATTTCTATGGAGTCTTGCTAGTCCGAAGACTACCGACAAAATTAGGGCAGGAGTGTGTCAGAGTTATTGACAATTCTCGGCCTTTTGGCTAGGAAGAAAGTGTAGTATCTGTTCCGAAGGCAAATATGAATGTTTTATGTCTTTTTTTTTTTTTTTTTTGCATGTCTTTTGTTTTTTTTACATGTATTTTAAATATTCGCTGTAAAACCATTTTTGTATTTGTCTAAATAAAATCTGTTCCGATGGATACTGCAACCTATAGACCGGTGTCGTCTTGTCCTTCAGGGCTTGATTCCACCGGTCTGTGGGTTTGTCCTGTGCAGTTCTAGGAGGTCCACCCTCCCAGGCTTTGCCTCCCCTCTTTGGGGAGGAGTAAGTTTATTGCTTACTGCCTGAGGCGCCCCTATCGGGGAATGCCGACGGAGCTGCCCAGGCATTTTTTAAGTACCAGAGTGTTCACCTTCTCGGGCGCTGGCTTTTCAAGTCCAACTTTCTCGACCCGACCTTGGGTCACATCTTACCTTGTGGGAGTAAGATAAAACTGGCCTTGTGCCTAGCCCCCTGAGGAGGTAAATAAATTGCACATCCTATCCAGGTGTGCTTATCATTGAACAGTGATAAAACAAAGACTGTTGGGTATTCATGACTGAAACTTGGTGGACAAGTCAGACATAGACTGAAGTATATTTGTACTAACTATGGTTAGATTGCAGAAATGTTTGTGAATTTTATTAACGATTTCATGTATGACCTTTGGAGGGGGGGGTCACCCCATAGTGCCGGATAATATTTATTATTGATGATTTTCTGCCATCTTTAATTCCTTTTTAAAAATCTCTCTTATTGTGTAAATTATTCGTCATCGGTGCAATGATCTAAATGAATACATGTGAAAGTTGGACCCATTTCTCTCACTGAGACGGTCAAGTCAAAACGATATATTTCAAGTTAATTCAACTTACACAATATATGCATCATCTTTTTTTATATACTGCTTATGTATATGCGATATCAGTCGCAAGGTTAACTAATTTGCATATTGGTTTTGAAATAGGACATTTTATTAGTTAACTATTAATTATTGTTTTGTATTTTTTATTCAATGATCGTTTTGATTTTAATATAACACATAGTTATTTCGCAAATTGTTTTATTTTCTGGACAAATATTTAACATGTGTTAAAATGTTCTTTTCTTTAGAGGAACCGACTTTATTTCAACAAGTTGCGATCTATTTGTAAATTGCAAGTGAAAAGGCAAATTGATTTCTTTTTTATTCTCCTTTCTTTACGATCACATTTAAAAGATAAATAAATTTGTATCGAAATTATCAAAATCTTAATATCTATTTATATGAATAAATGAGAAATATTTTGTTTCATGTTTACAACAAACTTTATTAATGTTTATTATTTTAAATTAATGTTTCAAGTAGCAAACTGCGAAGCGATAGCCAGCCAGTCTCTTATAAAAGTAAAAGTTATATCTGCTACCTAAAGTGCCCTCATTCGCGGGGAGTGCCGACAGAACTATACACGTATTTTTATTCCCATCCAGATTACTCCCTTTTTGTGGAGCAAGATTTTCCTCGTGTCTAACTTCGCCCCTCGTAGAGAGGCAATTAAATAGGGGGCATGCTGCGAGAATTAGAAATAGATGGAATTGGAGGATGCAGGATACTTATAGAATTATTTTAACCTGACCCCCTCACACACACATCAACAATAACAATGAAACCGGAAAAGGGAAATATATCATATAATTTTTCAAACCAATGCGGAGGAAACGAATAAAATTTACTTTTTATTACAAGTCAGATTTTAATTCAATTGTACTATAGGGACTGTTAGAATATCTCGCCCATTTTGTTTTGTATTCGCTCAAATGTTTGATAAAAATTTCTGGTCTAAAAATGGTAAATTTTGTCATAAAATAAATTTTAATTTACTTTTTAACGATTATCTTTAACAGTTATCTTGAACTAATTTGGGTTAAGATAATACTGTTTCAATGACAGTCATCTTAAAGCTAAAAAGTTCAAGATAACTAATTTTTAAATAGTATTGCTTTAAATTTGTGGTTAAATAGTCGTTTCCCAACGAAAAGTGCGGACAATAAATCGTCTGCAGTTTTCTGATTTTTTTTTCGACCTCACAAATGAGTAAGTAAACCCAAATAAATTGTTTTGGGCTTATTTCCCAACTGTTTTTCCTTTAAAATATTTTAAGGTGAATTTTAAATTAGTCCAAAACAATTTATTTGGGTGTATTTACTCATTTGTGAGATCGGAAAAATGCAGACGATTTATTGTCCGCCATTTTGGTTGGGAAACGACTATTTTACCAAATTTGTATTAATTTTCATTTTTTTTATTTGATTGATTATCGAATAGTAAATAAAAAATAAAAAAATTTATAGTTATCAAAGTTACATATAGACGAGAAACACGTCTGATAGTTTTAAGTAAAGAATCAAAACAAAAATAATTCATCTCATGTTTTCAAGTTAAATATTTTAAGTTTAAGACAGAAAAATGAGTTTTGTACTTTTATTTCGTTATAGTGAACCGCAAAAAACGGTCTTTAAAAAAATACGCACTTTTTTTACTAGGTAAAAAAATTGTAAAATAATAATAAAAGGTTTTTACAATAATAAGAAAATAAATATACCTATAAATTGAATATATTTTGATATTCTTTAAAACTATATATGTATATAAAAAATTCTCAAGTTAAAAAAGAAAAGAAAAAAAAAGGTAATTTGTCTATCTTTTGTAGAAGTTGTTTACGAATCTTGTCATTGTTACAATAAAAAATTGTCTCCATAATAAATAAAGTTAGTGATTTTTTAAAAACTTTTATTTCTTATTCTATTAAAGTTATTTTTTTCTTACCGGATACCCGGACATCCGAAGAAATGTATAACAATCGCTGTGTATATCCGCGTGTTTTGGGTCAGTAGAACGGAAGTTGAAGAATTTCTTTCTCTATCTTAAGTTTTTTCGTCTGTTTTTTTTTTTTTTTTTTTTTTTTTTTTGTAAAATGTTATCCTTTGCCCCCACGCTGTCAACGGAAAAATAAAAATAAAATTCGATTTTTTCCCCAACACTTTGGAAATAGCTGGAAAAATCTTTATATAAATGTAACGTAAATTGATCACCCACTTCTTGACCACAACGTAGGATAGAACGAGTAACCATTTTTTTTGTATTTCTAATTTTTTTTCAAGAATTTTAATATATTTCATTTTTTTCCCTCATATTATAAAAAATTTTCAGCAGTAAAAAGACAAACAACAAAAAAAAAGAGGCGGGACTCTTGAAAAAAAAAACCTTCACTAACTAAACTAACCCTAAGCTCGAGGCAGCAATACGAGGAAAAATCTAGCTCTCAAATCAAAAGTAAAAAAAAAAAAAATGGCGGTATTTGGAAATCCAAAAAAAATTGTTACTCGTTTTGTGGTTAAGAACTGTGTGATCATTTTATATTCATTTTAATTAGTAAAATGGAACCCCACACTAGTATAACATATTATAGTGTAATAGCACGCAAAAAAATATTTTTTTTAAATAATATAATCTCAGGGTCATTTTGAACTGAACTCTTTATTTAATCGAAGAAAAAAGTTGAAGATTACATCGGCCGAAACGTTGTGAAAAAAACCCAACTAAGATGAGAATAGTGGACCGAATAATCCAAATTCCTTTTCTATATTCCGATTTAAACTTTCGATATGCCAAATGATCTAATATTTTGATCGAATCTCAGAAAAGACGCATTTATAAAAACTGCTTTATTTATAGAGACGACAAACGCGAGACTCGGGCTCCTGAAATTTTTAAATGTCCAATTCCGGCCTAATAAATCTTCTTTCACTAGCCATAATAATTTATTAGCGGAACGTACGAAAATTCCAGTTGTATCCTTCATCTCTTGTATGTTGCTGCCCTACATTCTATGGAGGTCCGGCGCGAACGCAGACCCTACGATATTATTGTACCACCTTTGTTCAAACTGAAACATAAGTACTCTGGTTAATGTATTTTCAGAATATATCTGGTTATGGGGGGGGGGGGTCTATCTTTCAAAATTCTTGTAGGAGTTTGTGACATATTTCCATTATATGAACGTCTGGCACGAACTTGGACCCCACAATATTATTGTACCATCTGTGGACAGAACAGATACTACATTTTGATCATATCCCGAAGGCCAAGAAAGTGTATTTCAGGTTTCAGAATTTCACGTTCGACACAATAGTGTCATCAGATGAAATTTTTTTAAATTACGTTTTTACATTGCATCTTCAGCGATCAGGCCATCTTTAAAAAAAAAGAAATGTGTATGAGTGGGGGGGGGGTGATAACGTACGTACAACCATGAAATAGCATATTATTATATAGATATCTCTTTCTCTATGAAAAGAAAAATGTAGCATCCATGTGTAAAGGAAGTGGACATTTTGTATTATTTGGAGTACTATTTTCATCTTGGATGTTGTTTTCATAATGGTTCGGTCGATATACCACCTGATCTTCTTCAGGTGTGTCTTTCGAACCTGGGAACCTATACAGAATTTCGAACTGAACCCTTTATGTAATCCACATGGAACCGTGACGCAAAGGTTCAATCCTTACTGCAGGTGATAATAACTAAGAATGATATAATAACTAACCAACATTTCTATCCGGTCATATCTGACAGAACGAGAACAACTTAGCCCTGTGGAGATATGTTATTTAGGAAAAATTTGATGATTTTTTTTATATTCTTTCATTTCAGAATCATTTGATGTATTTAACAGCGGTAAAGTGCACCGGATAGCTGTTTCTGTGTACTATTGGTGGATTTGGGAGCTGGAGACAATGAACGACTGGAAAGCACCGGAATATTGAAAGAGAGTAACCTTGATCATGATGATTTGCGATGGATTAAAAAATTCAGAAATCTTAGCTTCACCTCAGTATTCCTTGACTTAAGTACCCTGAAGGCCATGAGATGTGAGCTGGAGTATTTCGACGGAGATGTGGAACAGTGACTAGCAAAAAGTGTCATAGAAGGCGTTCTGATTGCATCCGCACAACAAAATTTGCTGCAAAAGAAAAGGTGTGGCAAGACCCAGGTAGGGCAATGCGAAGCCTGTCGATAAGATGAGTGTCGGAGGGGTGACTATGAAGAAAACACTGAATGAGGATCTTCGTTAGCCCTAATACAAGAGTCGCAAGACCAAACTAATCACAACCAAGGCCAAAGAGACTTGGCCTTACGAAAGCTCAAACCCCCAGCTGAGCCAGGGATGCTCCGGTTCTTCTCAGACGAGAAGAACTTCTGCCAGGACCAGTTGCACAATGCACAGAACAACAGTTGGCTAACACAAAGTCTCACACGTCATGAATACGAAGTTCCCTCAAACGGTAATGGTCTTCGTGTGTTTCTAGCGAAAGCCATGTCATGACACCTGACAATGACATCTTTAAAAAAGGAATTCAGACTCAATTCAGATGTTGTCAAGCGCTGGATGGAGAAAGTGGCTGCAGGAAGTTCATACGTGTGGCAGCAGGACTCATACCTACGATAAACCCAGAAATGGCTGTGTCAGAAATTCTACGACTTCACCAGTCCCAACATGTGACCTTCCAACTCGCCTGATTGCAACCCATGGGGCGCAGTTGAGGAAGATACTAACCGTACCACCTGCAACACCAAGGACGATCTGATTGCCAGAACTAAACTGATGTTCATGTGTCTCTCGACGGACACCATGAAGGCAGCGTGATCTAGATTCAGATCCCGGCTGGAAACTGTGGTAAAGGCTCGGGGTGGCTTTTTCAGGTGAGCTGTCATCAGCAAAAGATCCTCTTAGAGATGCAATTTGAATTTTGAGAATACATCAGTCATTGGCTAAAATATGACTTTTTTTACTCTTCCAAAGATTGTCAAATTTATCCCAAACACCCTGCGTAAGTGCTTTGCTAGACCAGCGTACTGTTGTATGCTGACTCCCAAATGAGACCTACAGAAAGCTTTTAACAAACACCGGTTATTTTAACGGACAGCGATCTCACAATGGAAATCGACAAGAACTGAGCGTCAGGCTAGTCGCCAAACTGGCTCAATAGATGAAACATGCTGGTTTATATCAACAAACGAATCATTTGCATGACAAACACAGCTCACTTTGTTGTCCCGGATGTTTGTCTACAACCGCTTCTGCAAAACAAATCATTTGCATAACCGGATGCAGTTCACTTTGTTGTTCTGGATGTCTTTCCACTGCACACAAGTCAGCAACACTTTGACTGACATAGACGGCCATTATCATAGGGGTAGGATGGGGGTAATTTCGTTGTTTGCATCGGCTCCACTACAATTTAATGGGGACAGCCATGTTTTTCAAGACTTTAAATTCAACACTCTATTTTTAACAGACAAAACCCGAAGAATCAAAGTAAAAAAAAAAAAAGAAAGAAATAGCTACCGAATGAAGAATTACCAAGACTAAAAATATCAAAATCTTTGTGTTATTAAATAGTGGTCATCTTTTTTCTTTCAATGTCCACCATTTAATAATACAAATATATGCGCCCTCCATGTGCAATCATATAATACTATGCCACTTTATTTGGTACAAATATCCGTTTTTCGCTCTTTCAGACTAATAACAACGGAAAATTTCCAACACTGTATCTAAATGGATACATGCAAACGCTTCTTTTATTTATCACCCATATACAGCGTGGCGCAAAAGTCACGCATTAGTTTGAATCAGTAACAACTGATTCAAACTAATGCGTGACTTTTGCTGGATTGTTTGGCAAGCGCTTAATTAGCAGATTTTCTGATTTTAACTGACCTTCACGTTCACTGGATTTAACAGCCCCTGACTTTTTCCTTTGGGGTTATCTTAAGAAAGGGTATATGTGAACAAGCCTATAATGATTCAAGAGCTTAAAAACAATATCAGACATGAAATCCAAGAACTAGAGCTAGTTATTCTAAGGAGTGTAATGGAAAATGCCCTAACTAGAGCTCGTCTTTGTGAGGCCGAAAATGGTGGCCATTTAAAGGATATTATTTTTAAAAAACTACTGCAACAAAATTACCATATTTATCAGAAAAGCCTAGTTTCTATCACCTAAACAAACCAATGCGCGACTTTTGCGCCACCCTGTATTACCATCAAAACGGGTTACTGTTATTTAAATAAATACGATAGAATTTTTTGTAAATAGTCTATATATATCATGGCCTCCATTCAGTCTTGAGAGACAATGGATACCCCCTGCATGTGTAATTATGAAGCAAGGGTTGCAGAATCTCCAACCACACCTCTCCTGAGTCGGCACAACTTGATTCCGGTGGTAAGGAGAAGTCCAGGATGACTGGAAACAATACTGATATAAGCTGAGAGTACATATAGCACCTGGTATTCCCAAATCGTCATCAATTTTAGCATTGACCAGGCTCAACGTCACTTAACTTCGCTGATCTAACGTATGTCAACGTGATTATGCTATACATGATAGATCATACCATGACAGTTGGTACTAATAATCTAGGTCTGCGTAAACCTGAAAATAACGGCAACCAAGGGGAGTCTCCTGTCCTACTAGTCCAATATTTGTTACATATATTATTAAATACATAATTTCTCAACTTTTATATTGGTTGATAAAGCAACAGCAGACAGTAGTAACGGCTGCTGCTATTGCTTTCATAGTTTTTTGGTTTTAATCTTTTATGACATCACGCTGGTTGTTTTGGCAACTATCCTTTATGATATTACACTGTTTTTGTCATCTGTCATTTATCATTTTCATTACGAAAACATTAAAATATGCTCAGATTGCGTTGGTTGGGGCACGTTGAGCACAGCAATGGCTGGATTGCTAAAGTCAGACAGTTGAGAATGAGAAAACCACCACTGACAGAGACCCAAGTTGTCTTGGGAGGACGTGGTCAAACGTGATAGGAAAACCATGGGTATGGATTTCGTCAGGCCTCACCAAAGACAAGAATGGAGGGGATCAGGTACCACCCTCATCATAAGATTAATTGTGGCCTGAGTCAACAAATAAACCGGTAGATGATAATGATGTTGATTAATTTTCAAGGAAGGTCATTTAAATGAAACTAATCTAATGAAACTAATATATCTTAGTTAGCTAGAGAGAAATTTTTATCAACTCATAAGAGTTCATAGGGAGAGGGGGTAGGTGGCTGCTCTCCCCCTCACTCTCTCTCCTTCCTCACTCCCTCTCACAATGCCAAATTTTCTCTTTTATTGTTTTTTTTCTTATGCATCATTGCTCAGGCGAATTGATTTTTTTCTTTCTATTGCTTTCTTATTTAAAAGATAAATAAATTAGTATTAAAATTACCAAAATGTTAATATTTATCTATTTCTATGAATAAATGTTAATGTTTATAAATATTTATGTGAAGAACTGCGAAAGTTTTTCTCCCGTGTTTACAAGAAGCTTGTGAATGAAATGTCTATTATTTAAATTTTTGCTTTCAAGTAGCGAACTTTGCAAAGCGATAGCAAGCTGGCAAAGCCAGATAGTTCTAGATGGAATTACCATTTTTTTCCTGTGCTAAATAATTTACCTAAATGCTGGAAACAAAAAATATTCTGTGGCGCAACGTTGATTAGTAATCAGCTCTAAGTGAGTCTTCTAGAGGTCAAAGGTTCGATCCTTATTAACTAAAATAACCAAAAATAACATAAATTAATGCTTCTCTATCTTCCCATAACTTTATTTAATCCACGAGATTGTTCTCATTCTGTCAGCTATGACTGGGTAGATGTTATCTATATATTAATACGATAGCGTGTGTGTTCGTGTGTCACGCTTCCGGCAAAAGCTCTGCGCATGCGTGCCACACTTAAATTTTGAAAAACATTCAACTAGCCCGCGTTTAGGCATATTTACATGTGTTTCGCTCTGGCGCAATGGTTGGCGAGGTAGACTTTTTTACTTCGGCCCGACTGGTTCATAGTTCGATCCCAACCAACCTCTAAGATTTTTATTCTACATTTCGAGGGGAAGGGGAAGAAATAATACATTTTTTTTTTTATCACTTGGCTAAAAACTACTTTTTTGTGTTGCTTAAAACTTAAAACTATTTTTTGTTTTTATGTTGGCGTTTTTAATGGCATTGTCTATTTAATTACGTTGACTGCTTAAAAAGTAGGGTATCGGCCAGTATTATTTTGTTGTTTTTTTTTTTTTGAACGGATGGCATATCAACCTTTTTTAGTAGATATGCGCAGTGTCTATCGTACACGAGTTACTATTTTAAACAATTATTTCACTCTTATCCAGAAGGGGGGTGGTGGCTCATAATAAAGCAAGCGTAACTTACTAACAAATAGAGGGTGCTTTGTTACATTAGGACCCGTATTGAAAACATCATTTCGTGTAATTTACACGGGTTCCGCTAGTTATTAATTATTACCTGTAGTAAGGATTGAACCTTCAACCTCTAGAAGACTGTCACTTAATCAACACCTTTAACCATTATACCACGTGTCTTTCTAGAAGTTGAAGGTTCAATTCTTATTACAGGTAATAACAACTAAAAATAACATAAAAATGAATAATTCACTTTTACCTGGTCATGACTGACAGAACAAAAACAACAGTCTCCTCTGGTAAATTAAAATGAAAGGTACAGTTCGAAATTCCGTTTAGGGTCCGAGTTCGACATTAAGATTTCCAAATTCAAAAAGATGCATGTCAATAAGGTTGAAGGTTACAACATTTTTGTTGTGAAAATTACAACCAAGATGAGAATAGCAGTCCGAATCTCGCCCCCCCCCTCCATTTTTAAAATATATTTTGTATTGCTTTCTCATAAATTTTTTTTAACAGGATTGTGTCGCATATTTATAAAAAAACTAGAAGAATACTTATCCTAGGTAATATTAATTCCCCAAACAAAAATTTTTACACCACTTTTATGTCCCCCGACGAAATATCAACATATAATGCTATTAAACCTTATATCTACAATCCTTATTCCAATTTTGATCAAAATCCATTGCATGATTTTTGATTCTCGAAAATGTCTAAAATACAAAGGGTCTTAAAAAGAAACTGAAATTAAGGAAATCTTGAATACTCATCTGAAATATCTGAATTTTCGGTGCCACCCCAACCAAATATTAACACAATTCAGTGATTATTTCACATAAGTTAGAGCAACTCTACACTTTACCATCATCTGAGATACTTGAAACATCAACATGAAATGAAACTGTCTCATATAAGAGTAAAGAGAAATATATCAGGTTGGAAAGAAAGTAATGTCGTATTTTTTTTACTTCATCACTTTGCAGCCTCGTAAGTTGTACACAGTTCTAGATTTTTGGTGAATTGGTGTCTTAATATCTTGCTTTACCTTTCAGATATAGTAATTAGTTGGAAAATATTAAGTTTAACGGTCTCAGCCGTCAAAAAATGGATATTAGTGAGGAGCATCTGAGACATTGCATGCTCTATGAATTCAAAAAAGGAAACTCAGCTGCAGAAGCTACAAGGAATATTGGAACTGTCTAGATCAGAGAAATTTTTTGAAGAAGGTATCAAGAAGCTAGTTGATTGTTGGACAGAAGTCATAGAAAAGAGGGAAATTATTGTAAAGATTTAAAATGCCCTAATGCAAATGTTTCAGATGAAATAAATGTGTTGGACAAAAACGACATTACTTTCTTTCCAACCTGATATGATCCTGTTGAGTTTCTGCCCACAAAGGTTAATCCAGTGAATCTATGGTGAGCGACGATGTTCACTCTTTGGCTGCCGGAAGTTCAAGTGCCCCGAAGCATTTCTGCGCATGCGTCTGGACGCGCGTTTTTACAAAATTAATTTTAAAAATTCAATTCGGTGCCACTGTTTCAATCGATGGCGGCGGAAACTGCCGACTCCTCTTCGGGAGAAATCGTGATCGATGGAAAGAAATTTGATTTTGGGGGAGATAACTAATATTGGGTTAATTACTTTTTTACGAAATGGACATAAACCGATTAAACTTTGAAGTTCGGGGATAATTGCAAAAGAAATACAGACGTATTGAAGTTGGAAGTATTTTTGAACTGATCGCAGAATTGTACCCTGTTTAAAACTTTTTTCCCCCACATTTATCATTCAGTCAATACCCTGTAAAAAACTTGTTTTTTTCCACATTTATTGTTCAGTCAATTGTTTACTTTTTTTTTTTCAAATCAAAGTTTTACTTATTACGTTTTTTTTTATTTCAATAAAAAGTTTGCTATTTATTTGATGTACATAATGTTTATCAAAGTTTTATTTAATTCGTTTTTTGTTAAATTTCAAATGTTTATCAAAGTTTTATTTATTTATTTGCTGTACATAATGTTTAATTTGTTTCAATAAGTAAATGTTCATAATTTTAACTTATCCTCAATTGTCAATTCAACAGTTATCTTCCCCAAAATCAAATTTCTTTCCGTCACTCACGATTTCTCCTGAAGAAGAGTCGGCAGTTTCCGCTGCCATCGATCGAAACAGTGGCCCCCGTCTCTGCAGAAGCACCGAATTTTCAAACGGGAGGTTGTGCCCATATTATGCCACTTAAAATCCCTTTAAAATACTCGAAAGAAATTGAAATTTGGGGAATTGATGTCTAATACCTATTCTTAAAATTTCATAAAAATTGGGGGTATCTTAAATTTCTATGAAGGGCTTCCACCCTATCTTTGCCTCCTTTGCAAAAAACTAAAGTAATCTATATGTAGCCCACATTACCCTCCGTTACTAATGATCATAATGATCGGTTAATTAGTTTAGGAGTGAATCATTAATACATAGAAATATATAAACATATATACATACATAACTTTATATAGAGATGAAACAAAAAAATATAAAAATCACTAAAACTATACAATTATTTTTTTTTTTAAAGCAGCATTTTAAAAAAATCAATATGCAAATTAGCTTTCACATTAGGAAAAAAATAGGTTAGGGAGAGAACATACATTTTTATTTCCCGGAAGTGGCGCAAACATTACAGATTAGAAAATGGCTTATTTTGTTTTTACTGATATTCTTATTACTATCATAGCGCAAATACAAAATAGGTTTGGCTTGAAAAAATAAACACGCGTTACCGTAATATCTATCGTAGCTCACGTTAAAAATAATTTAAATTCGTTTACAAAAAGAAAATATTAGTTAGTTTTTAAATTAAATACTGACATATCGACTTTACTATCATGAATAATGATTAGTTGTGTACACACTGTAATGTATTGTTTTCATGGGAATGTTGCAAAATGTCACAGGGGCGTACAGAGAGTTTACTGCATACTGCAAATTTTTTTTAGATGCAAAACGCATACCTAGCAGCATCTGTGTGTGTGTGTGTGTGTGTATTTATTTGGTATAATTTTTTTTTATTTATACAAACATTTTTGGCTACACATTTGCAGATATGTTTCAATTCTAGCTAAGAGTCAGCTGAGCATTATGAGGCCGACTCTCAGCTAGAACTGAAACATGTCTGCAAATGTGTAGCCATAAATGTTTGCACTAATGAAAAGATCCATACCAAATAAATGTACAGCTCTATTTATTATTGAGCACTATTATATAAACACAGTAAGGATATTTAGCCTCTAGGGTTTTTTGGATTTATATTATTTTAATTATTGTTATTATTATTATTATTATTTATTTATTTATTGTGTGGGATAAGAGAAAGGAAAGATAGTGAGGGACGGACAGGGCGAATTATCGAAGGTCTTTCGTAGAAATGATATCAACAAAAACAAAGTTAACTCTCAATTTACAAAAGGTAAAATATTTATTAAGTTTGAAGGAAACACTTTCATTGAGAATGATAGCTCATTTATGAGTGTATTTGCTGAACAAAGGGGAATTAGTTTATTGAGATATCGAAGAAAACTGAATCGATAACTCAAGAGCTGTGGATAATCCATTGGGCTAAAATAATCGAGAGTAAGCTTCTCACTCAATTACCTGAAATAATTTTTACTAAAAGTCTTTAAATAGAGTCAAATAATCATTCTCTAAAGTTCAATGAAAAATTTGAGAAGTTTTAAAATAGTTAATTTATATAATTTACTTTTCAATTAGCAGACGACAAAAAGGGAAATGCAAAAGTTTGTTATTGTTTCTGTGTCTGTGTGTTCGCCTACCTTGGCTGATTCGCTGACTGCTATTTAGATATTGTTGACTTGTTTGAGTTGAATCGAGTTGCAGCCAGCAATGATATAAGCTTTGCAAACACTATCTCTGAATTTTTAACAACTGGTCTTTTTGGAAAATACAGATCTCTTTTTAAAGATTCTGATCAGCTCCCACAGACACAGAATTCCGGACAAACCTGGAAAATCCTCTGAGTGGTCCAAAATAAATTTATTGAATTTTTAAAATTAATTTTGTAAAAACGCGCGTCCAGCCGCATGCGCAGAAATGCTTCGGGGCACTTGAACTTCCGGCAGCGAAAGAGTGAACATCGTCGCTCACCATAGATTCACTGGATTAACCTCTGTGGGCAGAAACTCAACAGGATCATATCAGGTTGGAAAGAAAGTAATGTCGTTTTTGTCCAACACATTTATTTCATCTGAAACATTTGCATTAGGGCATTTTAAATCTTTACAATAATTTCCCTCTTTTCTATGACTTCTGTCCAACAATCAACTAGCTTCTTGATACCTTCTTCAAAAAATTTCTCTGATCTAGACAGTTCCAATATTCCTTGTAGCTTCTGCAGCTGAGTTTCCTTTTTTGAATTCATAGAGCATGCAATGTCTCAGATGCTCCTCACTAATATCCATTTTTTGACGGCTGAGACCGTTAAACTTAATATTTTCCAACTAATTACTATATCTGAAAGGTAAAGCAAGATATTAAGACACCAATTCACCAAAAATCTAGAACTGTGTACAACTTAGGAGGCTGCAAAGTGATGAAGTAAAAAAAATACGACATTACTTTCTTTCCAACCTGATATATTTCTCTTTACTCTTATATGAAACAGTTTCATTTCATGTTGATGCTTCAAGTATCTCAGATAATGGTGAAGTGTAGAGTTGCTCTAACTTATGTGAAATAATCACTGAATTGTGTTAATATTTGGTTGGAGTGGGGGGGGGGGGAGATGGTATTTTGATGAATACTATGGGAGAGTCATTAAATTGTTAACTCTGAAATGGTGACATGGTAAACATCTAATGATCCTCCTTTTCTATTTCATGATTAGGGTTAGGTCCCCTATTTGGTTCACGACTGATAATTGGGTCCCCTTTTGTATATTGTGACTTTTCCAACAGTAAAAGTCAAAACTCCTTGGAGGTCTTAGATTAGTGTTAGGATAGTACTGCTGTCACTAGGAATATGGAATGCTTCTGTATTGTTAGCAATGGGGTCTGTTTCTGTGGATGGCCGATATAAGTTGTTTTTTGGGGGGCCTTGCATTGTATTATATTGAATATACATATGTATTTTTTTTTAATAGCAGTAAAGTGCAATGGATATAAGTTTCTGTGTACTATTGGTGGGTTTCTCAAAATAGAATTTTATATTTCTGTTTTTTTTTTTGTACTCAATAACATCACACGAGTAATATATTCTAAGAAATGGGTCAAAATATTCAATATTCATGGGTATACGTCGATTATTATATAATACAGGATGTTCGGAAAAAAATTTAATCATTTTTTTATATTCTTTAATTTCAGAACCATTAAAAAAAATAAATTAAACCAGTAAAGTGCAACAGAGCTGGTGACCATGGACGACTGGAAAGCATCGGAATATCGGAAAAATGACCTGTATCAGGATGATTTTCGATAGATTAAAAAATGCAGAAAGCTCAGTGCTGTTTGAATATCTTGAGAGGTGTGAGCTGGATAATTGTGAATGAGCGGTGGCTAGCAGGAAGGATCATAACAGGCGTTCTGACTGTGTCTGTACAACAAAATTCGTTGAGAAGCTGCGAGACCTTGGTGAATATATTTTTAACACTTCTCATTGGAAGAAAAAAAAAAATTTTTTTAATTCTATTTATTTTATTAGAATTTGGAGCCGATTTTGTACCAATTCCTTTTTTCTAGAGTTTGCACAAACAAAAACTTATAGATCAACTACTACTACTACTAACAATAATAATAATAAACACTTAGAATAAGTATAAAAAAACAATGTAAAAATATGTAAAGATAGTGAAATTCTCTTCAATTTCAACTTGTGATAATTCATTTATTTTGAGGGTTTTTATTTATCTTCCTCCCACAAGGTAAGATGTGACACAAGGTCGGGAAAGTGAGATTTGAAAAACCAGCGCCCGAGAATTTGAGCGCTCTGGCCATTAAAAATTGCCTGGGCAGCCCCGTCGGCATTTCCCGGTAGGAGCGCCTCAGGCGATTAGCAATAAACTAACCCCTTCTCAAAGGGTGAGAAGGCAAAGCCTGGGAGGGTGGATCTCCTAGAACTGCACAGGACAGACGACCAATAGACTGGCGTAAATCAAGACCCGAAGGCCCAGACAATACCAGTCTATTGGGTGGGGTAAAAAACCCTGGTTTTCAAGGCCTACAGGTCACTTGAGAATAAGGGTTATTGAGCTTGACAGGTAGATAGTGAAACACCGAGGGAATCCGTGACAATGGTTGTAACAGGTCAGAAAGTGACTATGTAAGAAGACGGCTTAACAAGAATTTGTTTACATTGGACTTGACAATGTTATAGTCAGTCAGGAAGCAGCCTTGCGGCACTGTGTTCCACAGACAGAAAATTCTAAGAAAGAAACTTTGCTCATGTAAGTTCTGCTTAGTTCTAGGCATACAGAGGGAGAAAGGGAATTTATTGACAGTGGTTGTAGCTAGACGAGTTTTGTATGTGGACAAAATTGAATCTTTTCTCTTTATAAATATACAATTCTTCCTCTTGTCCCTTGAATAGTTTTTTTTCTTCTTTTTTTCAGGTTACTTCAAGTTAGGTTACTATTTTCAGTAACAGGCGATTTATTTTTTAATATTGTTTTTCAACTTAATGCGCATGATATTGTGTGTCTCTATACATATACAAACAGACCCATCCTAAAGGAAAAGGGACACTCGTCAATATGGTGGGTTCAATATAGGACATTAAGGTTTTTATTTTTAATTGTTTACTCTTAAAAGAAAAGTCCAGCTTGATCTCTAATGTGCTATAAATCATATTAAGAAGATTGAATGTCTTAGCTGTTGAAATGAATCTTATATGAACAGTCGAAGTTGCACATTTTTGTACGTTTTTTTCAAGAGGTAATAAGATTTTCACCAATTTTTAGGCTGGCTTGATTTAATAATTAACGATTAATTTTAATTTATCACAAGATGAGATTACATTTATAAGGATTTTTTCACTTGCTAAAAGGCTGCATTTTTAATTACACACTGTGAAAATTTGTTTTCTGGACAAATAACACATAAGACGACAAATTTTATAATTTCCAGCAAATTTTGAAGTCATAATTTGATGGCTAATTGTGCTACCAAAATAAATGTGGTTTCATTGTTTGTTTTGTGGCCACCACACTAAAAGTTTTAGATATAATGAAAATAAAATTTTGGTTTGGAATACCTACTCAGAACCTCCAAATGTATGGGTCAGTATTGCACTAAATTTTGCATGAAGAGCCCTAGTGATCAGGGCTGCAGAGTCGGGACACAAAGCCTTTGACCTTGAATTCTATTTTTAGTAACTTCAACTGTCACTCCTATTTATTGTAATCAAGTAATTATGGCCTACAAATTTCCTTAAGCCTATGCATATGCTCCTAACTCGAGTCAGCCGATATCGTTATAACTTGTTATAAATCAAAGAACAAATTCAGGTCCCATTTCTTTCCAGTGTGTTATATTTTTTATTCATCCGTTGGAGGTTTCACAGTAATACTGTGGAGTCTGCCTCAAATTAAACTATAAATACTCCTGAGCAACGCTGGGTCGGGTCAGGTAGTCTTAATATAAAAATATAATATACTAGCTGGACTCGTCGCTCAACGTTGCCCAGCAGAAATATAAAAGAAAAAGAATGAATCAAAATTTGTCAACATCCGACAGAATGCAAATAGGTCACATCGGACAATTGTAATGTTCGGTTTGGAATTGTTGAAGGGGGATAGGAGGAAGGAAGGAAGGAGATGCGGTTGTAGGAGTCTTCTTGCCCCTCCCATGGTACCGGTATTCCCCCAGAATTTTTCTTTTTGATTAAACACCTGCTCGGTCTATAATAATGGGCATTTTTAAAATGAAAGAGGCCTACAGAGCCCTATTAAAACTAATCCCCCCCCCCCCGTTATCTTTGTTTAGAAATTGCCTTTTTTTTGTGAGGAAAGAAAGAAAAAAATGAGCACTACTGAAACACACAAATATAATTAAGGTGGCCTGCAGAGCACTAATAAACCATGTGTGTTCGAATAGAAATTATGTTATTCACAATAGTTAAAGTACTATGTATTACATTGATTTCTTTTAAAATTACTACATAATAACGTTGAATTTAAAAAACCCGGCCCATAGTCCTAACCCCCCTCCAAAGTTGTCGAAAGTTTAACAATATTAAAAAAAAAAAAATGTGTGAGTCGACAAAGATCGAACGCAAAACCAATCGGTCTTCGATGTACATTCGTAACCACTGGACTACGAAAGCGAGTAGAAAATCTATTGAAAAATAGGTCAATTAAACGAAGCCTGGAAGCTGGCATGCGGTTTATGTTACGATCCCCCAGAAGGTGACCAAATGTAGGGTTCACCAGTCACACGTTTTGGGTCATTTCTATACGATGAAATCAATGTTTTTTTTTCCAATTTTTGGATATTATGCATGTGAAAGGTGTAGAATTCAGAAAATGTCAACTTTATGGATCCTGTCGAGTATCTTGGCGTATATTGACTTAATTCGGAAGTCGAGTCGCTGAAAAAATTGTAGCCACCATGTTGAATAATGAAACACTGCAAGGAACTGTGTTCATTAATTGCATTCTCTAAAAACCGTAATGAGTATAAATGTATATGTAATAGGTATAAATAACGTAATCCGATATTCTCGAAATTCAGCGGAATTAGCGGAAGTGTCCATTGAATGTGTGTGTAATGTTTTGTATTATGTAGTAAAATTAATAGCAGACAAATAGGAAATATTAACGGACACTTTTTTTTGAAAAGTAGATGTTGTTTATTAGTTCCTGGTGTTGATGGGAAGAGTGTCAGTACTGAAGCCGTAGGAGGAAAAGTTTTTGCTACCACCTATATGGAGTATGTTTTCAGGAGAGTCGAAGATGGTGGGCCAAAAGTAATATTAAGTGTTAGCTGGAGAAAAATAATTACAAATTTACTAAAACACGCTCGATTGAATAAGCGTAATATAGTGGTGAGTTTAGTAGCCTATGATGCATGTGGTTATTTTCCTATTCTTCAAAAAGGTACAGGGGAAAAATCGTCTTAACTTTATATATTAGATATACATATATGTTAGAAATATATTATATATGATAGACAATATAGAGTATATATAAAATATATGCAAAATATACTCTATATATAGCACTTGAAGAATACTCATCCCAGGAAGGGGAAAATTAATTCCCCAAACTGAACAGTTTTTATGTCACCTTATCAAGATTAAAATCAAGACAATGATACTAAATCATATGTCTAGAATCCTTATGACAATTTTGAGCAAAGTAATGATTTAGAAAATTTAAGGCTTAAACTTAAGGGGTCTTAAGAAAAAATTGAAATCCAGGGAATTTTGCTTAATTGGTGTCTTATAACTATGGATTAAATTCAATGCAAATCTGAAATATTTGAATTTTGAAATGGGAAGTTGTGCTGATATTATGCCCCCTAAAACCCCTTTAAAACGCTCCAATGAAACTGAAATTTTGGGAATCTTTATGATGTCTGATAACTAGTGTTAAAATTTCACAAAAATAGGAGGTATCTTAATGTTCATGAAGGGCTTTGACCCCCTTTTTACAAAACTTAATTAAACTAAATATAACTCAGATTTAGGCCCCTTCTGCTGCGTTCCAAAATTCATAATGATCGATCAATTAGTTTGAGTGAATTATGTACATACAAATATATAAACATACCTAACTTTATATAAATATATATATAATATACTAGAATTTATTATTCCTACGTTTATTTTAATTTTGAACAAAAAAAATGTTTTTAAAAGTGCATTGATCGTTTATTTCTTGCTAAATTTATAAAATATTCAAATTTAGAGTTCAGGTTAGGATCAAAGTATGGTATCTGAGAGGGATTAGTCTCCCAGGCATTACCCCCTCATCAGACTACTCTCTTTTGCGTGGAGAGGGGACCTCGTGTCATATTCAGACTCTTGTGAGATGTTGGATAAATTGCTTTTGTCACGTCTTCATTCGGGAGGAAGTGCCGATGGGTATTTTTGTTCCCATCAAAATGTACCTTTTGGGGAAACTTGAAAGCCTCCACATTAAAAACCGAACTTTTATCTAACTAAATAGGGACGGTAATGAATGAAAATATATTTATGGCAAGTAAGCGACACAGAAATAGTCATGTTTTATTCTCAGAAGGAAACCATCCAATTAAATGCGTGGATGTAATGTTTTTATATCTAAGTAGTGTTTACTCTCACTAATTAACTAATCGAGTTCGGTGGTATTATTCCTTCCTCTCGGGCTATTATTTTCATTGGCCTACTACTTGCGTATTGAGCACTGTTGAAGTAAATACTGAAAATATATACACACATTATATTATAATATATGCGTATATACATGAAATAGTAATAAATTATATATTTAATTCGGTATCTAAGGCTAATTTTTTTTCTGTATCAATTAATTTAATAAATTAACAAAAAATAGTTAAATAATAATATTTCTTCTTGATCCTTTTGAAAGAAAAATTAATTAATTTTAGATCTCTGGTCTATATTATTTAAAATATGTTCGGGTCTTTTTTTATGTATTTGTTTATTAATCTTTAAAAATAAAACTTAACTTTTTAAATTTGTTTTGTTTTTTGAACACTAGGGACCTCCAATTGCATGTGAAGAACGGTGACGTCACTATTTCATGTGTACGTTAAGAAGTCATACATTCGTTTTGCTTTACCGATTGCAAAAAAAACTCTCTCAAATAAAGTTATACTTGTTTTAAAGTAAAATAGTTTAGTTAAAGGTTACATTATCAAATTCTGAAAGAAACCCTTCTTCATTGTCCGATGAAACTACGAAATTTTCTTGTTTTACGACACACGGGGTAGTGTTTACTAAACATCGCGTGAGACATGGCAAGATATTATCTATGTACGGATGAACAGAAGTGAAACAAATTACTTTACTACTATGGTGTAAACAAAATTAACGGTTTGTTTTAACCATTTTTTTCTTCCTTGAGACAGATTATTACTTTTCTTATTAGTGTTACTGTTTACAAATTAGCGTGCGGCGTGCACCAATTTTACTCTAAAAATGTATGCGCATGCGCGTGGGACAATTTCACTTTAAAAATTGACGTGTTAATTATGGCTAGTATTGCGTTCCATAGTTGCGGCAAAATCAGTTAGTGCAAAAAAATTTTCTTACTTCTAGCAAATGAAGTAGTTTTTTCCAAGTACATAATATGACATCCGCCACAACTTTTGTCTTTTACGATTCATAATACTTCGGACTATATTATATTAAAATATTTTGAAAAATTTCGAACACGAATATGTTCAATAGGGACCTCCAATTGCATGTGAAGAACGGTGACGTCACTATTTCATGTGTACGTTAAGAAGTCATACATTCGTTTTGCTTTACCGATTGCAAAAAAAACTCTCTCAAATAAAGTTATACTTGTTTTAAAGTAAAATAGTTTAGTTAAAGGTTACATTATCAAATTCTGAAAGAAACCCTTCTTCATTGTCCGATGAAACTACGAAATTTTCTTGTTTTACGACACACGGGGTAGTGTTTACTAAACATCGCGTGAGACATGGCAAGATATTATCTATGTACGGATGAACAGAAGTGAAACAAATTACTTTACTACTATGGTGTAAACAAAATTAACGGTTTGTTTTAACCATTTTTTTTCTTCCTTGAGACAGATTATTACTTTTCTTATTAGTGTTACTGTTTACAAATTAGCGTGCGGCGTGCACCAATTTTACTCTAAAAATGTATGCGCATGCGCGTGGGACAATTTCACTTTAAAAATTGACGTGTTAATTATGGCTAGTATTGCGTTCCATAGTTGCGGCAAAATCAGTTAGTGCAAAAAAATTTTCTTACTTCTAGCAAATGAAGTAGTTTTTTCCAAGTACATAATATGACATCCGCCACAACTTTTGTCTTTTACGATTCATAATACTTCGGGCTATATTATATTAAAATATTTTGAAAAATTTCGAACACGAATATGTTCAAAAATGATGTTTAAAACCGATAAACTCGATCAATACGATCAAATGAATAAATGTCTCTGAAAATAAAAATTATTTCGTAAAACTTTTTTTTTTTTTTGCATTTCAATAAATCACAGTATATTTTATTGAGAAAAGGTAAAAAAAAATTCAAAACATAATAATATTGCTTTTATTTCCACTTTTTATTTGTGCATTCACGGACCAGTTTACTAAAACAGTTTACGTAAAATTTAATAAAATTAATCCAATGTGTTTTTTAAAAGAGTTTAGTTTTATATAAGAAAAAAAAATCGCCGGATGACAATATATTTCGTTCAATATTTCATAAAATGAAACAGGGGGGGGGGGGAATCACGTAAAAAAAATATTTTCCCTAATATATTTTAGGAAAACGGCATTTTAAAGATAAATTAGTCCTATAATGAATAAGTATTGAAAATTTCGTGAAGATCTGGCCATAACTTGATTTATGCGAGATTTATTAAAAATGTGCCTATCACAGCGCACATAAATGCTTATACATAAGAACGTTAGTTTATCACGTAAAAAAAAGTACACAACATTTTAACTTCACATTTTCATGAGTTTCGTATGCTGGAAAAAATTCTAAAAAATCATCAGCAGTTTATTTAATGTATCCTTTTTTGAATGGTAAAAAAGTTTTGTTGATAATCTTAATCTAAATTAAAGTTACATCGTGTTATATATAGGGGGGGGGTAACTAGTTCACAACCAATTGGAGGTCCCTAATGTTCAAAAATGATGTTTAAAACCGATAAACTCGATCAATACGATCAAATGAATAAATGTCTCTGAAAATAAAAATTATTTCGTAAAACTTTTTTTTTTTTTGCATTTCAATAAATCACAGTATATTTTATTGAGAAAAGGTAAAAAAAAATTCAAAACATAATAATATTGCTTTTATTTCCACTTTTTATTTGTGCATTCACGGACCAGTTTACTAAAACAGTTTACGTAAAATTTAATAAAATTAATCCAATGTGTTTTTTAAAAGAGTTTAGTTTTATATAAGAAAAAAAAATCGCCGGATGACAATATATTTCGTTCAATATTTCATAAAATGAAACAGGGGGGGGGGGAATCACGTAAAAAAAATATTTTCCCGAATATATTTTAGGAAAACAGCATTTTAAAGATAAATTAGTCCTATAATGAATAAGTATTGAAAATTTCGTGAAGATCTGGCCATAACTTGATTTATGCGAGATTTATTAAAAATGTGCCTATCACAGCGCACATAAATGCTTATACATAAGAACGTTAGTTTATCACGTAAAAAAAGTACACAACATTTTAACTTCACATTTTCATGAGTTTCGTATGCTGGAAAAAATTCTAAAAAATCATCAGCAGTTTATTTAATGTATCCTCTTTTGAATGGTAAAAAAGTTTTGTTGATAATCTTAATCTAAATTAAAGTTACATCGTGTTATATATAGGGGGGGTAAATAGTTCACAACCAATTGGAGGTCCCTATTGAACACTGCTCGTTTTTTCAATGGTGTTGTGACGGCCAATTATCTGTCTCCTCTTTGCCATATTTTTTCATACAGTCACAGATGATGTGAATTCATCATCACATTATCGAAAGTGTGTATGTTATTTTTTATCTCAAGATTTTTCTGGCTTTAAAAGAACAATAAACACAAACATATTCGTCTCGGTTCAAGTTAACAACATCTCGACAATTTCTTAATAAAAAGAAATTGAAATATATTTACAAGAACGAAACTAACCCTTCCTTCGAGCCTTCCTGATGATCAATAATATAGTCTCATCAACATACAAGTCTTTTTTTCTTTATTTCTTCTATTATCACAGTTATTTATTAAATGTTTATTATTATTAAACAATTCTGTTTATTTACACGCATAGATTTTCGTCGATTTTATTCATTTGTTATCATTTTTAAAAGTGTCTATCTTCATTTTTATTTATTAATCTCATCTCCATCAAACATTAGGAAAACTTACTCGAATTTCATCGGATTTTTTTTAGTAGCAGTCATTGTTTTGTTTTTTTGTTCTTCTTTCACAAATAAACATTTTATTTAACGACGACTATAGAATATACATGTTTTTCCCTCCCTAATGAGAAGTGTGTCCCTTAAATGAGAAGTCGATATGTTAGAAATATATTTTTTCGCATCCAATAATTAAAAAGAAACGCGCACGGACTTTTCTTCCATATGCGCTCGTTTTTTTTTGTTTGTTTTTCTTTTTGGTTTTGGAAGGATTGTCATCCGAGATAAGATTTTTATTTTCTATACGTAAAAGTAAATATATTTATATATATATATACATAAATAAACAAAACAAAAATGCTGTCTTTGTGTTTCAGATCTGATTTAAGCACTTAAATCCCTTTCTTTATTTAATGATAGGTGAAGGAAGGGATGATAGAGCCAGCACCGGCCCTGAAGAAGAAAGGGGGGAAAGGCCGTTTTTTTTTTCTCTCCTTACAACTACTACTTGGACTTCTTGGCCAACGGATCAAATAATCTTGATTTTTTTATTTATTTAAAATTCCCCCTTAAGAAATACATTTAAAAATCGTATTTATTTTTCAAATGCCTTTTATTTTACTTTTTTAAATGACTATCAATTCACGCAGAATAAAATAACGAATAAACTTTGTATGTTTTTAATTAATTTTACTTAAAAATTAAAAAAACAAAACAAATAAGTTAAAGCAAACACTTTTAGAGTTAACGTCATAGAAGCTGGCGTAATTTTTTTAATTTTAAATTAAATTTAAATTTATTTATTGGTCAAAAAGTCCGCCTCCTCCCATAAAAAAATAGCTGGCCAAAACGTCCGTCGGACAAATTGTCCGAGATTCTTCACCAATACAATACAATGCATTGGAAACGATATATACATAAAAAAAAAAAAGAAACCATCCCGGGTGTGTTACTTACCACTACAGCAGCTAGTCACACATCTTTAAAATCATTTCCAGGACAAAACGAACGAAATCATTTTTGATAAACAATAATTGTCTTTTGGTCCCCAAACAGAACGGACATTTATATAATTTTCTCGACAGAAATTACAGTCCATGGCCAATGGGGCTAAAGGGCAGATAACTCGCCTCTAACGGCAGATAACTCGCCACTCATCAAAATGGCTCGAGTCCAAGAAAAAAAAAAGGGTAACAAATAAGACAAAAAAACATTCGAAAATAACGAGTTTATTATTTATTGTATTTCAACCGATCGCTGTGGCGACGAGTGGAGTGATAGGCTTTGCCACGCGCGACTTCCTCGGCAGCCCTGGTCTATTAATGACGCACAACACCGGAGACAATTGCGAATTGTCCTGGCTTTACGAGCGCCGCTCTATCGCCATTATTCGTGGAAACGCCTTGAGTCTGCTCTAGGCCTGCCAAGCCAGCCGGACATTCGAAGAAAACTATTGACTGTGATACGATTATATATAAGGAATCGCGATTCCTTGCTACTGAACTAAACAATGTCCAAGTGACGAATAAGGAATTTATTAATTAATATCTTGAAATAAATGTTATTATTTATTTTTTATTTTATTGTTTTTAGATCAAAAAATAGTATATTTTATAAATTTCATATATTTCCCTTTTACATTTTTAAGCTATCTTCGGGCTAGGATCAAAAACTCTTCTGTTCGGAGTGTCAGTGTCCTCTCCTCTGATTACACCCTCTTCTCGGAAGAGAAGGGGGGGGGGCATTTATTTCATGTTGCCTAAGGCGCCATCACTAGGAACAGAGAATATCGACAGGTCCGATCAGGATATGTTGTGTCTGTATCCAGAGTGGCCCCCACCTCTTTTGGGGGAGCCGAACCTTCCACATTAAATCGACCTTATGTAGCATCCAGTCTTGGTGAGGAGATGGGTAAATCGGATTTTACTAAATCCTATCCTGCCGGTAAAATTGTGGTTTCCCAACCAAAATGGCGGGCAATAAATCGTCTTCAGTTTTCCGACCTCACAAATGAGTAAGTAAACCCAAATAAATTGTTTTGGACTAATTTAAAATTTACCTTAAATTATTTTAAAGGGAATTCAGTTTGGAAATTAGTCCATTTGGATTTACTTATTCATTTGTGAGGTTGGAAAAAAAAAATCAAAAAACTGCAGACGATTTATTGTCCGCCATTTTGATTGGGAAACGACAATTTTACCATCCGGCCTTCAGCTAGGATTAAACTGGGATCTTTTGTAGAAACCCCCCCCCCCCCCCCCAATATTGTCGCCACCTTTAAAAACAGACAAAATGCAGATTGTAGTTAAAAAGAAAAGTTTCATTACTTACTCCAGAGGATGGAATCAGTTCATGTCATTGAGTATTTACATAAAAAAAGATTGTTTCCCTTATATTCCGCCTACACACAAACTCACACAAATAGCTGTTTAGTGTCTACCATTCCGTGATGCGTTCTAAGTGGCCATTATTCATGCATTTTTGTACGACCTAACCCTAATTCTAACAATCTTAACCCTAACCCGACGCATTTCTAAACAGGACTCATAAAAGTAGATCATGGGCATGTGCGCACACTGCGCATGACTGGGGGTTTATTATTATTATTATTATTATTATTATTATTGCAAAATTCATTTTTTCATTAGCGGCAGGCTTATAGGATTGGCTTGTATCCCAATCCTATGATATTAAATGACCAACGTCGTGGGCGAAAACACAAGCCACGCCCAAAAATTCCATCTCAAAACGAAATTAGATTTTTGTTTAAAAACCGGCTCCCAACGGCATATTTAGTGAAAAACCAAGAATGGCTGCCACGTGATATGTTTCCACCTAAGTCCACCGCACTGCAATTAAAATCCCTTTTTTGCGCCCAAATCAAAAGGTGCTTTCTGGAGCTGATTGAAACCTTATTTAAGGTGAGGTTTTTGGCGAGAAAGAAAGTTGGAAAAAATCAGCACACGGAACCAGTGGACAACGTTTCTACTTTGCTCGCCCTCTAGTGCTTGGGAAACTGCCACTATTCAACTCGCACACACATGCTTACGCACCCTGCTGACAAAAAGCGGCACACACACAAATGACTACATGCCCTATCAATTCTCAAATCACACACACACATTCGTACACTCATGCTCCCTGACAAAAGGTGACACACATTCATACACTTACGCGTTCTAACGAAAAGCATCACGCAAATGCCTACACCGTCGCATACATATACACACTCATAAATTACTGGCAGAAACTCATATATTTTATTACTTTTCTAACTGAACTGAACATTTTTTCAAATGAACAATTAATCACCTAAGATGTCTTGTAATTTTGTATATATATAAATATCTTGTGTTCTTTAGATGTTTCTTTCTTCCATTAAACATTCATTTTTTCCTTGTTGATCCCCCGATTTATAAAATTGGAGGACTTATGTTTTGAGGCATGTCCGTCTGTCTGTCCAGCCGGCCGGCCGGCCTTTTCTCCGCAACCATCCATTGAATTTCTCTGAAATTTTGCATGAAGTTGTAATCTTGGTCAGGTTAGAAAGTGACATTCTCCGATTTTTGAAAAAAAATCTGGTTAGCCCCCCAGGGGGTCAAAAAGCCCTGAAATGGCAAAAAATGACATTTTTTGCCCCATAACTTTTCATCCATCCATTCAATTTCTCTGAAACATGGCCAAAATGTGGAGGCAATTGTTCCTAATAGAAAATAAGTATCGCTGACCTTGGAAAAAATCTGGTTCGCGCCCCCAAAATGGCAAAAAATGACCCTTTTCTCCCATAACGTTTGATCCATCCATTCAATTTTTCTGAAACTTGGCCAAAATGTAGAGGCAATTGTTCTGGATATAAAATGAGCATCCTTGACCTCAGAAAAATTCTGGTTCGCGCCCTCAGGGGGTCAAAGAGGGGTCAAAAATGCCCCAAATTGCCCAAATTTATTGCATTTTACACTCGTCACATACAGAGGGGGACCACGCACGCGCGGCTTGTTTGTTTCTGTTTTCTAACATTTTTTTAACAATTCAAGGGACAACGTCCCTACAGGCTCTTCTACAAAATATCCTTAAAGTGTGTTATGTGTTATGTTTCCCGGCACTATACTCCTCGGCATAATTCATTCCTTTCAGAGGGATGGGGAAAAAAAAATTTTTTTTTCAACTTAGTTCACCCCAAACAAGGCAAAGGACTACTGAGAACTAAAGTGAAAGTTTAGGAGGTAATCCTAAATTGGTTTAAATTAAATTAAATTTACATTAGTTTTAAATTTCTGCATGTCGATACAGTCGGGGAAACAGGGAGCAGGGAGGGAGTTCTAAAGGCTGGCAGCTCGAGGAAAGAAGCTAGTGGAGTAGAAGACTCTTCGGCATCTCGGGAGCTCCACAGTGAATGGAAGGGATTTAGCTGATTGTCGTGTATGTCGAGTATATATAGGTCGAGGAGGCACCAGAGCAGCAAGTTCATTGGAGCACATTCCATTGAAGTACTTGTAAAACAAGCACAAGGATGCAACATTACGGCGATGGGACAGGGGATGGAGCTTGGTTGGTGAGGGACCTAGTAGATTAGATACTCTTTTTTGGACCTTGTCTAAGATGGAGAGACTAGTTGATAGTGCACCAGCCCAGATGTGACAACAATACTCCATGCATGGACAGATGGTGGCTTTGTAGAGATATAGGATACTGTCAGGTGTGAGAAGTTTTCTAGTACGGTAGAGGGAGCCCACTTTCTTTGCAGCAGCCTTGCCATTTCCTTGTGTGTTAGGGAGTACTGACGGAACTATACAGTTATTTTTGTTCCCATCCAGATTGCACCTTTCTGTGGAACTGGATTGTTTTCGGAGGAGTCATTTTAGATTTTAATTTTTATGGAAAGTAGGTAAGCAAAGGAACAAAGTGTAGCATCTGTTTTATTCCAGGGGACCATTCTCCCAGACATTACCTCCTCTTGGAGGAATCATTTAAGTTTTTGATTTTCATTTGTTTCTATCTTTTTAAACTCATACAGAAAAAACATTATTTGTAAGGTAAACAACTCCTATTATATTCTTCAATTAAAAATATGAGTTATCCCCCTTACTAATTTTAATTTTTATGTAATTATTTATAAATGTTTCATGTTAACAGTCGTTCAGGACAGACTAAGTTTTTTGGGTTTTTGTTTGTTGAAGCAAAGTATCTTATTATATTGCCAATAAAATGGTACAACAACAATAAATGCAAATTGAGCAGTCGTAATCAAAGTTTGATTTTTTTTTCATGGAAATCGCTCCAAACAAGGCATGAAGCCACTTGATGTAAGGAGCTAAAAAAAAATACTACTTCAAGGTCAAAAACTAGTCAACACTGTTACAAGTACTTCAATGGAATGTGCTCCGATGAACTTGTTGTTCTGGTGGATAGAGTCTGACCCAGAAAACAGTAATTCTTCCCCCTTTGTCAGAAACATCGCTCATGGAATGTGAGGGCTAAAGGACAAAATAAGGGAAGTGAGAGTTACGAGGCTGCCGAAAGGAAACCCACGGTCTACTTTCTACTCTCCTAGCTTGAAATGAAACTTTTCTAGAGCTGGTATGTCTAATTTTGACAATTCTTAAATACCCAGCAGGAATGGCACTAATTCCCTAACTAACAATGAAGGCTATGTGTATAATATACACACACTCAGATCATATATCTACTAAATAAAATTAAGTCAGTCGGATTTTCCAAATTTGACCTAAATAGCAATGCATCTCACAGATAGATTCTACCAACCAATTTAAATTTATTATCATTGTACCATGTCCTCTGTAATAAAAACATACTTCGCTTCAAATTCTTATTAAAATTATTCTGGCCCAGAAAATTGGTAAAATGAAATCTTCAATTAAATCTATTTTAGCCATCAGATAAACAATTATATATTTTTTCACTAAATAATAGCCTATTCAATTCTTACAATTATTTGACGAACATGACAGTAGGGATGCTGTGTTAACTATTCTGTACTTTCACCTAACAATTTAATAAACAATAGTAAAGAAAGTGTGTTTTTGTCCTAAAATAGGAATAGTTAACAAAGCTCCTGGTGAGAACGTAATATAGCGGGGACTTATTTTTGCACTTCACCGCTTTCTGCTGAACACATTCTTAGCCGAAAGTGGTAATTCTTGGCCGTTATGCCGTTATACCGTTATACCATTTTTTGGGTATTATTATTATTATTATTATTATTATTATTATTAATAGTAGTATTGTTGTATAATAAGAAAGTGGGGAAGATGAGATCTTTTGAGCATGTGGTGACAATTGTGTGACATGGTTCTCTTCTTCTCTCTCTCTCTTTTTTATGGAAATCGCTTCAGACAAAGCATGAAGCCACTAAGAGCTGACAAGAACAAAAGATGATTATTGCAAAGACAGAAGATGCCTATTGACCTTAGTCTTGAAAAGACCAAGGCTGTAGGTAGGAGAAAAACAGTCAGCAGGAAGAAAGTTCCACAAGCCTGCAGTTCTCGGAAAGAAGCTACAGAAATAGGAAGCTGTATTATAATGAGGTATCAACACAGCAAATTGATGGAGACCACTAGACCAACGAGTCAAATGATCTGGAACAAAGAAAGCAGGGAATAGATTAGACAACTTTGAAGAACACATGCCATAATAGTATTCATAGAAAAGAGTGAGATTAGCAACATCACACCTGTGAGAGAGAGAGAGAGGGTGCAGAGAAGAAGAAAGGGTGGGATCAATCAAATTACACTCAGAAAAACAGGGATTGAATAATTTCGAGAGGATTGAAAAAAGTTGAAGATCACAATGTTTATACATTTTGTTTGATAAAAAGTTTGTAAATAACCCCCCTTTTTTTTTTAAATAGTAAAACTTTTTGTAAGTAAATCCACTATTTTAATAAAAAGTCTGCAATGGTAAAGTTATAAATGCATGTATTATTTTGCTTATGATTGGACAGCTGATGTGACACAATACAGCCGTGTAGAAAAAGCGCTTGTGAAACCGCCACCAACATGGTGGTAGTGGTGGGGGAATAAGATTGCAGTTTTTAAGTGATAGCTTGTGAAATATTTTCTCATATTGGCCAGGGAAAAATAAATATTATTACTATTCACTTACTAGAAGTGTTCACACAAGTCATCATCAGTGATTGCTCACTGACAATAACAAGTGGTGTTCCATGGAGTCTGAGTGACAACAAGTCTCCTCAGATTTCCAGCACTCTCTGCCTCTTCCGATAAGCGTTGCAAATCACTTTGCGTCATCACAACAGCCATTTACCAATGACTTCTCACTGGGAACGACCGTTGACCTACTCTGGAATTTGAGTGACAATAAGCCTTCACAAGGTTCCAATACACTCTGCATCCTTCCAGTGGAGGTCTGATTGGTGCTCTCTTTCCACGGTTTTTCCATCCTCCAATTTTGTGTGGTGCCACTGGATGCTGGTGCCACCACACATTTTTTTTTTGGAGAGGGGGGGGGGGTCAGTTTATGGGATTTCTGGCAGTTTCAGTTCCGTTGGTCTCGTATGATTATCTTTCTATATTTTTTGTTCTATTTCTATTCTAACTTATAGCTAGTTGGCATTCGTTGGTTATGTGGGTTGGTTTTCGCACTCGAGTATTTTCTGTAATATTTCCTCTGTTTTCATCATTGCAATGCATTGTACGGTCTTAATATTCCCTTTGATTCCTTGCCCTGACGGCGGGGCCGTGAATTCGCCGACTGCAACCCCATGCAGAGGGATAACCCCCCCCCCCCCCCCCCCGAAAACGGGCCACCTGTTTGCTGTGGGTGGCGACCCGTGACATCTCAGGACGGGATCCTGGTGGCTGAGCGGTCCGTGACCTGGTTGCCTAAATGGTCGCGTGACCTGCAACACTCCACTTCGGCCCTTACTTCGGCTAGACGGGAGGTCGGAGAGGCCCGATCCGATCAATCGGCTAGTTACGTCTTGCCCTAGCACTTATTATTTTTTTCCAACTTACCGATCGTTTCCAATAATAAAATTGATCAACTACATAAAGTTATCAATACCCATTCCAGTTTATAAGTGCTAGAAGGCGGTGGCAAGGGTCAATCAACTTGTGAGAGACATGACCGCAACAAGGCTGTGTGCCCCAGACGTTTCACTATTAGTGGGTAGAGAGATCGATGGAACACGGGTGCTTGTGATCACGATCGGGTTGAGTATACCATTCCTGTAGCCCTGTCTTGTCAAGGCTATTGGGTTTCCCCCTTGGCAATTCCCATAGTGGGCTCCGTGGTGGGTGGGGAGCAGGAATGGTGAATCAAAATCAAATAACTTATGGCTCCTAATAGAACCACAAAACGAGTCCATAGAGACTCTAGTTCAGAAAGAGAAGACAGTAGTGACCAGAATAAATTCCCGAGATTTATTATCCTGGAAGCTTTGGATGAACCAAAACTCTCAACTATGTCCCCATTCATAATTGAAAAAATAATTTCGTCTCATATGACGCCAAAAAATGTTAAGAAACTGGCCAACGGAAATATCCTGGTCGAGGTGGAAAAAAAAAAAAAATGCAGATTTTTTGCTGGGCATGAAAATGTTCCACAACCAAAAAATAAAAACTTATCAACACCAGTACCTAAATGTCTCAAAAGGAGTGATAAGGAGCCAAGAACTCTCCTTATGTACTTTGGATGAAATAAAAGAGGAGCTGAGGTCCCAGGGAGTAACGGAAGTCAAAAGAATCTCAATTAAAAGAGATAACCAAATTATACAGACAAATACATATGTGATGACTTTCGATACACCTAAAATACCTAAAAAAATCAAGATAGGCTATACTATCGAAAAGGTCGAACGGTACATTCCCAATCCTCTTCGGTGCTACAGGTGCCAAAAATATGGACACCATGAAACAAAATGCAACGGCAGGCAAACATGTGAGAAATGCGGAAAGAAAGACCCTGACCACTCTATGGATGAGTGTAAGGGAAGTCACACATGTGCAAACTGTGGTGGTGACCACCCAGTTTATGCAAAGAGCTGCGAAAAGTGGAAAAAAGAAAAGGAATTATTGACTGTAAAGTATACACGAGGCATTTCCTTTCAGGAAGCAAGGAAGATGGTTGACATAACCAGAGGAAAGATATATTCTCAGGTTGTGTCTCCAGTGGTGAATAGAGAAGATAAATATAAAAAACTTATCGAACGGTTACTTCAGCTCGGACCGGGAGACTGGCCAGCTTTCCAAAATACACTCAGGAAAGAGTACAAAGAACCTAAATTTAGAACTCAAAACCAACAAGTGGAACCCAGACCTCCTCCTCAACCGGTTGCCACTAAAAAACAACAGGCGGAACCCAGACCTCCTACTCAACCGATTGCGGTTGCCGTTCAAAAACAGGCAAAACCCAGTGAGGAAAATATTTGGAGTAAAACTCCTATTCAACCGATTGCCCAGGTGGAATTGAACGAAGAAAACATCTGGTTTCTACCCTCTCAACTGGGTACCCCCATTCCAGATGACCCACCACAGATCAAACCAAACCAAACTCCTGAATCTACTATAAAAGAGAAAGGGATCCAAATAGATCCCCCAAAAACGTCTCCAGATAAAAATTCTAAACCGGAGAAAAAAAAGGAAAGTCACCTTGGAAGCCAAATCCAAAATCAAAAATCCGAGTCAATTTGACCCAAAACCGATTTGAGGCTCTGGACAACTTGATGGAGACAGAAGATGAAAACAAACCAAAAACTAAACAAAAAGCCACCCCAATCAAAATCTAAACCATGGGAGATAAAATAATACAATGGAACGTAAGAGGCGCTAAAGCTAATTATGAAGAGCTGGTTCTTCTTATGAGAATGTGCCCAGTAGTTGTTTGCCTACTGGAAACATTCCTTAGGTAAGATAGTGCATTTACAATTAAAAATTACAATATATACAATTATATAAAAGAAGAAACGGATAGAGCCTCTGGCGGGGCAACTATAATTGTTAAAAATACAGTTCCGCAGAGTCCTGCTTGACACAAACATGCAGGCGGTTTCTGTATCAGTAACTTTACATAAAACAATTACAATTTGTTCCCTTTATCTGCCACCAGGTGAAAACATAGTTGAATCCAGGCTGAATGAGCTAATAAATCAATTACCCAAATCATTAATACTGTTGGGTGATTTTAATAGTCACAATGAAATGTGGGGCAGTAAAACCACTGATAAAAAAGGCCGAATTGTTGGGAAAATTCTAGATCAAAATGGCCTTTGCCTCTACAAAGACAAAACCAGCACGTATTTACACCCAGCAACGGGAACATATTCAGCTTTGGATTTAACTATATGTGATCCAACAATTTTCATGGACTATACATGGAAAGTGCATGAAGAGACATGTGGTAGCGACCACTTTCCAATTATTCTGGAAAGCACAGGTCCTAAGATTGAAGATAAACTACCAAGATGGAATCTGCAGAAAGCAGACTGGAAAAGATTCCAAGAAAAATGCCAAGAACGACTGACATCTAATACCAATGTCAATGAAACAGATCACGCCATTTACTTTACAGAAACACTGATAGAAATAGCCGAGGATTGTATACCAAAATCATCATCAAACCACAATAAACAAAAACCGTGGTTCACCAAAGAATGTCAAAAGGCTGTTCGGGCACGCCGTTCTGCCCTGAGAAGGTTCAAGTCAAATCCTACTCAAGCGAATTTAGACTTTTTTTAAATCAAAAGAGCCAAAGCTCGGTGGACGATTAAAGAGTCCAAGAGAAATTTGCGGCGACAGTATATATCGAAAATCAATTCAAACACCAACTCAAAAACAATATGGAACATGATGCGAAAAATAACGGACAAAAATAGCAGTCTGCCAATTAAACACCTGATATCTGGTGGTGTAAAGATCACTGACAAAAAAGAAATTTCTAACGCCTTGGCAAACAACTTTTCAGAAATTTCTGGCTCCAAGGGTCAAACTGAGAAGTTCAAAAGAATTAAGAAAACTGAAGAAAAGAAAATTCTCAATTTCAGTTCCAAAAACACTGAAAATTATAATCAACCCTTCACGGCATCGGAGCTCAGTGAATCACTTGCTAAAACCCACAATACAGCGGTTGATCCAGACGATATATGCTACGAATTTCTTAAAAACTTACCACAGGTGTCCACCAGATACCTTCTTAACATATATAACGAGGTGTGGATGAGCGGGAAAATCCCAGATCTCTGGAGACAAGCCACGGGAAAAAATTCTGATAGGCCTTCAGGTCATCGACCAGTTGCCTTAACCAGTTGTCTCTGTAAGGTAATGGAGAGAATGATTAACGACAGATTGACATGGTTCCTTGAATCGAACAATCTCATATCAAATCTACAATCCGGTTTCAGAAAGAAAAGAAGTACCACTGACCATTTGATCAGATTGGAAACCTTTATTAGAGAAGCCTTCATCAAAAAAGAACATCTGATTGCCATCTTCTTTGACATAGAGAAGGCGTACGATACCACCTGGAAGTACAGCATATTAAAAAACCTTTGTGATCTTGGGCTAAAAGGCAAGGAGATACAAATGGCAGATGAATATAAGTTCCTTGGCCTTATTTTTGACAAAAAGCTGTCGTTTATTCCTCACATCAAGTATCTCCGGCAAAAATGTAACAAGGCAATGAATCTATTGAAAGTGATAGCTCACACTGACTGGGGAGCAGACAAAAAATCCCTACTTAAATTGTACCGAACAATTATAAGGTCGAAACTTGACTATAGAAGTTTCATTTACGGTGCAGCAAGACATATCTAAAAGAATTAGATACTATCCATCACCAGGAACTAAGACTTGCATTGGGGGCATTTCGCTTGTCTCCAGTGGAAAGTCTATATATTGAAGCTAATGAAGGTCCTTTACATATAAGGCGAGAGAAATTGGCACTACAATATGTGACCAAATTATTGTCATGTCCAGCAAATCCTGCCTACGACTGCACATTTTCTTCTCAATATAGGACTCTGTTTGAGAGAAAAATCAGTGCCATCAGACCTTTCAGTTACCGAATCGAGGAGTTAAAAATGAAACTGGAATTGGACTCAAGTCTCATCCACGAATCCATAATTTCAAAACTTCCACCATGGGAATTAAAACAATCCACCTACATCCTCGATTTAGCAACAGCTTCAAAGAGCCAAACGAATCCTATTATATTTCAAGAGGAATATGAATATAGCATTCCGACTACAAATATATCTATACAGATGGATCTAAAGAATCAAATAAAGTTGGATGTGCGGCTGTCTTAAATAAGACAGAAATGAAATACCGAATAACTGACAGCACATCAATTTTCAGCGCAGAAGCTGCAGCCATATACTTGGCTTTAAAGATAATAGAAGGTAGTAGCACTGATAGATTTATCATCTTCTCTGACTCCCTATCTGTGATCACAGCAATGAAAAATAAAAATTTAGACAACCCGTTGATTGAAAAATCTTAAATAAGATTACTAATATTTACAACAAAAAGAAATGTAAAATTAAACTATGCTGGATACCGAGCCATGTCGGCATTCATGGCAATGAAAAAGCGGATAAAGCCGCAAAAGACTCCTTAAAATTGACACCAACAAATACAAGAATCCCATACACAGATCTTCGGCCTAATATTAATAAGATCATCAAACAAAAATGTCAGGAATGTTGGGATGAGTGTCAAACCAACAAATTGTATCAGATTTGGCCAACTATAGATGAGTGGCCTCTGGAGTCTAGAAAAGTAAGGAGAGAAGACGTTATAATAACCAGACTTCGAATAGGACACACGCAGATCACTCACAAGCACTTATTGGAAGGAGAGGAGTCTCCAATGTGCATAGCGTGTCAACAAACATACACAGTCAAACACATATTAATAGACTGTCAAGATCTACAGCAAACCTGTAACAAGTATTACGACTCCCCAAACTTAAAACACTTGTTTGAAAATATAAATGTGACTCAAATTCTAGACTTCACCAAGGAAGTTGGACTATACCAAAGAATTTAATTGCAAGTTTATCTTTTTTGCGTTTTATTGTCTCTGAAGACAATGTGAAATAATTCGAATTGCATCTTTATTCGGCATTACATAACCCATAGTTGGTTGCTATGCTGTAAAACAAACCAAACCAAACCAAACCAAACCCGTTGATTCCAATTTTTCCTAGTTTTTTCCCCAGGTTTTTCGGGACTGTTCCTAGTGCTTTTACAATTATTGGTATTATAGTGATTTCCTTCATGTCCTATATTCCTTTCAACTCTCTGGAAAGTTCCTTGCATTTGCTTCTTTTTTCCTGCTCTTTTATCAGCACCCTGTGAACTGCTGAGACGGTAAAATCTACGATTTGTCATATTGTTTTCCTTCTTATTGACTATTGTCACGTCCAGTCTTCTTGCTTGGATGAGTTTGTACCTTCATGTCCCAAAGTATTTTGTACTTTTCATTTTCCAAAATTGTCTCTTGTTTGCACTTTAAACACAACGACAAAGCTACATACACACATGTACCATTTGTTGTTGTGTTCAAAGTGCAAACGTTTGCATAGTTCCTAGAGGACTGCTTTGCATATGCAATCATATTTGGTTTCATACTCTTTTTCAGCTAGTTTACTGTATTCTCTTATAATGTAATTTACTATTTCGTCTCTTTGTCCACATTTACTGTTTTCCTGGGTATTGTCTATTTTGTGGCTGTCAATAGCAATTCTGTTTTTCTGTTCAAGTGTTCTTTTCGTAGCCTATCCAGTTTTAATACATTTCTTCTTTAGTCAGTCTTATAAATCGTCCATGTAGCTTCTTCTCTTCCCATTTTTCTTTTTTCGCTTTTTTGCTTCTAGTTCTGCTGATCAACCTTCCTGTATTTTGGGTCATGTATTTTTTCTAGTTTTCTTTTTTGTGTGTGTGTCATCCAAACAGTTTTCTATACTTACCAGTCCTCTTCCCCTTTCTCTCCCTTTTTACGTAGAGTTGGTCAGTATCATTTTTCGAGTGCATTATGATTAGGTTCCTAGTCCTCTGATCCTAGTGTCTGAGTTCTATTGTCCAGTCTATGAAAGGTCCAGAGTATCTTTCTAGGGATACTGTACAAGTATTCCTTTTATTATGTTTCTACTCTATTTCTATTTCTAAGAGTTTTATTTTTCACCTTCCAATCCTCTCTGTCATTTCTGTTTATTTGATAATGTCAGCTTCCAAAACACCCAGATATTGATAAGTATCATGTTTGCCAAATGTTCTTCTTGGTTGGCCAGTTCCATGCTCTCTGCTGTTTCAAGATTTCCCATTTTCACTTCCAGTAGTGCACAGTTTTCCATTCTGAATTCTATTCGAATGTCCTGCTTGAAGATTCTTGTTGTATTTATTACATTTTCTAGTTTCTTTTTTGTTTGTGCAAATAGTTTCAGATAGTTGGCATCCATCTGTCTCGGTAGACAATGGAGTTCTGCACCTCAGATTATGTTGACTAAGAACATGATGCTGAAAACATAACAAAGATGAACTTGCATATTTTATTTTTATTTATTTTCAAATTTCTATTTTTAGTATTATCATAGGACATACAGTTGTTAATGTTTTTTTTGTTTTGTTTGTTCATTGTATTTTATGTGGTGAGCATGGCGAGTCTGGTAGAAGTGAGATGCACATGCAGGAATCTGATGGTTGATTCTTCTCCGAGGCCTAATTGTAAACCTTCGATGTCAATTTTAGGTTGTTTTTATGTAACAAGATGTGACCACCTCAAACGCCTCATTCTGATGACATTATCACTGTAGGCACGTCCGGCCACCAAGGCGTTTTATTCGTCAACGGTTGTTTAATGATTTGACAATCCAACGTTTTTGTTTTTCTTCTCACCATGACTCGGTTGCACCTGCGTTTTCTCGCGAATAACCTTTGCAGCGTCTTTGACAATCTGACATGCTTGTTTTTCGGTGCACTTACGTGTCTTCTTGCAGATGACCTTTCGTACATCCAGTGTCTCTTATCTTTTGACAATTGGTCACATCTTGTCTCTTCCCGTTCAGGTGTTTTCTGGTGTTAAAATTATTTTTTTTATTCAAATAACCTTTTGGTCAGCCAATAATTATCTTATCTTTTGACAATTATTATGTGCATCTTCCCATTGTCAACATGACTTTTCCATACACACGTCCTGGATATTTAACAATTAATCCTTTGCCGAATTGCAGCATCTGCTGTGACTGTGCAAGCCTATCCTGGATCGTCAGGCTCTGTTGCAGTATCCACAGATATAGGTGATATCTGGTTGCGAGAGCTCTGTTGCATCCCTTTGCCGTCTATGCTGTCTCTTCTCCATCCACTGCTGGTCTCTCCCTTCTCCACTCCTCTTGGAGCATGCCTTTATAGCTCTTCTACAGTGACTGCGGTCTTTAGCCACGAATTCCCAGCCTGTTGGATCGATGCCACCTGCCCTCATGTCTCACTTGCAGACATCCTTATAGCGTAGGACAGGTCTTCCTGCTAGTCTGGAGCTGGTTACATACTCGCCATAAAGAAAATCTTTTGGGATCCTCCCATCGTCCATTCGTCTGGCATGGCCAAGCCACCATCGTCGTTGGGTGAGTATAATATCTATATACTTATGTGCTATGGAAATTTCATGTGCTTGTTATCACCATCCACCCCTTTCTTAAAAGATGGGATCACCTGATCGCCGAAGATTCAATGCAAATAAAGTCATTTAGAAAATTTTATCTAATGTCGCTGTTGTGTCGAACGTGAAACGTTTTTGGCCTTCGGGCTATGATCAAAGTGAAGTATCTGCCCTCTCCAAAGATAGTACAATAATATCATGGGGTGTCTGTTCGCGCCCATGGGATGGAAATATTTCATAAACTTCTATGAGGGTTTTGGAGATTAGACCCCCATAACCAGATATATTCTGAAACTACATTAACCAGAGTACTTGGATAAGTATGTTTCAGTTTGAGCAAAGGTGATACAATATTATCGTAGGGTCTGCATTCGCCTCGGGTGTCCATAGAATGAAAATATGTCACAGACTCCTTTTAAGCATGGCTGCAATATACAACAGATGAAGTATGTACCTGTAGAATTTCCATGGGGCCTGCTAGTTATTATTATTGGTAGACGTAGTAGTTGTAATAGTAATAATAGTAGTAGCAGCAATAATAATAACAATAGCTATTGTAATGTTGACCTTTGTATAACACCTGCTATGCCAAGGGTGTTTCATGCCAAATTTCATTGAAAGTTGACCAATAGTTTTGAACTCATAAGTATTTATTATTGCTATCAGTAGTTGTATTTATAATAGTAATAAAAGCACTAGTAGTACAATTTTGACCACTTTTAGGAATATCCTGTGTACCAAAAGAGATTCATGCAAAATTTTATGCTAATTTACCCACTATTTTTACTTACACCAATTTCGTTATTTGTGAAAATTGGTAAAAAAATAAATTACTTAAATAAAACACGAATTCTTGACAAGTTATTTTATTTTTAATCTTTTTGATTTACCCTGAAAAATAACATGATTTTCTATCCGTTAATGATTTTTTTTTTTTTTTATTATATTAATAACTGTATTTACCTGGTGTTGCCTGCGAGGAGTCAGGATTAATAATTGACCGCTTGTATCATTTCATACAAAAAAAAACACTGTAAGTAGTTGTTCAAAGGAATATTATTTTACCTACTATTATGATATGCAAGTAGTTATGAGAAATAAACAGTTTAATATTTATTAAAATCAAAATAAAGAATAAAAACACTATTTTTTCTTTTATTTTTTTTCTTCATCTTTTTTATCTAATATTTTGCTTGATATAACAAGCCTCGTCAAAGCTTTAGACAAATAAAAGGTATTAACCTTTTTTTTTTTTCGTAATAATCCTTCCTGGTCTTCTAGAAGTGACGTCCGATGTTGTGTGGACTAACGGTGTAAATGTCTCTTTTAAATTTGAACTTAAATCGCGCATGGTCGCTGGTAGGTATAAATTTGGGAAAGTTCATTTTTTTAAGCATGTTTAGAATTTTAAACATAAAGAAAGAGTTTAATATTTATTTATTTATCATAATACTTAAATGAAAGAATGTATATGCAGAAAAGAAGATATCTCTGTACTTAGAAACCTTTTTAAGTAAGACTGCAACATGGCGGTAGTGATCCATTCTTCACGAACAATGAAAGGCCCCTTGTATGTTTAAAAATACAGCCATCAGTGTAAGTAGATTTTAGAAAGAATATGATTTTACCTAGTATTATTGTATACAAGTAAGTATAAGAAATAAACACTAATATTTATTTTAAACACATGTAAGTGTTTATCTGAAAGCTGGAAAAGATAAAGCAATGTTGATTTTTGTCTTAATGTCATAAGCTAATGCTGCTGCCGCTGCAGTTAATCAAGTTGGATTTCTGCATAGAGCTCACGAAGATTGTGCCTCATGGCTGTCTGGTCTGCATGAAATCCTCCTCGTTGGTTGCAGCTATTTGTTAACCTGCAGGATTGTCGGTTTTACCCTTGATACCGAGAGGAGCAAGACTCACTGATTGCATGTGAAGTCGAGAAAGGTTTGACCCAAAACACACAAAGGAATGGCACAGAAGCAACATTGACACTTTCACTCCATTGATTTGCGGTACCATACCATACATGTTTTTGCTTGTCATACGCAGAGGCGACTAGAAGACAACAGATCCTGACGACGACGACTATTGGATTTTTACCAGAGCTCTGTTAGTCTGGTAGCTGTGACACTACCATGGTGAGGAAGGGTTAGACATTGGGGGATAAGGGCTGCTGCTGCTTTTTACGTCATTAGTGAAAACTGTCTCCATTTGCACAATCTTCCTAGCCAGACTAAATATTTTTTTAAAGAAACTGAATCAAAATTTATTTTTTCTTGCAAAGAACATAATGCAACAATAAAGAAATAATTGGTTATTCAGGATGAAATATTGATGTTTGTAAAGTATCGATGACAAAAGTCAGTAAACTAACTAATATTAGTAAACTAACCGATCATTATGAATGTTGAAACACAAATGCTAGAGGTTAGTGTGGACTGTATTTTTACCGTTCTGGGACGGGTATTTTATATAAAGTTAGGCAATGCTAGATAAATCCTGCTAGTATATATATATATATATATATATATATATATATATATATATATATATATATATTGATGTAAAGTTAGGTATGTGTACATGTTTATATATTTGTATTCATAGGATTCACAAGTTGTTAGGTGTAAGGGTGGGTATTGTGGGCTATATTTAGTTTAATTTAGTTTTATGTAAATGCAGTAAAAAGTGGGTGGAAGCACTTTGGGAATATTCATATATCTACGATTTGTGTGAAATTTTAACAATAGGTATTAGACATAAATTAGTATGTATTTCCCAAATTTCAGTTTCTTTGGAGTGTTTTAAAGGGTTTTTAGAGGGCATAATATGGACACAACCTCTCATATGAAAATTTAAATATTTCATATTTGCATTGAATTTAATCCATAGTTATTAGACATCAATTAAGCAAGATTCCATGAATTAAAATTTCTTCTTAAGACCCCTTAAGCAGAAGATTTAAATTTTAGACATTTTCTAGAATCAAAATCATGTAATCGATTTTGATCAAAATTATAATAAGGATTCTAGATTTTAGTATGATTATATCTTGATTTTAAATGGCGACATAAAAGTGGTGCAAAACTGTTCTGTTCAGGGAATTTGTTCATATTCTTCTAGTTATTTATAAATGTATGTAAATTATCTATATAAATTATTTATAAAGTATTATTATAAAATAATTAATAATAAAAAAAATAATGTATTATTATAAAATAATTAGGAAAAATGAGAAATAATTACGTTTTGATAAATACAGAGTTGTTTCCCTTTGACTGTCAAAAATAATGTCTTTGGACGAATGAATAAAACGGCTGAAAGTTTTTTGGGAAAATGGTGAGTATCGTAACAACATTGTTGGAAATGAAAACACATGAATGGGAAGGCTTTATTGACAAAAAAAAAATGGTACTTATATAGATGAGGGCACATATGAAAAACACATTTCGAAATAAAAACTATTGTAAACACAAGTATCCTCACCAAAAATTAGGAAAAATTATCGAGTAGAATTTTAATAAAAAATAAAAATCAGTTTTATCGTATTTTGTCGACCGCCATTGATTTATTACTTGTTAATATGACAAACTGAGTTATGCCCCCCTCCCCCCGATATACGTGTTTTTCGCTCGAATCAATGACAGACCCTTAAAATACGATAAGACTGACTTTGATTCTTAATTAATATTCTACTCGATAATTGTAACTAATTTTTGGTGTATATACTTATTTTTGTCTGATACATAAGTATATCAAAGAATATTCCGGTTAATTTATTTGTAACTGCGATTTTCATATGTGCCCTCATCTATATTAGCACCCCCCAAATTCAGCTGCTTCTTTACAATAACTCCATTATAAAAATATTGTCAATATTATTTTACTAGCTTTAAGTACCCAGCGTTGTCCGGGAGTCATTTTACTTTCATTAATGTTTCGCTTTTCTTTTCTTTCTATGCTGCTTTTTATTTGTATTTTTTTTTTTTTTCACCAACCTTTTTACGGTATTATTACGGTATTGTTTTGTCATTAAATTATTAATTGAACAAAATTGTTATAAAACTACATTTTAATGCGTTTGGTGAAATTTACTAATTGAAATTTTTCTTTCTTCGATTTCTCGGCTGTAAACTATACTGCATGATTACCTTTATTTCTTGTTAAGTTAATGTTGTTTTCATCTCTATTTATAAAACTAGTGGACGTAAATAACTCCCAAAATTTTCAATCTTTTAATACATGAGGATTTGCTAAGAATTTTAAAACCCGTTTAAATGACTTTCTATTCGACAGTTTAAATGCTTCCAAATTCCTTTCACATTTTTACAACTATTAACAAAAGATTAAAATGGCTGACTTGTTTACAAAAGAACGAAATGCATTGTTGTAGATTTAATTTTATAATTGAATTATTTTTTTTAAATAGGATTTTTAATAGGATTTTTTCAAAATTATTTCAATAAATAATCGATATGCGTAAGTCACGTAAAGGCGAGAAACATAAGAAGTGATGACACACTTGGGGATGGGGTAATCATTAATATTGGCGACATTAAAAAGAAATACAGTTGGTGAAATTAGCCGAAAACAATTTATTTTGCTTTACCCACTCATTTGTGACATATTTGCATTATCTTTTTAATCAAGGGAGGCGCGAAAGCGCTCTATCCCTTAATAGACGCCACAAATGGCCTATTCCGGAAATCTCATTTCCTTGATCAATCATAACTCAAAAACCAATAAACCAAATTAGTTAAAACTTTGAACAAAATTTTTATTTGATAGGTTCGATAAAAGTGTGTAGAATTTCAGCATCATTAGTCAAGGCAACCCAGAGGTCCAGAAAGTTCAATCATGAAATCATGTTATCTGTGTGTACGTACGTACATACGTATGTGCCACCCTGTATCTCATCAACTATTTGATGGATTCAGCTGATTTTTGGCAGAGATAGAGGTTGTAGGGTCTAGTTGATGGCATTTTAATTTCAGTTTACCCTATACCTTAGTTTTCCAGAAAATTCCAAAAACCTTAAAAATGACCAGTATTCATACACTTTATTCTATATCTTATCGAGCATTTGATGGATTCAGCTGATTTTTGGCAAAGATAAAGGTTCTAGTGTCTAGTTGATGGCATTTTAATTTCAGTTTACCATATACCTTAGTTTTCCAGAAAATTCCAAAAAACCCTCAAAAAAATTAATAGTCTACATACAGTTTATTCTGTATCTCATCAACCTTTTGATGGATTCAGCTGATTTTTGGCAGAGATAGAGGCTCTGGGCTCTAGTTGATGGCTTTCTAATTTCAGTTTACCGATATACCATAGTTTCTCAGAAATGTTCAATAAACCTTAAAAAATGACTAGTCCACATACACTTTCTTCTATATCTCATGATTAATTCAGCTGTGTTATGGCACAGATAGAAGTTGTATTTTGTTTTCCTTTGTACATTGAATATTTTATTGTTTACTATTGTGAATAACTTTATTATATTTCTCCCTGCTCTAAAAATGTTTGATTGATTGATTTATTTCATTCAAATTAAATATTTTTGAATTGTGTCCTTGTCAATTTTCAAACACACTGACTGTAAAATGATTGAATCACCATTTATTGTTTGCAATGAATATGTGGCAGATCGATGAGACGAACGGGCATTGAGGAAAAGGGCTAGCCTGTTTAGCTACCCCTTTTCTTTCTGGGTTCGTTCGGCTTACTCTCTCTCTTACTCTCTCCCTTTCTTTCTTTGTTTAACCCTTCTTTGCCTCTGGTGGAGAAACTCGTGAAATCTCGCAGAATCACGTTGGCCGAAGGATTTCGGCCAGCTTGACCATGCGAGATTTGAAGTCGATAAAAGAACACGTGTTCTCTTCCTCTCTCTCTTTTCCTTCAGCGTTTTTGAGAAGAACGCACCAAGAACTCTCGGCGATTCCCCCCCCCCCCCCCCCCACCAGCTTGAACGAGCTGTGTGGAGGAGGATGGGGAGAAAAAGGTAATCTTATTCACATCTTTCAATTCGATGAACATTTATTCACATCCTTCAATTTGACAAACATTTCTTCACACATGATCAATTACAAATTAGCCACACAAAAGACATTCACATGCTAGCATATATACACTTACAAGTATGAATCTAAGAACTCTTTAAAATGTTTCAAATATTAAATAAATTGTTTTGTTGATAAAAATGTTATTCCTTTCCTTTTTTTATTAACCATTATAAAAGGCCTATTCGTATATGTGTATGGCTTCCTAATTCCTTCGCTTTCTTTAAGGTAAGTTTAAATAATGTTTTCTTCCTTCATCTTGGTTGTCTTAAACTGTTTTATTTAATCCCCACGTGGTCCGATGGTGGAAGCCTAATGGTGTGATAACATGCAGTTATAAAGGCATCTATCACACTACCTATGGTTGGGGGATTCATTATCGCAAAACCATTTGTCCGAAATCCTTCGCGACTGTGGTTAAAATCAAAAACCCATTGTTCTCCCTTTTGAATCTCCCGCCATTAAACAACACTTCCACCCCGGCCATAAATACATGGTAAAATTTGAAAAAATTTGTTCTCATTTGAATTGTATCATGAATAAATATACACTCATCATAATTATAAAAAAAATATTTACTTGGTAGAAACATTGATTAGTCAAACTACCAACTATATCAGTTATGAGAAGGCATTGTATTGAGGCATAGCCTTTACAAAAGTAGCGACATTCCATGAAAAATGCCAGTATACTGAAATCATATGCCCTTAATAGGGTTAAGATGAAAATTCATATACACTAAATGTACAAAAGCAAGGAAATTCCCAAATTTTTACACTTTTATTGTCATTAAGGGTATGCGAGCACAACAGGGCTATGTATTTTACTGGTAGGAATTTTTCTTCAGCGCACCTCACACACTTCATCCACTTATGCATAGAGATTTATACTGTAGTGATGTGATAATGAAATGGTTTGGTTGATATGTAGTCATACACTTAATGACAATAAAAATGTAAACATTTGGGAATTTCCTTGCTTTTGTACATTTAGTGTATATGAATTTTAACCCTATTAAGGGCATATGATTTCAGTATACTGGCAATTTTTCATGGAATATTTAATAGAAGTTATAAGTATTTTAAGTTCCGTGTGAGTAAAGTTAATAAGGTGTTTGGTCAATAGGCAACATGGCTAATCATTACTACTACCAACATAAATTATCTTAAAGAAAATACAATTTATTTTGCTTTACCTTCTCATTTGTGACGGATTTGTGTCAAAAAAATTTAATATTTAAAGGAAATTTGAAGAAATTTAATTGGTCGTAAATAGCGACTATTCGTAAAATAATCAACGTTTACAGGAAGTAAATACATAACCTGATTATTTTACTCATAGGCTCTATGTACGGCAAATTAAGTTGCTTAAAGGTTCTTTTAAATATTAAATATTAAATTTTCTTAACGCAAATAGGTCGCAAATGTATAGGTTAAGCAAAATAAATTATTTTTGACTAGTTTCCCAACTGTATATCCTTTCGAATAATTTATGTCGGTAATAGTAATGATTACCACAATTTGTCTGAGCCCTTATTACTTTACTCACAACCAAAGTGATGATCAGTGGTTGTAGTGTTGGAAAGCTCCCCAAAAGAGAAACGGTCTCCTGCTCAATTTGTGGAAAGGGAGTCGGATGAAATTCAATTTTTTGTGGTACCTGTAAACATTGGGTACCCAAGACGTGTGGTAGAATTACTAGGAGGTTGAGAGAGGATAACCAGTTTATGTGCAAGAAGTGTAAGACAGTGAAGATGGATGATAACTCAGATGTGAAGAAAGTATATCTGGATGGCAAAGCTATTGAGGTTGTCAGAAAGTTTTGTTACCTTGGTGATACCATTGGAGCACAGGGTGGAGCAGGTGCTCGTCTGATTGCACGAGTTAAGAGTGGATGGAGTAACTTTAGGGAACTTCTGCCAGAGCATTATCACTGTCGACCAAGGGAAGAGTCTATCAAGCATGTGTACACAGTGTGATGATGTATGGAAGTGAAATCTGGTCAGTGAGGGTTGAGGACATGCGTTGTATGGAGAGAAATGATATGAGAATGATATGATGTATGTGTAATATGAGTCCTAAATACAGGCTTAGATCTGATGACCTCAGAGGGAGATTAAATCTGGACGGTATAGGGAGATGTGTGCAGAAGAGTAGACTCCAAATTGAAAGAATGGATGTAAGTTCTTTGGTTAGTAGATGTAGAACAGTTTAGGTAGCAGGTTCAGTTTGCAGGGGAAGACCAAGGAAAACATGGGAGTAAGTGATAAAAATGGACCTGAGGGATAAATAGAAACTTGGCCAGAGATAGGTTAGTTTGGAAGTCAATTTCCTAAAGCCGTCCAACACATGGCAGCATGCAAAACGGACGTTAAACCGAATATGATGATGATGACAATAATTACGGAACTTAAAATGCTTACAACCTTTATTAAAGAATCATTTTTTTTATACAAATCCATCACAAATGAGGAAGTAAAGCAAAATAAATTTTTTTTTTTTTTTTTACTTATTTCCCAATTGTATTTCCTTTAAAAAAAATTCATGTCGTCAATCGTAACGTTTATTTACCCTTTTATTAATATAGAAATAGAGATAATTAGTTGAATATTTGTCATGGTGATGCCATAGTCAAAGAATCTCGATACATTTTGATTAAAAAGAAAATGTTACACAATTTCATCGGAATCTAAGACGTATTAGGCTGATTTTTTTTAAAGCAACTTTTTTGCCAAATGCACGAAATAAGTAAAAATAAAAAATTTAATTGAATTTAAAATATGAAATTAATGTAGCTTATTTTACACTAACTGTAAAAAAGTTAATTTTAACTTATTTTTAAAAGATTAATTTGAGACATGCAGCTACAATTCGCCCGTGCATTAAGTACTGTTGCCAAATCTGGGCTGGTGCATTAAGTACATTAGTCACTCCCTCTTGGACAGGGTGCAAAAAAGAATTTCTAACCTAATAGGTCCCGCACGGTCTGCCATGCTCCAGACCCTGTCACATCACTGCAGTTTTGCACCCTGTGCTTGTTTTACTTCCACGGAATGTGCTCTGATGAACTTACTACACTTGTACTCCCTCAATGTAAATACCCCCGACCCACCCGACTAGCAACAAAATCCCACCCTGTCACTGTAGAGGTCCCTAGATGCTGGAAGATATTCTACCCTGATATCTAATTGCATTTGGAAATCCCTTCCTGCTCCCTGTTTCACCGACAGTACGAACATGAAGAAATTTAAATGTCGTGTGAACGAACATCTTGCTGCCCAGCTCCCCACTTCTCCACCCAGGTATAAATCTGGGCTCTATCACAGCAGCCCCTTACACTTCAGTGGCAATATGCCTTGTTTGGGGGTGAATAAAAATATGCCTTGTTTGGGGGTGAATAAAAATATGCCTTGTTTGGGGGTGAATAAAAATATGCCTTGTTTGGGGGTGAATAAAAATATGCCTTGTTTGGGGGTGAATAAAAATATGCCTTGTTTGGGGGTGAATAAAAATATGCCTTGTTTGGGGGTGAACAAAAATAAAGAAAGAAAGAAGAAAAAAAAGAAAATACTTTCCATCGGACACCTACTATACTCTAAACGCCTCGTTTCTCTGGGCTTTGATTTAGTGAAGCTCCGGTGTCTAGCAACCACAAAATCATTAACCAACTTGCCACCTTTTTGATCTCCACGTGTTTAACATACGTGGACATACCTTCAAAGTCAGAAAACGGCGCAGCTCCCATGACTTTCGCAAACATTTTTCATGCTCAGAATTGCTGAGGCATGGAACGAACTGACTGCATCAGTTGTTGGCTGCCGAGACACTGCATCCTTTAAACCGCTCCCGAAATTTGCAAAAACTACACCTGATGCCACATACACACACATGTATACCATGTCTCATACTCTGTTCATTTCCCTGCACAATTGTACATTATCCTATGCACTCTACATGCACGTTTGATGTGTTGTAGTGCACCTGAGCACTGTACGCAATGATTTCATTATTATAACTGTATATAAAGTTTTTTTAGTTTTTTCTTCGGAAATATGTGTTTTCTTGTCAGATTGTCGGCAAGAAAGAATATGTAAAGGGAAAGGCAATATCAAAAAGAATGACAAAGTCTATCCATACAAAATAATTAATTTTTATTGAAACTCAAGACAACGAAAAATAAAAGGTTCATAGAATACGAGTATTCAAAGAGTCCCAAGAACATTCTGGTGAACGAAGAGTTGTTTTGTCTGTAAACAGAAATTGAGTACTTGTCTTCGTTTCTGCTGGCACCGCATGCGTTTACGTGTGTAAATGGTATAGGCATGAACATATATGTATGTGTATTTTGGCGCGCCTGTTTTATTAGTGAAAAAGTTTATGTTCGAACTTTGTGTGCGAGAGTGTTCGGTTAACAGTGTGTATATGCTGACGTTGTGTTTAGTAGTCCACGAAAGTCTCTCGTTATGTCTGTCGAGGCTCTAAAGGGGCCCAGGTTAGATTCTGACGTACGCACGTGTGTTGTCTCTGAAAAAAAAAAGCAGGAAGAGAAACACTGTATTTGGGTTTTTATAGCAGGCACAAGACTTAGGGACTGAATATTTCCTGCACTGTGATTGGTTGAAAGAAACTGCTGATTTGAGATTTTGCCCAATCAAGAGTCGATATGTAATGACAACATTCACTGCCACTTCAAACAAGCAGATTTAACGTAGCTTTATAACAGATATAACAGTTGCTTTGCTCGTTGTCAGACAAATTTTGAAAGGTTTCTCCTGGCACAATATCAAACAGGGTAATGAGAGGTTTTTAAAAAAGATTTTCTTGATGCAATATCAAACAGAGTAGTCCCCAGGGGCATGTATATCTCAGTTAGGGGAGATGACGACTTCCTCCTACATACAGCCGCCTGGTATTCCCAAATGGTCACCCATCTGGTACTGACCAGGCTTAACATTGCTTAACTTCGGTGATCTAATGAGAACCGGCGTGTCAATGTAATTATGCGATCCACAGCTGTGTTGTCATTGTATCTGGTATTTTCACACCCATCAGCTTTAGTGAATCTCCGTCAAAACTGCATCTTCACAGGCTCCTCATTTTCTCACACCTACAGATATATATTCGTTGTTTAATCCCTTTTTGACTCTTCGCACCGACCTTTCATAACCTCCAACCTCCCATGGCTATGTATTATTCGACTTGTTCTTGAATGCCTCCAAGGACATTCAATATATTACAGAAGGAAAATAAGAATTATATTAGACTAACTAGAATACACAACATTCAACATATCTCTATGTAGTTAGATATGTGGATTTATATATATATATATATATATATATATATATATATATACAGGATAATCTCTTAAGCTAATGAACGAAGCATTATGAATTTTGGAATATATATTCTCGGTAACTTGATGAGTAACATGGGCACATTACTTTTTTTGTAAACTTTACCATTTAGGGAGGGAGGCGTCTACCCCCCCCCCCCAAAAAAAAAAACTTTTAATCTATTGAACGGATCATTATGAATTTTGGAATATATATTCTAAAAAGTATAGTGAGTAACATGGGCACATGATATTTTTGTAAATGTTAACATTTAGGACCTGCATCATATATATTAAGTTTCTTTAAAAAAAACCTGCATCCGTCCTCCAAAAAACTTACATACAAAAGATTTAAAGAAAAGAATTGCTCTACATCAAATTCTGAGTTATATTATATAATACATTCTTAAAAGCTAGCTTAAATAATATCTATGTGCTTGTTAAAATCATAAACAATTGAACTTATGGAATATGTATTCTAGGCAACAGGGTGAGTAACGTGGGCACATTGTTCATTTGTTTAAAAAACTTTACTATTTAAATGGGTACCACCGAAATTTTACCATACCTCGCAAAGAAAGAAAAAACATTAAAATTAAAAATTAATGCTATGTCTATTGCTTATACACATCCTGGGACATGTATTCTTCTAGTATATATATATATATATATATATATATATATCACTCTTTTTAAAAATTTTTCTTATCTTTCTGTTTTTGCTGGAGATGGGGCATTCTACCGGATGCCAGACATTCACCGGCTATTTCAGACACTCCAGCCTAGAGATCGTTTTAAGATTCTAACCGTCCTCTTAAGTGCAGGTGTTTGTATTTCTCTTGCACTCGGTTCACCGGGTATACTCACCAGATAACTCTTGAAAATCTTCATTAGTCCTGTTGCTCCTATAATTACTGGTAAGATTCCAGTTTCTTTTCATGTCATACATAAGACCTTGGTATTTCGTAATCTTTTCCCTTTCTGCTCTGTTCAATCATGCATCATTAGGGACACTGACTTCAACTAGGGTTGCTACTTTCTCCCTTTTGTCCCATATTACGATGTCAGGTTTAACAGCTCCGTTTTCTAGATATGTAGCTGTAGGGATTGCATAGTCATAGTGGATGGTGTATAAATTATTTCCAACTCTTCTTTCTGGTATATGCATATATATGTATTTCGTTGTGCATGATAAATTCCTAAACTAATGAACTGATCATGATCAATTTTGGAATATGGGCTGTATTTAGTTTAATTTAGTTTTATGCAAAGTGGGCAAAAAAAAGGGTGGAAGCCCTTCGTGAAAATTCAGATACCTGTGATTTGTGTGAAATTTTAACAAGTTTAGAATTAGGACTTTGCGGCAGGATATGACGTCATATGTATGTGGTAGAAATGCTATAGAGTTCCTGCCTATGAGAAATTAGGCGTCAAAGCGATCAGACATGTTTCTTTTTTAGTCTTTTTTATGTGCTAATGAGTCACCGCTTATCAAGACCAACTGCCACTCGAGGATAAGAGTTAATGAGTTTGTCAGGTGGATGGTGAGACAACACCTTGAGGATTGGAGACGATGGTTGAAATTGGTCAGAATTTGATTATTTAAGAGGACGGCTCAACAAGAATTTGTTAACATTGGACTTGAAAACGATCATGTTGTAGTCAACTGGGAAGCAGCCCCGTGATATTGTGTTCCACAGACGGGTAGTTCTTGGAAAGAAACTGTACTCATGGAAAGTAGCATGGTATAACAATAACAAATGAAAATTGCCTAAATAAAAGTTTGATTTCTCAGCTTAAATGCTATTTAGGTATAACTTTTAAAATTCGGCCAACATAATATTATGTATTAGATTACTAGGAGGAAGACCCAACGTTACTAGGAATTGAATGAGGGTCACTAGTATGTACTTTTCCACTATGTTCATAACACCATATTACTTTCTTTGTTTTTACTGACCCCCTCGTCCCGTTTCAGCCCTAATATAGCTGGAAGAAGATGAAATGTTGGAAAATTCTCTGAATTAGTGTCTTATACATATGGTTTAAATTTCATTAAAATTAATATACTTATTTGAAGCTTTAAGGGGGTTCTATCCTTATGGGTCACTTAGAGGTGGGGTCAGTTAGATATTCGGCACATAAAGGGTAACATAGAGATTTGAGACCACTTCTATTGTCTTTATCCGGAGAGAATTTTATACATATTATATAAATTTCATCAAAATAGGATATATTTAAAGTTTTAAAGGAGGTTCGGTCCAGTTATGGTGTAAGCTGATCTACCTATTTCATGAATAAATGGACTTACCCAAACACAATAAATACAGTTACGACTAAACGTTGTGGCAGATTTCTTTCGGTTTCGGCCTTTTGGTCGAGATCAAAGTGTAGTATCTGTTCCGATGTATACTGCACCCCATAGACTGGTAGTGTCTTGGCCTTCGGGGCTTGACTTACGCCTGTCTATGGGTCTGTCCTGTACAGTTCTAGGAGGTCCACCCTCCCAGGCTTTGCCTCCCCTCTTTGGGGAGGAGTAAGTTTATTGCTTACTGTCTGAGGCGCCCCTACCTGGGAATGCCGACGGGGCTGCCCAGGCAATTTTTTAAAGTCCCTAAGTACTCTTCCTCTAGAGTGCTGACTTCTCAACTCCCACTTTCCGACCTTGTGTCACATTCTGCTCCGTGGGAAGTAGATAAATAGGGATAATAGTGGCAGTTATGGCCTCAGAATCATGACGCGTACTTCTGTAACATATTTTCGTTAATACACTTTTGTTAACTATACCACTGTGTTTGTCTTCATTATTACCGGCCTGCAAGGCTACAGCAGGTCCCCATAGCTCACTTGCCTTAAGGGTACACTTAGAGATTCAGAAATACTTTCATTGTCTTTGCTGGTAAATTTTACATAAGAATACACTTTTAGATTTTATGTAGATTCTCTAACCTTTCTTTCTATAGGGAACACACAAACATCACACACACATACACACCAACATTGCGTTATATACATATATATATATAGATAAATCAGCATCAAAACTGATTATCATTGAGATGACAAAATGCAAACTTAAAAAATCGTTAAGAAAAAAAAACAGTAGATACATCTGTGGAAGCAAGATGGCCGCCTACCTCCAAGGCTTTTAAGAGAGACACACGGCCAATTACGGCTTGATTAAAGGAAAACAGTTATATTAGAGGCAGTGGATTCAACCTTTATTTGGTCTGTGATGTGCGAAAAAGATGTTGTACATGTGTGTATGAAGAATTGAAAGAGGGAATATGTTGCATGTCTTTTTGCTAAGAAATGTTCATTGGGGAAGATGTCGAAGGCTCCCTGAGGAGGACGTTGAATGAACGGCTATTTGTCACAAATGTTGTAAAAGACGAATGGAAGATAGGATCACATGATTCACGTTGTGCGCCCAGAACTAGGTATAGGGACGATGGTGTATTATATTTAACAAGCAAAAAAGTGGTAAAAAAAAATATTGAACAAATAATTGTTACCAAACGCAAGAAAAGTTATTTTTCTACCTACCTGGATAATCTTCTTTCTGTTTTAAAGTGTTGGAAAACGTTTTTATTTCAATATAAGATTTTGTTCAAATATGCTGTTGTTATAGTCAAAATTAAAAATGGTGGACGGACAGCTTTTCTGGAAATGACTAAAGTTTGATTGATGGGTTTTTCGTCTTATGGTGTGAAAAAACAAACAAATGTACCACAAATAACTGTTCCGAATGAAATAAAATTTACTTTTTACTGCCTAATTGAAAGGAGAGAATGACGAGAAAAATAAAGTAATCAGACTTCGGTGATTCACGGAAAGCCAGTGGCAGCTAGTTTGAACAAAATCTTACATTGAAATAAAAACGTTTTCAAACACTTTAAAATACAAAAAATATGCAGGTAGTTAGAAAAGTAACTTTTATTGCCTTTGGTAACAGTTATTTGTTCAATATTTGTTTTTGCTTTCACTCCTTTTTTTCTCTTGTTAATTATACTGCACCATTGCCGGCATAGAGTTGTCATGCATACAGTTGTTCCAGTAGAATTGAGCCCCGCCTCACTCTACCTTACTATGCTTTGCCTGTGAGAAATCCTCTTGACCCGTTCATGCATATTGCTGTTCAACAACATCAAATAGAAAAATTGTCATAAATTACACAAATTTTGATTTGACCAATTATATTTGGACATCGAGGAATACGTTTTGCTTCCATTATCAGTCGTTATGTTACGGGCCTTTTTTTTTAAGTCAACTCAACTTGAAGGCAAGTGGTTCAAGAATAAGTTAGATCGAGTATGTAGAATCTTTGTATAACAGCATGAAACGACCAATGATGAAGTTGAGCCGGCATCATATCTGCTATAAGATGGACACTTTCAGCCAAAAATAGAAATCCTGAAAATATCATGTTTATACCAGAATCCACGAATTTGAAAGACCATCCGATATAGTAACCTTATTCTCAAAATGCTCCAGTGTCACAAGAAAATACACTGAATGAATTAAAAAAAAATTAAAATGATTGAATACTTAGAAAATTGTTTAAAAATATTTCAAAATAAAATTCATAGATTACTAGTGGAACACACGAAAGGGTGTTGCACGGGAAAAATGAAGAAACTAAGAAACTCCCACTCCCACCTCTAATCCTCTTATAAGTATTTTTCTTAGATTTTTCTATAACTCTCTATAAATATTAATTGGTCCCCCGATTTATAAAATCGGGGGACTTATGTTTTGAGGCATGTCCGTCCGTCCGTATTTTTCTCCGCAACCATCGATTGAATTTCTCTAAAATTTTGCATGAAGTTGTAACTTTGGTCAGGTTAGAAAGTGACATTCTCCGATTTTTGAAAAAAAATCTGGTTAGCCCCCCAGGGGGTCAAAACGCCCCGAAATAGCAACAAATGACACCTTTTGCCCCATAACCTTTCATCCATCCATTCAATTCCTCTGAAACTTGGCCAAAATGTGGAGGCAATTGTTCCTAATAGAAAATAAGTATCGCTGACCTTGGAAAAAATCTGGTTCGCGCCCCAGGGGGTCAAAAGGCCCCAAAATGGCAAAAAATGACCCTTTTCGCTCATAACGTTTGATCCATCCATTCAATTTTTCTGAAACTTGGCCAAAATGTAGAGGCAATTGTTCTGGATATGAAATGAGCATCCTTGACCTCAGAAAAATTCTGGTTCGCGCCCCCAGGGGGTCAAAGGGGGGTTAAAAATGCCCCAAATTGCCCAAATTTATTGCATTTTACGCTCGCCACATCGAGTCACATACAGAGGGGTACCACACACGCGTGACTTGTTATAGTGTTCTTTAATTATTAAAGTTATCAATAATGAACACTTAAATGCTTGTATTATTTCACAAGTAAGAAAAAGCATCCTTACAGCAACATACTTATATAAAGGTGAGGATTTTTTTAGTGTTATAAAAAAAAATTGGGGGTGGGGTGGGGGATGGGGGATTGTAAATAATAGTGTATATACTAGTGTTGAGACGATTAATAGCAATCGGGAATCGGAAAAATCGGAAAAAAAATTGTGCCTATTTTATGATACCAAAAACGATTTATTTAATTGTTTGTTTTCGTTTGAAACTTAATTTTCCATTGCTGGTACTAATGATAAAATTATAAATATGTATTGATTTTAAACTACAAGTTAAACTAAAATCTATAGATCACCATCCACAAGTGTATTTTTACGTTTGCGAAAATATATGCACATATTACATGAACTTTTACAGTAATCCAAAAATTATCAACTCTATAGCTAAACATTTAGAGATTTTAAAAGAATCGGAATCGGGAATTTAGAACAGAATCAGTAATTGTATTGGAATTGGGAAAAATATTGGAATCGTCTCATCACTAGTATATACACAAACACTGGAAGGAAGATACTATTTTATAGGAATTAAAGTATTTATTAATAAAGAATTTTTTAAAGTATTATTTTTAAGATCAGCATTAAATTAGTAATGTAAGCAAATATTTTGTATAAAAACCGGCTCTAGATTTAAATAATAAACAAATTCTAAATTAAATAAAATTTAAAATGAAAAAATAAATAGAAATTAAATGTATCAATAAAAATAGAAAGTTCATATTATGTTATAACTAAGATTGGATATCCTCGCATCAACGCACTTTTCTATGGTAACTGACCTTTGTGCTAAGCTACTTTCTTGAATGACACAATGACCATGCTAGACCCAGTTTCTATGGTAACTGACTGGTAAGAACCTTAATTGCTCACGTGAAGTGACATAATAGGTATGCTCATGCGCAAAGAAGTAACTGCTACTACAATAAATATGTATCCTTCCTCTTTTCTCCACCAATGAACATTGTTATAGGAATATGTAAAAGTTGCTAACTTGTTAAAAGAAAAAAAATGTATATATTTTTGTACTGTTCACTGATTAAAGTGCATCTCTCTGCAAGTTTGTTTCGCCATATGCAAACAACAGACGCAGCAGTAAGAAGATCAAAAACCGAAACACTCATGCGTAACAAACGAAAGTGAAAAACCGTGAATAATGTTTATTCAGTCTGAGTTTAAAACAAAGAATTATAGGGGGCCTTTAGTTATGTATATTCTAAGAATATCATGGCAAAGAATATTGTTTGTGTGTTATTTGCAATCTGACAAATGTAACTTTAGTAAATCTTTTTATGATAGGCGTAGTGATTAATATAAAGTTAGCAGACAGACGGTGTAATACGAAAGTGACCGTAAGTAGATTTTTTTCAGTATTTCTTTGACACTGTTTTAGGTCGAAAGATAACTCGGCGTGGGGGGGGGGGGGCTTAGTCACTCCTACTCCCATGCTGAAATTACTAAACAAAGAGAAAACAGCCGAGTGGATAAAATATAAAAATCGCTGAATACGAACAAAAATTTCTTTTTGACACTTGTGCATAAAAGGCACTTATGAAATATGACAGTTAAAAATAAAATGACAGCAAAACTTTATGAAGTACTTACTTGGTATTGAAAAATATAACCGTATACCGAAAATTATAGAAAATGATCGAGTAGAATTTTAATAAAAAATAAAATTAATTTAGCGATTTTACACTGTTGATGCCAAAGCAATCAGTGAGTCTTGAGTCATTAACTAAGACAAAAATCTGATAATGGCAGACTTCTCTGTATTACAATGCATAGTTGAATTTTATAAATAAAAATACTTGATAATTTTCCGTAATTTTCGGTGTATGGTAATATTTTTCAATACCAAGTAAGTACTTCATAAACTTTAGCTGTCATTTTTCACAGGTGCCTTTTTATGCACAAATGCCTTCTTTTGTTTCTTGTGTAAGACCATACGTCCCTCTTGACAATCGCCGCTAACCCCAACGCTGTGTGCTGTGGTTTTCTATTTGTCTTCATGTTCGTTCTCATTCTGGCTGTGTCATCATCTTAGCGATCGCCGATGGTACAAGCATCGGTTTACAAGTTGAGAAAAACAAAACAACGCAAACTTACAAGAAAGAACAAACTCCGATCCATTGTGTCGTGCTCTGAGTGTGTATGTGTGATACTGTTGCATAAAAGAAAGGGACCCCCAACTGCTAGCATCTATATCTCAGTTAAGATACTTCATCTGTCAAGGCATCATTTTTGCTAGGTTAAAGTCAACTCATCTCGGGTCTGCGCCAATCTGCTCTGATCTGATCACCCCCTCTCCGAGCCGCAAAACTATTGTAAACTCGTCAACTAAAACTGTTGTAAACTCCCCAATATATTTAGTTCTGACCGGCAATCCTAAATCTGGTCTTTTGTCTTAGTCACTGCCCCTCTCCTAGCCGACTACCTATCCTATTTCTGCTTGCCTTTGTGTGTGTTTGTGAATCATTTCCTTCCATTGTATTTTTACCTATCTTTCTTCCGATAGCTCCTCCTTTTTTCATGAATCGTTTCCTATCATTTTTTGGGATCTCGGCTCTGAGAGGGGGGGGGGGACGTCCATAGTATCGCACTTGAAACATGTACTAATAATCGGACTAAAGTGAATACAAAGTTGAATTGTTTATGCAGCTTCTGCTGAAGCTTCTGTTTAATCAAATAGGAGAAAATCTCAGTTTACTTTATATATATATAAGATGATGACATCGCATATCACATGACATAAAAATTGTCCCACTGCCTGAAATTTGGTCATGGGTTGAGAATCTTTTATTCACAAAAGACACTTTTTTAATTTAAGATCCTGTGGATATTTATGTGTGAAAAGATTTGCACCATTAATTTTGCAAATTGAAAAGTTTCTTAAGTAGTTTTTAATGTGTTCCCACGGATTAAAAAAATGAATGTGAGTGCAGTTTACTAGTTTACGGTCACTAATTCTTTACAGTGAAATGGGTTTCAACATTACCCTCAAACAATTCTTTAAATAAAGTATGTGTGTGTATCTCCCTTGGTTATATAGTATGATTACATACTTATCTCCCTTATCAACTTCTTTAAAGAATTCTGGATGAAAATAATAATAATAAAGAAATCGTTGTATACAGTGTTCAGGTATGTTACAACTCATCAAAAATTATCACAAATTCCCTCTTCTAATATATAAAGTTAATTACAGGGGCAATAGAACGAGAGTTAGGAGCTCAGTCGAGCACCTACTATGAAAATAAGGATAGAGTAGAGAAACACTAGTAATGTCTCTTCTGTTAGAAAGGAGAAGAGATCACCCCCACTAGATTTGTAAGTCGATTTTGTACTCTGTCAAGACAGGAAAGAGTGCTTTGAGTGGTAACTCACCAGATTTAGGGGGTCTTAACTAACTAAACTCTCTCTCTCTCCCACTCTCTCTCTCCCCCACTCTCTCTCTCCCACTCTCTCTCTCTCTCTCTGGTAATAGTATAGTCTTACTCCAAGGAAAAGACATGGTATAGAAACATGTTTTAGCAGAATCAAGTGTTAAATAGCAGAGCGACAATGCCACTCACTAAACATTTTTTTTGTTAAACTCTACCGATTACTATGGATTAAGCCACAAATGTTCAGATGATAATTGTTTTTCATATAACTAATTCACAGAATGTAATTTTAATAAAATTTCAGCAGAGGGTCAGAATAGAGACTACCTCGTTTTTACATCCATAATCAAAGAAATTATCACAAATTCCATTTTCTAATATAAAAATTTAATTATAATTTACTATTTTATAGTTGCTAATTATTTATAGTGAAATGAGTATCAGCATTATGCCCAAACAACTTATTTTTAAATATCTTATTTTAGTAAAAAGCAAAACAAAATAACATTTAATAAGTTAAATAAGTCAAGAAATGGTGAATTTTATTCACCATTTCTTGACTTATTTAACTTATTAAATATTAAAGAGCCCTTAATCGAAAAATCCAATATGGATTCTGAATTTTTTTTTTCTAGAAAATGGCAAGGGAGATTATTATGAAATCATAATATATAACAAAGGAAGATAATGTTACGTTTTTACTTGTACAAACGTTACTAAAGTCTTTAAACCTATATTTTGTTTCTTCTCACATACATGGTTTTCGCGTACCTTAATTTTTATGCACTATACGTGAGCGCGTGTCCTTAGATTCTGTATGACGAGGTGCATATTAAAACTCTTTTACGCGGGTGTGCGCGCATTCATCAGTCTCTTTACCTCTTTTTTTTTGAAGCAACAAGCCCAAATGTCCATTTCAATATCAATGCGTGAATTTACCTTATATTTCTCTTTGTCGTTTCTTTTCCTTCTCTTTCATTCAGACTGGCTGCCTTGATTCGCTTTGTCCTTTCTTTCTCTGCGTGTGTATCATCTAGCGATTTCTCTTTCCGTGTGGTTATCTGTAATAAACTTTTCTTCGCCCAGAAAGAAGATTCAACGACTTTTATTTGGAATTCCAGGGGTTTTATTTTTCTGGAAATAAAACATTAACTTATAAAGACAGAGACCAGATTTCTCTTAACTAACTGCCTATTTTATATACCTTCAAAATATTGGGTACATAACTTATCTTATTAGACGCTAAATAAGTGAACTCGACGAACAGACATTTTGGGGGGCACATTTTGCCTTACGACTAGTTCAATTTTTCAAATTCTCACAGCATAATTAGTTCACATTCGCCTTGCTTAGACTCTCACATAGAACTGTGAAACCTTTGTTTCTTTGTCAATGACAAAAAAGTCACATTATCGTCATATCGTCCGACGCCCCTTTGTTTTTTGACCTCTTAGTTTGTAATTTGACCCTCTGTTCATCCTGTCTGATTATTCACCGTTCGAACAGATCCATTTCCCAAGGTTCGTATTACTCTAACCTGCACTAAGCTTCATCCTTGTCAAAATTCATACTAGTTGAATTACTCTTATCCGATATAGGGCCCTCCATGATGTAATAATAACTCCTCACACATCGTTTATTTAAAAAAAAATCTGTAATTTTGGCGGAAGCTATTTTTGTTCTATGTTGTTTGCGATAATGTTTCTCTGTCTTCTTGTTTAGCTTAATAGTTGTATTGTAACACTATGTGGCAGTCATAAGCCGTTTGTAACATTCAACACCATCAAATGGTCTGGCAGCTTCTCGTTGACAGAAAACAACTCTTGTTGACATGTTGCAATTAGTTGGCTCAATAGATAGTGAAGTCTCCTGATAGTAGTAGTAGTAGTAGTCATAGTAGAGTTGTTCGCTCTCTTCTTCTCTTGTTGTGACGATAATGTTGTGTTCTCAACCAGAATCATTACAGAATCTTTAAAGTACATAAAATTGTTATCCATACTTTGTTGATTAGCTGTTCCTCCTGTATGCACCTCCGTTGTGACCCCCCCCCCCCCTACAGCCCGAGGGAACGGTGTCCTGTAATTAGAGCTTCTTTCATATCTTCAAAAAGACTAACTCTCATTGGCAGAAAACAGCTCTTGTTGACACGTTACAATTAGTTGGCTCAGTAGATAGTGAGGTCTTCTGGTAGTAGTGATATATGGTATAATCACATTGACACACTGGTTCTCGTTAGATCACCGAAGTTAAGCAACGTTGAGCCTGGTCAGTACCAGATTGGTGACCATTTGGAAATACCAGGCACTGTATGTAGAAGGACGTCGACATCTCCCTGCAAGAACTGCACAAACCTAACGTCGTCATCTCTCCTAATCAGGAAATACATATGACGTGCGACCGCTTGTGAATTTGATACTCCCATGAAACTGAATGCCATACCAGGTACAAGTAGGTAGGTAGTAGTGATATAACAGTTGTTCGCTCTCTTGTTATTGTGATGATAGTTTTTTTTTGTTTTATTTTAACATAGTTCACCCCAAACAAGGCAGGCCACCACTATAGACGTAAGGGGCTACTGAGAAAAAAAAAGGGAGAAGGTAGGGGGGGGGGCAACCTAAATTGGGATCTGCGCAGCGAGATGTCTGTTTACATTAGTTTTAAATTTCTGCATGTCAGTACTGTCGGGGAAACAGGTGGCAGGGAGGGAGTTCCAGAGGGCAGCAGCACGAGGAAAGAAGCTATTTGAGTAGAAAGCTCTCCGGCATCTGGGGACCTCCATAGTGAATGGATGAGATTTAGTTGATTGTCGAGTTGGTCTAGTGAATTTTCGCAGTGATCCTTCCAGACCGAGGGGGCACCAGAGTAGCCAATTCACCGGAGCATAATTCATTGAAGTATTTGTAAAACAAACACAAGGATGCTACATTGCAGCGATGGGACAGGGACTGGAGCTTGGTTGACAGTGAGGGACCTATTAGGTTGGCGACTCATTTTTAGACCTTGTCAAGGAGGGAGGGACTAGTAGATGATGCACCAGCCCAAATGTGGCAACAATACTCCATGCATAGTGTTGTGTTCTCAACCTCATGACATACACACAGCGACAGAGTTGTCATAATCATTACAGAATCATTAAAGTTTGCATATCCATACCTTGTTGCTGACTGTTCCTCCTGTATGCATCTCTGCAGTGATCCTTCCAGACCGAGGGAACGCCGTCCTGTAATTAGAACTTCTTTCATACCTTCAAAAAGACTAATTCAAGACAAAACTGATGGAAGGCAGTGGACATTTATTCAACATGATCTTCGTTCCAAATCACTGAACAAGGGGGGGGAGAGAGATAAAGAGAGCAAGAGAGAAATAGAGATTGATAATCACTTATTAATCAAAGGTTGTCAGCCCATTTTGTTTACACGTCCAAACGCTTCACATGCTTCCAAACAGACTGTCATTTCTATCACCCTCTCTCTTTGAGCCATGAGACGTCATATCCGTTTCTAGTACATCCGCACAATATAAGCAATTTTCAACCTGAGATAATCAACCTCGGCTGATCTCTCAGTGCTAAAGAGGAAGATTTTGCTATCTTCATTGCTACTTCCTGCCCATGACGTCATATCCTGACATGTAGCTTTAATTTGAATCATTAACTTGTAATGGAATTTTCCACCTTTCTGATTAATCTAACCTTATATGGAAAATACTTTTTTTTAAAATTACTTTTACACACCCACATTCAATCTTGGAATGGATGAGAGTTCTTGGGTTAGTAGATGTAGAAGAGTTGAGGTAGCAGGTTCAGTTCACAGGGGAAAGCCAATGAAAACATGGGAGGAAATGAAAAAAATGAACTTGAAAGAAAGCGGGATAAATAAACACCTGGCCAAAGATAAGTTTGTTTGGCAGTCAATTTCTAAAAGCTGTCCAATGCATGCCACCATGTAAAACGGTCGTTTACTTCTTCTTCTTCTTCTTCTTCTTCTTCTTCTTCTTCTTCTTCTTCTTCTTCTTCTTCTTCTTCTTGATGATGATTTGTACAGCTTGGATTATTCAGACTACTATACCCTTAACATTGGAATTTGTATGTTGAACTCGAGAACCTATACAGAATTTCGAACTGAACCCTTCCTTTATTCCACAGGGGTAGATTGTTCTCATTCCGTCATATGGACATATGGCCTAATAGATAATAGCATTGGTTAACAATCAGTTCTAAATGCCAGTCTTCTGGACATTGAAGGTTCAATCCTTACTAAAAAAAAAACGAAACAAAGCAGCATTAACCCTAGGCAAGTTGAGCCGGTTACCTCCAAAGTAGGAAGTTCCTAGGGAATATTAAATCCACAAGCGGTCCCCAGTCAGGGGAGATGATGACGTTAGTTTTTTTTTTCAGTTCTTGCATGGAAGTGTCGACGTCCTCCTACATACAGCGCCTGGTATTTCCAAATGGTCACCCATCTGGTACTGACAGGGCTCAACGTCTCTTAACTTTGGCAATAATAACTAAGAATAGCATAAATTAACACCGCTATGAAACGTTGTGAAGATAACCAATATGAGAAGAGTAGTTTGAATTTAGAAAACTATTATATATAAAAAAATCATTCATTTAACCCATGTATAACAATGTTATGAAGAAAAAAAGCGTTTTAAACGGCAAAGTTTTTTTAAAAAATCCCCATAAAACGTATCAATCGGTATATAAAAAGGAAAGGAAAAATAAAACATCTCATTATGGAAATAGAGTGAACGATTTGCTTCCGAATTCATTTTAGACGGCAGCAGGGGGGATGACTTGTTTCCCCCCCCCCCTCTTCCCCATAACATTTGAAATGGTTTCGTCCAGCATTTTTTTTTACTTGCTAACTTTTGTGTGATGGGGCTGATTTATATTTATATATAAATATACAAATAAATACACATTGCCCTTAATTATAGAGTGGAGGATTCTAATATTTAAACAAAACAAAAACGAAGAGATAGTTGTTTTGTGATATTAATTATTTTTCTTGGCGATTGTGTGTACATTAGAGGAAATAAAATAATATAAAAAGATTTTATCAGAAGTGGAATTCTTATGAGATTTCAAACAGGGATTCCATCGGGTGGTATTCCAACCCAATGCTACCCATGGAATCGTTCTTTCAATTTATCCATACCATCAAAGTCTACTCTTCTGCATACATCTCTCTATACTGTCCAGATCTAATCTTCCTCTAAGGTCATCAGATCTAAGCCTGTCTTTAAAACTCACATTACACATCCATCGTATCATTCTCATATCATTTCTCTCCATGCAACGCATGCCCTCAACCCTCACTGGCCTGGTTTCACTTCCATACATCATCACACTGCATATACATACCTGATAGACTCTTCCCTTGGTCACAGTGTTAAAGCTCTGCTGGTTAATAATGACAGAAGTTTCCTGAACCTACTCCATCCACTTCTAATTCTTGCAATCACACTAGCATCTGCTCCACCCTGTGCTCCAATGGTATCACCAAGCTAACAGAACATCTGGACAGCATCAATAGCTTCACCATCCAGATATACTTTGTCAACATCTGAGTTTTTATACAGATAAAAACTTTTATTGTAAACACTTTTTGTACACAAATTAGTCATCCTCTCTCAACCTACCAGTAAAGCCACTGCACTTCTTGTGCTATTTACCCCATAAATGGGAAGAATGATTGGATTCATATTCACATTTTATTGTATTAGCTGTTCAACCTATTTCATACTCAGCCAACATTGGGTAAATATACGAGTAATACAGTGTTACACTTGGTAAGTGGTATATGCTGAATCGTTAGGTGCTCAATACCCCAGATAGAGCAGGTGTGTGTAATAATACAGTAGTACATTTGCTATGTGGTATATGCTTGGTAAAAAAGGGGAAGAAAAGAAACTCAGCATTTCCAGAGAATACACTAAAACAAATATAGGTTTCATTATATTATTAAGGAGTGAGGAAGATATGAAAATCGGCGTTGCCCGGGAATACATTAAAACAAATTTGATTTCATTTTATTATTAAGGAGTGAGGAAGATATGAAAATCGGCATTGCCCGGGAATACATTAAAACAAATTTGGTTTCATTATATTTTTAAGGGAGAGGAGGGAGGTTGTACCAGAAAGTCGGTGTTGCCCGGGATCAATAACATTAAAACTGAAAGTTGAGGTTGTTGCATGTACTACTCCTGCTTGGACCGCGGCAGTACGCATTTCGTATACTCGTCCCCGAAAGGGCCGTGGCAGTTCACATTTAATACATGTCATTTTTAAAACATCATAAATCACATAGTTCATATATTGTTTGCATACCTTAGATTTCTCCCTCGCCGTGTAGATGGTTGCCGTCCCGATGTCGTCTAGTGGATGAATTCTTTCTTCTTTCCTTCCTGCCGTGAACCACGCCGTCCATTGTCTGCAACAAAAGCTTCCTGACCGACTCACCAAACAAAAATCTTTTTTAACTTTCAATTCTTTTTATTACAAACGTTAGTTATTTAATCAGCTGGGAGAGAGAGAGCAAATCACTACTTTATCGTAGTTACTTAACAATTATTTCCTTAACCATTCATGGAGGGGGGAAAGGATATCTCTCGCCTGTATTTTCTTAGGGAAATATTTCCCTTATCTGTTGCTGTTTACATGGTAACAATCACGTCTCATCGGTTCGCCTCCAAAACCTAGACTGGCTAAAACTCGCTTCTCACGAAGAACGAGTGACGTCACGGATCCCTCTGTTTCCCACGCAAAGGCCTGTGACGTCACAGAGCCTCTCGCAGGTGCAAATCGACCCTTGATCTGGGATCTCGTCACACGGTGACCTTGTCACGTCTGTGATTTCCGACCGTGAGAACAGGCCCCATTCTGCACTCGACTGCCGGGTCCACCTTGCGTTAATTCGCGCAAGTCAAACCAACGATTTCCAACAGATACGTCCATTCCCATAGGGCCATTATCCAACAAGGTGAATTTCTTACATTTTCATTATTATTTTCAATACATTAAAACAAGAGACAGGTATGGGCAGGTGGAGAAGAAAGAAGTGGAGAGAAGGGGAACCAGTTGAGGGGGGAAGAGATAAAAATAGGGAGATATATTTAGAGAGGAAGAGAGATAGAAGTTTTAGAATAAAGATGTAAAACACACTTTTTAACTTCTATTTTGTTTCTTATGGCACCAAGCAACGCCGGGTAGCCCTGTTAGTATATAATAAAGGAGATATATATATTTTTCATCTTTGTATGTATATCAGAACGATAAGTTCGGAAATATTTAGGCTGATTCTTATGAAATTTCAAACAGGGATTTTATAAGGTGAGACCCCTCCCCCCCCAAAAAAATGCCACCCACAGAATCATTAATAAAATTCACACTCCTTTCTGCAATCCAACCATATTTAGTACAAATAAACTTTAGTCTATGCCTGACTTACCCACCAAGTTTCAGTCATGAATGTCTAACAGTCTTTATTTTATCACCGTTCAATGATATGCAGGGACACTTTGGTGATCGTCTCAGTAGGAGGTGTGATCCTGAATGAGCTTCACACTCACCAAACCATTACCATCTCAGATTTTTATCTGTGGGGTTATCTCAAAGATATTCCTGAACTGAAAATGGCTATCACATCCCAAATCAGTCTCATCCAAGGGTGCTTGCAATACCGAAGTGTACAGTTGGAGCATATCATTGAACGGTGATAAAAGAAAGACTGTTGGATATTCATGGCTGAAACTTGGTGGACAAGTCAGGCATAGACTGAAGTTGGTTTGTACAAAATATTGTCCACCAATGATGATGATGAAACCAGAAAAAACGACAAATACAGTTCCCTAACCAACCGTTTCATTTTCCAGTCTATCCCAGTCAAACACATCAGGGGTCCTCAGTCGTGATTCTTCACGATTCATACAAGACATTGGATAGATGCTAACAACTTGTAGAGACTGCTTGGATATTCTAGCACATCTCCCTAGAAATCATCCGAGGCAGCACCATGTCCATTATGACGTCATCTTGCAACGTCCAAGTCTTCATGAAAACAATAATGAAAAAAAAAAATGCCCTCGTACTCAGGCAAGTAAATGGGGACTTTTTGAAATGAAATAATTGTGGGGGTAAAACTGAATATTACATTCAGATTGTGACCTTTTAAGAAGAATTTTATTTAAATATGGTAATTTCCCTCTTCTGCAGGAAGTTAGACACAAGGGCAAGTGGGTTTTGAAAAGCCAGCATTTTGGCCTAAAATATGCCTATTTTAAGTTTAAAAACGTTTAAACAAATAAAAATTAATAACTATAAAGTCAGAAAAATAATAACACCTGACCCATTAGTAAGCACTTTAACAATTATGCCAAATGGGCCGGTAAAATAATGAACCTGGCTACAAGTTTATGATTTTTATCACCGAGAAGATCAAGTTGAATTTCAGAATCATTAAGGCCACGAGTGAGCATGTCACAAAGGATTTCTTCTATGTAATTAACTTCCTGATGGCAACCTGGACATGTTACAAACTTGCATATACCTGCTTGCCAGCTGAGTCTAGCACCAAATGAGCAGACAGTTTCATCACGATCTTGCGTCATTCTGTGAAGGGTGACGCGAGCAACTATAGTGTTTTCCTCTCAGAAAACAAAGACTCTAATAGTCCCGATGATATTAGCCTGGGATTTGTCAGTCAGTGTGCCACCAGCTGTTCTTGTTAAATCTTTACGTAATGTTTCGTCACAGCATTGAAGTAGTTTTATGATGAAGTCTTTGCCTGTGACTGTGCCTCAACGTAATCCGTCCATCTTAAGATTAAGTAGGTCCCGTCTTCGTTTGTACACATTCGACTTTAGCAAAGGCATTAGGAATTTTAGTGTGGACTGTTGAATGTGCAGTCCGCAGTGCAGCGATCAGTACAGGTTTGCGGTCTCTTGTTTTAAAATTGCAGTTTGGGATGGGACACGTTATGGTAGGCATCTTTCGTAGTTGAGTTATGGCAAAAAATGTCCATCATCCATGAGCCTGAACTCTTTTAACAATACATGCACTTTAGTTGTATCAATAAATGATGGGCAGCTGCGACATTAATAATATGAATGTCAAAACGTTTAAACATATATTGTATAATGTCACAAAATGATGCATAATCTACTAAGACCTAAATAACTATGCATCTGAAAAATCGATACTTGATTCTAACTAGCCATTTTTCCTTTTTTTTTTCTTCCCCTATGTCATTAGCACGAATATAATTTGGTTCGCTTCTGTTTCTTTCTGATAACGATTAGACCAGCTATGAACTTTGTCAGGCTGAGGGCATTTTCCGTTTATGACTTAACCAGCACCGGTTGCTTATGAAATATTTATATTGATAAAATATCAAAATATTATAAACTAAAAAATTAAACAAATTAATTGTAAGCAAAAATACAATTTTATGTATAATAATTATTGTAAACAATTAGAAAATATTTTAGTCTGTTGTTTTTATTACTCACCCTGTTTAAAAGAAAAAAAAAACGTTAGCGATACAGAGGACAGGTTGCATACGTTTTTCCCCTCGATGATCGTAAACTTTAGTTCTCAATAGTAAACCGAAGAAATATTTTGAATAAAGATCGAAAACAAATATTTCAGATAGGGAATGGGATTCATCTGAAGTTCCGAAAACAAAAAAACAAAAAAAACAACACATCATGTAACTGAATCTATCTGTGTTTCGGTTCAATATCCCTCATTTTATTTATTTTTTGTTTATTCCAAAACTGTCTCTTGAGAATTGTATCGAACTGGAGATGCGACTATCACTGGGTTTTTCGTTTCGGAACTTGTTGATAAAATCAAACTTTTCTACAAATGTACGAACCACCACAACATCCTGCTCTGGGTTAGTGCCTCTATTAGGAATAGCCCTGCAATTTGAATCGGAATCCAGGACCATGTTCCAGTCTCTTGCTAAAATAAATAGTTAAGCTTCTTCTTCACTATTCTGAGAGAGAGAGAGAGAGAGAGAGAGAGAGAGAGAGAGAGAGAGAGAGAGAGAGAGAGAGAGAGAGAGAGAGAGAGAGAGAGTGAATGAATTATAGAGACTCTTTCTTACTCTTATGCTAATTACATACAGGAGTGCAAGTATCACTCCAGGTTGTACCTCCCACCCCAATATCGTAAACTTTAGTTCTTAATAGTAAACCGAAGAAATATTTGGAAAAAGATCGCAAACAAATATTTCATATCAGGGAAGGTGATTCATCCGAAGTTCCACAAAAAGAAAAAAAAGACATCACGTAACTGAATCAATCAGTGTTTAGGTTCTGTGTACTAGCTTCATTATCCCTCATTCTTTTTTTATTTTTTTTTTTATTTTTTTTTTTTTACTTATTCCCAAAATAACTGAACCTGTTTTTATCGCATGTCCCTTGCTGCCTAGGATAACAACTTTCTTATGAGTCATTACTGAAGAAAAAGAAAAAGAAGAGGAAGAAGAAGAAACAAAAGAATCTTTGTCTGTCATTTCTGTAACTAGAGTTCCCTACTTCTTCTTATCGCATTTCCCTTTGGCTTGCAAAAGAAGAAAAAACCAAAGAAAGAAAAAAAAAAGCAGGAAAGGAACCCAACATCAACATTGACATAAACAAAGATTGAATTTCGAAAAGAAGAGAAAACAAAACTACAAAATTAACTGACTCACTTTTTTTTTTATCAGAAGACTAAATTCAAGCAAAAAAAAATCAGAAAAATAAAAACACCAAAATTTAATCTCTAATTTAATTTTTTAAAACGTAGAACTGCACTTCCTGTCCCATAAATACATTGGTCTTTCCAAATAGTAAATACACATAAAGTTGTATTCTTTGATTACAATTTTGGGTCCGATTGCATCATCATCATCATCATCATCATCATCATCATCATCATCATCATCATCATCATCATCATTATTTTAACGTACGTTTAACATGCTGGCATGTGTTTGACATCTTTTAGAAATTGACTTCCAAACTAACCTATCTCTGGCTAGGTCTTTATCCCTCTATCTCTCAAGTCCATTCTTTCCTTGACCTTCCCCTGCCACCTCAACTGGTCTGCATCGACTAACCCAGGAATTATTATCCATTCGTCCAACATAGCCATACCATAGAAGTCTCCTGTTCTGCATACATTTCCCTATACTGTTCAGATTTATTCTTCCTCTGATGTCATCAGATTTAAGACTCATCTTACACATCCATCGTGTTATTCTCATGTTATTTCTCTCCATGCAACGTATGTCCTCAACCCTCACTGGCCAAGTTTCACTTCCATACATCATCACACTGCGTACGCATGCCTGATAGAATCTTCCCTTGGTCGACAGTGATAACGCTCTACTCATTAGTAATGGCTCAAGTTCCTTTCCCTAATTGGCCCCAAATAGCATTTAAGCTGACAAATCAAACTTTGCTTCTTACTAGCCAATTATCAATTGTTATCATTGTACCGTGTTATTGGCAATATAATAATGTAGAAAAAAAGTAAAGTGGTCGACCGTAGTCGAGAGCGACTCGAAAGCTCCCTTTTTAGGGACCGTGAAAATATCCCTGTATTTTACTTGGTTTTCACCCACATTACAATTTTGGGTTCAATTGTAGCATACAGATAGTAAGAATTTTTGCTTGGTTTTGCCCACATCTAGCATATAAAGTTATCTTGTATGATTTTTAAACTCAACCCCAAACAGTATTTAAGTTGGTTGTTATGGACCGGCTTTGACGAGTTAAATAAGGAACATGTTATTGACGGGTGCAAACGAAATATTTTCCTGGGTTCAAACAGGGGTAAAAGAAAGATAAAAAGAATTGGAATATCCATCTCAAACTCCGCTTTTGGGTTTTAGAGAAGTTAACAATAAACACAACATGCTGAAGGAACAACAATAACACAAGAGATTATATAAAAATAAGATGTTTATTGGATTGGGATGTGAACGAAACGAACATGATAAAAACAGTGGAGAACAAATAAGATAATGTTGTGGAGAACAAATAAAATTAGTTTGGGGATAATTATATTTTCTTGGGGATGACAAAGATGCAAACAAAATATCAAAGTACGACACTGAAGGAGACAATGTTTAGGTTTTAGGGATGAGAAGGACTTTGGGAGCAGAAAGAGTTCATCGATGTAATATGGGTATGGAAAACAAAATGTTCTTGAACGACGGGACGAAGTTTACATGAAATCAAACAATTCAAGATTACTCAGCTTTTGTAGATATACTATGGAGAGAATGAAGATCTTTTTGTGAATGTGTTTTCTTGAATTTTGGTCACAGTCTTAGTTGAAAATCTGCAGTTGACTTGAGGTGACGATGTTCGGGTAATTGATGAAAGCTGTTCGGGTTTTGAAAAGATAATTCTTTACAGCAAAACCGTGTCTGTCAGACATAATCTCTTAACTCCTTGATTAATTCTCTAACATCCAAATATATCGACAACAACAGGAAGGCCTGGTGATTTCTCATGACGTGGAGGTCATGTAACACCCATCATGCCTTATATGAGTTCAACATGGGGTCAATGTGTACGGTCAAGATTGACTCCATTTTGGGAAGCTGTTAATCCAAGTGTAAAACAAATTCTTTTGTTACTTTGCAATGCCAAAGGTTCTCAATTTCCATCTTTCCAAATATGGTCTAAAGATATCTGGAATCTGAAATGTTCGGAGACGGGCTAACAAAGGTTAATTAATTTAAACTTGAGCTTAGGTAATTAGATACCTCATTAAGGACTGGTCAGTACGTTAGTGGTAATTTGATACTTTGTCAAATATGGGGATTTCTATTTTCTAAAAGGAAAATATTAATTATGGAATAGACGGGGGGGGGGGGGATTTCTGTTTCTTAAAGGGATAATATAATTATAGGATTGACCTATAGAAATTCTATTTCCTCAGAATTTTCAATATGTGACATGACGAATAAAACTTTGCTTTTAACTAACCAATTATCATTTGCTATTGTTGTACCATGTTATTGACAATATAATAATGTAAAAAAATGTATAGTGGTCGACCGTAGTCAAGGGCGACCTAAAGACTCCCTTTTCATTAGTTATAACACCGTGATGTAGGGTAACATTCCTTTCCCAGGATTACTCCACTTACCCTTAATTCTAACTTTATAATGCTGAGTGTTTAAGCTTAGAGGTATCAAGTACCATTTTTTGAGTCTTTGGTATGACTCGACTGAGGATTGAACCCTAGTCTCCTGACCCATTAGCAAATACTCTAACAATTATGTCAATTGGATCGGTCAAATAACGTACTTGGCTACAATTTATTTAAAAAATTACTTAGTCCAACCCAGATGACTGCTAGAGTGAAACATTTTTAAATAATCACATAAAAATTTTCAAAATCAGCAAGGGGGATAACTCATTTTTTATAGAGCAATTAGTTGTCTATCTTAAGTTTAAAAACGTGCAAACAAATAAAAATTAAAAACTATAAAGTCAGAAACATATTAACATCCAACATATTTATTTTACCTTTAATTTAATTTTGAAAAACGTAGAACTGCACTTCCTGTCTCGTAAAAAAACATTGGCCTTTCCAAATAGTAAATAAACACAAAGTTGTATTCTTTTAAAACCCTTAAATGCTTTTTGTTTCAAATATGACACATTCAGAAAAAATGTCTATTTAATATAATATTCAACGAAAATGTGTCAAACTGCAACTTGTTTCACATCTGCAACAACATGTTTACAAGTGTGAATAGGTATTAGTATAATGTTGCATCAGCACACCCGCTAAATAGGTAATCAGTATCTTTGATGTCACGGGTGAGTGTCATCGGTGTGTCATCTGCCTAATTCAAGAGCCTAAACTTTTAAACGTAAAAATTATTTTATGATTCTCTAGTGTATTATGATTATTTAGATGCATATATTGTAGTGTTTTGTTATACATGTAAAATTTTATGCGATTTGTTGCACATTTGCAACATCATTTATTTTTGTTTTATAAATATTTTTTTGTTTCCAAAAATCATTTATACTACTTTATATTAGCCCTATGAAACGTTTTTGACTTGATAATTTTTTTTCAAACCAATATAAAAAATAAAGCATTTAAGGGTTAATACAATTGTAGCATAGAAATCGTTAGAATTTCCCCCTATTTTGCTTGGTTTTTCTTCTTCTTCTTCATCATCATCATCATCACCACCATATATTCATGAATAAGGTACTAACACAATGTAGAGTTTATGTGTTATGTTTATTTATTGTCTGTTATCTATATAATAAAAGTGAACATACGTGTGTCCGGCCAAATTCGTGGTATGAATAAGAGGAGGTGGGAGGAGAGGAACGAATAAGAAGGTAAAAAAGGTAATGGGCAGAGTAGCGGCGGCTGCTTCTCTCAAAGCTTGATACCGGTCAACAATTCAGAATTCAGTTTTTATGCTGTCGGCATCGGCTGCTGCTGATTCGAATACTCAATATTTAGCAGTGTGTATGTCAGTGAATGTGTTCACACGTAATTGTCTAAAAAAAGGTAGAATCTCATTTTATTTTGAGGGGGGGGGGTTTAGTTGAAGGTGTTAATTTACAATAATACCGAAATGTATATGTGTACATATATGTTGGAGAAGAAAAAAAAGAATAAATTGTATAGTGGACAAGAGAGAGAGGCAGAGAGAGAGAGAGAGAAAGAGAGAGAGAGGCAGGCAGAGGCTGGCTGTCTTCTTTTCGTATCGATTAGTTTTGTTTCATTGATTTTAAGTAGTGATTAAGAATTAAATTGCGATGCGATAAAGAGCGATTGAAGACTGCTAGTTATTCATCATCATGGCCGTCACTCGAATCGAGTATGCGGGTTTCCAGGGCTTCAATTGTGGGTTCTCATGTGAGAAAACAGTCCAATGCGCGATCCACATATTCTGTCACATTTCGGGCATGCGTTATTGTTTGGTAATTGTGCACGTGGTTGGTTTTCGCGGCGTACTATTCTTGCTGTTCTCAGGTCTTCGGCATGACGACGCCGTTCACCCTCAAACCTATCCACACCACCTCCCACTTCATTCCTCTACTCTGTTCTTTCGAGTGCTCTCGCTTCCCATGTTGTGGGATCAATCCCGCATCTCCTCATGTCCTCCTTCAAACAGTCCCTGTACCGTTTCTTCTGTCCTCCAACCCTCCTAGCTCCCATATTTAGCTCAGAGTAGAATATTTTCTTTGAATAGGACTGGTCGCTCATCCTTACAACATGACCAGCCCATCTCAAACGACTCCTAACAATCAAAGCCTCTACACTAGAGCAACCAGACTCTTCCAGGACACTGGTGTTGGTCCGACGATCTTGCCAGGTGATTCTTAAAATTTTTCGTAAGAGTCCTTGATGCAGTTTTTCGAGTGCTTTGATATGTCGATGGTATGTCGTCCAGGTCTCCGACGCATATAAGAGAGTGGGTAGGACAATGGCCCAATAGACTAAGACTTTGGTATCCAGCCTTAAATCTTTATTATCAAAGACTCTGGAATGAAGTCTACTGAAAGCAGCACTTGAACACCTAATGCGATACTGGATTTCATCATCAATGGTGGCATTAGAGGCAAGGTGGCTGCCCAAATATGCAAAGTGATCTACGTTTTGCAGCGATTCTCCGCCCAGCTGGATATTAGGAGGGTTTCTGCAGTTATCTTGAGGTGAGGGCTGGAATAAAACCTCAGTTTTTTTTAATGTTGATGTTTAATCCTAATTTTGAGTATGCATTGGCAAAGGCATTAATCGTGGCTTGTAGGTCCTCTTCAGTCAGAGCACAAACTGCATTATCATTTGCATATTGAAATTCAATAAGAGAATCAACATTTGTTTTAGTTCTGGCCTTCAGACGTCTTATGTTGTAAACCGCAAGTATAGCCGCAATAAAGATTGAGAACAAAGTTGGTGCAGCTACACATCCCTGTTTGACCCCAGATTTTACTTTGAATGGATCCGTAGAGCAGCCATTTGCGATTACCGTTGCAGATATATCGTCGTGAAGAAGTTTCATCATTCTGATGAACTTCTCTGGACAACCAGCTCTTGATAGAATTTTCCAGAGAAGCCCATGGCTTACACTATCGAAGGCTTTTGTTAAATCGATGAAAGCCATATATAGAGGTTGTTGTTGCTCTCGGCATTTTTCCTGAAGCTGCCTCAGACTAAATATCATGTCACTGGTGCCACGAGCCGGTCGAAAACCACATTGTGACTCGGGTTAGACAGACTCAGCAAGAGGTGTTAGTCTCTTGGTTAAAATATGAGCCAGGATTTTTCCAGCTATTGATAGTAGTGTGATACCTCTATAATATCCACAGTCAGTTTTTTCACCTTTCTTCTTGAAGATTGTTGTAATTAGGCCATCCCTTAAGTCAGTTGGTATTTCCTCCTGTACCCATATTTTGACAATAAGTTGATGCAGTTGTGAAAGCAGGAGTTGTCCACCATATTTATAGATTTCGGCAGGAATGTTGTCCATACCGGCAGCCTTATTATTTTTCAAAGCAAGGATGGCAATCTTGGCCTCTTCAAGAGAGGGGATTCTGTTCAGTGAATCGTCCACAGGTCGTTGTGGTATTTGATGTATCGCATTGTCGTCAACGATTGGGTGTCGGTTTAAAAGATCTTCAAAGTGTTCTTTCCACCGGGCCAAGATTTCTCCACTATTTTTGAGAATTCGAGAGCCGTCCCTGCTTCGCAAAGGTGTTAAACCTTGAGTGCTGGGACCATAGAGAATTTTGGTTGCACTAAAGAAATTCTTCATGTCGTTTTTATCAACATAAAGTTGTATCTCTTTAGATTTGTTCGTCCATCAGTTGTTTTTAATGGCTCTTGTAGTTGTTTGTACTTTGGCTTTTAATTCTCTATATTTTTTCTTTTTGGCTTCTGAGTTTGGGTCGTTAAGATATGATGCGAGCGCTTTCCTTGTTTGCTTGATTAGCTCTTTTATTTCTTGGTTATTTTCGTCGAACCAATCTTGATTCTTATATTTCTTCAAACCAATTGAGTCTTCACAGGCGTCCAAAATGGCGAACTTCATTTTTTGCCAATGTTCTTCAGCCCTGGTGGGGTATTGGTCCGGCAGATGCTGAAGAAGTGATTGTTGTAGCTGAAGCCGCCTCGTCGGATCCTGCAGCAAGTTAGTGTTGAATCTGAGCCTCTTTGGTGTATTGTGGTTTTTCCTCCTACACTGCAGTTTGATTCTCATTATTGAGAAATCTAAACGATGGTCTGTCCAGCAGTCCTCGGTGAGTGGGGCAGCTTTTGTAATTAGAACATCTCTCCTATCACGTGCGTGAATAATAATATAGTCTATAAGATGCCAATGTTTTGATCGTGGGTGTTGCCAAGTGGTCTTGTATTTATCTCTTTGTCTGAAAAGCGTGTTAGTGACAATGAGATTGTATTCAGCACACTTTGAAAGTAGAAGTGTTCCATTCGAGTTTATTTTACCCACGCCCTCTTTACCAATGGTTTCCCTCCAAATTTGAGTTATTATTGAATACATGAAAGACCGTTTCTAAGAATAGAATATTGGAAAAATCGCTGTATACGCAACATTATCCTTGCTTGTACAATGACTGTATACATAGCGGTGGCCCTTACTCTTAGTAGATTTCCTGATGGCAATGATATGTGTAAGCAGTTTTGTCGGAAAGCAAGCAAGATCAAACGAAATGCCTTTTTAAAGAAACGCCTTTCATTCTAGCAGGACGCCTCTCCTGCTGGGACTTAGTTATCTTTTGACGTCATACGACTTTATGAATCATTTCTTGTTTATGTGCAACTTTAAAATTTCTATTTTTTTTTTTTGATGCTGCCATGTTGAATACCCGGAAATTCCAGCAACGCCGAGGAGGATGTTATCAGCAAGAAACACTCAGCTAGTTCCGCCATCTCCTCACTGACGAAATTCGTTTAATAAATAAAAAATAAAATAAAGAGAGAGAGAGAGAGAGAGAGTTACTATTCGCCATTAGCTTACTACAACTTAATAACATTTTGTCCCGACTAGGTGTGTCGGTTTCAACTTTTATGGGACACGATTGTTCTTTACCTACTTAATGTCTATGTATAAATATAGTGTAATATTAAAAGATGTTTATTACTGTATATTTGCGTGTATGTGACGTGGTGTAGTGGTTACAAGCACGGACTGCATCACCTTCATTAATACCTTTGGGAAAGACATGAATTCATATATCCTCCCTTCCTTTAGCTGTTAAATATTAGGGTTACCACGGGATTGCTTCCCTGCAAGCTACAACATGGTCATCTTCAAATCCAATGTCAATAAATACTTGCCATAAACCGTTCTCATAAGTCATAACATTCATATCATTCAACTGACAATTTGGGCTAAGAGCAAAGTGTAGTATCTGTTCTGATAGTACACTTCGGTCGATGAAGGAGAAATCCTTCTCAATTGAGGTAATTTAAATTTTTGCACGAATCCAGAGGACCCCCTGGGGTTTCTCCACATTAAAAACTGACCTTGTGTCTAACTCTGCCCTCGTGGAGAGGCAAGTAAGTAGGAACAATCTATCCATCTCATTAACCCTTATCCTCGAGTGGCTTTTTGCCCGGATAAGCAGTGACTCATAATAAATAATTGTGGATTGCACAACCATTGAACTTTACAGAGGGTGCCCATTGTCTTTTGAGACTAAAAGGAGGCCTAAATACTGACGTATCAGTATTGTAGCATTTTTTGCCACGGAATCGACGGTGTTCATACAAACCTTCTTGATGTGCGACAGCGTCAATGAAAGCGACAGGATCTATTATGTGTTCTTTTATATTACTCTAACCCATCATAGTGAACGTTTTGTGCCGCCATAGTTTTAAAAACATGGAAACACACATAATCTTATGTAATAAAGGGTACCCCCCCTTCAAAATGACACTCATGAAATCTTTGATAAAATTCACAATTCAACCATATTTTATACAAATAAATTTCAGTCTGTGACTGACTTGTCCACCAAGTTTCAGTCATGAATGTCCAACAGTCTTTGTTTTATTGCTGTTCAGTGATAAGCACACTTGGATACAACATGTAAAATTGTCTGACACACTCTTCTTTTGGCATTGTTCTGATTTGGGCTGTAATAGTTTAAGGCAGTGGTTCTCAAACTTTATGCAGCATGGGTGCATTTACAATACTACAGATACTTGATAGCACACTGTATACAAAATAGGATTAATATATTATTAAGTTAGCTGCTAAATATATAAAAAATCACGCATTTAACAAAAGCAAACTTAACATACCTTTATAGAGTTTATTCATTCCTGTGTTAATAAGAAACATGAGGTTGATGAGACCTTGCGATTTCTTCAATGTTTGGTCTTATGTTCGAGAGACAAACTCTCATTTTCTACTCAATACATTGAAGAGTTTAGACCAGAAGCTAGTTGCAAGAAAAGTAACTTATAACTATCATAATAATGTCGCAACGAGACAAGCAGAGTGTTCGGAAAGAAATGCTGTAATATAGTAACTTTGTATACATTTTTCAGGAATATTACGGAGAGCACCTGAAAAGGCTGTGGTGTGCACCAGTGCCTCTGGGCGCACTGTTTGAGAACCATTGCTCTAACCTAATCCTAAACATCTTCAACATCTTTTTAGAATTTGCAATGGATGGTGTTGCAAGTTTTAGCCAGTTTTATTTGCACAGCAATATGTCAGGTGACATAAGATATGGAGATGATACAACCGTATTGTCTGTTGTGTTTGAAAAGTTACAATTATCGACTGAAGAACTAGAAAATGTGTGCTTCAAATGGAGACTAAAGATAAATGCAGCAAAATTCAAAATGATGTCTTTTCTTTTTATTCTTCTTCTTCTAATTCCTCTTCTTCTTCTAATTCCTCTTCTTCTAATTCCTCTTCCCCTTCTTCTTTAAAGCATGTGGTCATACGACATGTTCCTACTTTTTTACGCAGTCTTTACCATTACAGTCGTACTCTGCAAGATCTTTCAAGCTACACTGGTTGGGCAGTAGAGGGCAATTGGGCAGAGTTGCATCGTATGGTCTTTCTCTCCACATTCGCAAATGAGTAGGTCGATTTTGTAGCCCCATCTATTCGTAGCAATTTTTGATTGTCCAAATCCCGTTCTCAGGCGGTTGAGTATTTTCCACTGGACCCAGGATGCTTTTGAGCCTTAGAAGAGGGGATTCCCATGTCAGTAGAATGAGGGCCATTCTCTTTAGCCCTCTGGTCCACAGCTGTAGTCGGGTCTTTTCCTGAGATGTTGTTAGGGGCGAGACATGGCTGAGAAAGCTTCTCTTTGACTTCAGTCGTGTGGCCGTTGGTTCATGTCCATGAAAGAGATGACGTTCATCACAGGTAGCAGTTGTGATCTCTACTCAACTGGCAACTTCCGGTCTCACATCTGCTGATAAAATCATTTGGGACATCAAAATCAACCAAAATAATGTTGAAAAGGTTGATAATTTCATTTTTCTCAGATCCTGTATCAAACGACGTTAACAGAAGGATTACGTTAGCCTCCACTGCTGGAGCAGGAAAGATTTGCCTTATGATTTGAAATTCAGACTCTACAATGCTACATATGTTTCTGAGACTTGGACGTTAAACACAGAGGATGAGCACAAGCTTTCTGTTTTCGAAAATGACTGTTTTAGGGTCTTGGTTGCAAGATAAACTAAATTAAAGAAATCCTTGGGTTTCGAAATGATATCATTGAGGATATCAATAAAAGAAGAATGAACTGGTTTGGCCACGTTGTCAGAAGACGCGCTGACAGCAATGTATACCGAGCATTCAAGGAAGAATTTCCCGGTAAAAGACTTTGTGGTACGCCTCCAAAATGCTGGACTGATCAGATATGCAGCGATATTGAGCTTCCTTTGCTAACAATGAAAAGATTAGCAAAGCCCCAAACTAAATGAAAGTATTGTGTATCCAGAAAGTGTGCAAAGACCCTTTGAGGATTATGCAATAAAGTAAGTATAAAGACAAAGTGAAATTCACTGAGCTATGGAGGGATTTAAACTGAAAACCTGTGAAGGTGAAAGGTTCACTCCTTAGTACAGGTGAGAACTGAGAACAACATAATAATTAAATAACACTTCTTCTACCCAGTCATGGTTGATGGAACGAGAACAATCTAACACCCCCCCCCCGGATTATCCGGACAAACGCTAAAAAGCAAATGGTGTGAATTGCTACCCTCTTTCTTTCTCTGCTTCGTTTAGATACGCTTTCGTTTTCACGTGCCAAACCAAACAAAAAATTTCTCGCAGAAACATGTTGGCTCAGTATGGTCCATCCAATCAGAAACTAGAACGTCGATAAGCGATGCAAACTTCGTAATCCCTATAAAAGAACGAGAGAATAGGCAGAGCTTCCTCTTTTTAGCAGACAAAAGAACGCACGAGAAGAATGCTCCCACGGTAGCCTGGCCTTTTCGGTCGGGGAGACAAGAAGAAATAGGAAACTTCAGAGATTCACGTACAAGCTATCCTTGCCGCACATGCACGCACATACCCACTTACACACACAGTAACAGAACAAGGTAACAACCCTACACACACACACACAGATCACATTCCTACTTACGCACATACACGCTCTATGACTCATGCACCAACAAATAGACATATACATCTTTAGCCCCCTCGTGTTCGCCTAATTACAATGAACATTTCTAGCAAAGAACACGAGTTGAGTAAACTTTATTTTCACTCATTAAAACTAACCTTAATATTCCATGTAAACTTATAGCTTTATAAATGCCTTATCTAAAATAAATTGTTTGTTAATTGATAATGTTTTCTTTCACTTTTAATTCACTAAATATTATTCCGGTTTGTAGGCTTTTTTCTTCCTTCGTTTATTCGCAAAACGCCATACACGTAGAGCGAGCACTTGCTCGCTGGTGACCCTAGTATTTCTCCTCTAACATATTCATATCTTTCCTTCGCCATTTCATTTCATTTCCCATTTAATTTACTATGCATGTATTAGATTTAAACAACTTTCGAAAGGGTGCACTTGAAGAAGGTCGGAGGTTACATCGGCCAAAACGTTGTAAAACAAACAACCAAGATGAGAATAGTAATCTGAATCATCCAAGTAATACAATATATCAATCCCCATCTAAAAAATTCTGAAAACTAATTATTTTTATATTGCAAAAATTTTTTTGAAGACAACCCTATTTTATGTTTCATAATTTTTGATATATGGATTGATTATTTGGATGATTCCATATGGACCTGTGGTGCAATGGATAAAGGCATTGATTAACAATCAGTTCTAAGTGACCGTTTCAGCAAAGCCCTGAACAATATGGAAGAATTGGGTGTGTAGACAGTGTGCAAAGATCTGCTGACGTATGAATAAAGTAAAAGTAAGTAAAGTAACCCTTAACAAACATAACACATGGACTCTAGACTGTATTAGTTTCTTATTCTTGAATTGCCGGCTGCAGAGTTATCTTCTCTTGTCGAGTAGCCATCAAAAAGGTGTCCTTCAACTTTACTGTTTGAAAATTGGAAAATCTATCTATCTATCTATCTCTAGATATAAAACTAAATGTCTGTGTGTATGTCTGCATATGGATGTGCTGTAAAAATTAAAAAATTTTTTTTTTCGCTTTTGTTCACCAAAAACAAGGCATATTGCCACCGAGACGTAAGGGGCTACTTTGAATTAGGGGCCAGATTTATAGGGGGCATCCTAAGTGAGGAGTTGTGTAGCGAGATGTTTGTTCACATTACATTTAAATTTCTGCATGTTGGTACAGTTGGGGAAATAAGGAGCAGGGAGGGAATTCAAAAACAAGCGGTCCTCGGAAAGCAGCTATTAGAGTAGAAAGTTTTCCGGTATCTGGGGACCTCTACAGTGAAATGGGGGGGGGGGTGCTTGTTGGGTTTGTTGGGGGGGAATCTACGTTGAAAGGGTACAAGTTTAGTAAGTTCATCGGAGCACGTTCCGTGGAAGTATTTGTAAAACAAGCACAGGGATGCAACATTGCGGCGATGAGACAGGAGCTGGAGACATAAAAGGATAGGTTAGAGACTCTAAAAGAGACTTTAAAACAATCTACTGAGAAATTGCAAAATAAAGAAGTGTTCATTTTGGAAATTAAAAAATACTCAAAAAATAGACGCGTGAAATCTGGAGATTGAAGTAAGCACTATACGACTCCTGGCAACACTGTGGGAGTTGGCCGGTCTGTTGTACCAGGGCAGAATTCATTAAAAGTATATTGAATTTTTGTGAGTTAACCCTTCATAATCTATTATTAGATAGCTTTGCCAGCTCGCTATCGTTCCAAGAAAGGGCCTGTAAGAGACGAAGATCACCCCTAAAAGATTTCGAAGTTAATTCTGGATTCTGTCACGGCAAGAAGGAGTTCTCTAAGCCACACCTCCCCAAATGTAGAAGCAGTATTCCATCTTGGGACGTACCTGACTCTTATATAGGTAGAGCATTGCATCAGGAGTCAGGTACTTTCTAGAGCAGCGGAATGATCCAACCATTTTTCCAGTGGTCCTTGCAACAGATTAGATGTAAGTGTTCCATTTTAGGTCTGGAGTGAAAGTCAGTCCTAGGAGCTTATCAAAGTAAGGAGCTTCCTCAAAGAGAGAGCAATTCATTTCGACTGGGGCAAAGCAAGGATACAGGCTCTATTGATGAAAGAAGAGAAGTTTAGTTAATCAACGTTTGTTTCCTTAAGGCTTTTTGTCTATGTATTGGGTTGACAACTAAGTTCCTAATCAATAATATATTATCCCATGTTGTTTATAACTTCTTCCCAACGTTCATCAAGATTTTCAATACCTGGTTGGAAATCAAAAAGCAAAAAGAAGGAGGTGTTTAATATGTTTATTAAATTAACTTAAATTAATTAGAAAAAAAAATTACAAAATGACTCCAACAGAATAGATTACAAAATTTGAAAACACAATAGATTTCAAAATATAAAAAAAAAACGGGGGGAACTTAGTTACCAACCCAATACTTTAATGACACAAAATACATGTAAACATATATTTTAGTTCTGGGATTGAGTTATGTTTGAAAATAATACATTTTAATTTTTCTAATTAGCTGCAATTTTGAATTAACTAAACAAGCAGCCAGTTTTTTCTCTTAGCTATCTATGTATTTCTCTTGCCTCTTCTCACTCTGTTGATTCAACCACTCTCTAACATTTCTAATGTTTCTGTAAGCAATTAGAGAAATAGTGACTTTCTCTTTTCAGCTAATTTACATAGTGTGTTCGTACACACCGTAAACACGTATGTAAATTAGATAGTAAAATAATAGGTCACTTTATTTCTCCATTATGCATAAAAATAATATAGAAGTAAAGAGACTTATTAGTTTTAGTTATGCAAGACGCATTTCTTAACAGATTTTCTGAATTTTCGAATGAAATCAAAGTGGAACAAATAATGGTTGTGACCAATGGGTCATTGGTAGTCTTAAATATATATAAAGTCTTGGTTGACTCTGTGAACCAGGTTCGTGTCTTGCGACCGTTTGAAGTTATCGCTTCCTACACGGATGAGAGTGTAAGCTCGAAACGCCAGCGTATGTAGGTATCAATAATTTAATATTTCTTTGTTAATATTGATGTAGAGCCCCTTTAAAAGATTAAAGTTGAGCACTGTTCGTAGATATTAAAAACAGACTGTCACTTGGCTATAAAGCAAGGTTTTGATTACGTTAGTTGAACCCTTTAGATAGTCTGATGTCTACAGCTCGCTGTATTTAGGCATAAATATAACTTAATTTCTCCTGTATCACGTGTTAATGTCCGATGGCCGTGAGGATAGAGTGAAAGTGTACTGAGTCTTGGTTGACTCTGTGAACCGGGTTTACGCCTTGTAGCCGTCTGAAATTATCGCTTCCTACACTGATGAGTGTGTAAGCTCAAAACGCTGGCATAAATAATTTAATATTTCTTAGTAAATATTGTTATATATTTATATATATATATAAAAACAAAGGAGGACATCTGTGTGTCTGTCTTTCTGGTAGTGGGTACGTCTAGAGGGATTTAAAAATGATTCAGATTTAGAAATTTGTTTAATTTTTCTGTCACTTTCTTTCACGACCCGCCTCCCAGATCGTGAGGATCAGCAAGCCGCTCTTCTTGATCTATTCATTGACTACACTGCCCGAGGCTTGTGTTTAGAATGCTCATAGACCACTTGGAAACGCAGATCACCTTGTGATAATAGTGGATATCACCCTAAACTTTCGACCCCAAGCTGAAGAGTCGTTGCTCAAAACGGCAAGGTACTATAAATGGACTGAATGGAAATCCATCAGAGACGCCCCACAAAGTAATACCTTTTATCTTCCTGCTGATCAGTGTCCAAATGAGGTAACCGAATGGGTCAAATCAGGTATAGAAGCACATGTCCCCATGCGGAAATTCTGTATGCACTTGCAATTAGTTTGAATTTTATTAAAATTAGAGACAGACATTTTTATCGGTGGAAGGTTTAGACTTACCTAGAAATCACTTTATATAAGAGAAGGATAATTATCTATCCTATGATACGTACAGGGAGACCAAAATTAAATAACAGCTACCCATGGAATCATTAATAAAATTCACTATCATGTCTGCAATCCAACCATATTATTTGGTACAAATAAACATCAGTCTATCTCTGACTTATCTACCAAGTTTCAGTCATTTCTACCTTGCATGTCTTTGAAGTATGTGGTCATACAACAGTTTCCCACTTTTTTACACAGTCCTTTGCATTATTGTTGTACTCTGCAAGATCTTTTGAGCTGCACAATAGTTTGCCTATGACAAATACATTTCATTTATTTATAGCTTGCCTATGACAAAGACATTTCATTTATTAATAGTTTGCCTATGACAAAGACATTTCATTTATTAATAGTTTGCCTATGACAAAGACATTTTATTTATTAATAGTTTGTCTATGACAAGAACACTCATTTATAATAGCTGGTCTACGACAAAGACATTTCATTTATTAATAGTTTGCCTATGACAAAGACAGTTCATTTATTAATAATTTGTGATTTTTATATTCATATTTTTTGTATCGCATTTTTTTCCTTTTTAAAACTATGCTGCTTGTTTAAACAACAAGTGGCACTATTTTTAAAAATAGGATTTTGAAAGTTAGATGTAATGATTATGGTATCGTTTGGTTATTAAATTATTGATTGAACCAAATTTTTATAAAACTATGACGAGTTTGTTAGAATAATGTTCTTTTAATCGCTATTTATAAAATGATTGGATGTAAATAGCTTTCAATACTTTCAATCTTTTATTACATGAGGATGTGCTTAGAATTTTGAAGCCACTTTAAATGACTTTTGTCATGTCCAGCTGCGTGTCATCAAGTTACTGGAAGGTTTGCTGAAAATCATGACAGCTCTTAGTGTGACACTGTAAAGAAAACGAAAAAAGAAAAACAATTAATCGGGCCTTTTTTAAAACCATGGCAACATATAACTGTAATCAAGCGTGGAACAAAGTAATAATTTTTCTTTACACTGAGAAAAAGATAACCAACATAGTTGTTGAGAAGAGATAGAATTACATGAATATATCAGCCCCCACAATACACCATAAAGTTGTAGCCTCTATGTAAAGAAACAAAATATCTGGATGCCTTAAAGATTGGTGTGTAAATGTTATTTGTATGTGGCAGACATCTTTTCACTTTGCTTTCTGCCTTTTTTTACTTTTTTTTATTGGGGAAAAAGTGGATGCGAAGTTAGAAGGGATGAGATATTTCAAAATACTAACCTTGTTGACATGGTAATAATTCCTGGCTTTCATAGCTGATCATATCTTTATCTATAGAGATTTTCATTCTCAAATGCGTGAGTCCTTCACTCAGCATTTGATTTTCATCACACCTCAGGCATATGCCAGATGGATAGCAGCAATTAGACAGAGCAGACTAACAGCCGACTCTATAAATGTTACATTGCCCCTTTGTTCTTTCTTTCTCGATGTCAAATATGTGTTGCATTGTCCTTTTTTCTTTCCTCCTCACAGCCGTGTTATTTCTTTCTTCCTCGATGCCGTGTTGATTCTTTGTTGCTCTGCGTATAACTTCATGGAGTTATAGATGAAGAATTAAGATAAAACAGAGATTCGAAATGGAGATTTATTGAGAGAAAATATTAAACAATGACAAGTACAATTTACACTTATTTATGTATGAGAGAGACAGTTATATTAACCTAAGTAACTATTAGTAAGATAGACAGATAAATCAGCGCCCATCACGACATGTGATTTTCAGCAGTTTTGTTGTTGTTACAACATTTTGTCAACAACCGTTCACTTCAAGTTCCCAAACCGGTATGCGATTCAAAATCTAACCATTCTTCCTCACTCACATCTCATGTGTCATATCCGTGAGCTCTCATTCATATAACGTTCCCAGCCTTGCCCTCTTCTGACCCCACTTGTCAACTTTCGTACTGGTGACAAGTTATTCTCAATACACCATTTCAACTTCTTTTGTTCCATTTGCCCTGTCGGCTTTGCTTGGCTTAGAATTCGCTGACTGCAACCCCATGCAGAGGGGTAAAAAAAAACCTCCCGAAAACGGGCCACCTGTTGGCCATGGGTGGCAACCCATGATGTCTTAGGATGGGATCCTGGTGGCTGAACGCAAAGAAGATGATCAGTGCCAAAGAGTAATGTTTCAAAAGAGTAACGTTTCTAAAGAATAAATTTTTTTCTTGGAATGGTGTTTTCTGGGAGTAATGCTGATCTCTCTCAGTAAAGTTCCCTTCTGAGAGTAATGTTTCCACTTTTACTGTGAAATTTCCTTCTGAGAACAATGTATTCTAAGAGCAATGTATTCTAGGAATATAAATAATATTCTATGAATATAAATAATTACCTTACTTATGGAATTATATTTGACAACTATATTTCAAACACACAACTAGTGGTATAGGTCTGCTGCTTGTAGGATTGTTGGAGTCTTTTCCAGTTTGGGTGTGGTTATTTTCAAAGAGTAATCTCTACAAAGAGTAATGTCGTCAAAGAGCAATGTATTCTAAGAATATAGATAATTATCCTACCTATAGAATTATATTTGACAACTTTAGTTGGCATTAAATAAACCACAGATGGTAATATGCCGTAAAACAAACCAAACCAAACTTTTGTTCTACACACAGCAAGGTCACTTAGACTCGCACTCAATCACCTGTGCAAAAATTCGAAATGGAGATTTATTGAGAGAAAATATTAAGCAATGACAAGTACAATTTACACTTCTTTATGTAGGAGAGAGACATTTATATTAACCTAAGTAACTATTAGCGAGATAGACAGATAGATGGATAGACAAATAGATCAGCGCTCACCACGACATGTGATTTTCCGCATTTTGTCAGCAGCCGTTCACTTCGAGCTCCCAAACCGGTGTGTGATTCAAAATCTAACTGTTCTTCCTTGCTCTCGTCTCTTGTCCTTCGTGACGTCACATCTGTGGGTCCTCATTCACATATGGTTCCCAGTCTTGCCCATCTTTGACCCCCATCTGTCAACTCTCTCACTCTCAATACATTCTTTCAACTTCTTTTGTTCCACATACAGCAAGGTCACTTAGACCTGCACTCAATCACCTGTGCTAAAATCTACACTAGCAAACGTACTTACCCGTTATCCAACATAAAGGCAAAGTCGAAGCTAATGATCTCCATGGTAGAAGAAACGACAGACGTTAAAGCAACTATTATCAAAATAGATTTAAAAAAAAAAAAGCCAGAAATATCTCTTTATGCCGCAAAAGTTGTAAATAGAGAAATTAAAAAATTAAAAATATATTTATTTGTATACGATACAAGGGAAGTAATTCCGATTCTTTTTTTCAAGAAGTTTAATGTCTCTATCAGCATTTAGAGAAAATCACTCTCTTTTTTCAGCGTTCTTAATTGCTTTATTTTGCTATCTTATTTCAATAGTTAGTTCGTACATACCGTAAACACGTATGTAAATTAGATAGCAAAATAATGAATCCTTTTACTTCTATATTGTTCATCAGGATAATATAGAAGTAAAGAGACTTATTATTTTTAGTTCGGCAAGAATAATGTCTTCACAGATATGACGTCACAGTTTATGAATTTTCAAATGAAATCAAAGTGGTAGTGGTTGTGACCCAATGGGTCACGGATATTCTAATATATATATATGTCTGTGAAAAAAGACGAAAGGAAAAACAAATTAAACACAGGAATACACCATCAAAAACGAGAGCTTTACCAATTTCGTTTGGATCAACGAATGTCTTCAGAAAAAGTGAAGATTTAAAATTTATCGAAATAACGGCAAAAATATATGAAAAAAGAAGATGCACAACGGGATGTTTTGGGCACGTGCGTAACTATTTGAAAAATTAAAAGAATTATGCAGCTCCTGCGACATAGACGTTAGACTGGGAAAAGGCGGGGGGGGGGGGGAGAAAATTAACAACAACAGAATATAATCCGAAATGATCATAGGCTCGTTCCTCAGAGCTCTTAGAATTTGCAGCCCCACTTACCTCCGCAATGAAGAAATCATAATATGGCACAATCTCTCATTTGAAAATTGAAATATTTTAGATTTGCATTAAATTTGATCCATAGTCATTAGACACCAATTAAGCAAGATTCCCTGGATCTCAATTTCTGCTTAAGACACCTCCTAAATTTAAGCCTCAAAATTTAGACTTTTTCTAGAATCAAAATCATGTAATGGATTTTTATCAAAATTTGAATAAGGATTCTAGACATAAGGTTTTCTAGTATTATATCCTGACTTTAATCTTCATAAGGGAACATAAAAGTGGTGCAAAACTGTTGTGTTTGAGGAATTAATTTTACCCGTCCTAAGACTGGCGCTCTTCTAGTTGTTACATTTAAAGTTATCTTGTGAGATTTCTAAAGTTGGACTTTAATAGCATTTAAGTTGACATCTCAAACTTTTTGGATTTGTTATTGTTGCACCATGTTATTGGCACTATAATAAGTACTTTGTTACAGTTTATTTAAAAAAGAGTACGTAGTCTTGCTCAGACTACTGGCCATATGGAAACATTTTTCAATTATGAACAAAAAAAATAAAAATCAGCAAGGAGAATAACTCATACTTTTAACTTAAGAATATAAAAAGTTGTCTCCCAAACAACTAAAATTTTCTTTCTTTTTCTTTATAAGTTTAACAAATGTGCAACAAAATAAAAAATAAAATGACTTCATTGCATCCCGAGCAACACTTAAAAGTCGTTGTTTGTTTTAATTAAAGATACAAGATTATTTTATGTAAACCCTAAACGTGTCCATTTTAATTTATTTTGAACGAATATTTCATTAATCATCATATTCGGTTTAACGTCCGTTTTATATGCTGTCATGTGATGACTTATAAATAACAGCTAAATAAACTTCTAAAAGGAAAATTCTTACCAACAGTTTCCACGCGTTAAAAGTATTGAATTCTACTGGGTGTTTACTTCCTTCCCATCGCAGGAAGATGTGGCGCAAGGCCAGGAGGTGGGGAAAATCAAGCCAGTGTCCCTAAAGAAGGATCATTCTAGTCTCTTAAAAATAGTCTGGGCAGCTCCGTCGGAATTCCCCGGTCAGGGCGCCTCAGGCAGTTAGCATTAAACTAACTTTACCCCAAAGAGGGGAGGCAAGCCCTGGGAGGGTAGACATCCTAGGATTACCCAGGACAAATACCTCATCCCGACAAATAAAAGGCCATTGAAATGGCCCAGTTTCTGCCGGACGGATTGTCGAGAACGGATCGTCGACTGGTATTTTTCAGTCAAGTGTCTCTAATCAACAGAATTCCAATGCATTTGCGATAGAGTATTTGTTGTTTTTATTTTGTTGTCTACGAATTCTCGACTGTTAACTATACTGCAAGTTTACCGTTTTTGTTATTATTAACCCTTAAATGCTTTTTGTTTCAAATATGACACATTCCAACAAAATGCCTGTTATAATATGCAACGAAAATGTGTCAAACTGCAACTTGTTTCACATCTGCAACGACTAACGAGCCTGTTGGTAAGGGTGAGTAGGTATTAGTATAATGTTGCATCAGCACACCCGCTAAATAGATAATCAGTATCTTCGATGATAACATTTTTTTAAAACCAATATAAAAAATAAAGCATTTAAGGGTTAAATAAAATGATATTACGCATATTTTTTGTCATAAAAAATAACGGTGTTTTGAAATAGTGTCGAGCGGCTTATTTAAAAAAAAAAAAAAATTATTTTATTATTTGGCTAAAACGTTCATCTACACCTGGCAGATAATTCTTCATTATATAGATGTGCGCCCCTTCGAAACCCCCAGGGATGTTTACTGGTTCGAAAGCCGCAACTTCCGATGCCAACATTTCTGCTTGCTTTCTCTCCTCTTCTCTTTCGGGTTCTACTTTGGTTCGTGAAAATCAAAGTAGAAGAATCGTGCGTGCGTCTCTGGGGGAAAGTCGAGCGCATGTGTAAATTGATATGAACGTCCCAGTTGAGTTTGGATAATAATGTTGAATGAACTCTTCCAAGCAGACAGAAAAACAACATTGTTTTTTCATTCTTGCCAAAGTCGGTCGTACTGACTGACGGATTTTAAAAGACAGGACTTTTGATTATTTACTAAAACAAAAATGAGCAGTTTACTACAGCAACGATATGTTCACTGGTGAGTAAGTATTATTATTATTATTATTACTATATTTGTTGTTAGGTAAGTATTATTAAAATGTACACTAAACAAAAAAACATGTGCGTTCATGGTTATGATATTAAACGGTTAGCCTTGCATGTGCACGCATGTTTATCCATTAAAAAAAAAAAAATTTTTTTTTTTTTTTTTTAGTGCAGTCCGTCAATACATGTAGTGACCGAACCAATTATCAAATAGGTGTCCGTACCCGGCGTTGCCCGGAGTGGTGTACGGCTCTGTTCGCCCCACCTTTCTACTTTAGGGTGGAAAAGTAAGGGTGATAACTTTTCTCAACTTAGTTTTAGATTTTTTTTGTCAACAATTTATTTAAAGTTTTTTTGTTGTACTTCTACAGAATTTGAACCGACCAAACCAACACCGATTTTTGCTGAACTAAACCTAAAACTTAGGTTAGGGGTTGTTTTGAAATGGAAATGAAGAAAGCATTTTTTTTATTGGCTAGTTAAAAAGAAACAAAACTTTTTTTAATTGAAAGAAACCAAGAAAAACAACATTAAAAATGCAATTTAAAATCTTTTTTATTGCCACTTGGACTTAAGGTTAGTGATAAAAAATTTGCTTAATACCTTAAACAGATAGAATGACCCGGAAATGGGGGAGCATTTTACGTTAAATTTATATGCAAAACTTCGTAAAAAAAAGTCCCTGTTTGGTACCCAGAGGGCTATCCTCCCAAGTATTGCCTCCTCCTTCAGAAACGTGGAAAGTAATTTTTGCAACCATCCAGGGTTCCCTTTTTAGGGAGAGGGGGGGGGGGCTGCCCATATTAACCTGACCTCTGGTCATATCCGCTCCCCGTGAGAAAATAAGGCTAAGTAATACCCGGCGTTGCCCGGGAGTCTTTTTTACTTTAATTGTTGCTTCGCTGTTTTTCTTTTTCGTAACATTTAAAAAAAATGGTCATTAATTGAACTAAATTGTTAAAAGTATCTTTTTTTATCGTATAAATATTGTTTTAATACTAAAACAACATAAAAATGAACAAAAAATACCGTAATAATTGGATTTAACTTTTAAAATCCTATTGTAGTTTAAATGCTTCCAAATTGCGAAGGGCCACGAAGTAATTCATTCTATTTTCAACTCTTAAAATATTAAAATGGCTGACTTGTTTTCGAAGAAACGGAAATGCATTCTGATTGATTCAATTTCGTAATTAAATTATTTGTGTGCGATATTGAATTTTCTCGCTCACACGCCCCTATTCTGAATTCGTGGACGTTTTTGTACAGTCTTATACCAAATGACAAACATTTCAGTTTAATTTAGACGGTTTCAAACCTATAAATGGGTGCAAACTAAAAATAATTAAAGAATAAAAAAATCATTTTTTTAAATTCGAATTATTTTCATTTAAAATATTCCAGCAAATTTTAATAAATTTTAATTATAAAATTTCCATTAAAAAGATTTTATGTGACTTTTTATTTTATTTTAATTATGGCCATTTGGGGCGTGTGAACAAGAAAATTCAATATTGCCTTAATCGATTAATAGTAAAAAAAAATGTGTAAGTCACGTAGAGGCGAGAAACACACGGGAAGTGGTCACACTTTTATTATATTACGGAATCCTGTTATCTGACACTTTTTCTCATTCGTTATGTACAATATTTTCGGTGCTTCTGCAGTTTCACAATGACATTAAACTATTTAAAGAAATGTATAAACTCTGTTAGGTATTTACATGTTAGCTGAAAATACGATTGTACAGAAAAAATTACGCAAATTCATCCAGCATTTATTAAATTATAAGAAAAAGAAGAAGAAAAAAAACGATCTTACCAAACATATCAGTAGACATTTCAGCTTAATAAGTAGGCAAGGGAGATAAGTCAAAATATAAGAAAAATGTCGGCATATAGATAAAATCGTTTTTTTAATTTTTAATTTAATAAATACTGGATGAATTTGCGTAATTTTGGTGTACAGTCTTCTTTTCAGCTACCACGTAAGTACATAACAAAATTTATACGTTTCTTTAGCCATTTTTTTAGAGAGGCCTAACATGTGTTTGTGAAACTGCAAAAGCACCATATTTTCTTGGTGTGATAAATTAAGTAAAACTCTATAATCACGACCCCTAGCGCGCGCACACGCACGCGCGCGCACACACACACACACACTTTTCCTTCATTTTTTTAACGTCTTATTTTTATTTATTTAAAATTATTTTTTTATAGCCAATTCGTCAAAAAGATTTTTTTAAATTGTTATCTTGAAGATTTCAGCTGTAAGATGTCTGCCATTGAAACAACGTTATCTTAACCAAATTAGTTCTACTTTTATAACAATTAATAATTTAATGACCAAACAATACCGTAATAATTAGATCATATTTGTGTTAAGATAATGTTGTTTCAATGGCAATCAGCTTAAAGCTGAAATCTTCAATATGACAACAACAAAATAATGTTTTGGATTCAATCGTAAAATAGAAACCGTTGAAAAATCTCATATATTTTGCATTTTTTGTTTTTTTTGTTTTTTTTGTTTCGCGCACATTGGTCTAAAATTGTATTTTGATTCAAGAAATAAAATTCTAATTTACTTTTCATTTTAAATTGTCGAGAATTGGACTAAAAAGTGAAATTGACAACACATAACCAAACGAAAGGAAATTTACTTTTCTATCTACTTATATAAGTTTCACATGTGGATAATGATTATAAGATTTATCCATGAATTTGTTATCGTCACTTTTAATCTATCGTTCGAGTCACATTCCAAGATGGCGCCTGATTTGTTTGGAAGCTGCTTGCTAATTTCAAACTAAAAAAATAATAATAAAAAAAGCTTACCCTAATCCAACTGGCTATCACCCCGGACTTAGGTTTACGGTTTCACTAACCCTTTTTTACTATCTTTCTTGCGTTTGGTAAAAGTTATTTGTTTATTTTTGTTGTTTTTTCACCCTTTTTTTCTTATTAACTATACTGAACAATCGCCAGTTGATGTTTTTGATCAAACTTTAGTTTTAAAAATGTTAAAAGTAATAAAAGAAGCACATGCTTTCCATTAACCCTTCTACTAACCCAAAGTCTGGGTAGCAATACAAAAACAAGAAAAAGACAAAAAAAGATGCGCCACATGGGTGTAACAGGACTGTTAAAAGTCAATTATAGTCTATGGGACAGTTAAAAGTTTTTTTCTTACTTCAAGGATGTTTTTACTTTTACTTAGCATAAAACAGAACACGCACAAAAATGTATATTTTAAATGAATTATTTAAAAAATTAGTCGAAATGGACCCTTGAACTAAACTAACTTATAAATAGTAACCATTTGGCGTAATTGTTTTCGTCTTTGTTAATGGGTCAGGAGACCGGGGTTCAATCCTCGGTCAAGTCATACGAAATACCCAAATTTTACTTGATTTATTTACCTCCTCTCCAGGAGGTTAGGCGCAAGGTCAGGTTCTTTTTAATTCGGCATCCCATTTGGACCGGCCACTGAAAGAAACAGGTTTCAAACCTGCTGCAAAAATGTCACACAAAGCAAAACAAGAATTTAGAATTTCTACCACGATTCCGGGATTCTTGACTGCCACATCCCAGGGATTACCTCACACAGCTGTCCACCATTTTGCGATGCGTTCCACAGCAGTGTTTATTCTGCAATTTGTACACTGTAAATCTAGCTCTAACCCGACGCATGTTTAGACAGGACATAAAAGTATGTTGACTACGAAAGAAAGATGAAGAAAACTGTTTGGGTTTTTAAATTACACGCAAATATTCGGAAGTGAATATTTCTTACACTGTGATTTGATTGCTTGAAAGAAATTACTGATTTGAGCTTTTGTCCAATCGAGAGTCGATATATAAAAATCATTTGTTTTTGAGCGAGTTGGACCTGAATGTGGCGTTGCACATGGAGATTTCAATATCGTCTGCTTTTGATCTTCTCGTAGATTTGGAGCACTTAATGGTCCTAAAGGCATTGAAGTCGTCAAGGAAGGTTGTCATCTGTAGGACATGAGTGCCGGTTCCACAAGTGCCAACACAACGTTGTCATCCTCACACTGCATTATGATAGATGACTGAACGTCCTTTGCGTAAATTGTCCACAGGCACATTGGCAAAGCGACCAGATGCAGACACTTTTAGATTTCACCAGAGCCCTTTTAGCCGGGCTGCGGCCCTAATACCACTGGGTGTCAAACCAATCTGCTTTGGGTGGCTCTGCCAGGAACCAAAGTTCCCGATGGCATCGCTCTGACACTACCCGTTGTCAAAACCCTACCGCATTGAAGAGGGGTTGGACTTTAGGGCTGTGCAGCTGCTGCTTTCAAATAAATTTGGTTTTTCATTAGTGGCTGGGCTTTTCTAGAAAAAATTCAAAATAAAGTAATCAATGGCAGCCATCTTGCTTTTTCAAGAAGTAAGATACCAGACCGGACAGGAAATGAGGGTCAGATACTACTTTAATTCAACCCATTCAATTAAGTTTTTTTTTTTTTTTTATAAGACGGGCGCATTTCTAGTTCAGTCTGGGACCTTACTTCCTGAAAAAGCAAGATAGCTGCCACTTTACTCACAACCAATAAACATGCTTATATTTTATATTTAATATTAAACTGTTTTAGCACACATAGATCACAAATGAGTAGGTAGAACAAAATAAATTGTTTTTAATTAATTTCCCAACTGTATTTCCTTTAAAGTAATTATTGTCGACAATAGTAACGTTTAGCGAATTCATCATAAAATAAAATTAGAATCTTAAACTTTTGTACCAATTATTCTTTATCAAGAAACACCGATTATTTTGCCTGAAATAATTATTTTCTAAACAATTTTTGCGCATGCACAAATTCCGCATCATCTCTCATCTCATCTGTCTCGTGGTCTGGATGACTGTCGGGGTGCCAAAGATGACCTAGCAACCAGTTTTCTGTAGCCCTCCCAATTTTCTGCATTCCTGAGCATGTTACTGCCAGCCCTGTCCACTCTCGGATGTTGTCCTCCCACCCCTTTCTTTGTCTCCACCAACCCCGCCTGTACATTTCCTTGCAGGATTGTCTTTGCGAGACATGATGATCCGCAAATCTCAACAATTCTTTAAATAATTGAAATAATCGTTCACATCAGCATTTTGTCTGACTTTTTATTTTACAGCACGAAGATAAGATGAATATAAAATTAACTATTAACACGTGGCCATTATTTTATTTAGTTTCTCGCAAATGTGTGTTGGCTTAGAAACCAACTGCGTGATTTTAAATAACTGGGTTATTTCCTGTGTACACTACAGTGTTAAGTTATTTTTTTTTTTTTAATCATATATGTGTGTGGGTGAGATTTAACCCCCCCCCCTTCCCCTGCGGTCAACGGAAAAATAAAAATGAGATTTTATTTTCTATATGTCAACCTCTCAGAAATATCCGGAATTTCTTTTTATTTTCCAGCAGACCCCTGTAAAACTCCTTGTAAAACATTCACAGCAAGAATTCATTTAGCTAAAATCACTGCAAATAACTCCTAGGACTTCTCCTTTTGGCCAAGATCAAAGTGTAGTATCTGTTCCGATGGATACTACACCCTATAGACCGGTATCGTCTTGGCCTTCGGGTCTTGATTCCGCCGGTCTGTGGGTTTGTCCTGTGCAGTTCTAGGAGGTCCACCCTCCCAGGCTTTGCCTCCCCTCTTAGAGGTGGAGTAAGTTTATCGCTTACTACCTGAGGCGCCCCTACCGGGGAATGCCGACGGGGCTGCCCAGGCATTTTTTGTAGGCCAGAGTGCTCACCTTCTTGGGCGCTGGCTTTTCAAATCCCACTTTCCCGACCTTGTGTCATATCTTACCTTGTGGGAGGAAGATAAATAAAAACTCCTAGAACTTCTAGACTTTTGAAATAAACCAGAGGACAGTGAGCAGCTCGTATTGTGGTAGATTTGGGAGGGTCCTACTAACCAACACACTTATCATTTTATTTGGTTACCTATCATTTTTGTATAATTTTCGGGTGTTTTTTCTTTAGTACACGCCATCCCGCAACCGATGAATTTAGTACATATACTTTTTGTAAATAAAAAAACGTCTAAACACTGGGGATGATGTTAAGTAGATTTGTCCATAGAGTGAATGTGGTATTTTGGTGAGTGAAACTAGTTTAGAGAATAGACCAGGTGGACGACAGCTGACCCCATCCCATTGCACATCCAATTTTGGCCTTGTGCCACATCTTCATTTTTTTATATCAAGAAATTTGATTTTTTAATGTAAAATTTTAAGATAAATAAATCCTAGGCTAGGAGCAAAGTGTTGTATCTGTTCTGATACTACACTTCATCTGTTCTGTCCTCAGTCAGTGAAGGAGAAATCCTGCTAGACTGAGGCAATTTTTTTTTTCCCTATCCAGGGTGACTCTTTTTGGGGAGCTGGATTCTCCCCACATTAAAACCGACCTTGTTTCTAACTCTGCCCTTGTGAGGAGGCAAGTAAATAGGAACTCCTAGGACTGACCTTTACTTCAGTGCTGAAACGGAAGATTTACATTAAATCTGTTGCTAAGGTCACTGGAAAAATCGTTGGATCATTCTCTCGTTATAGAAAGCACCCAACTCTTGACGCAATCCTGTACTTGGACAATAGTCAGATACATCCTAAGGTGGAGTACTGCTACCACATCGTCTGGAGAGGTGCTGCTCAGAGCACTCTTTCCTGTTTTGACAGACTACACAATCGACTTCACAATGTAGTGGGGGGTGATCTATTCTTCTCCTAACAGCCTCTTTCTGACAGAAGAAATTTTGCTTATCTTTCTCTACTCTATCGTTATTTCCATGGAAAGTGCTCGGCTGAGCTCCAATCTTTGGTTTCTCCTTGTAAAACATTTACAGCAAGAACACGTCTTATTACCATCACTGCAAAGAACTTTACTTTCTTTTTCTATATACTGAATTTCCATGGACAGTTTCTTTTCAAGAATTTTTCATCTATGGTACATATTGCTACGGGATTGCTTCCCTACAGATAACAACATGGTCGTTTTCAACTCCTATGTCAACACATACTTACCGTTTTGTTAAGTAATAAAATGTTGTCCATTCCAGTCATCGTTTCAATCCTGTCATTAATCCTTAGTGATTTTCGCAGTGATTTTATTAACCTTAAGTCCAGGGTGGCAAATACTAAAAAAAAAAATCTACAATCTAATATTTCCAAAAACCAAAACCCCAAAAGGAATGTGCCGTATCGTAATAATATGAAAAAATATATATTCTGCTGCGTTCAGTCTTTCTACAGCTGTAGCCATTGTGAAAGGTAGAAAATATGCAGGGGATGACCTCTATTTGTGATTATCAGTCTACAAACCTTGACAATGTTAGTTTTGCAGGGGGACCTCATAAAGGTGTCGTCGTTCTCCAACATACAACGCTCATCTGGTACTGACCAAGTTCAATGTCGTTTATTGCGATACCCGCATATCAATAAAGCCAACACACTTGTTAAAATGTAAACATTCCTCATCTATAGTTTATAAGAAGATTAATTTTATATATAAAAAATAAAATTAAGAGGGAAGAAAATAAAAAATATTTTTTTAAATAGGGGAGGGGGGGGGGCGAACGAAAATAAGTATAAACAAAAACATAAGTCAATTGTGAGACTGCATACTTCCGCCTCACATATTATATGAAGAAGTTCTGAAGTTATACAATAGAAACGTTGATAACTAAAAAACTATTCATTATTCATCTGATCAGGCTGAAATTTTGCATGGTATTTACTGTTATCAAAGAGCATCAGATCCAAGAATCAAATTTGGAAAAATCGGAAGTTGAAATTCCGTAAAAATTTCCACCTTGACTGAACATGTTAAAGTCATATAAGATGCGAGACTTCATTGGCTACAATATGGGCCAAGGAGCGAGTCTCTATGATGAACGGAACCGAAGTTATCGCCAAAAAATGTGACTTCCACCTTTGACCTAGATATCCCCAAATAAAATCAGTTCTAACTTAGAACATGTCCGATATTTTGACCTTGTTTGGTGATGATTGGTCAAGCGATGTGAACTAGGATGAAAACATTACCTCCGCCTTGGTGGAAGTAATTATGATTTCAAATTTAAATTCGTAAAAGATGTTTTCAAAGAATTTTTTCCATTTATTTAAAATGGAAAAAGTTCTTTGAAAACATCTTTTACTACTACACTAGCAGCCGCATGCTATATAAAAGGAGCTGTTGTTAAAATCGTTCCAATAACAACCGAAGGACACTTTGATAACACCAACAAAAAAGGACCTTTACATTTGCTCTCGGATGAAGGATATATTATACGAAAAATTAAGAATAAGTCAAGAAAAACAAATTTAGTATTTTAATAAAAAATATTTGCATTTTATACGTGGTTTTAAAGGCATTTTGCCTAATTTCAAATTTAAATTCTTAAAACATGCTTTCAAAGAACTTTTCCATTTTATTTATATATATATATATATATATTAATCTATAGATAAAATAGTTATCCACGGACATGTGCTTCGCCGTACTAAAGCTCATCAGTGTGGCTGACTTTGACAAGATTCAAACTTTTGATCACTGGAACAGTAACCAAGTGCGCTACAATTATGCCACGTAGCACATGTCTGAAATTATGTGACGATTATCGCTTTTTATAAATTTATGACGTTATTGTTTTAGCGATAAATTGCTGGTATCGTTACTGCTCGCCTCAAACATTTTGGAGTTAGGAGTAACCTCCCTTAGATATGGAATTTCGCCCTATTTTTATGGACGTGTACATATATATATATATATATATATTTTAGTTCATTTATATATGTATTACAGAAGATCAGAACAACATTGGAGAGACAGACATAAACAGAGACTGAAGAGAGTTCGGCATAGGAGACCATTTATAGGTTCCCTTTCTTTGGATTTGAAACTGACGGTACTGATGTTCTGATCTTCTGTAATACATATATAAATAAATATTATGCTCTTATTTTTTAATTTTTCTTAATAATCGAGCACTCTGCTGGACTTCTCTCCCACTAACCTTACATATATATTAAGGCATATTTATTTCATAAATTTCTTTCAAAGATAAAGTAGTAAAAATCGTCTTGTATATAAAGTAGTGATTTTTCCCCTATTTTATTGACGATTATAGCTTTCTGTCCAAAAGCTGCATATGCAAATCTGCTTCAACAGAGATTTTGGCTAATTCTTGATGTGTGTTTTTGAAAAATGTGTGCGTTTCGTTAACTTTCAATAATTTTTACATTTTATCCGGCTCAACGTCTTCTAAGATAGTCATCCATACAAGAAGTCTGAGGAATTTTCACTCTCATACTTAAATCTACTACCACTGGCACCCACGTTCACTGGAAACTCTTCTTCATAGGACACATATATCTTCATAGCACCGTTATTTCATTTTATTGATCTTTCTATTGACTGTCAACTACTCTACATTTTCTGCCTAATACAGAACACTCTTTTCACCCTAACTTTCTTTTTTAGGGCTGTCTTAATTAGCTATTTCAAAGACTTTCTTTTTCATTCTCGATTGACAGAATAACAGATTAGCAAATTTTTCTTAATTGTCTGTTGCCAGTCGCTCCCATTATTCTAATTTTTTACTTTTTATTTACTTTTAATGCATTTCATATTAAAATTTTTCGAACCGTAGGATTTACATATAAACAGAAAAATATATATTCCTGGGTCACACCGGGTACATTCAGCTACTTATTTAATTTTATTTTTTCTCTTACAGTACTGATTTTCGGAGGCTTACAAATACCTTTGTGAAATACAACCACTTTATTTAATTCTAAAGGCATAGATTTTTAATTCTCGGAATAGCAATTAATGACATTTTTTAAACAGTAAGTGGCTTTTGGACTCAATAACACAATTGCTCACCATAGTTGGCTTACATTTATCAGGCATGATAAACATCTGTGATTTCTTTCTTTTTTTTTTTTTTTTTTTTTTTACCTTCTACTAAATAATTTCTGTTACAAACTCCAGACCAAGGCTCATTACCTTCAACTACTCATGTTACTTTTTCTAGCTTCATAAAATATTGATTCAAACGGACTAGAAACATTGTAATGTGTGATTTTTCACTGAAAGCAAATGACATTCCCAGAATAATGGAATTTATTCTCTAATTTCTTTATTTACCTGCTACATATTCCCTCTTTAACGACACTCGCGCAAGACAGCACCAGTTAGTGATTATTTTGAACTACAGATTTATACGTAAGAAGACTCGACAGGACAGACCAGGATATTTTTTGTCGAGACTGACTTTTAATGATCTGTTAGGCGTCAAATTGATTTTTAACGGTTTTGTTACACCCAGACTTAAGGTTACTGTTAGGATACAAAGAAACAGTGCTTTTGTGTTATTTCGAATTAATCAAAATATTCAAAGGTAAAGGGAGGCCATCATCTCAGGCATTAGCACTTCTTTTTGAGAGGGGAAATGGGTTTATTGCCTGTCGTTTGAGGTACTCTCATCCACGATGGAATGCTGACAGGGCCTACCAAGACATTTTTAGGCAAAATTGACTTTTATTAGTCCCTAAAGGTGCTGAGTGTCGGTCCATATACACCATTGTCATATATGCACCAACACTCAGCACAATTGAGGAGGACAAAGATCAGTTCTACCACAACCTCGAAGCAGCTGTATTTTACATCCTGTATGGTGACTGTCTGATAGTTGCGAGATGCTTCGTACCTAGAATAGTGATCACTAATCTGGTCGAGCGTCTTGTGCGATGGAAAAAACACTTCAATAAGCTGCTTCCAATGACAGAATCCGATGCTAAGCTGGCCGAGGAAGAGTATAACTACAACACAACCTTACCAACGCTAGTAGTTTATGTGTCAGATACTTTACAACAAAACTCCCGATGAGGATGGGATTCCTGCAGAAGTATACAAGGCCAAGTCAGAGGTATTTGCTGCAGGGTGGCTAACCGAGGTCATCCCAGATGACTGAAGTGAAGCAATCCTCCTCTCCTTACACAAAAAAGGTGGCCGTAAACACTGCCAGAATTACAGGGGTATCAGCCTAATTGATGTGATGGCAAAGGTATTTACAGTTTTCCTGAAAAGGTCCTAGAAAGTCTACAATCTCCAAATATGCCCAACCAAGGGCGGTTTCCATCCATTAAGGGGCAGTGTTGACCAAATTTTCAATTTTCGTCGCACTCTTGAACAACACTGTGTTTCATCGACTCCATTGACAAAAACTCCCTCTGGTGCCTAATGCAGGCAGATAATATTCCTACAAAGCTTCCTCGTCTCATCCAGTGCTATTATAGGTTGACACGAGTTTGGGTACAAGTGTACGGTGAAGACCTGTATTCGACAAAGATGTGCGATATCCCCAACTCTCTTCAATTAAACCATCGACTACATTCTTGATTACGCTCTGCAAGAGTATCAGGGGATGGGAGTTGGATGTGAGGTGAGTGTGCCGAACTTGGTTTATGCTGATGAAATTGTATTGCTGAGGTCAACTGGGGACGACGTGCAGATTGCACTGGATGGGCTGCAGAAGACTGTGTTCTGCATGGTAATGCGCATCAATATGTTGAAGATTAAGGTATTCTCTTCCTTGATCTCTTCGGAATTCTGGTGACTGCTGTTTCTGAATAGCGCTATTTTTGAGGACGTGAATTTATTTGTGTACCTCGGGTCCACTGTTGTTCTGTGCATGCAGGGTGCGGCAGATGTCGATCATCAATTTGGAGCTGCTAGATCCGCCTTTGTATGCCTTCAACTGTCCTAGTGGGGGGTGTTGAGAGATCTAATTATGAACCATGAGGCATTTTTACCAATCTGTTGTCCGATCGATCCTCCTCTATGATTGTGAGACATGATCAACGAGGGTGGTCAATTAACGGAAGTTAAAAGTCTTTGACAATGACTGCCTCCGTCTCATTTTGCGTTGCCGACAGGCTAACTATGTCCCAACTGCTGCTGTTCATCTCAACCCAAAGTTTCTGCCATCTTTCTTGTTGGAGCAACATTTTCGGTAGTTCAGATATGCAGCTTGTCGCTAAGAAGAAAGAGAGTTATTCCAGGACGTAATCCTCTCTGCCTGGCTGGCGCAAGCCTATCGGTAGACAGATGAAGACGTTTTTTTTTTTTACTAAAGAGTGACAACTTATCAAGGCCAAACGGCCACTCGAGGATAAGGGTTAATGAGTTAGTCAGGTGGACAGTTAGACAACACAGTGATGATTGGTAGCTAAGGTTGAAATGGCTCAACAAGAATTTTTTTACATTGGACTTGAAAACGACCATGTTGTAGTCAGCTGGGAAGCAGCCCCACGATATTGTATTCCACAGAAAGGTATTTCTAGGAAAGAAACTCTGTTAATGAAAGCTCCGTTTAGTTTTAGTTACACAAAAGGAAATTATTGACAGTGATTGTAGCTAGACGGGTTTTTATTGTGAACTTTTTACAGAGCGGAACCATAGATTGGAGCTCATTCAAGCACCTACCATGAAAGTAACGATAGAGAAGAGAAAGACTAACAAAATCTCTTCTGTGAGAAAGTGTTGGCTGAGCTCTCGCGTTCACAGGTAATCTACCTTTGACGGTAGAATTGTGATTGGTTAGGCATCTCGTTTGACCTTGCTCGGGATGTGATACAAGCACAACTTGACCAGGGTGAACGCCGTTACAACAACAACAACTTAGACTAGTAAGTAACTTTTAATGGTTCTGTTAAAATCACTGTGCGTTTCTTTTTTTGTATTGCCCCTCGGACTTAGGGTTAGTGTTAGGATATAAAGAAACACAGAACTTTTGTTATTTAGAATTCATTACAGTTGCTAAGGTAATGGGAAGCCATCCTTCAGAGAGGGGTAGGTTTATTGCCCGTCGCATGATGTGTTCTCATTTGTGGGGATATTTTGGGGCGAAATTGACTTTAAATGGTCCCTTATACTATAAATTTACTTTAAACGGTTGCAGCATTTCCTCCCAGACTTACTGATAAGGTTAATGACGGATATGTTTTTTTTTTTCATTCATGTCAAATATTACCTTCCTTCCAATGTTTGTGTGTGGACACAATTACTTTCATCCTCTCCCCCTCAAATAAACATTCTCAGTTCTACATAAGTCTGTTGCAGCAAGGATGCTCTTTTGTAGTTACGAAATAATACTAATGTTTAAATGTTGTTTATAAATTTTATACTTACTGAACACTTCAATTCATATTTATATAAATCGAGTAAATATATTTCTATAGAGTTCAGATGTGAGAGCATGAGTTGCCTGGGTTCTTCGATTTTCCTGGGCAACACTCATGCATGAGTCCCGCTAATTTAAAATGCAGTATATATATATATATATATATATATATATATATATATTTGTGTATCGTGTTACAGAATTTCGGAACAACGTGGTATCGTCGGTTTCAAATCAGCAAGTGATCAACAAATGATCATATCTTGTTGATTCTCTTCAGCCGTTGTTGTCGATTTTTCAAGGAAAATGGCGAATCCACAACAATGGCTGAAGAGTCAATAATAAAGGATCATTTGTTGATTTGAAACCGACAGTACCATATTGTTTTGAACTTCTGTAACACAATACACAAATAACTATTACGCTCTTATTTTGAATTTGAATTTGAATTTCTGATAATCGAGCACTCTGTTGGGTTTCTTCCCACTGACCTTACAAAGATATATATATATATATATACTATAAATTTGATTCATTGTAATGACTATCCAAAAATCAATCAAAAATCATAATTTTCATAAGTTCCTTCAATTTTTTATTTAAAATTTTTTTTTACTTATTTCAACACCTTGGTGGATGTTTATCATTTCAATTTAAATCTTATATATAAAAAAAAAAGTCTTTCCATCTTTAATCTTTTGTAATCTATCATGTGTTTCTTGGCATATTGGGACAACAATTACAGTTCAGTAGCCCATCTGTCAATCTTCGGAGAATATCAGAATGTGTATTGAAATTGTAGCAATAACTTATAACGTCAAAAACAAGAAAAAAAATCTGATGATTTCGGATTGATTTTTGCACGGTCATTGAAATAAATCAATATAATATATATGCTCTGAATTTTGTAGTACAATTTCATTGACCTTGTAATTGGAAATTTTCGGATACTGTAAGGAGTTCAAAATTGAAAATATACTTTCATTATAAAAACGTACAAATATATATATATATATATATATATATATATATATATATATATATATATATATATGATAATAGCAGTCGTGATAATAATTATTCAAAACAACAAATATATCGATTCTACTAAATGTGAGTTTATCGACATTTGTTTGCCTAAATACTTGCTAAAATGTATTTTAGTTCTGTGAATAATTTATATTTGAAAAAAATCAGTTTCGATTGTTCCAATTAGCCGTAATTTATAATTAACTGAACAAGTCACCCATCGGATTAGGACAAAAAATAAAAATTTGTTCAGTCTAAGAACATTTCTCTTCCGATTGAAGAAAAATCAGATACTACACCGAATTATTTGTTCGCAAATAAAGAAATATAAGTCGTTAACAAATTAGGCATAACGCGAGTTTGGAGGGGGGGGGGGTTAGTGGTTATCGTCTGTCTGCCCTACTCTTAATTAGATGCATTTTCCCCCATTCGTCCGAACACTGTTCCTGGTGCTATCAGATCAGGTTGTCTGATGATATCGGTTTCCTGACCCAAAATGCACCAAACATTGATGTTTTATTGTTTTTTTATTCTCTTTGCAAAACCGAATCATGTTCTGCAAAGCCAAAAACAAAATCAACAATTTGTCTCCCTTCCCATTTTCCTCACCCTTTTCCCTTTCCCCTTTACCTTCCTGTCCCAAAACTTTTACCAAAATGACTGGATTCGATATTAAATAACCCGAAAAGAGTTGATATGCCGTAACACAAAACAATCAAACAAAACACCATGAACATATAAAGAACTTGAAGCATAAAAACTTTTACCAAAATGACCGGATTCAGCATTAAATAACTCGAAAAGGGTTGATATGCCATAAAGCAAAACAACCAAGCAGTGGTCCTTTCTCTCTTTCACCATTTGTCCATCACTTAACTTCAGCAATCACCACAATACCACATTTACTCTATGGATCACCTTACTTAAAATATTCCCAATGGATTTAATTGAATTTTGTTTATAATATATATATATATATATATACACACACACAATTTCATTGGAAAAAGATGGGGAGTGGCACAACCAAAATAACTCCAAAAAGAAAGAAAAAACCAAAACCAAATAACAACAGTTTAGTAAGACCATCCCAAACTGTTTTGAAAAAAAAAAAGACTACCTACTGTTTACCAGTTTGTTTAGAACCGAAAGCAAGCGGATCGGTCTCTAAATGGAAGTGGGACTTAAGTGGGATGACATGAAATAGGGATGGAGTTTAGGAATGGATGGTGCCCTTCCAAGTTTAAAAGAAAAACAATTTGGGAGGCCAAGGTCAAAATAAAAGTGGGGAGTTTGCATCTGGGAGGATTTTGATCCTCGCCTAAAGACTGGAGTCTAGAAAACAACTGACTGTTTCAAAGTCCCCCATCTCCCCACCCCACCAAATGCATCGCCCTTTACTTCTGTTCCTAGACTTGCATGTTAGTCTGCTCTGGCACAGTGAAACATAATTTTTTTCTCCTCCTCTCTCTCTCTCTTTCACTCTCTCTCGAAGGCGTGCCGAATAAACATTATGTCTGCACACCATCTTTAGAAGACGACGAAAGAGAAGCCGTGCCAAGTCGATTGCTGCAACCAGATGACAAATTTGTTATGATTCTGAAGTCGTTCCCACCACGAGAAGTGAGAACCGTCAAACCTGGACCTGATTAGTGGCAAGTCTGACGGCAAAAGAAAACATTACAATTTAAACAAAAACAAAATGATTATTAATGCATTTTGTAGCCAGATTAGAGACGGGTGTGTCAGGGTTTTCTGTTGAAAACGGTGGTTTTCAACATAAGGTTAGAGTAGTGGAAAATTCTATTGGAAGTTAACAGACTAGAGTTATGACTACATTGCAGGATGTGACGTCATGGCAGGAAGTACATGGCAGAGACGCGAGATTGATTCTACCTTTTGTGTGTGCGATGTCAAAGTGACCAGAGTTGTTTTTCCGAGAGCCACCATGCCTATGGGGATAGGTCGGGAAATTACAGCTATTTGAGATGTATATTGCTGTAAATTGATAAAATGTAAACTCAACCCCAGAAGCAAATAATGGCGTTATTTGTTGTTTTTAAAAAAAATTTTTTTTTAATTCCTCCCGTCATTACTACTACCAGAAAAAAAGAAGACAGAAGAATGTAAATATCCACATAGCAACTTGCGATGCATCTCAACAGAAAAGGATTTCGGACAGGGCGCCGCCCCCAAGATATTTTGTCATAGTCTGAGATCAAAGAACACCCCACACAATGTTACACGTTTGTGGAGTTGTGAAGGGAGAAATATTACCAATTTTTTAATGATTTGTTTTTACAAACATCCTGACAAGAGTTTTAAATGGCAATGAATTGCACATAGGTTGGGACTATGATGCCGATGATGACCACTATGCTAGCAACATCCATGTCAGTTGTGTTCACCATGTCCTTAATTTGATTAAAATGAAATGGACTCTTACAAAGAAACTCAATTCTATATTACAATTAGATTGCAGGCAATTAATTTTCGAACACTAGATATATATATATATATATATATATATATATATACATACATACTAGCTGACCCGACCCGGTTTTTCCTCAAGAGTATTTATACTTTTATTTTATGCAGACCCGACAATATTACTGTAAAACCCCAGTGAATAATTAAAAAAAATAAAACATTGCAAAAAGAAAAAAAATAATATAAGAAATGGTAGTTGAAGAAAAAAATATATATTGTAGACATATTTAAATATTATTATTTTTAAATAATCCGCCCCTCACCTCCCCTAAAAGATTCCTTAATGTAAGATAGTATTTTATGAATATTATTACTTTTAAATAACCTTCCCAATTGTAGACAATATTTTCTGAATATTATTGTTATTTGTTTAGTAAAAAAAAAAACAATAAGAAATGTGAGATGAATGTGAATCAGTAAAATTTTACTTTAATACCCACGCTTAGGAGATGAATAAAAAAAGTGCTAGTATTATCTATTTGATAAAAGTGAACAGTTGTGTCTTGCTTACTTCGATAACTACAGGGAAATTTAATTTTCATGAGCAAATGGGGAAGCTTAATCATAATAACTGATAATAATTAAAAAGAAAAGAAAGAATAATCACTTATGCAAATGTAATTTTGTGAGATAAGAAGGGGAGACTTAATCTTAATAACATCTCGATTGTTTGATTGACTTTTCATTGAACGAAAAAAGCTTTAAATTTTTATCCTTTAATTAATTTGATGTCTTTTTTTAATTTAATTTTTTTTTTTTCTCATCGATTTGTTTCTTCATTTTTCTTATCGGTGAGTTTCGTTTCAATGATTTCAAAGCCAGCTAGTTTTTAAATAATCACTCCTCTCAATTGTAGACAGTATTTTCTGGATATTATCATAGTTAAGTACATCCTTCATCGTTTGTCATGAACGGTTTATATTTATTATGGAAAAATATTATGCTTACTGAAAAAAAAAAACAATACTAGGTGTATTGATAAAATTCTACAATAAGCCCCACACACTGGGAGATGAACAAAAAAAACAAAAAATGAAAAAGTAATTGTTAAATAATACTACCCCAAGAAAAAGAAAAATAGTTTTGTATTTGTTAAATGGAAACAAACAAATGGAAATCTCTCTATTTCAAGATGGCGATGGTTAATCGTTTATCATGAAGAAATCACAAGGTCCCTTGTATCCTTAAAAATACATCATTCAAAATAATTTACCGCTTTTAAAATCTAAAAGAAACAACCGTGTGAATGGAACTTAGAAGAAAAAGTATGTTACCTAGTGTTACGATAAGAAAGGAATACTTTAACGTTTATTTTAAACACATGTAATTGGTCATCAGATAGCCGAAGTATGAAGAGAAATGACAAAATGTAATTTTTTATGAAGAGCTTAAACTTACGCTTCTATTTACGTAAGTAAGGAGAAATATCTACACTTTAACATTAATCCTACCTGTCTTAATAATTATTAGAAAGAAACTGAAGGGAACCAAATTATATCCGTGCTAATAATATATCGAAATAAAAAATAGAAAAAAAGGCGTTGTCAAAATCAAGTATTGATTTGTCAGATACATTTGGGTCTAACAGTGAAAGTCTGACAGACTTAATTTTATATATTATACACTTATTTATATATATGTTTGTGTTATATTTGAGTAGCAAGTCTTTTTGCTTTGGGATTAAGGATTACCTTGAGTGTAGTCTTACACGCTTTTCATGTGATTGTACGAATGAGAACTTGTCTGAATGACTACCATATAAGATATGTTTTTTTTTTTTAAATTCCTAGTAGCCAAAAGGCTACTAGGAATTTTTGATTAACAATTCGTTATCAACTGTATTTCTTTATGCTTAGCTTTCAAACACGTCCAGAATGAGATGATGTTGGGGGAGTTTTTTTTTTGTGTGTTTATGTTAATAATTGAGATTTTTTACGTCCTGCACGAACATATATGGACACCATGTTCAAGCAAAAACGGACTTCAAATTTATAATAAAGCAGGTTTATGCTCTATAAAACCTGTGTATAAAACAGACCTAAAATGTGATCCAATGACATTTCTTTGTTGTTGTTATTGTTATATATTTATTAGACTAGGGACGGGCAATGAACGTGAAAGTAATTTGTTTATGAATTTTACGTCTGATTGAATTCAAATCTACTAAAAATCTGAATTATCCGATCTTAATGAAATCTTCAGTGTTTATTAATTAATCAATGAATGTTAATATATAATATTTATTTTATTTAAAAAAAAAAAGAAAAAGAAATTTATAGAATTTTTTTAGGTTACTTAAATTTCTTTACCCCTTCTCTCTTCATTTCAAGGACGAAATGTCTTGTTATACCCATAGTCGAAATTAAGTGACCACCTTTAAAAAGGGATAGCACCAAAAAGGTACGAATGAAAAAATATCAAACTGAGCTAGTATTTAAATCTCTGAAGACATTAAAAAAAATTTGACATTTAAAAATACGATTTTTAAAGAATTTTCTTTTTTTTCATTGCTTCTTCATGCTGTTATCTCTGTAAAGGTGGGTCACTGAGTTTCGACTACAGGTATAATAAAATGTATTTCGTCCTTGCCATGAAGGCGAGGAGGTGGAATACAGTAATTTAAGTGACTTTAAAAAAAATCTGTTTTGCTTTTTCAATAAAATAAAGATTCCTTTATTAATTTATAATAATTTATAATACGGAAAATTTCATATCTACAAGGAAAAATATCTACACCGTACGCTTCTTTACTTTGGCTTATTATCTACAAGGAAAAGATTACTGAGCCTTCAGCAACTTCTCGTTGAATAATTTGCTAAAGTGTTGCACAGTCTCTTCTTTGAACGTTAGGGTTAGGTTAAGGGTTAGGGTTCCAGGCTCTCTAACCACACATTCTTTCGAAACCAATTAGAAGTGTTTTCTTTGCTTTTGTACCGTGTTGATTTAAAAAAAAATGAAAATGGCTTCAGACAAGGCATGACACCACTTGATGTAAGGAGCAAAAAAATATATATATACTACTTCAAGGTCAAAAACTAGCTAACGATAAGTATTAAATGGTTAGATTCCGACCCAGAAAACAGCAATGCTTTCTTCTTTGTCAGAAACATCGCTCATGGAATGTGAGGACTAAAGGACAAAATAAGAGAAGCGAGAGTTGCGAGGCTGCCGAAAGTAAACCCAATATCCACGTTCTATTCTCCAAGATTCCAATATGCGATGTGTATCGCATAACAAAGTCGATGCATGAGACGTAGATTGCAATGTAAGTGTAGATATTATACTTAAGTAGATTCATGGTACGTAGATAACAAACCGGAGCTGCACTCGGTATACTTTCACTTTCCCTGCCCGTCCCTACGTTAGGCCGACATTGTTATTGTTTTCTCCTGATAAGGATGAGTTGAGAAGGAGCGCTTATCTCTCCTCTTTTCACTTATTTACGTGTCTTCCTGTTTGCCGTTGTCAGTCAGCAACTGTGAAATGCACTCATGTAAAACTGATCTCTTAAGTGTTTAGTGTTTCGTAAACTGAAAGAGAAAACCGTTATTTCTTGTTGTTAGAGTTGACAATCCTGCAATATATATTACTATTTCCATCTATTACTATACTAAAGCTGAGTTAATCAAGGCTTTCTTTTATCTATATATTTTAATTACGCAAAGTACATGCTAAAATATTCCTCAGTTTTGGGATTGGGTTATGTTTGAAAAATAAAATTCATTTTAATTCATCTAATTAGTCGTAATTTGCAATTAACTCACCAAGTGATCCATCTCTTACTAGGTGTTTATCTATCACTCTCGCTCTCTCTCACTATGTTGTTTGACTATCCACCTCTGCTATTATTTCATATGCTGTCCCTATCTCTCTCTTTGTCTCTATATCTCTCTCTGTGTCTGTCTCTCTTTCTCTCTGTCTGTCTCTCTCTGTTAATTAACGATCGAAGGTAATGAAGGAAAGAATAACAAGATTGAAATAGTTCATTATAAACAAAAGGAAATATCACCAGTAGTAATAATATTATTTAAACCGTAACTGTAGGAAGAGAGAGAGAGAGGGAGGGATATATAGCGAGCAGAAATAGACTAATGGAATTTGTTTTTTTAAAAAACGTTTGTTTCTCTAAGGCTTTCTTTTACCTATATATTTTAATCACACAAAACGGGGAACTTCTGCCATTACTAATCAGCAGAAAAGAAAGAATGGCCAGTGAGGGTTGAGGACATACGTTGCATGGAGAGAAATGAGATAAGAATGATACGATAGATGTGTAGTGTGAGTTTTAAAGACAGGCTCAGATCTGATGACCTCAGAGGAAGATTAAATCTGGACTGTATCGGGAGATGTGTGCAGAAGAGTAAACTTTGATAGTATAGCCACGTTGAAAGATTGGATGAGAGCTAGGTTAGTAGATGTAGAACAGTTGAGGTAGCAGGATCAGTTGGCGGGGGAAGGCTAAGTGAAACATAGGAAGAAGTGATAAGGATGGATTTAAGAGAAAGAGGTATAAAAAAAGACATGGCCAAAGATAGGTTAGTTTGGAAGTCAATTTCTAAAAGCCGTCCGATGCATGCCAGCATGTAAAACGGGTGTTAAACCGAACATGATGATGATGATGACTGTCACTTAGAACTGATTATTAGTTTGCACTTCTATACGTTTCGGAAAGATTCCTGAGTTCAACAAGACACACCTGAAGAAGGTCGGAAGTGACATCAGCCGAAACGTTGTGCGAATAACATCCAAATAATACAAATTATCAATTCTCATCTCAAAAATTCCGTAACATAAGCGAGACAGATGTGGGAAAATTCAGAATGTCAAACTGAACTCTTGCCGCCTGGGTTTGACATGAAGATAGAGCAACTAAGATGTCGGTCAGTAAACAATGAATTAAACTTTAAAAATTAGATAGCGAGATGCGTAGTAGTAGTAGTAGTAGTAGTAGTAGTAGTAAAAACACCATGTTACATTTTAATTAGAAAGAAAATATTTGTTATGGGACCAACAGACATTGATGACCTATCTAGAGTCACCATATATATGATGAAAATACTTTTGGGAATCATCTAACATTTAATACAAAATAAAATTCTCCAAATTGTTTTAGAAACGCTCATATGCCAAATATTCGTTGTTTGAATTCTTGGAACTGATATAAATAATGTTCTAATCTTATTCATCTCAACTTACCTTATATGTATGTGTGTATATATATATATATATATATATATATATATAAAATAAACTAGAAGAATACCCGCCCCAGGACGGATAAAATTAATTTCCCAAACAGTTTTGCATCACTTTTGTCTCCTTGCGAAGATTAAAATCAAATATAATGTACTAAATCTCATGTTTTGGAATTTTTTAGATGAGGATTAATAATTTGTATTATTTGGATTATTCAGACTACTATTCTCATCTTGAATGTTATTCTCACAACGTTTTGGCCGTTGTAATCTCCAACCTTCTTCAGATGTAACTTGCCGAACTCTGTAATCTGAACAAAGCCCTTTATTTATTTAATCCACTTACGAATTAAGTAATACTCCCCCCCCCCCTCCCCAGGTCATGGCTGACAGAACGACAGCAAGCTAAATAAATAAAGGGTTTCATTCCATACAGATTCCCGATTTCGACAGAAAGAATCTCGAGTTCAACAAGATACACCTGAAGAAGGCCCTAGGTTACATTAGCCGATATGTTGTGAGAATAACATCCAAAATGAGAAAAGTAGTCCAAATGATAGCAACTAAGCCTTATGTCTAGAACCCCTATTCCAATTTTGATCAAAATCCATTCCATGATATTAATGTGTGAAGAAAGACTGTGATAGTATTGAGGAAATAAGATATCGGTAATAAATCCTAAATAATGAATGAAACTTAAAATATCAGACAGCAAGACCACCGCATGACATTCTAATTACAAATAAAATATTTGTAATGGGTCCGACAGACATTGACGAGCTAGAGTCACTATATATATATGGTGATTGCCACTTCTTTACAAAAGAAGGCCATCCCTACAAGATCGCAATGCCCGGTTGTGAGCATGCTGATGGATCAGCAGTACCAATTTACTTTTACAAGTCTTGCTGCAGATATGACATACAAACCCACTGGGTTGTGTTTGTATATGACTATATTCTACTCTTGTTTGACATTCACACATCCTGTTGATGATGTTGTATGCCAAAATCAAGTCACCTCACATCCTCCGCTGCTCAAGTAAGAATAGATTTCATCTTTGGAACCATTCTTTGTAGGTAATCGTGGAGAGTCCTGTCATTATCCTAGTTGCCAAATGTTAAACATTCTCCAGGTATACACTATCTTTTTGTAGATAAGGATTTGTTGCTTGGATATCATACTCAAGAATGGGCCGTATCAGAGTTATGTATATGTGACGGAAAGTGTCTGCTGTTAGGTTGAGAAAGAATCTCCGGATCAGATAGAGAACCTGCCCGGCTTTGTTCACCATCTCGATACAATGGCGTGACTGATTCTTCACCATTGTCCCTTTCATCTTTATTCCAACTCTTGTGTGTGCTATTCAAGATAACAAACCCCACAAAGTGACTGCCTTGTGTTCGGCGAGAATATACCTGAATGCGTGGTCGCTAAAAACGTAAAAGCTGGGATATCAAGTATTGGTTAGGTTTACATGAGCATGAGCCGCAACCTTGTGCCATACCTGTAACACATAAAAGTCCATAATCGTACCTTATTAGCTGAGTTCTTGTACTCACCTTTTTGTGATCCTGCCAGACTGAGGAAATGCTGCCTACAAATAAGTTCTTTCATATATCGAAAGAGGACAAAACTATTGGAAGACAGAGAAGATTAATTCGACTTGATCTTCATTCCAAATCACTGACCAGTGGGTTGGTGGGAGGGAGACAGAAAGAGCAAGATCGATAATAACTATTTAATTATATCTTATCAGATCATTTTAAAATAACATGTTCATGCATTGTGTAAAATCTAACCTCGAGTTCATCAAGTTGACCCCAACTGAATTTTCATTTTGTGTTATTTTCAACTAACCGATTTATATACTAGCGGGTCTACTCGCCCAATATTTAACACCTGAACAAAACAGATGCCTTAGAGAGATCAAGTATACGTTCTTCTTGTGAGGTGGTGTTGGTGATAAAATAAATATAATATCTACGTTTGAATTAAGGTTGAACACACATCTGATGAAGGGAAATTTTTCCCCGAAATATTATGTTATATGAAACTTTCATCAAACCGCACTCACGCAAGTAAGATTGTAGTATGATATAAAAAAAGAAAGAAAAAATAATTGTATTAATAAAAAGGTGGAAACTGCAAAACTCATTCCACCATTATGTCTTAATTTGCTTCAGTTCGTGTTTATCCGTTACACCTCTGCATTGTATTACCTTCTATAAATTACCTTTATATACACCCTAACCAATGCTTCAAGCTAGCTGCATTCACCTAAATATAAAATGTTTTTATCAGGTTGGGTGCAACTCAATTTTTGTGGTACTTCTAAGTAAGCATTGAGTACACAAGAAGCACAGTGGAATTGCAGGTAGGCTGAGAGATAACCAGTTTGCATGCAAGAAGTATAAGACAATGGAGACGAATGAGAAATCTGATGCAAAGAAAGTATATTTGAAGGCTATTGAGGTTGTTCAGAAGTTTTATTACCTTGGTGATACCATTGGAGCACAGAGAGGGGCCGGTGCTAGTGTGATTGCAAGAGTTAAGAGTGGATGGAATAAGTTCAGGAAACTTCTACCATTACTAACCAGCAAAGCGTTACCACTGTTGACCAAAGGAATAGTCTATCAAGCATGTGTATGCAGTGTGATGTATGGAAGTGAAACCTGGTCAGTGAGGATTGAGGACATGAATTGCATGGAAAGAAAATATATGAGAATGATATGATGGATGTGTAATGTGAGTCTTAAACAGGCTTAGTTCTGATGACCTCAGAGGAAGATTTTATCTGGACAGTATAGGGAAGTGTGCAGAACAGGAGATTGCATTGTTATAATCACGTTGAAAGAATGGATTAGAGTTCTTGAGTCTGTAGATGAGTTGAGGTAACAGGGTCAGTTGGCAAAGGAAGGCCAAAGAAAAACATGGGAGAAAGTGAATAAATAAAGACCTGGTCAGAGATAAGTTACTTTGGAAGTCAATTTCTTAAAGCCGTCTAACGCATGCCAGCATGTAAAACGGACATTAAACCGAATATGATGAGTGAATCAAGACCAAGGCAGACATTTCTAATTTAAACAAACATTTTGTAAACAGTTCAGGTTTGATTGTTCTACTTATTAAGTTATATGAAAGTTAAGAATTAATATATGATATGATAGATAATTGGATTTTATGTCCTGCTGCCACCTCAAATCCAATTATCTATCATATATTAATTCAGAATTAATTAATTCAGTGTGTAATGCATCAAACCATTTTGAATGCATTGAGGATTGGTTGTGTAGATTTAATATGGCAGCAACCAATTAAAAAGGACCATGCAAGAACAGACATTCTCTTGTGGGGTTTCTCATTTTTAATTTGTATTTTTAGCTGGACATACACATACACACACACACACACACACACACAACTGCCCTTTACATAATAGATGACAGCCTCGGAACTGGCCACAGATCTTCGTTATTGTATCCCGATTTAGGCTCCCAAACGCTCTGGTGATCTTATCCTCTACCTCGTCCTTCGTGTTGCAGCTGGATCTGTTGGTATCTTCTACTACCGTGCTTCCCCACAAAGAAGTCGCGGTGAGCTGGGAGGCCAGATGTCAAGTGAAGTGTGGTCAATGAAGTTCTGACAGGCCTGGGGGTTTTCTGTTCTGGGTCTGTCTACTGTATGACTCATTCATATCTAGACAGGTAGGTTCTTCATGCCTCTACTAAAAACTTGGATTTTCCTTCCCCTCCCAACACGAGCTACAGTTTAAACAATATTTGTATGTTCAAAGTTAAAACGTCTGTTTAAATGCTGCGGTTGATATTAAGGCGGATGTGACAGTGGAATCATCATTATCGTATAAGACAAAGAAATATGCAATGCATTATTAGAGTGGACATGCTTGCTGCATTTTGGCGTATCTTATTTGCATATTCTGTTTTGAAATTAAAACATCACTTACAGGATGCGGACGATATTTGTTTGTAAGATTGCTGTCTATGAAAACATAACACAGTAGTTTCATTTTTTTTTTTTTTACATTTATTACCTCGAGAAGGGAAAGTCATACATGCCCTATAAATTAATAACAAAGTTCAAACAACATGCAGTGAGAGAGGGTGAAAGTGATAGATAGACACAGTAATAAATGGGTCACTTGCTGAGTTAATTGCGAATTGCAGCTAATTAGAACATCTTAAAATGGAAGTTTTTTTGGTACTGTTATCGATCCCGAACCAGCTTTCGTGACGTTCAACTCGGAATCGTTCGGCTGTCCTACGCAAACGGCCGAGTGTTGACAAGCTGAAGCAGCGAGCAGCCGATAACTTTGTTACAAATTGAAAATAAGTGCTTTCGAAGACGGATTTTTTGTAAGGAAGTTTTTTTGAAGAAAATAAACCCAAAATGAATTACGAACAGCTTTGCACTGCAGTATCATCGCGAGCAAGTAAGAATAAATGATAAAATTTTAAAAATATGTTGTGAAAAGTAATTTTGGTACGTTTTTTTTTTTTTTTTTTTTTTTTACTTCAAAAAAAATTCCTTGTAAATAAAAATACAGTATTCATTTTATAACAGTAACCTCGCTATGTTTTTTTTCCTGTTGCTTCTTTCAAAGAAAGTCATGTAAATATGTTTAATTTTCTTTGTTTGTTCCTTTAAAAAATTCCTTACCCTAACCCTAACCCCTAACCGTAACCCTAAAAAAAACAAAAAAAAGACAAGCAAAACATTATTATCAGAGGACGCAGCACCGTATCAAAAATGTCGTCTGGTACAAATCGGCTCGTCAACTCTAAGGCGTTTGCGTAGAACAGCCGAACGCTTCCGAGTCGAACGTCACGAAAGCAGGTTCGGGATCGATAAAAGCACCGTTTTTTTTTTTAACACAACTCAATCCCCAATATTTTAGCATGTACTTTGTGTGACTAAAATAGATTTAAAAAAAAAGCCTTAGGGAAACAAACGTTAAGTCAATAGTATAATAATCGATACAGACATGACGGAAATAAATAGACACCTTCATTATCATTAATAACGAAGAATGCTGTGAGAGGGTCCTGATCGACCTTGGTAATATTATATTGGTTATTTTCCCTCTCTGATCAATTGGACAATGGAAAGTGGAATCTCAAGGTTTGTGGCTCCTCTCAAATTCTGACTATTCTAATGTTTCTTTGACGTCCTCGACAATTACTCTGACTTTGTTGCTCTCAGGCTGATCCACCCTCCCAGACTTTATCTTCTCTTTGAGAAGGGGTTAGTCTATCGCTAATCGCCTGAGGCACTCCTACGGGGGACTGCCGACAGGGCTGCTCAGACATTTTTTGCAGGCCAGAGCGTGCTAATCCTAGTGTGCTAGCTTTTCAAAACCACACCTGACCTTGTGTCTAACCTCCTGAAGAGAAGGTACATAAAATACTTAAATGGTGATATACGATATATTGATATCTGAAACAAACAAAAAATGTCAACTAGTATAAAATACTGATATTTCAAGCTTTGTACGGCTCTGAATGCTGGTCGTTTACTTCTTTCATGTTTGTGTATAGCCTCCATTCTATAATAAAGACCAATGTGTATTTATTTGTATCTATGTAAATATCCATCCTGTCACGCGAAAGTTAGTAAAAAAAAAAAAATGCCGGACAAAACGATTACACAAAAAATGTCAATATAAAATATCGATGTTTAAAACTTACTGTTGCTGTGTACGGCTTCGGGTGCTGGCCGTCAATGAAAGGAGCAGAAAGAAAACTATTGGTCATGGAGATGAAGATGTTGCATTAGACTTCGAACAAAATGAGGGAAAACACGTCTGCATTGGTACAGATATGTACTGCGCACAAACGAGAACATCATTGCAAAAATGAGATTTAGGATAGAGGGCCCCTATGAAGAGGCCGAAGGAATGGCTGAACCAAAGATGGTTAGAAACCCTACAGTAAGATCTGAAGACGACCAGAGTTCATCCTACCCAAGCCTTTCACCGTTTATGGTGGAAGAAGAAATCCAGTGTGGATCCCGCTTCACGGAATAAACAAAAGAAAATTATGATCAATGCTTCAAAAATTAAACATATATGAATTATTTTTTGTGGGGTGTCTATTTGTGATACTATGGCCCCCCCCCCCAACACACACACACAGCAAATAATTTTCAATACAAAAATGATGAGCAAACGACAATAAGAAAGACCGGCGAACCCATTGAACTCTTCAGACAAAATGACGCCCTGAGAATTTGTTGTTAGCTTCTGCGTGGCCGGATCTTTAGTAAGCTGAGATAAAAATCGAATGTAACCAGTTCCGGTGGTCAGCTGAGAGTAACTAAGAAAAAGACCGGACATTTGGGATTTCCGGTCAAAGGTAGATATATTTAGGAGACAGATTAGATTACAGTAGACCTGTTGAGCAGACGATGAGATGAGCAGACAAGTGGATGACTTCGAGTGGACGACAATAACTGATCTTGACTAGAGATTATCTCAGTTAGGTCTTAGCTGATATCCTGAACTTGGGAGATGGGAGACCTAACTAAGATATTAATTAGCTTTTGTTTGGTGTCTATTTACTTCTGTCACGTCTGTGCACATGACTCCTGTTAAGTAGGGATATGAAAGTGATTTTGCCGTACACCACAGATGCCAAGTAATATACCATTTTGGAATTCACTTATTCCTTTGATGTTTTGTAGCATCAAAGGCTGTGACTATAAGCAATACCCAAGCTTACTTAACCCAGTTTCCAATATAAACACTGATTCCTTCCTTTCTGCCCATGACACACCCTCTGCGACACCACCCCATCCATTAATAGGCATAATACTAGTTTACTGGCAATATTAAATATCACATTTAGACAAAATTAATTAGATAGACTAATATGTATGAAAGACAGAAAGGAAAAACAATTAAACCCAGAGAGGAATAAAAAAAAAAAAAAAAAAAAAAAATTTTTACCGGTTTCGTTTTGATCAACGAATATCTTCAGAAAAAGTGAAGTGTTTTTTTATTTCTTCATATGTTTCATTGTTTTTCCTTTCTGTCTTTCATACATTCTGTTTAACGAGTTTTTATTTTATGATATATCGTGTATTTTATTCTCATAGACTAATATGTATAATGATAGTAAAATTAAACATGTTATAAGTTGAGTCACTGGAAAAAGCACAAAAACCCTTTAAGAAAACGGTAAAAGTCCTTTGGTTGACAAATATAGATGTAAGTTCGATAGACTAGGCATCCCATTGGCCAAATCTGATATCTATAAACCAATAGACCAAACCAAACCCCCTATGAATTAAATAACATTTTTTGACTGCAGACTATTTATTTACTAAATATACGTACATGAAAGAAATTAATCCACAAATGACTTATATACAAGATAGAATCTATTAAATATTTGAAAAATTAAGAATCTCAAATACAAAATCCGTTTACCAAAATAAATGGAGTTGGCATTGAATAACTTAAAGGGGTTGATATGCTGTACAACAAATCAATCATCATTGTCCAAATGATATGCCTTAAAACAGACAGACTAAACTAAACCATTGTTTAAATGCTAGACCAGATAAGTCTTTTTTTTTTCTTGCTCTAGTCCTCTTTTCAGACGAAATAATTATAAATTTTATCTTGGTTGCTATTTCTAACTCAATTAGGGAATTTTTAAATCTATAAACTAAACTCAATTGTAGTATAGGACCATTGGAACACTTCAGTTATTTCGTGCAAATTGATTTAAACCGGCTCAAGATTGAATAATAAATAAAATATAAAAATGTTTGTATCAGCCAATCAGAGGCTTGGAAAATATATGCCCCATAATTTTTAATAAAAAAGACGTACTGATTTATTTCTGCCAACAGCTGGGAGCCAATCGAATTCATACCAAAACAAATGCAGCAACTGGATAAATTAAGTCTAGTCAAAATATTGTGTGCATAGGTACGTTTGACTCGGTTACTATGACAACTATCATACATGTTGAACTGCCTACTATCTCACACAGCAAGGTGACTGATGAACGCAGTCATGCAACATGAAAAGTACTGCTACTACAAGATGTGGCAGTTTGATGAAAATTGAGTCAAGCTAAAATGTTGTCTGCGTAAACATGCTCGACCCAGTTGATATGGCAACAATTGGACCTGTTTAACTGCTACTAACTCGTACACTCAGATGAGGGATGAATACATGAGTGCAATGTAAATCACTGCTATTACAATGCTTTTCTAGCAGATGAAACGGTTAGAATTTAGTTGTTGCTGTAAAAATTCTATTATTTTAAGCAATTTTGTTTTTGTTTTGTAATGTCTTAAATGTAATTGCCAATTGTATGTTATGAAAAACTTAAACTAATGCCATTTGATGAAGAAACCAGAAATTGTGTTCGATAAAAGTAAATATGTTAATCTGGTATTCTGCTATTCAAAATTAACAGATAATAATAGAAAGACCGATTAGAATAAAGTAATAATTTTCTTTGAAATATATAAGTAAAATCAATGTGAAAACTAATGGTGTCCATGGTGTCGCATTTAGGAAAGATAGAATTTGTTTAAAATGGCCAGAAGTAAATAGTGCTTGATAAATATAAATCTGTTAATCTTTTATTGTGGTAAGTGAGAATGCCAAACATTGTGCAGATGTAAAAGAAATTATTTATATCATCCAATCAAAACGCACACGAGAAAAAGGTGTAGGTAAAAATAGGGTCCCTTGTTTTTGAAAATGTAAAGTATGTAAAACGGACAAATGAATGGTTGAAATATGAAATAATAACCGTGCTACAAAAGTATGCGTCTTAAAAAAAAGTCCTCCCAGTGTAACTGGGTAGCAGTAGTAGTAGATCTGAGTGTGAAAACTGCGATGTCTTGTATGTATGATTAGCTAAAATAATATTGATCAGGACTAAATATTAAAAGCGATGAAATTGAGTGAAAATACAATTTTCGTGTTTTAAAACATGGACTAATAATTGGCCTGTAGCACTCAATAAACAGATTATTTTATCTACCTTTGGTAGTTAAAGCTATTCCGGTTAAAACAAAATTATTTATCTTATAAATGTGACCGTAAAGAAAGGAGAAGAAAGAAAGCAATTTGCCTTTTTACTTGCAATTTAGAAATAGATTAAAACTTGTTAAAAATCAAGTCGGATCTTCTGAAGAAAAGAACACTTTGAACACAAATGCTAAATATTTGTACAGGAAATAAAAAAATATTTGCAAAACGAAACTATTATATTTAAATCAAAACAATTATTGAATTTAAAAATAAAAATGTCTATTGTGTTAAGTTGAATTAACTAGAAATCAGGCTTTTTGAATTTACTGTTAGTACGAAAATTAACCCAACTTTCGCATTTATATATATATATGTATATATATATATATATATATATACACACACACACACACATAACTAGCTGTCCCTACCTGGCGTTGCCTGGGATGCAGTAAATTCATTTAGAAGTACAACTAATTACGATACTGTGGCATGAATGGCACTCTAAGGTAATATGAAAAAATATTTGCAATATACATGTAGAATTTTGAAAAAATTGACCAGCTAAAATTTAATTAAAAACTCAAGGAAATACTGTATAGGTTCCCAAGTTCAACATAAAGATTTCCAAGTTTGAAGAGGTGCACCAGAAGAGTGGAGGTTACATCGGCCGAAACGTTTTGAACATAAGAACCAGCATAAGAATAGTACTCCGGATAATACAAATTACCAATCTTCATCTAAAAAAGATTCCGGAACATAAAACGTATTTTCTTTAATCAACCATGGAATTTCCATGAAATTGACACCGGGTAGCGCCATTGATTGTCTTACATCTTTCTGTTGAAACAGAAACACAACGCAAAGGAATGTTTTGGGTTTTGGTAAAGTATTTACAAGTCGAATTGCACACAAGAACACGCTTAGGCAAGTTGGACAAGTCAAACATACATTTATCTTCGTGCGAAGTGAATAAACCCGGCGTTGACCGGGAGCAATTATTTAAAACTTGAAAGAACTACATACAATACGTAGTTAAAGCAAAATAAATTGTTTTGGACTATTAAAATAATTTCCAACACTATTGATAATGTTTACCCATTCATTTATTTTATTTATGCAATATTCTCCATTTCTAAAAGTAGTTAAGATCTCTGATATTTAGAAATGAGACAAATTCAGCAATGTATTTATTATGTTTAAAAAAATTGTGACGGACGGACAAAATCTCTATTTATATAAGACTAATAAGTCACCATTTACCAAAGTCAAAGGCCATGGGTTAATGAGTGTCGGTTGGATGATGAACAATACTATGAAAGGATTGAAAACTATGAATAGGATGCACAAAATCTTTGGTGCTTCTGCATTGTTGTGTATATATGAAATATTTCCGTCTTTAATTTAAAAGAGTGACATGAAAGGGGGAGATAATTCAAACTTTGGGGAGGGGAAGAGGGAAATCGCTTCCAATTATGCATTGGATAAGTCTCATCTCAGCGCCACAGATGCAGGACTCGGCACCTGAAAAAAATCTGTGTGCTTGCAAAAAATCAATAAAATTACCCTTATCTCTAATTAAAAAAAACCCAGCTCTTCTAGGTTCATATCGATTACGTCTATTTTTGGAGAAATCAGTTTTATTTAATTATGTATTTAGCTCCCTCTTTCACCGCCCCCCCCCCAAACACATTTGAATTATCTCCCCCTTTCATGTCACTTTTTTAATTAAAGACGGAAATATTTCATATGTACACAACAATGCAGAAGCACCAAGTATTTGTTGATGTTGGATTTGAACTTGGCCTGACGAAGTGCAGCTGCTTCCCAGCTAAAATTGAAGCATGTCTGTAAATGTGTATCAAAAAAATGTTTGTATAAATAAAAATTCATACCAAATTATATATATATATATATATATATATATTATATACTGTATATAAATGAAAAGGTTTTTTTTAATTTATCACTCATACATTACAATCAAAACTGGTTTATGTTATTTAAATCATTAATACAGTAGGATGTTTTCAAATACGTTATATATATATATATATATATAGTACTAAAGAAACCCATATAGACATTCAAATATCTGTCTAATTTGCATAATTTCTTTTTTAACTGTCTATAATTAATTAATGTTTGCTGTTATTCATTTATGATTTTATTATTTTATCTTTCCTGTGTATCTGCAATAGTTTCGTCGATATTAAAAGTAATTAATTCAAGTAATTTAATAAAAAGACAAATGAATAAATTACAAAAAAAAACTTTCTTAAAATATCAAGGGAGGTAATTTAGATTAAACTAATGTCTTAGCCAGCGAGAAAGATATACCGATAAGGCATAAGAGTTCAGAGAGGTGTGGGGGCAACTGATCTCGCTCTAGACTCTTAAAATAATAAAAAAGAATTTGGCGTCGTCATCACTACCTCTCCTAAGCCTTCTCTAGCGACGATAGATTTTCTTTTTTATTGTTTTTGAAGGACATGATTTATTTACGAAATAAAAGAGCAAAAAATATATAAATATACAGTCTGAAATAAACGCGTCTTTTATTTAAAATACAAACCAATAAAATTGTTTTCTGTTTAAATTGTAAGGTATTTTTTAATTTAAAGTTTTCTTTCAATTCTTAATAAATTCTCTTATCAACGTTTCTCCCCCCCCCCCCCCCCAGTATTAAATAAATAAAAAAACAGGCATTCTGGCTTTTTTAATTAATCTATACTCTTCAGGAGTAGGGGTATTTTCCTTTCATTTGGCATAAATTCCTATTTCAGTCACATAAATTATTTAGAGTGAAGTAAGTTTCGGCATTACTCATAATAAATTTATATATTTCTTTATTTACTTAAACCATGTTTTAGTAAAAAAACAATACAAAAAAAACATTCAAAACCCTAATTTATGTCAAGTTTAATCGTACATGTGAAACACCAAAATAAAAATTAGGTCGGAAAAATATAGTCGCCATCTAAACAAGTCGAGTAAGAGGCTACTAAGGAAGAAGGATATCTTAAGATTATAACCATGTCTTTTTTAATATGAAAAAATATGAAAGGAAGTTATCGTTCTTCCTTAGCTAGCATACTTCTTTGTTCATAAAGATGGCGACTATATGTTTCAGCCCATTTTTCATTTCGGCATATATATGTATGTGTATATGTTTATATTTCTATGTATATGATTCACTCTTAAACTAACCCACCGTTCATTATGAATTTGCTAGCATCTATTGGCTCGTAATTCATGTTAAAAAGATATAATGTAATGTTCGATTTTCTAATTCAAATCGTCTATTTATGGATGCTAAAAATAGCTCATCATCAGTTGTCGTCTAAGCTTTCAGAAGTCAACAGCTTCAACTTATCTCGACGCATCGTCAAAGTTATCCATCTTGCATCGGCTGCGGTAAACCTATTGGCATCATTATTTATGGACTCGCTGACCGAACTGAAATAATTGCCTATTGATCTGCTACTTTGATTCTGAAGAATATCATTTTATGAACTTGTTTCTTTAAGAAAATACCATATTCGCCTCTTTAGCTTCTTAAAATAATTTTCCGTAGACGAATAATCTGTTTTTGTTTTTTTATACTTTTAAAGGTCAATAATTTCTCATCTGTTTCAGTGAAAACATCTATTTCTGATTCTTCTTTTTTCGATTTCTAATAAAAGTATTTTGACTTTGTCCATTTCTTTTTTTCGGATTCAACTGATTATCTTATACATAAAGTAAAGTGAGATATTCTCCTATTTGCTTGACGCGCTTCATACATGTGCCAGATGAGAAACGAGGCTTTTCCTCTTTCTAGCTATGGGTTTTAAGACTAACGGATGTATTTCGTCTCTGACGTAATTTCATCAAATCTCTCCTAAACTAATTAACCGATCATTATGAATTTTGGAACGGTGACTGCATGTGTAATGTGAAGCAAGGGTTGTGCAATTTCCAACCACACCTCTCCTGGGTCGACACTGCTTGGCAAGGAAAAGTGCAAGACGACTGGAAACAATGCTGAGGTAAGCGGAGAGCAAATACAGCACCTGGTATTCCCAAATGTTCACCCATTTAGTACTGACCAGGCTCAACGTTGCTTAACTTTGGTGATCTAACGGGAACTGGTGTGTCAATGTGATTAATGTATGTTAGACGTAAGGGTGAGTAATATGGCCAACATCTATTTAAATTTAGTTTTATGCAACGGGGGCGAATTTGCGGACATGTTTCAGGTCTGAATTTTGTGAGGCCAAGTTCTTAGTATGAAGCCTTCATATTCCTAGGACTGAAACATGTCTGCAAATGTGTAATCAAAACTGTTTGTATAAATAAAAATTTATACCATATGTATATATGTGTGTGTGTGTAAAGCCTTATTAAAATTAAGAATATTGATAATGTGTTTGTTTTTTCGCTCTATTTATTCCGTCAGTTCATAAAACTTAGTATTCAATTCTATCTGTCTCGGAATCTTGTAAATTGACTTTAGACTACCGAGTACCAACGTTCGTGTCAGGTTTGTTAGCTCAGCCCCCCCCCCCTCCATCGCGTTTGAATCTTGGTATTTAACATTCATTCGAAATGGTTTCACACTTCCCATGACCCATATTTCTGTCGCTCTCTCAATTGAGGTCATTATTTTCCAACTTCCCATCGGGATTATTGGCTTGTATACGTTAATGGCGGCTTTGACAAATGTTTCCTCTTTCAGTAGACCAAAACCAACATTGCTCTGCTTATCTTAAAAACAAATGTGGCTGCCGAAGACTGGCATACAAAAAAGCGAACAGAATCGACTTGTTGAGGAAGAAAGTTGAGACTTTCATGCGCAGAGATAAGATTTTATCTGACGAGGATAACTCGCACGAGAATCTAACACAAATCGAGCCATTTAGGTCCGTTTGTTCGATTAGGGATTTCACCAACAACGTTTCACAGACCATCACATGATGCCGCAACTATTATAATTCTCAATATACTTTTTAATATGTAAATAAGCGATTATAGTTCTTGACATTATATATTATACTAAAGCTGAGTAAATCAACGTTTATCTCCCTCAGACTTTATCTTATATTTTTTATTTACACAAAATTCGTCGGTTTTGGGATTGAGTTATTTTTGAAAAACCTTCCATTTTAATTGTTCTAATTAACCATAATTTGCAATTAACTAACGATATGACGCATCTCTTACTAACTTCCCTTTGTTTCATAAGGATAGTTTGCCCTATATCATGTATAGTGATGTTTGTCAGTTTAATTGCCAGTGTGATGCTGGTTATATAAGGCGTACACCCTTGCATTTGCAGATGAGGAATAACGAGCACGTTTGTGCCAAAATCCGACAGAGAAAGGCAGGATCCTTGTGTCACCATTTCTCCTCAGCCTTGGACTCTGCTATTGAATAACATTTGGGTGGAAATTCTTCCTGCGCCCAAAACTATAAAATAGTGTTTTGCATAGAGCGAATTTCAAAAATCATATGAAAATTTTGGGATCTGTCTCTATTTCCATTCGTAAACTTTCTTTATGCTGGCAAAAGGAGTTCATGAAATGTTTTTGGGGAACTTTGACCCCCTCCCCCTTTTAAAAAATAATCCCTTACTGTGTATTTTAATCGTTTTCAAACGAATATTGGTAAATATATTTTAATCGTTTAACCGTCAATTCTCTGGCATATTCGATTTCCTCTGTCGTGTTCTTTCATTTCATCACGGTAATATTTTTCATTCATTTAAACTAACGATTTTCTTCTGATTAGATGTTAATTGAAAGAGTATTTCGTCCATTTTATTCAAATATATATATATATATTTTTCTTTATATTATCATCCTGATGAAGTCTTATAAATAAAGACGAAACGTTGATGTACACATAAAAAACATCCCTTTTTGGTTTTCCTTTTTCATTTTCCCATATATATATATATATATATTTGTAAACAATGGTATTTTAAATTCCAATGACCAAGTTTTTATTTATATTTTTACTTGCCGAATTAATAAAAAAAATCCAATGCAACTCTTGACAATTGTTTCGCACAGAAACAAACAACACATAATTACCAAGATCTTTCGCTCATGCAGCTCATCAGAAGATCGGCAGATATCTAATTATAGAAATAATAATCCAACGTGATGGAAGATCAAAAAGGCAAAACCGGAATTCATCAACATTTCGTCTTTATTTTAAGACTGTCAAGGTGACTGATTTGAAGAAAACAAAAAGTCAAAATTTGAAAATACGTGTTGCGTCTGTGACATGAAAAAAATATTTTTATTTTTTCAGATGAAACATAGACGTTAAAATTCAAAACATGTGCGTTTATAAAGTGAAATGAGTGTATTTTAAAAAATTAATATCGATGTTATGTATAAGGTTTTGTTAGGTTATTATTAATCTGCTGATTAAAGGAGATAAATTGTAGAAACCGTTAAGCTGTTTTATTGTGTCAGAGTTTATAATGAGTGCTCATTCAAGATTCTACATTTCGTTTGAAAAAAAAAGAACAAAAACATTCTATTCACATCAGATGCACCACATATTTTCAAATATTGATTTTTATGTTTTTCTTCGAATCAGTTATCTTAAAAAACGTCATGAAATAAAGGTGAAACGTTTATGAATATATAAACAATTTTCGTTTTTTCCTTTTCCATTTTCTATATCCGTCTGTGGAACACAAACCACGGGTCTGCTTCCCAACAAACTACAACATGGGCGTTTTCAAGTCCAATGTAAACAAATTCTTGTTGAACTGTTCTCTTAAATAATAAAATTCTGACAAGTTACAACCCCCGTTACAAATCCTCACGATGTTGTCTCACCGTCCACCTGATAAACTCATTGATGCTTATCCTCAAGTGGCTTTCAGGTCTTGACAAGCGGCGACCCCTTAGTGTATATATATGTATATATATATATATATATATATATATATATAATTATATATATATATATAAGTCGATTGGGTTTTTTCAAGTTAGACCTGAGTAGCATTGCATCTGGCAAATCGTTATTTGATTCTGCCTAGCCAATGAATTACAGAATTTTTTAGTCTGTTCTTTGTATAAAAAGAAATTCCAATCGATTTCATTGATTACATATTCTTTCCATCCCAGTAGTTCTGTCAGTAACAAACCCTCCATGAGATTCATTGTTAATTCTCGATACTCACTGTTACAACAGGAAATTGCATATGGAAAATTGGTTGGTACATACTTATTTGACATACTTTACTCTTCATTTCTCTGTTCAGTCGTATTCGTAAGCTAAAGGAAAGAATTCTTACTGAATACATTCTATATAATAAATACATTAATTAAGTTTGATGTTTACTTCTAAAATTGCTTACCTGTTTTCACGCGGGTATTTGGTACACTACATACATGATGAACTTAGCACTTTCATTCCTAATATCCTCTTTCTGTAATAGCGTAAATAAAATTATTGCTGCATTTAAAGATATAAAAAAACATAATGTTTGTTATCAAAACTATAATTAAGTTTTGTTTTTATTTCGATAAATTATTTCCTGCTTCTTTAAATACGGATAAATACTTGATTACAGAATGAACAGATTGACCGGAATACAAATTCTGTTATTCTGTTATCTTCAGTTTAGTAGAATGTCATGGTCACCGACTTTGTGTAGTATCGAAATTAAAATGATTACTATATTTGTGTGGCGGCCGTGATGAGCCTGTACCTGGATTGAGCAGTGGACGTGGCACCGACTTGCTTTGTCCCCACCATAAAACGAATTGTCTTTGTCTGACATGTGGTTTTAAAATTAAGGAAATGTCAAAATCATACGTTACTAGTGAGGCTCAAACTCACAACACAGGAGAAAAAGAATAAAAATGTTGAACCCACGAATTATCTGTGTTCTTGTTGGTCTAAAAGAATTAACTGAGAATATTTAATATCTGAAATCTGCTGACTTGGGACCGAGGCAAAGAAAGCCGTCTCCTTTCTTATGTCAATCATACCAGTTGAGGATCTGTCCTCGCCAATCAATCCAGCAGGACTGGGCCAGTGCGATGGCAGTGACTCTTTTTCCGCTTGGCTGTGCTATTTGTTCTGTTTGGCTTGCCTTCTCTTTTTGGGAAAGAGTTAGTTTATAGTTAACTATCCGAGGCGCCCTCACCGGGGAATGCCGACAGGGCTGTTCAAGCAGTTGCCTATTCTACCCACCTTCTGCCATTGTGCCACAACTTCCTGTGGTGGGAGGGGGTAAATACCTTGAGACCAAAAAAGAAGCAGAAAGGAGAGAAGTCAGAGAAAATGCCCAATAATTTTGAACCGCATTATTTTATTGATTGTGGCATATTAATCCAGTGTAATTGAGCTTTAAGGGGCCCATTGAAATCAGAGTGTAAGCGGTGCCCAGATCGAGTTTCAACCCTTTTTCAATTTCATTACACAATGAAATATAATAATTAGCGTAAACTTTGTTGTCAGTTTACTAAAATAAAAAGAATAACAGTACTTAAGCATTGTCTACATTTCACTACATATCCGGCTTGTATAAAGTCTGTTCAACATAGGATTACAGAAATAAGAGATTGAATAGATTAGGTAGAAGCATTTCTACCTAGGAAAATAAAATAGACATATTAAAGGGAGATAAGTTGTCAGTTACTTCTCTTGCATTCAATTGCAGAGTAACTTCTCTTGTGGCTTCCAACAGAGACTGACATTTTAGAAAGACGTTATCGTACCAAGCTCCGACATAAATGTTCAAATTTCAATTGTAAAAAGTAAATAATGAATTCTTGACCATACTAAGTTTTCTCATTCAAATTCTTTCTCATATATTTGTTTATTAACTCACATTTACATATTTAAATTTATACCCATTCAGTAATCACTTCAATGGCGACGAGATTTTGAGATAAACAAAGAACCGAAACATATTTTTTTCAACTTTACGAAAATTGAAAATAGAAAAAATAAATTATTTAAAGGAAAATCATTACAAAGGGTATGGCGATTTCCCCAGACTGATTGGAAAATTTTTTAACAAATCAACAAAAGTTATTTGAATCACAAATCAGGATTTTACAACACTTTTTACAACATCGAACTGAAACCTTGGGTAACAGCAAAATAACCAATGATTTTGCAAACACTAAAGACTTTGTCTATGATAAACATCGAGGATTAACTTTTAATTCATGGTTTTAACGTTGGAAAGACACTTTTTCAACCGAATTTTCCCATATGGACGATGCCACAAAGGTACGTTTATTATTAATAAATTTGGAGCAGACGAATATAATCGTTACATGAATTTTATTCTACCTAAACAAGCGAAAGATTTACCCTTCTCTGAGACAATTAACCAACTGACAGACATTTTCAGCATTCAGCAATCGTTATTCAACGTCCGTTATAATTGTTTAAAAATGACAAAAAACGATGCTGACGATTACATTACTTTTGCCGGTCGAGTACATCTCGAATGCCAAAGATTTCAAATGAAATCTCTCACAGAGGATCAATTTAAATGTCTTATATTTATTGCTGGACTTCAATCTCCACAGGATTCAGACATTCAAACACGGTTATTCTCAAGACTGGACCCAGATAAAGATTTCATAGTTAAAATTCTCTCTATGGAATATCAACGTTTATTGAACCTAAAACGTGACACAATGATGGTTCAACAATCCAGTAATCCATCAACAACAAACAATGTCCAAACAAAGGCTAATAAACCTCCAGCAAGTATGATCCCCCAAAGTGCTCGTTGGAATTGTGGTGAAATGCATTTTTCACATTTTTGTCCATTCAAAAAACAAATGTCGGGAATGCTTCAATTTAGGACACAAAGAAGGATTTTGTAATCCTCAAAAAAGCAAAAGCACACACACACACAAGTCACTCAAATTTGACACACAAGAAATGGAAGAAAAAAACCCTGGAACAAATCAAATTCAAACTCTGTTTCTACAACATTTAAAATCGATTTTCAATCTCGCAGAAAATTCATCACTGTTGCTATAAATAGCAACCTAGTTAAATTTCAATTTGACACAGCTTCGGACATTACCCTCATCTCGCGATCAACGTGGGAAAATATTGGGAAGTCAGAGTTAACACAAAAACACAGCATATAGTTCAAAGTGTGTCAGGCGACACAATTCATCTGATGGGTGAGTTGAGTTGCAATGTGTCTTTTGATAAAAAAAAAACATTTACTGAAACATGCTAACTCTCTGATAATTCTATTTGGAATTTGTTGGGTTTGGATTGGATAAAGAATATAAGACTTTTCGATATTCCTCTCAAGCGTGTTTTTAACACTCTAAATATTTCATCAGTTTCTGACATTAATAAACAATTTACAGAAATACTCCAGTCTAAATTTGGAAATGTTTTTCAGAATAGTTTAGGATTTTGCACCAAATCAAAAGCTACTCTCAAAATAAAGTCTGATGCAAAACCAATTTTCAGACACAAACGTCCGGTACCCTATGCTGCACTAGACATAGTGAACAAGGAGTTGGAACGTCTGTAACAAGCAGGAGTATTATAACCAACTAATTACCCCGCATGGACAGCTCCCATTGTTGTGGTTAAAAAGGGGAATGAAAGAGTACGAATATGTGCCGATTATTCCACAGGATTAAACAATTGTTTAAATGCACACGTGTACCTCTTACCTTTGCCAGACGATTTTTTCACAAAATTAAATGGTGGAATTTGTTTTGCCACAATTGATTTTTCAGATGCTTTCCTGCAGTTGGGGGTTGATGAGGAGTCAAGAGCTTCTGACAAGCAACACTCACAGGGGACTGTTTAGAGACAACCGCCTTCCATTCAAAGTCAAGCCAGCTCCAGCCATATTTCAGCAAACAATGGATGCAATGTTAACTGGATTAACAAGAGTTGCAGAATTCATTGACGATATCATCGTTACATGTGCTACACAAGAACTTCTACAACGTTTGATTTCTACATTTGAAAGAATTCAGCAGTATGGATTCCATGTAAAGGCAGAAAAATGTGAATTTTTTTGAGCACAAATTAAATATGTGAGATTTATTTTTGACAAAATGGTCGACGACCAGACCCAGAAAATATTTCAGCCATAAAAGAATGCCGGCAGCAGCGAATATTAAAACATTACGCTCTTTCCTTGGCATGGTTAGCCACTACAGTGTATTTTTGCCAGAACTTCGAGTTTGTGCACCCCTCAACAATCTTTTAAAAAAGGATCTAGCATGAAAATGGTCCACTGAGTGTCAATCTGTCTTTAATAAGATTAAATCTTTACTTTTTTTTAGATATGTTGCTCACACACTACAGCCGATCCATGGATATTATTGTTGTTTCTGATGCCTCTGATTATTGTGTTGGAGCTGTCATTTCACATAGCTTCCTCGATGCCAGCCAAAAAGCAATAGCTCATGCATCCAGGTCACTGGCACCTGCCGAGCGAAACTACAGTCAGATAGAGCAAGAAGCATTGGCGATAATTTATGCTGCAAAAAAAAATTCACAAGATGATATATGAACGTCACTTTACCTTCATCACAGATCATAAACCCCTTGTTAGTATTTTCGGATCCAAGAATGGTATCCCTGTCTACACAGCTGTCTGCAAAAGTGGTCCACTATGCTGTTGGATTATGATTTTTCTATCAGATACTACTCGACCAATACTTTTTAGTAACTAATAATAGTACACTCACTACTATTACTTTTTCTAAAAAAAAATGTTTTTTTCTGTTTGTGTCGAGTTTTCCTAAGTATTTTCAATATGGAACAATTAGTCGAAATGACTAAAATGCTGTGTATGAGCATGCAACAACGTCAAGAGTTGCAGCAACAAATACTACAACAACAGAAAAGTTTCGAAAAAATTCTGAAGCAGACCACCGGTGAAAGAAAAAACAGTTTTTTCTTGCTGAAGGAATTGTAACTTCTTTATCTGAATTTATATACAAGCCTGATTCTGGCGTTACATTTCCAGCATATTTCAGACGATTTGAAACGATATTTACTAAACGGTGCTTAGATTGATCGGATGAAGAACGAGTAACCCTGTTATTACAGAAACTGTGAACAGAGGAGAATACCAAATATACAAACTTGATATTGCCCAGAAAACCCGAGGAAGTTTAATTCGATGAAACTATACATATACTGTCGAAGATATTCGACGAAAGAAATAGTCTATTCCACATGCGATACAAATGACTAAACATTGTGAAAACAGATAACAAGGATTGTTTGGCATACGCAGGAACAGTAAACTCTTTGGTTGAGCAATTCAAGATAGATGAAATCCCCAAAGATTTTTTCAAATGTCTAATCTTTGTACTTAGGGGCTGTTAGTCCTTGAACAAAGAAATAAGGTCTAGAATCTTAACAATGGTGGAGCACAACACGAGAATCATGTTACAAAGAGTGACAGAAGAATGTCAGCATTTCATAAATGTTAAAAGGGATAATACCTAAATTGAGGAAAAAAGTGTTGCCAAAGTACAACGCATAAAAAAATAAAAAACTCCTAAATTCAAAAAGACAGGAAAATATGAGACGTGCAGAAATAATAAGCATAAGAACAAATTATTGGTATAAGAACAAATTCTGTGAATCTTGCAGAATTAATAAATGGTCTGTTTGACGCAAGAAAAAGAATTTTGAAAAAGTAAACTTTGTGTTGTCAAAAAAAAAAAAATCCAGAACAGTGAAAATCGAAAATACGTTGATGAACATATAAATGATTGTACAATCACTTTTTTACTGGATTCTGGCTCAGATATAAGTATTATTGACGAACAAACATGGAGAAAAATTGAAAAACCCAAATTATCTGAAACCAAGAAAATTGCTAGAGGGGTTTCAGGAAAGAAATTAAACTTTAAAGGAGAATTAAAGTGCGATATTTCTTTCTGTGGCAAAACTGCAGAAAGAAAAGTATATGTGATTCAAGGGGTTAATTCATGTCTCTGCGTAATAGACTGGATGGTACTGTTCAATTTATTTGAACTCCCAATGAACTCTTTTTGCAACGAAATAAACAGTGCAGAAAAAAATAAAATAAATTAAAAATGAAAAATTATAGTCAGATCGAGAAAGAGGTATTATCGATTGTGTTTGGGGTTAAAAATACCATCGCTTTTTACATGGTAGATCATTTATAGATCATAAACCGTTAGTTACGATATTTGGATAAAAAAGGCATTTCTACCCGCACTGCTAACCGTTTACAGCGATGGGGTGTAACCCTACTGAACTATCATTTTAGGATTGAATATATCGCATCCAAAAAACATGAGCATGCAGATGGACTGCCAAGATTAATCCCCAAAAATGAAGAGATTCTAGAAGAGACGGTTATAGCAGTACTAAAAGAGGAAAAATAAATCTCAGGTCTGTTGTTAAACACTATCAGAGAATTACCTGTAACTTTGGAACAAATAAAGAAGGAAGCCGAAAAAGATGATTATATATTAAATATAAAGAACGAGACGAGATTGAAAAAAGAAATAAAAAAGGAACTCAGATTTCACCTTTCTCAATTTGCGACAACACTCTAATGTACACAGATAGAATTGTAATACCTCAATCTCTACGTACAGTTATGCTGAAAGAATTTCATACCAGTCATCCTGGCATGTCCCGGATGAAATCACTCATGCGATGCTACGTATAATGGCCAGGAATGGCCAAGGAAATAGAAAGTTTTGTAAAACTATGCCGAGGTTGTCAATTGACTGCAAGGGCACCTCCGGTTAAAACAAATCCTTGCCCACATCGGCACGTCTTAATATAGACTATGCTGGACTGATTAATGAATATTATTGCTTGATCTTGGTGGACTCTTTCTCAGAATGGCCTGAGGTATTCAAGTGCAAGCATCTTACTTTTAGGAACACCATCAGTGCATTAGATGAAATTTTCAGGCATTTCAGGGTCCCCCGGACACTGGTCAGTGACAATAGTACAGCGTTCACAGGAAAGGAATCTAAGGATTTCTGTACTTCCTTGGACACTGAACACATTACTACACCAGTATATCATCCTAGATCGAATGGTCAAGCCGAAAAATTTGTTGACACGTTTAAGTGTACCTTGCAAAAAAATAAATATATGGACACGGAAGAAAAAACTATCCAGAAATTTTTAGCAATTTATAGAGTGACTCCTAATGGAAACAACGACTTGAAGTTGTCCCCTGTGGAACTTATGTTCACAAGGAAAATACGATCGATTTTTGATAGATTGATACCCTATCCAAAGAAAAAAGTTGCTAAAAAGGAAGATGTAAACATAATAAAATACTCCCCAGGAGATAAAGTATATTTAAAAAAATTTCCAAGGTGGAAAAAGTTATTGGATGGATGGTATGATTCAGAAAATGATTGGCAAAGTGGTCTACACCATAAAAAGTCAAAAATTTGTGTGTAAAAGACATATTAACCAAATTAGACCATGATATACTGAAAATAATGAAAAAAAGTGAGGAAGAAATCCCAATGGAGATTCTATGTGATTCTTTTGACATGCCAGGTTACGTCGGGGAGGGGGGTCTGTTTTCAATCATTTTTATGTACTAATTTGGAAAGAAAATACTGACTCATTCCTCAAAGAATCTATTACATAAAGGAGTTGTCTGTCTGTGTGTGTGTATATCCAGCTAGAGAGGAATGGGCTGAGCAGAGGAGAAAGAGGGGATTAGGGAGAGGGAGGGGGGGGGGGGGAGATAGAAAGATATAGAGACGGATAGAGAGAGGTAAAGAGATAGCAGTTTTAATAGAAATGTTACACTTTTACCCCGGGCGACGCCGAGTAGCCCTGCTTGTAATACATAAATTCAACTTCGATTACTACATTTAAGTAGCTCCATGCGAAAGACAGGAGTTAAAAACATTACTGTTAACTCTTCTTTAAAATGGCTTATTCCTTATGTTTTCACCTTGTGTGTCTGTGTTTTTTGCCTTACTTTGATAATTACATATTGATTTTATTTTTCTAGTGATCGGATGGCATCAACTTGTAACAGTCCCTCAAAATTTACCAGTCCCGTTAGTTTGTGTCTTTTGTATTGTCACCAGGACTTTCAGTTAGTGTTAAGGTTATTGAAGGGCACTTGTTTTCGTTTTTTAAATTCAACAATTATCGTTGTCACTACTATTTATAATATAATGATATTGCAAACCTTCCTGTAAACCTTGTTTATGTACATTAGTAAGCATATCAAGTATAATAAATTGTTGAATAAAAAAAAAAAAATAACACATACTCTTCATTAACCTAAACACTAATCCTAAGTCTGGCTGACAATAGTAAAAAAATAATAAGAAGGAAACAATACACGAGCAATGGGCATAGTGGGACCATTAATAGTCAATTTCTTCTATTATCGAATAATTACTGAAAACCAAAATAAGGGAATACTTAATCAAATTTTAAATCATATTTAAAAAAAAAAAATTGTAAATCACTTTTTATAAGCCCTGCATCAAGCAATGTCTCCACCCATGCAATGTTTTGTAAGTACAACTATTATTTATAAATTTAAGTTAAACAGAATAGCTTTGAACGTAATTTTGCTAAGACATCCAATAGGTTTAAAAATAATATTTGGGATACAAAACAAAAAATGAAAGTACAAATATTTCTGGGCAACGCCGTGTTGGGACAGCTAGTATATATATATATATATAGTATACACATAACATTGATAATAAAATAAAAGAATTTTCACGTTACAAATGCACCACATATTTTCAAATGTATATTATTTCTTCAAATCAGTAATCTTGAGAATTTTTTGAAATAAAGACGAAACGTTGATGAATATATAAATAATTTTGTTTCATTTTCCATATATATATATATATATATATATTTACGCAGGGTGTTTGGAAAATTAATGGCACAACTTTGGGATAATGTTCTATATATGAATATAAGTCCGGAAACACTTCCTAGTTATAGGCTATTGAAACCAATACTAATCAATATTCTTTACTATAAACATCTAGCATGTACAATATGAGTGATAGTGCACTACTATTTCTACATATAGGATAAATAAACACTATCCCTATGACAGGATCACATGTAAAATAAGCCTGGGCCTGGTGTTGCCACATACACCAGCAAAACCATGAACAAAACGACACCAAATAAATATAAAAGCTATGGAGCTCAGAAAAAAGATCTGAGCATCATGATCAGCAGGAGCTCCTTTGATAGCCAACATGGGTGACCCAGTCCGCACCCTGCGAATATTGGTCCCTTCTTATTTCAGGTAACAAAATACAACAGACTAAATACAGGTAAATAATATGATTAGCACAAACCAAAGACCATGCAGAGGAAGAAATGAATCACAAAGGATATTAGCAATTAGTGCTATTACAAAAGCAACCAACACACAAAGAGGTTCCTTTACACATATAGAACATAATCCTAAAGTTATGCCCGATTTTCTAAACACCAAGTATTTTTATATATAAATTTCATAATATTAGTAGAGTTTCCTTATATAAATATATTTTATATGTATTATTTTCGATTAATGATGGGCATTTTAAAAGAAATAAGAGAAAAGATCTTTAATTGTCATAATGCATCTGTTTTGAACTTTTATCTGCAAATGAATAGAATTGAAGAAGAATTTCCCTTTGGTCTGAGAGAAAAAAGGGGGAAAAATAAGTTGAATGAATAACTTTGAAATGCGGATGTTTGTATTTTGTTTTTGTCTTTGTCTTGATTTGGATAACAAAAATATACACTGATGAAGCTTTTTGAAAATATTTTTATACTTTTTTAATCAAAAAATGCATGTTTTTAGATTTGGCAGAAACAATTGTTTGTATTAAAGTGTTTTTTTAATCAAAGCCGGAACATTTTTTGAAATTATTATTATAATATATATCATCATTATCATCATATACAAAAAATGCAAATATAAATATTCCCAGGCAATGCCGGGTCGGAACAGCTAGTATATTATATATGCACTAGAATAATACCCACCTTTGACAGGTTCAATTTATGTTAATATTAATGTTTATGTGTTGTATTAATTTATTTTCATTTTTTTTCAAAAAGACTATAACAGAATAATAATGTTATGATGATGACATTCAATGGCCAGTGTTGATGGATGGAAATAAGTTTGTATAGGTTATCTCTATCTAATTAACCGATCATTATGAATTTTGAAACACAGTTTCTAGGTGTAAGGAGTTAAAATGTTGGGCATATTTAGTTTAATTTAGTTGTATGCAAAGAGGGTAAAAGGGGGGAGGGGAATCCTTTGTGAAAATTAAGATACCGCTGATTTTTGTGAAATTTTAACAATAGGTATTATACATCAATCAATATATATTCCCCAGATTTCAGTTTCTTCTGAGTATTTTTAAAGGATTTAGGGGAGCATAATATTGACACAATCTCTTATGTGAAAATTCAAATATATCAGATTTGCATTGAATTTGATCCATAGCCATTAGACACCAATTAAGCAAGATTTTCTGATTTTCAATTTCTTAAGACCCATTAAGCTTAAGCCTTACATTTTAGACCTTTTCTAGAATCAACATCATAGCTCCTTGCATCAAGTGGCTTCATACCTTGTCTGGAGCGATTTCCATTAAAAAAAAAATCAAAATTAGAATAAGAATTCTAGACAAAAGGTTTAGTATCATTATATCATGATTGATTTTAATCTTCATAAGAAGACATAAAAGTGGTGCAAACCTGTTTGGAGAATTAATTTTATTCGTTGTGAGACAGGTATTCTTGTAGTTAATATATAAATGAAAACAACAACTGAGCTGGGCAATGACAACCACATCGTACAGGAATAGATATTCCTCCTTTACAAGTGTTAATACGAATAGTGACATGAGAATTTATATTTCCTATACATGTAAAGCCACCCTTTTTTATAGTGAGAAAATAAGAATTGTTTTGCTTTTATGTGTTCATTTTTGAAAATTTATTATGTGATTTTTGTTGTTGTCTGTGATAGTGTTGTTTGGTAGGGAGAGGTGATGTGTTCTTGGTTGAAGGGTGGAGTTGGTATTTTCATTCCACATACCTTGTCGGACTTTTCCTGACTCGGCCTGATCGTGTTCATTATAGAATTGTGTAAATGTTGAGATGCGATTTAAAAAAAAAAAAAAAAAAAAAAAAAATCGTGCAAAGGCGATAAAAATAGTTTTGATGTTTTTTTAAAAAAATATTATTAAATGAGGAACCATTTTGAGTAAAAATCTATTTAGTATTACGCATGTAATCTGAATAAAAACATGTTTGAAATGTGTAAATATGCTAGAATAATCAAGATTTTAACAAAATGGAGTCTTACAGGGTTCGGAAGTGTTGTTGTATTGCTCATGGAGCCATTCTTTTTTTCTTTTGTGTCGCCCAAGACGAAAAAAGTGTTAAAACGTTTTTTCCCTCCTATTACTACGTAATACTAAATTTGATTTTAACTCCAAAACGTTCCTAATGTCATAATCTTTTTTTTTAAATAAATATATATATATATATATATAATTATCGCCTATACACTAATTTTATTCAAATTTTTAAAGAAACTATTTACACCATCGATCTCAACATTTACCTCGAATTGTTTCACATCAGAGATCCCCCTAGTTATGCCAGTGTTGATCTGGAAAATTATTTCCTACTTGTTGGGAATCATGCAGCATTTAGCGGCTTTTCTCTATTTATTTCTAGTTATCCCTGCGAATGTATTTGTCTTCATCTTCCACTGATGTTGTGTCAAGTAGACACGTGCACGATCGAGGAGCTTTACTTTTATTTCTCTTTGGTCAGGAGATTCTTATTTATACTAATGAGTCACCACTTATCAAGGCCAAAAGCCACTTGAGGACAAGGGTTAATGAGCTGGATGGATTGTCAGCCGAATGATGAAAAATATTATGAGAGGATTGAAAATGAACAAAATCTGATTACTTATGAGGACGATTTATGACAAGTATTTGTTGACATTTGTTTTGAAGATGACCATGTTGTAGCTTGCGGGAAAGCAGTCCTGTCGTAATGTGTTCCACAGATGAGAAGTTCTTAGAAAGAAACCCTGTTCATGGAAATTTCCGCCTGATGCAAGACATATGAAAGAAGAAAGAAAATATCTTTTCAGTTGTGGTAGAAATAACGATTTCTTACTGTGAGTGTCTTACAAGAAAAAACAGATTGGAGCTCAGTCGAGCGATCTGAAAGTTTTCAGTTTCATAGTTTTTGTAGGAACAGTGAAGTCAACATTTTCAAAATCAGTCGTTGTTCAGCAAACTGACTTTTTTCGTGTGCTGTCAAAACATCATCTTTGACTTCAGGTTAGGAACAAAGTGTAGTATCTGTTCTGATACTACACTTCATCTTTTCTGTCACTGATCATTGAAGGAGAAATCCATCAAGACTGAGGCAAATTTTATTTCTGCCCCACTCCAGAGTGCCTCTTCTTAGGGGAGCTGGATTTTCCCCACATTTAAAACCAACCTTATGTCTAACTCTGCCCTCGTAGGGAGTCAAGTAAATAGGGACTTTAGGTGATACTACATGGTCAGATGCTATTTTGAAAAATTCTTTCACATCATGGGGAAATGGGTTTAGCATGAACTCACTTGCATGCAAGAAGATGGGGCTTGTGAAGTGGATAACAGCACAAACTGACGACTCGGCATGTTGTGTTCGAATCCTGTTGGCCCCATAGTGCCACTTTCACCATGGATCTTGGCAACTACCTTCACATGGTCTCTCTTGTGAGTATTTGGTTTTATTTGTTTTTAGAATCAGAGAAATCAATACCAACATAAAAAAAACAACAAAAAAAAGAAAAACATGCATAACAGAATAATACTTCAATAAAGAAAAGAAGTTTCTTCTTCATCATGATGCTCATCAGTTTAACGTCCGTTTTACATGCTGGCATATGTTGAACGGCTTTAAGAAATTTGACTTCCAAACTAACTTTTCTCTGGCCATGTCTTTATTTATTCCTCTTTCCCTCAGGTCAATTTTTATCACTTTCTTCCATGTTCTTCTTGGCCTTCCCCTGTGAACTAGACCTACTACCTCAACTGTTCTACATCTACTAAACCAAGAACACTCGTCCATTCTTTCAACGTGGCCTTACCATTGAAATCTCCTGTTCTACACACATCTCCCTATACTGTCCAGATTCAATCTTTCTCTGAAGTCATCAGAGCCTGTGTTTAAGACTCGCATTACATATCCCTCATATAATTTCTCTCCATGCAACGCATATCCTCAACCCTCACTCACCAGGTTTCACTTCCATACATGCCTGATAGTCTCTACCCTTGCCATGGGTATCCCTGCTAGGAACTGGAGTTTCAGTCTAGCCGTCATAACTCTGACGCTACCACGTTGCCCCCTCCCCCTTATCACCGCGAGGAAGGGTTGGACTTTGGGGGGGGGGATGTTCTGCTGGCCGAGATATCACACAGATCTTACTGACTGCTTGTTTACTTTTTTATGGTCACTCAAACTGATAATATTTTATGATCTCCAGTGGTGTTTTGAATAGTTCCGGTTTCGTTTCGTTGAAAGATGGGACTGCCAACAGGATATAACAGAACAAAACACCACAGTTTTGTGAAATAAATCTGTATTTGGCATCATCATTCATCGTAGCTAATTTGTAATTTTATGTTCAAAATTGTTGGGGATCTGTCACCCGAGTTTTAGGTGGAAAAGTAAAATCCAAATGTTAAGCCTTACAAATGCAGCGCAAAACATAACTAATGCACAGAATTCTTCTTTGAATAAAAAAAAAAACGGTATAAGATAAGATATAAGTATAAGAAACCGTATAAGATATCAATAAGATTTATATGTACACTAGAAAAAAAAAATGCGACCCGTTGGATCACCCATTGTTTGAATATGGAAACAGTGAGTCTGCAAAGTCAGTTAAATATTTAAAAAAAAAAATTTTTTAAATTATTTTTTAATTTTTTTTAGCCTGACCTGATGATTTCCTTTGAGAATGAAACATAAACGTTTCCGTGTAGCTTACTTGCCATGAATCCTTTCATACTACTACTACTACTACTACTACTACTACTACTACTACTACTACTACTAAGCTCTAATCACGTATTGAGCACTGTTGAAGTAAATACTGAAAATATGTATATGCAATACAAATAGGCATCTTCTGTCTTTGTGATACTTATCTTTCGTTCTTGTTAGTTTCTTACATCAGATGGGTTCATGCTTTGTTTGGGACGATTTCCATAATATATATATATATATATATATATATATATAATATGCGTGTGTAAAGAAAAAGAGTTATTCGTTAATTCCATCACACTGTTTATCTTTACCTATCTTATATACAGCGTGATATGCAAAAGCAGGTAGACATTTTTGCCGATATATTCCAGTCTAAACGGATCAACTTACGTTTCAACGCCTACACGTCTCGTTCAGGACCCTGGACCCAATTGTATTATTAAATCTGATTCTTCAAAAAAATCAATATTTATTAATTAATGTTTGTATTACAGAAGATCAGAATAACCTCAGTACCGTCGGTTTCAAATCCTAACAAAGGGGACCTATGAACCCTCTTTATCGGAACTCTCGTCAGCCTCTGTTTATGTCTGTCTTCTCAGAAGATTGCTGTTCACACATTATGTTAATTGTCTTACGATATTTCGATTTTCTTTTCATTTTTTATAATTTTTACCAATTGGGTATTTCTACCTGCAAATTAGGCCGATATTTTATTCATCGTCGAGCAAAAACAGTTCTTTCTTTTGCTCTTTGAAAAAATATGTCGATACAATACCAATGTCATGTTGATCTCCGATCCTGGAGAAATGAATTTCAAAAAATAAAAGTTTCATAATCTAGATTTAAAAATTAAGACAATATTTAAGAATAAGATTTAAAAACATAAAGAAATCCCCTGCCGAAGGGGGGGGAAAAAGAAATGTGAATCTATATGGGTCTCAAAGGCCAACAAAAAATATAAATTCAAATTAACCCAAATTCAGTCAGATTTAATGGTGGTCGAAGGGGGAGAACTCCTTAATCACGAAAACATTCAAAGCGGTTTAGTACTTTTATTTACATTATATTAACAAAGAAAAATTAAGAAAACATTTTTTATAAATCGTTATAAGTATTAATGATAAAATATAATACTATAATAATTAAAATTTTAAATTAATTACATATGAGAGAGAATATAATAAGATTCAAAACATTGATTTATGAATTAAGTAAAGAAAAACTAAATGAAGAATAAATATATTCGATGAAAAATGCTAGTATACTGAAATCATATGCCCTTAATAGGGTTAAGATGAAAATTCATATACACTAAATGTACAAAAGCAAGGAAATTCCCAAATTTTTACACTTTTATTGTCATTAAGGGTATGACTACATATCAACCAAACGATTTCATTATCACATCACTACAGTATAAATCTCTATGCATGAGTGGATGAAGTGTGTGAGGTGCGCTGAAGAAAAATTCCTACCAGTAAAATACATAGCCCTGTTGTGCTCGCATACCCTTAATGACAATAAAGGTGTAAACATTTGGGAATTTCCTTGCTTTTGTACATTTAGTGTATATGAATTTTCATCTTAACCCTATTAAGGGCATATGATTTCAGTATACTGGCATTTATCATGGAATGTCACTACTTTTGTAAAGGCTATGCCTCAATACAATGGTCATTTTTAAGGGTTTTTGGAATTTTCTGGAAAACTAAGGTATATGGTAAACTAAAATTAAAATGCCATCAACTAGACCCTAGAACCTCTATCTCTGCCAAAAATCAGCTGAATCCATCAAATAGTTGATGAGATACAGGGTAGCACATACATACGTATGTATGTACGTACACACAGATAACATGATTTCATGATTGAACTTTCTGGATCTCTGGGTTGCCTTGACTAATAATGCTGAAATTCTTCACACTTATAGAACCTATCAAATAAAAATATTGGTCAAAGTTTTAACTAATTTGGTTTATTGGTTTTTGAGTTATGATTGATCAAAGAAATGAGATTTCCAGCATAGGCCATTTGTGAGGTCTATTAAGGGATAGAGCGCTCTTGCGCCTCCCTTGATTAATAAAGATGGTTATAAATATAATAAGGAAAAGGAAAAGAGAAATTTTGAAAAATAAACCTTTTTAAAAAAAACTTTAAAAAATCAAAAAATAATCAATTTTTTAAATTTAAAAAAAATACTTAATTTAATAAAACCTTTTATATTATTTGATAGTCTAAACTTTCATGTTTTAATTTGCAAGCAAGGAGGCATCCAAATTAAGGTGGTATTTGTTAATGGGACAAGGTGCATGCGAGGTTATGGGTAAACGAAATGGGGGTCCAAAACCTACACGTTCACTCGGTCGACTTCTCTCCCTCCCCTTAAGCGAAATACTGAAAGGAAACTTTACAAAGTAGAACGTTTTCAAACAATTTCCTAAAAAAACCTCATATTATTATTTTTTTTAAGCTAAACTCTGTACTCTATCGTCCCAGTTAATTAAGAGTGCCTGCCTCCTGTGAATACAACTTTTGAATACTTTGCTCATAAATGGCCCGTATTATGTTGTATTTCTCTGAGTTGCCAAGGAAGTATAGGTTCAAAGCTGGGGAGTATGACGGTCTTCTCTCTACCTCCTTCAATTTAATGGTGAAGGGTATCCCCTTATCTTTAAGCTAGTGCTGTGTTAGCCTTTTCTTTATATTTAAAAGTGTGTCTATGTGCATATAACTTCTGCTTGAAAATGCCCTGGGTCATGCCTATGTATGTTTCAGCTCTGTCGCTGGGTTGACTTGTGATAGTTTCTTCATATACAAGGGATTCCACTTTGCAGTTTCCGCCTTGGGGGCAGTTATCTTTAGATATGCAAGAACATCCCATGTTTTCTTTTGTCTTTCGTTCTGTTAAAATAATTTTATTTATGGATGGGGTGCTGAAGTAACTTATTTTAATCATGTTTCTATTAAACAATTATAATTTCTATTAATAGAAACACGATTAAAATAAGTTACTCCAGCACCCCATCCATAAAGAAGATTATGTTACAACCAGGGAACGATCTGATAAATGCAGCTAGTAATAATCTTTTCAGACCCAAATAGCAAGCCTATTTTTCCGTTTGTGTTTTTCTACTATATTATTGGCACAAATATAATTTATTTCACTTTTTCCCTGAAATACTTACACCGGCTAAATATACTATTAGAGTGAAAACGTTTTTGCTTTACTTTCCAAAACAAAATGTGAGTTTACGCCCTTAATTAAAAATACATTTTCAACATTTCCCTATATATTTCTGCAATTCTTACAATTAATTGTTTACCTTAATACTAGGTGAAATATTTTCCCTTCTAACTTTCACTTACACGTGTGTTTACATTACAAGGGTAGATTATTTTTAAGGATACAAGTGGCCTTTCTTTATTTATAACTCATGGACCACTATCACCATCTTCGACTCTTACAATAACGAAACGACAATCTTTCGCATCGTGTAATTACTTTTACATTTTTGTACTTTTTTTCTTACAGTTGTTACAAAGTCACTAATTTCTAAACACAGGAGAAATATAAAAGATGGGGAGGACTCATATAGCTGTCGCTGTATTTAGAAGTCCATGACTGTGACTTGTGTTGTTTGGCGAGATGCCAATACCGATGGGCTACGGCCAGAGTTCATTTGCCTGCCAAGTGTATATGTATCAGTTAGTAACACCTTGTTGTGAATGACATAAGTTCCTGTGGCAAGTTGGGGTTCTCACTGGCGACAGTACTAAGGCTCTCGCTTATATAGAGAACATGAACAGGTGTCCAGCTCATATGCCAAACTCTTTCTGATTGGTTGAACCAATCGAAATTTAATATTTTGATCCAATCAGGATTAAGTATTTCAATCAAATAAATATTAAGTAACTCAGAGATGGTTTCTCTGCTGCTATTGTTATTATTGCTGGAACAGGGGTTCTGTACAACATTACCTTAACAAAATTAGTTACGTTTTTTTTTTAACAATTTGTTTAAATTAATAATTTAATGACCAAACGATTTTGTAATAATTAAATTAAACTTTCAAAATCCTATTAAAAATAATACTTTGGTAAGATTAAAACAGAAAAAAAAATTAAGTGAAAAGACTCCCGGGCAACGCCAGGTAGGTGGAGCTAGCGCTTGATGAAATTTTTACAAATAGAATATTGTTGAAAACAAGTGAGGTAAAAAATATGACGTAATGAGATTTGAAAATGATAGCGGGTAGATAAGAAAGTGTTGTGTCGTCAATATAAGTGTTTGTACTTATCTTCAGTCGAGCACAGGTCGCCACGCTTTAAACGGAAGAATAGTAAACAAGTCTGAAGTGTTTCGGAATATTTTAGATGATTGATAATTTGGATTATTCGGACTACTGTTCTCATCTTGGATGTTATACTCACTATCCATCCATAGATCAATCCAGTTATCCACCATCACCACCATCATCATCATCGGTTTAACGTCTGTTTTACATGCTGGCATGTGGTGTACAGCTTTTAAAAATTGACTTCCAAACTAATCTATCTCTAGCCAGGTCTTTATTTATCCCTCTTTCTCTCAAGTCCGTTCTTATCACTTCCTCCCATGTTTTCCTTGGCCTTACCTTGTGAACTGAACCTTTTACCTAAACTGTTCTACATCTACTGACCCAAGAACTCGCATTCTTTCAACATGGCCACACCATCGAAATCTCCTGTTCTATACATATCTCGCTATGCTGCCCAGATTCAATCTTCCTCTGAGGTCATCAGATCTAAGCCTGTCTTTAAGACTCACATTACACATCCATCATATCATTTCTCTCCATGCAACGCATGTCTTCAACCCACACTGGGCAGGTTTGATTTCCAGACATCATCACAGTGTGCACATATGCCAGATAGATTCCTGTGGATGAAATAAAGCGTTCAGTTAAATAAAAAAGATTATATTGTGCAATTTTTTAAATGAGGATTGCTAATTTTAGTATTTAGATCATTTATGGACATGTGGCATAAAGGTGTTACGTGAAAATCAGGTCTGGAGGTTGAAGGTTCAATCCTCACTACAAGCGATACTAAGAATCCAAAGAAGGTGGGCTCTCTCTACCACGCTATAAAATTACTTACACCTGCCAGTATCGTATATCTTTACAAAGCTACTATTCGCCCATGCATGGAGTATTGTTGCCACATCTGAGCTGGTGCACCTACCACTCGTCTCTTCCTATTAGACAGGGTACAAAATAGTCTCCAATCTAATAGATCCCGCACTGTCAACCAAGCTCCACCCCCTGTCCCATCGCCGCAATGTTGCATCCCTGTGCTTGTTTGACAAATACTTTAATGGAATGTGCTCTGACGGACTCGTAGCACTTGTGCCCTCTCGACATAAATACCCCTGACAAGCAGCAAAATCCCACTCCTTCACTGTAGAGGTCCCCAGATGCCGGAAAGCTTTCTACTCTAATAGTTTGTTCCCTCAAACTGCTAGACTTTGGAATTCCCTCCCTGTTTCCTGTTTCCCTGACTGTACTAACATGCAGAAATTTAAATCTAATGTGAACAGACATCTCGCTGCTCAACTCTCTACTTAGAATGTCTCTGTAGGCATGATCCCTTATTGTAGCCCCTTTGCGTCCCAGTGACAATGTACCTTGTTTTGGGGGTGAATAAGAGTAAAAAAAAAGAAGGAAAATAAACATTACCTACTTAAGACTTCTACTTGGCCATGGCTGATGAAACGAGAACAATCTACCCCCGTGGATTAAATAAAAAGTTCAGTTCGAAATTCCACACAGATTTCCGAATTCGACAAGATGCATCTGAAGAAGGTCGGAAGTTACGTTGACCAAAACATTGTGAGAATAACATCGAAGATGAGAACAATAATCCAAAAGTCTGAAGATATCATTTTTCTTTCTGTTAATCGGTACAACTTAATAGATGGGTCACAGGTCGTCTACTGGTATACTAAAACTCTTATTTATCTTATTTGTTTGTCCTTGTGCATGGAGTGATGATGTCATCCTCTAAAGCAGAGGTGGAAGACCCTTCTTGACATCGTAAATGACGTTTTGCACACCAGTCCTACTCAGTGATCCCTCTCTGGCAAAGAAAGATGATGTTCCCTGGAGTCCAAGTGACAGCAAGTCTCCTCAGATTTTTATCACTCTCTGTTTGTTTTGATCACTGTGTAGGGGACCGATTCTAGTGGTGCACCGGTTCTGAGCACTGCTAATTGTTTCCCCTTGATTGTGCCTGAAAGTGACCAGAGAGTATTAAGATTTTGCGCTGTCAGACCTCTCCCCGTGGGGTTTCTACAAAATGAAGAATTTAGCCCCTCCCTACCCCCGGTAATCAATGTTCCTCTCTTAAAGGTAGAGTAAGAACTAAGTATTTCTTTTAAATGTTTTGTATAATGTGCGTTGCTTGTCTTTCATAGTTGTCAACTGTGAATAAATGTGTAAACTGTACCTTTGGCTTCGTTCTAATGATGGATATGTTTGGAATATATGTTTAATGTATAAGCTGTGAATTAAAATAATGTATATTCTTACAACTGTTTTAAATTGCTTTGCATTCTCGTAACAGCCATTTACCAGTGAATTTTCGTTCACAACAGATGTTGGCTTTCTCTGGAATTTGAATGAATATACCTCACCCCAGGATTGCAGTACTCTCCGTGCCCTTTCAGTGGAAGTTTGGATAGTGATCTCCCTTTTTGGTCTTTCCATCTTCCTAGACTCTTCACAGCCATTTTGTGAGATATCAACTGATGTGGGTGTCACCGGGTTTGTTTTCGCGGAGTGTCAGATTTTTCTTAGATATTTACACCGGCAGTTTCAGTTCTTTTGGTTTTGTGTAGTATTCTTCCTACATTTTTAATTGTGTTTATGCAGAGTTATTCTGTTTCAACTTAACTTTGTTTGGTCTGGTTATACGTGTTGGCTCATGCACCCAAGGATTTTTCTTAACATTTTATCTGTTTACATTCAGGGTCGTGTTTTGCTTGGTGTCAATTCTTCCTTTGATTCCAATTTCTCCTACTCTTTTGTCCAGGTTGTTCGTAACTGTTCCTAGTGCTCCTGCAAGTACTGTATTTTTAAAATTTTATATTCAGCTCTCTGGGAAGTTCCATGTATTTGCTTAGTTTTTCTGCCTGCTTCATCTTCACCCTGTGAACTTCTGGGACGGCGAAATTTACTATTTGCAGTGTTTTTCTTTCTAGTCGTCTATCAATCAAGCTCTTCCTGTCTCCTTTAAAACGTATCAGATTCTACTTATGAGTGACCCCCCCCCCCCTCAATTGGAAAATTCATCTCACTTTCTGATTTTGTAGCCATTGGTCACTTACATCCCTGCTGTATGTTGTTTTATGTATTTCTCTAGTTCTTTAATTGCATCTTTCACGCAATATTTAGTATTTACCAATCCTCTTCACCCTTCCTTCTTTTTTGAATAAACTCAATTTTTTCGACCGATCTGTATATATATTTTTTAACTTACCGAAACTGTTTTAAAGTTGATCTTTATTTCAAAATACTTTGCACTATACCGAACCTTTCGGCCTCACGTGGTTGCCCATGTTGATTTTACAAACCTGCGATATAAATTCTTATATTATATTAGAAACACTTAAAAATCGTTCCAAAACCGAAAAGCTATGCAGATTGATAGATTAAATTTTCTTGCGTTTGGTAAAAGTTATTTGTTGTAAATCTTTTTTTTACCTTTTTTTTTTCTTAACTATACTGAACAATCGTTAAATTATTTTTTCTTACTGAATTAAAAAAAAAATCGTTCCAGTTTTCCCTGATTTTATTTTTAATCCCAATAAATATTAATAGTAAAAAAAAAAACTTTTTATGAAAGTTAGATGAGAAACGGATATAGATACACAATATCTTGTCTGAGAGTTTTACGAGCTTGAATCAGTGAAGTATGGTCTTGTTCGGTCTTCCTTCCAAGCATTACCATCTCCTACGCGAGGGGGGGGGGTCTCGCCGGTTGACTGAGGCGCCCCCATCGGAGAATGCTGACGGGACCGATCTAGACAAATTTGCACTCATCCAGTGTGCCCCCCTTTTTTGGGGGGAGGAGGGAGGTCTTCATTAATCCTCCTATAAACTGACCTTTTGTCTAACCTTGCTGCAGCGGAAAGGGGGGCGCAAGTAAATAAACGGATTATTTTTTTGATATAAGCCCTCCGCCCTGCAATATGTCTCCACCTGGGCAACGCCGGTTAAATATAAGTTAATAATAGAATAAAAGCCGTTACTTTTTTTTTTTTTGAATTGCATCAAACAAAAACAAAAAAGTACAAAGGTATTTCTTATCGTTTTAATATTATTAGAGAGGCCGAGCCGTAAAAAGCACGTTTTTTTGTTTTTTTTTTAAAGTTCGACGGTTAAAAAACAAAACAAAAAAAACAAACAACAGAAAAGGAGAACTTTTGCACCGATGTACCACGTGACTCTCCCTCACCCCCAAGGAAAAGAATAAAAAGTAATAATTACCTATAGTAATTTTGAGTGGCGTTCACTCCACAATGTTTTGTTTTTCATTTTTTTTTCGCCACTTTTCATATATATTGATTTTTGTCATGGGAAATATTTATAAATAAGGAGGTACGTACGACATTTTTTATCAGATATTAATTGCACGTTGTCCTTTCGTTTTTTTTTTAAAGGAAAAACATCGTTGAGTTTCTTTCTCCCCTAACGATATCCAATTCGAATATTAAAATTCGATTAGGTAAACACGATTTATATTCATATAGCATAATTTCAGTTAGAAAACAAAATCTATTTTCGTGCTGTTTATATTTGAGGTTTTATTTTGCGATCGTATTATATTGTATTTTCTGTCTTATTTTTTATTTATTTTTAACATAAGGAAATATCGTGATTTGCTTCTTAGCAACACAAAAATACACAAAACAATTCATTTTTTTTCTGTGGATATTTCAGAGATTATCAAATTTTATTAAGATTCAACAATTTCGAAGTTGAATTTTTTGTCCCGTTTACTTCCCTCCCCACAAAGGTAGTGTTAGACACAAGGTCGGTTTTTAATATGGGGAAAATCCAGCTCCCCCAAAAAGGAGCACTATGGATTTGGGGACAAAAATAGATGTAATATTGTAAATAGGAACCTTGCCTCCCTACGAGAGTAAAGTTAGACATAAAGTCGGTTTTTAATGTGGGAAAACTCCAGTTCCCCCAAAAGGGGCACTCTGAATTCGGACAAAAATTTAAATCGCTCCAGCTAGAAAGATGTCTCTTTCGCTGACCAACGAAATGAAGTGTAGTATCAGAACAGATACTACACTTTGTTCCTAGCTAAAGGGCCAATGAAGCAAATCCCCGTATAGTTGTCTCACTAAAAGGGCTAAGTTAGATACAAGGTAAGTTTTTACTGTTGGGAAAATCCAGCTCCCCAAAAAGGGAACTCTGTATTTGGGGGACAAAAATACCAGTATAGTTGAGACAACTATACTGGTATTTTTGTCCCCCAAATACACAAGCGCAAAGTTTTTTTTAATATAAGTGGAAAACCCAGCTCCCTAAAAATAGGCCTAATTTTATTAATATATAGATTAACGGCAATCATGCAGTCAACAGCCGGGAAATCGAAAATAAACAAAATATATAACAAGTAACTTTTACCAATCGCAAGAAAATTTAAGTTTCTGTCAACCTGTAAAGTTTTAAAGTTCTGAAACTAAAAATTAGTTTTATTTCATGCTATTGCATTTTTGCTTTTAATAAATAACCTATTAATAATAAAGAATAACTGGTCACGAATAAAGGATAAATAATAGTCACGTAGAAGCGAGACGTACGAGAAGTGGTCACAATTAGTACACTAATAATCCTATTTTTGAATGTAAAGGTATGTTGGCCATATTGAAGTTTTTAGCTTTAAAATATCTACCAAGTTTTTGCAATTAATTTTGTCTCACTTTGCAAACTGTGACTGGGGAAAATAATACGCCGTATTATTTTGCCTGGCCTGTTTGACTTTTTCGGTTCCCTTTTTTCTTTTTCTTCCAAATAATTTGTTTGCTGATTGTTTTGTAACAATTAATAAAACCAGAAAGTGTTTTAGAAGACATTTTAAAAGCTATAACCGGTATGTCACTTTTTGTAATGGCGTTGCTAATGTTTTTTTGTATTTTTTTTTTGCATGTTGTACTTAGTGTACAACATTCCCTTCTAAAAATATTGATTTTTATTTTTTTGATGTCACCTTTCTTGTCCGCTTGACCATGTCTAATTATCCAGCCAACTGTACAGTTATTTTTCTCCCCCCCCCCTGTCACGTTTAGACGATCAGTTAACGGTTATTTTAATTTTGTTTGTAATGTTAAGTAATCGAATCGGATGACCCAGTCTTGTGTGAGCCTTATTTATGTATTAACGAGTCGCCGCTTATCGAGGCCCAAAAGCCACTCGAGGATAAGGGTTAGTGAGTTTGTCAGGTGGACAGTGAAACAACAACGTGAGGATTGGTAACGCTGGTTGAAACTGGACAGAATTTGATTATTTAAGAGGACGGCTTAACAAGAATTTGTTAACATTGGACTTGAAAACGACCCTGTTGTAGTCTGCTGGGAAGCAGCCCGTGGTGTTGTTCCACAAACGGGTAGTTCTTTGAAACAAATTTTGCTCATTGACATTCCATTTTACACAGAGGAAGAAAGGAAAATTATTTACAGTGGTTGTAGCTAAACGAGTTTTTGTTGTGAACCATAGAATGGAGCTCAGTCGAGCACCTACCATGAAAATAACGATAGAGTAGAGAAAGACTAACAAACTCTCTTCTGCGAGAAAAGAGCTGCAGGGAAGATAAGCGGTTATCCCCCACTAGATTTCAAAGTCGATTTTGTACTCTCAAAGCAGTACCGTCTATATTTATCGGGGGGGGGGGGGGGGCAACGTGTTAGACACAAACCCAGTTTTTAAGATAAAAGGGAAAATGTCTGGGAGAATGTGCAGTTTACTGAATAAATAGGAAAAATGACACAAGACAAAAAAGTAGCGGTTCCCAACCTTTTTTTCAGGTGACCCCAATTATGCACACTCAAGACATGAGCGCGACCCCACTAGTTTTAGTTGTATGTGTCTTGTTAGAAGTTGCCTCAACTTATTTCTCGTCGTACCAGTCGATGATTCGTCCTCGACAATCAGTCCGACAGTGACTTTGTTGCTGTCGGGCTAAGATATGGTTCTGTTCAGTCTCAGGAGGCCCCAGTTCACCCTCCCAGGCTTTACCTTCTCTTTGAGAAAGGGTTAGTTTTCGCTAATCACCATACTAGGGAATGTCGACGGGGCTGCTCATGCATCTTCTGTAGGCCAGAGTGCGCTAATCCTATACGCTGGCCTTTCAACTTAACACCTGACCTTATGTGAGAGGTAAATAAAATAAACCCAGGGGCGGATTTAGAAACAAATTAGTTAGGGTTTACGTTTTTTACTTTTAAATGTAGATATAATTTTCTTTATGATTTGAAGAACATTTTCGTCTTTTCCCTTTATGTATTACCTCCTAGATCATTGTGAGATTTTCATCTATATTTCCTCCTTGCGTCATTGTTACCTGTTCCATTATTACCTAAATTTGAGACAGAACAGAACACATACTACACTTTGATCCTAGCCCGAAGATGGAATTCTTTTTTTTACGTGCCTCTCACAAAGCAAGCCCCATAAAAAGGGCACTCCGTTCACGAATGGAGGCGCCTTGGGCAATAAATTCACCCCATTCCGAAAGGGCCCCTAGGATGATAACCTCCTGACTCAAGAGATGCATCCTACTAGCCCTATAGCCGGATCAAGTGTATGTGTACTGTCTGATAGTTCACTAAAACCTCGAAACTTGGCAGACAGGTACGCCATGAATAACGCGGCGGGGGGGGGGGGGGGGGTCGATGTAAAGTTGACCTAGGTCAACCGCACCCCCGAAATGAAAGGTAAAAATGAAGAAAAAAAACATTTCTCATGTCTCCAATAAAGAGACAAGTAGAGCGACACTAAGCTAAGACTAGATTTTTATTAACATACATATCACAAATGGAGAAAAAACAAACAAAAAAATTGACTCGGTGTTGCCTTGGGTGTGCGTGGGGGGGGGGGGTCTTAGAGAAAAATAAAAAATATAGTCATGTTTACAATTCTTTTAAAAATAGGATAAAAAGATCGTTTTAGTTTTCCCTTATTTTATTTTTGATTTCAATAAATATTCGAGTAAATATACAGAATACTTAACATCCGAGAACACGCCCCCACCCCCTAGAACAATTTATATAAAACGCATTAGAATAAAATTCTCTACTGAACCCGCCTAATTTTAACGTATGGAAACGATTTGTAAGATTTTTTAAACGGTAAAAAAAATCCTACTAATAGTTTCCACACGTTAAAACTAGGCAGGTTCGGTAGAGAATTACGTACTTTTTTTTACGAGTTCTCGAATGTTAACTATTCTGGGTTTTTTTATTTTTTTTACCAATATTCGATTAATAGTAAAAAAAAGAAGTCAATATTACAGTTGTTACGTATAAGCGAGAAACAGGCACAGAGACACACGAAATCTTGTTGAGATAAGTTGTTTTGAACTGATTTCCAAATGAAATAATTTCGGCAACGGTGCATTATAGTAAGGGGTGACAAAAATCCAAGAAATAACTCTTACCAAAGGCAATAAAAATTACTTTTCTACCTACCTGCATAATTTCTGTTGTGTTTTAAAGTCTCTGAAAGTGTTTTTATTTCAATTTAAGATCTCTCTAAAATATTTCGTAGAGTCAGAATCCAAAATGACGGACGGGTGGCTTTGAGGAAATCACCGATGTTTGATTGTGTTTTCGTCTTTTGGGATGGAAAGACAAACAGACATACAACAACTAAATGTTCCAAACGCAATTAAATTTTCTTTTCTACCTAATTGAAAGGAGAAAATTACGAAAAAGAAAAGGTAATCAGATTTCGGTCATTGCTGGAAAGTGAAGTCAGCCAATTTGGATTCTGACTCTAACGAAATACGATTTGAACGAAATCTTAAATTGAAATAAAAACGCTTTCAAAGACTTAGAAACACAAAAATAAGCAGGCATGTAGAAAAGTAAATTCTCTTGCGTTTGGTAACAATTATTCGTTGAAAATTTATTTTTTCAACCCCTTTTCCTTGATAACTATAATGCACAATTGCCATAATTTTATTTTGATAATTTACGATATCGAAAAGAAACTTTTTGCGAGACAGTAAAAACGACGGTTAAAGAAACACCTTTGTTTATCGCCTCAGTTGGCTTCTGTGTTAATATTCTTAGATCAAAGAAATTAATTAATTTTAAACGTTTCACCTGAAGCAAAACTTTTAGGTTACTTCTGCTCAATTTAGCACTACTCCCCCCTCCCATATCATACTTAACGAGGAAGGGTCAGCCAGTGCATGGTGATTCATATATTCTTAGGCAGGGAAAATTAAAATAATATCCAGTAACCTTATCCACCTGTATATACTACCTTGAACCGATGGGAGGGGGTGCGGTAGTACTATTTAATAAATCTGGTTGATATTATCTTTAGAGGGGAAAAATGGGTCCTTTTGAACTTTCTTGACTGGAGCAATTTCGTTTCGGTTTAAAAAAAAAAATTTTTAATAGACTAATATTTCGGTGTTAACTTATTTTGTTTACCTTAAAAAAAAAAAAAAATAAGACCAAGATGGTTAATTTTTTGTTTCATTTAGATTAACACCTTCGGCTGACCCCCCTCCCCCCTAAAAAGGCGAGTATTTTATTATTTTAAAATTTAGAGTGTGTGTGTGTGTGGGGGGGGGGGCAGTTTCGTATATAAATTTAACGTAAAATAATTCCCATTTTCGGTTCATTTTAGCGTTGTAAGGCAGTTAAAATAATTGTTTATCACTAACCCTGAGTCTGAGTGGCTGTCAGTTAGGTTTAGGATAGAAAGCCGTAACTAATGCTTAGAAAAATAATTTATTGGGGAAAGAATGTTTTGAAAAATAAAATTATTGGGTAGCGTGAAATGCAGTTATATCACTGCAATTTGATCAAAAGTAAAATCGAGCTTTGTGAAAAATATCCCTTTCTTGCAGGAATTGAATAGCTCCTGCTTTGTCTCTCACACGATAATTCAATGCGAACATGATTACAATAAATAACTACGAATAATAAAAAAATAATACCGACCATGAAAGAATTTAAAATATCTGGTGCAAGTGAGTGCGCTTAACGAGTTAATATCAAGTACAAATTGACTTAACATCGGTAATTTAATTTTTAATTAATTTTACTTTGCCTTTTTCGTTTCTATTATTTTTTGTCTTATTATTGATTAGTTTCGTTTCAATGATTTCAAGTAGCGAATAACACTTAAATTGCAAAGTTAATTAATAAATACTGAAAAATTAAGATCGGATGATTTTTCGTGAATTTTTTTCTGTGTTGTTCAGTTTTTGGTTAAAAAACAAATTACTTTCACTTTCATTGCAAGTTTCTATATCCGATAAGACGTTTTGAAATAGCGCTGATCCCCTCCTAAGGTTAATATTAACCTTAATTAAATGTTAAAATTTTTTCTGTGGAACACTTTATCACAGTATTGCTTCCCTGTGGACTACAACATGGTGGTTTTCAAATCCAATGTCGACTTATAAACCATCCGCACGAGTCGTCCAATGTTATTCATTCCAGTCATCATTTTCAATCCTCTCATAATATTTTTCATCATTCTACTGACAATCTATCCATCTCGTTAATCCTTATCCTCGAGTGACTTTTGGCCTTGGTAACCGATGACGCATCTACTATATAAAATAAAGTTGTGTGTGCATCTGTTTGTGTATCCAGCTAAAAGTCAGAAACTACACAAGATACATCCACAAAGCTGATATATTCTTTTTCGGCATTGCTTCGAACAAAGAAAAGGCACTTTATTTATATATATTATTTTTACTATTCATTGTTTTGGAGTCACCAAAAACAGAATAAGTAATTTAGAGCGATTTTTAAAATTTTGTGTAATAATTCGTCGAGCATTTTTTTTTCCAGTTGCCAGAGGAAGCGAGAAAGAGTGTGATATAAAGAGAAAGGAGGATTGGGGAGAAAGACGGAATTTTATATATATATATATATATATATATATATATATATTATAAAACCTCAGCACCCCCTCCCCTCTCTTTCACCCCAATACAAATTCACTAACACTCCCACCCTCCCCCTTTTTCACTCACAGCCATCCACATTCATTTCACTCCCTGCTACTGACTTCTCTCAGCCCGGACCTTTGTCCAGTGCTGTCAGCAGCCACGGGTACTACTTTTTCTCATTGACCCATCATGTCTACCCATGGCCTTTTGGCTAAGATCAAAGTGTAGTATCTGTTCCGATGGATACTGCACCCCATAGACTGTTATTGTCTTTGCCTTATTTACGCCGGTCTATTGGTCTGTCCTGTGCAGTTCTAGGAGGTCCACCCTCCCAGGCTTCGCCTTCCCTCTTTGGGGAGGGGTAAGTTTATTGCTCACTGCCTGAGGCGCCCTTACTGGGGAATGCCGACGGGGCTGCCCAGGCAATTTTTAAACCCCACTTTCCCGACCCGACCTTGGGTCACATCTTACTTGTGGGAGTAAGATAAAAACTGGCCTTGTGCCTAACTCCTGGAGAGGAGTAAATCAATACCCAATATTTCGATGTACTTGCATGACATTTTTCTTAAAATTATCATCCTGAGTAAGTCTTACAAATAAAGACGAAACATTGATGAATATATATAAAAATAAATATCTCTTGGTTTTTCCTTTTTAATTTCCCATATATATATATATATATATATATATATATATATATATATATATATATATATATAATGAGAGGGGGGTGTAAAGAAAGATATTGCACACTATTTAACTCTTTTATTTTGTTGTCAACGCTCCCGGGTGACCATACTAATTAGTAAAAGAAAAAGTAACTTTTTTTTTTGGTGGTGGGGGGGTGGGGTGGGGTTGTGATTTTTTTTTTTTCATTCACCAAATATTTGAAAGCCACCCTCGTAAAATACGCGTGTAAGTTTGACGTAAATAAACCTTGTTTTTATGTTTTTGTTGAAGTGTTTTTCTGTTTATCTTGAATTGTGTGCCATGAATTAAGAATCAGCCATTTTTATCAGCTAATCTTGATAATCGTTTTTCAACTGGAAACACTTAATCCGTTCAGGCAGCTGTTCGTTCCGTTTGTTTGGATTAAGAGATTAGATTAAAACTTCTTTTTTTAAAATTTTTTTTTAACCTAGTTGTATTTTCACATCGATTGCGATTTCTAATCGTTTTTTATAGAATTATTTTTTTAAATCGCCAGGTGATATGAAGTTTGGGGTATTATTTACTGAAGTCAAAAAAAAAGGGGAGGGGGGTAAAAAACAAAAACAAATATGCAACAAATAAATGTTACTAAAGCAAAATAAGTTACTCTTCTACTTACCGGATAAGTTTATTTGTATTTTAACTTATTTTAAAAAAAATTTTGTTGTTTTTTTTTTTTTGTTAAAAACAAAGCTTGTGTAGACTCTGTTCGGTTAGAACAACAACAAAAAAAAGATGACACTGATAAGATCTACACGAGGACCTCTGATAATCACTCAAAAATCGAAAATTAAACAAAATACTCGTATTACATTTTCGCACGATTGGTGACATTTATTGGATGTTTCTACCAGTATTTTTTTATTTTAATTTTCCATTTTTGAGCGATTATCAGAGGTCGTCGTGCAGGCCTTATCAGCATCATCTTTTTTTTGTTTCGTTCTGAACAGAATCGACACACGGTTTGTTTTTTAAGACAAATAAACTTATCCAGGTAGGTATGACTCTTATAGAAACTTATCTTGTCTTTGGTAACATTTATTTGTTACATATTTGTTTTTCTTACCCCACCCCCCTTTTTTTGGCTGACTTCAACAAATAATACCCAAAGTCTGGTTATTTTCTTATTAGTAGCCCCATCGTGAAATGCTGTTTTTTTTGTTTTTGTTTTGGTTTAGGAACAAAAAACTTTTAGGAGAAAATCGTTATATTCAATAGAAAGTTTGGGTATCAAAGGCAGTGACAATGCGATATCAGGTTGAATACACTGCTTGATAGAAAATCATACGAGGCAAAGGTGCATAAGATGACAGTATTGATGAATTCAATAATTTTTGATTAAATATTTACCTAACGTATTGTATCGAATCAAAGATAGTATGCTGTCCAATGTTTAAATTTTATATTTCGAGGACAAACCCTCTTTTTTAAGCACATTTTAAAGCAATCAACACAACCTGTTTTAAAATGTAAGGCGTTCAACAGTGTTACATTCTGGTCTCCTACACAAACTTCAGGGTTATGATATTGGTGGTGAGGTTCTTTACATTATTAGGTCTTTTCTTTCTGATTGAAGCTTGCGAGTAACTTTGGACGGTGTCTCTTCATTCTCTTATCCTATCGATGCTGGTGTTGCTCAAGGCTCTATTCTAGGCCCAACACTGTTTCTTCTCCATGTACATGATCTTCCAGAGAATATTATTCAGATAATTAACATCTATGCTGATGGTACCACTCTCTGTTTTGGTGTTGCTTCTCGTCCATCTCCCTCGGATCAGTTGAAATATGCAGCTGATTTACAAATTTACCTGGGTTCAATTGTAGATTGGGGTACGAAATAACTTGTTTCGTTGGATCCTGTTTGACCCAGCTCGTGTCTTTCAATCGTAGGGGTCGTCGTGCAGGCCGTATCAGCACCATCTTTTCTTCCTGAGATTCTCATGGATGGCTCTGCTCTTGAGAAATCGACTCTGAAACTTCTTGGTCAAATTTTTCTTAGAGTTTATATATTAAGTCCATTGCTCTTTCTGCTTCTCGTAAAGTCGGTTCTCTCTATCGCTCCAAACGCTTTCTCACACCTGACGCTATTCTCTATCTCTACAAATCTACTATCAGACCATGTATGGAGTACTGTTGTCATATTTGGGCTGGTGAATCTCTGTCTCATTTGAGGGGTCTACATAAAGTGCAGAAACGTATCTGTAATTTGATTGACCCCACCCTTTCTTCTTCTCTGCATCCTCTCTCTCACAGAACTGATGTTGCTAGTCTCAGTCTTTTCTATAAGTACTATTATGGCATGTGTTCTTCAGAATTCTTTTGTTTCAGCTTGTGACTCATGATCTAGTGGTCTCCATCAATTCACTGTTTTGATACCTCATTGTAATACAGCTTCCTATTACAGTAGCTTCTTTTCCGAAAACTGCAGGTTTATGGAACTCTCGTCCTGCTGACTGTTTTTCTCCAATAGGCATCTCCTGTCTTTGCTATAATCATATTTCGTTCTTGTTAGCTCCTAAAATCAAGTGGCTTCATTCTTTGTCTGGAGCGGTTTCCATAAAAAAAGCTGAATAATTAGAAAAGATATTTTTAATTTTGTATTTTTAATGAAATAAAAAAGGGCTACCCTTGAATAACATAAATCAAACGATTGAATAAAAGTCGATGTTTTAGGAAAAGTGATTATAAAAAAAAATTAAAAAAAAAAAAAAAATCGATGCTGGCTTTTTTAGCTTCTTTAAAAAAGTGAAACATTAAAAAAAATTGTAATTAGTAATTCTTGCAGAAATAGAAGTGAAATTACAAAGATGTAATTGCTTCAGATATATTGATTTTAACCTTTGAATGCTTTTTGTTTCAAATATGACACATTCCAACAAAATGCCTATTTAATATAATATTCAACGAAAATGTGTCAAACTGCAACTGGTTTCACATTAATATGATGTTGCATCAGCACACCCGCTAAATAAGGTAATCAGTATCTTCGATGTCGAACCAATATAAAAATAAAGCATTTAAGGATTAATCATTCTGAAACTGAACTGATCGTCAATTATCAGCTTTAACATATATTAAAAACGGATCTTTTTATAGTCTGTAGGTAAAACAATTGCTGAAGGAAATAAGTTATTTTATTATTAAAATACTAGCTATCTCTCCCCGGCGTTGTCTGGTAGTGTATTTATTTGTAAATTCTTCTCCCCCCCCCCCCCCCCGCCTTTTTTAACTATGCTGTTTGTTTTTTTTGTCAAAGAAGATATGGAAGAATACGGAGTCATGTTTCTTTTTTTTAAAGATGGCTACCGTTTGAAAATAATTTTGGAAGGAATTAAATTGAATTACATTTTATTCTTCTTAAAAATATGATGCAACGATCTACAAGAAAAACTGAGAAACTAGAATCGAATATTGATTTTGTAGGAAGAAAGCTATAGCTCTTGACATATCAAAAGCCTTTGATAGGGTTTGTCGCAAAGATTTGCTTCACAAGCTTGCTGGCAGTAGAATATGTAGAAATGTCTTCTCAACCATTAAATCTAAAACTCAATTGGATGTTTTGATTTGTCTTCATCTTCAAGGGCAAACTTTCTAATTCTGAACATTGTAAACCATCTTCTGCATGTTTTCTCATTCAGGCATTCCTCTCCATAAACTGAGTGAATATTTTGAGTCAATTCGGCTGGAAAGTTACTTTTTTTAAAGCATCATGTGCCTCAAATGCTTCGTAGATGCTTTCATGTTCAAGGGCTTTCAACAGTGAAATTTTATTTAATTTTTCTTGTAAAATAAATTTTTATAAAGTTAAATTTGTCCAAATACACACACACACACAGTCACATATCTCTCTTCTCTCTCTATATATATATTGCCATTTCAGCAACGTTTCCAATGTGTGACTTTTCAAACTACCTTATTCACGTAACCACGTGCTACACACAAAGCCATATCAACATCGGTCGTCGATAACATCAAGACGAATTTCAACTTGACTGCGATAGATATGTCTCAGTCAGGGAGAAAAAAGAAGAGAAAAAATATGCTTATAGTTCTGACAAGGGTATTTATTACCGAAAGTACTCAAGTTAAAAAAAAAAAAGAAAAGTTTTTAAAGTAAATAAATAATTTATTTAAAAAAAACAATCTGCGTTGTCCGGGTTTTAGAAATATTTTAAAAAAATATTCTCCTTATTATTGCCATTACAGCAACGTTTCCAATGTGTGACTTTTCAAACTATATATATATATACATATATACATGGCGTTGCCTGATAGTTTTTTATATTTTAATTTTTGTTTTGCATTTTTTCTTTTTCTTTATACTAAATTATCATTATTATCTTATATAATAGAGATTTTGTCCGTATGTCTGTCTGTCAGTCACAATTTTTTTTAAACATAATAAATACATTGTGGAATTTATCTCATTTCGAAATATCAGATCTTGACTACTTTTAGAAATGGAGAATATTGTATTAATAGTAAATAATAACTTCCCAACAAATAAGCAGATACCATGACTGGAAATCGAAACCGAAACATTGAGATCCTCCGTCTGACATTCTACCAACTGAACTATTAGGCCTGTCTTATAAATAGAGCTTAAAACATTACCGTAACAAAATAGTTATAGCTTTAGCATGACGTCATAGATTTATGATTTACATCATGTTACAAACATAAGTGATAGTAAAAAATGAATAAATGAATGGGTAAACATTATCAATAGCGTTGGAAATTATTTTAATAGTCTAAAACAATTTATTTTGCTTTAACTACGTATTATATGTAGTTCTTTCACAATTATATAATCCTCCCAGTCTCGAAAAAAATATACGACTGGGGGGAGCATATATTTGCTAGTTAAAAAAAAAAAGATTTTGAAAGCTAAATTTAATTATTACGGAAATGCATTCTGGTGGATAAAATTTATTTTATGAAAAGATTCAAAGTTTTGAAACCAAGAATTAAAAAAATAGAGATTAAAAAACCCAAATTACTTATAGTTTTATAACAATTTAGATGCCAGATGTGTCGAATGTATATTTTAGTAGATAAGAAGTCTTTAGGGTAAAAATATTTGTCTCTGTGGAATAAATGGAAAGGATCCAATGAGAATTGAGAATGTTTCTAAGTTGCAGTTTTCGTTGTGAAGAAAAATTACACGTTTTCTGTTGTTTTATCATCGCCAAATCATCCAGAATTCTTTCGTTCTGGCACATCTCCAAGACGTCAATTTAACCAATTCCAAGATCCTCTTTTTGTTTATATTTCTGAATATTTCCTTTAAAAAAATCTCTTTTATTCTGTTCTTCTGTCGAGACGTTTTGTGCTTATCATGCAAAAAAAGCGCTTATTCAATCTCTATAAGGGTCGCCTGCGCGGGGATTCTATAGTGAAGCAAGAGATGCACAAGTACCAACTGCACCCGAACCACCATTGTTTGTGTTCATTGGCATGGGGAACTCCAAAACGACTGGAAACAATGCTAGTATAAGCAGAGAAAGACTAGTGTTATTGTAATGTATTCACCTGTATGTTCTTTGCGTGAGGGGGGGGGGCGGCGGTTACATACCAAATTTAATTATGTTCCTCGATGCTTATGCGTGACATTGCTTCTTAGGATTATGTGTTACAGAGCCAATGTCTTCGTTGAAGATGCCGCGTTACATACGATTTTAAAAAAAAACGCTTGTTTTTCCTCTGTTGGTGAATTCGCTTAGCATTTTCCGAAGCATCTTCTGCCACAGAAAAAAAAAAGAAAGGATTTTTCATTGCTTATTTTTATTATTGGTATAATGTCTACATTTTATTTTTCTCACGCTCATCTCCCCATGTACCGCGGGTGCTTGCTGGCCCCACCAGTGGGGGAGAGAGCGCAGGATGTTTTCGCGGCTTGATGAAAATCTGCACTCTCCCGTTTTACATGCATTTCTTCTCCAAACACAAATGATAAATGTTTGTTTCAAATCAACTCTTACCTCATGATCTGTCAAAATAACACCCAAACTATAAAAGCGCATTCTGACCCACATTCCAATTCCAATTCCAACCTACTTTTATCGGCAAATTTTTGCAATACCAGTACTCGCTATAGCTATTACGAACTGAGCCCACAGTCAATGACTTTAACCATTACACCATAACACTTCCATATATATATATATATACACATATATATATAATATTATAATAAATATTTTTAATTATTATCCAAATACATATGTTTCATCCTTTTAGGAAATCCTCAGTTTGGAGATAACTGTACTGCCAGTTGCACTGTTCGAACCCCAGACACGAGTCTGAACCCCTTAACCCATGCAGCCAATCTAACAGCTACACAGAAAGAGGCGGAATAAAGTATATTTATGTTTTTACAAACAAACATATAATAAGCTGTCACAGTATTCAACAAATTCAATGGCCGGAACTCGCACTTTAAGGTTTAATTTGGCAGCTGTAAAGGGAGCTATTAAACAATATTATAATAAATATTTTAAATTATTATCCACATACATATGTTTCATCCTTTTAAGGAATCATATATATATATATATACACATGCCATACTGTCGGAAATATGTTTCTAATAGTAAACACACACACACACATATATATATTCTGCTGTTTTTCATAGAATTTATTTCAAAAGAATGAGGGAAATTATTTTGGAGTTCAATTCTTTGTTTAACATGTCTCTTCCACATCGGATGTGGATTGCACTTTCATTTAATATCATCCTCAAACATTAATTACTATTATTAGACCACTACGTCTGGCTCTAACAAATACGTAATCCAAACAGAGGGTAACATACTTATTTTCTTAATATTTCACCTCTGCCACGCACCTCACATACACTGCCGGCAGTATTAAATAAGGAACTAATATTGAAAACACCAGTTACAGATTTCACAAATTTATATCTATCCCGGGCAACACCAGGTACAGGTTCTGATAGTTAATATATAGAGTTTAGTATACATATAATGCAAACATACAACTTAGTGTACAGGTTTTGTTACAGTGAGAATACACACACGTTACCATCAACAGTTGTTTCTTCTATGTGTTAAGGAAAGAACGAGGAAATCTAGTCTGTAAGCGTAAGGTGTCAGGTTACCGATACTGTATGTATGTAGTATTTCTGCTGTGCTTAAAAGAATGATGACACATTGATATATGAAAATCTAATGATATATCTTTATTGTCAGTGGCGGTGAAAAGTGGGAGTTGGTGAAAAAGGAATCGACTGCCAATACCAATTTCTGGTTGTTATGATATGACAATTTGTCTAGTCACCATCCTCATCAGATAAGCTTGGTGAAGGAACCAATTTAGTTATATACTAGAAAAAATATTTTCTTTTATAGTTAGTTTAATTAGAGAGAGAGAGAGAGAGAGAGAGAAATACTCTATATAATTAGAGTGAGGAGGGATTTAAACAACTTACACTAAGAGAGGGTGAGATTAATAGACAGAAACTTGGTAACAAGCACATTATGGTTAATAAGAACAATAAAAATCGATTTTTTCCAAACGTAATTCAATCTCAAAACCGAGGAATATTTTAACATGTATTTTGGTGTGATTAAAATATATATGGAAAAAAAGCTTTAGGGAGACAAACGTTGATTAACTCAGCATTAGTATAATAATACTAATATATATATATATATATATATATATATATATATATGTATATATATAGGGTTAAGATTACTGACAATGTGTACTAGGGGTCAGATTTAGAATCTCAGCTTGAGAACATTCATCATGTCTTGCCATACTGGAGAGCTGTGAAACGGCTGTCTGTGGATGACTACGTTTGCTCCCCACTTGTGGGTTGAGCTCTCTGCATGGGAAAGAACAGTTTCCACTTAGCGTAAAGCATAACTCTTTCTAATTAGAATTGAGTTCTCTCTGGAACCGATAATCTAAACAAATGTAAAAACATAATTTCTCTTACTTTCGTTTTGTGCGAGATGATGTAGGGTAAGATTGCTGACACACACATATATATATGTCACATTTTCCTCTATTTCATTGACTGGAATAGCTTTCTTAACAAAAGGTAGATAAACCAATCTGTTTCATCTGACCTATATTATTACATATTTTGAAAAAGAAAATTTTTATTTGCAATCGATTTTAATATTTAATCCTGATCGATTTTTTATTAATCTTGAATAGAGGAAGGCGGAGAACTACTTATCCTCACAGTCACATACTACGTCTGCCACCCATCACACTGGGAAGAAATTTAACATAACGTTTTTCCATATACACCGTTTCATTGGTTATTAGTATCCCTCTCCTCTGACCTACATTCGATTTTATAGAGGTAGGTGGGGGTCGAAAAAAAGCAGGTGTGGTGTATGTATTTAATGGCATCAAGATTTTGTGCTTGTCGCTGTGCATCAATTGGTTAGCGCACCGCACAGAGGTTGTCAGTTCGAACCTCACCCGTGACATAATTACTTTTACCCTGATTTTGTCCCCAAATCAACTTAAAGACATTTCAAATTACAATACTAAGCAGATTGTTTAGTTATACTTCTGTTTTTTTCTGTAATCTATGTAGTTTAGGGAAATTAAAACCCCGGACAACGCCTGGTAGCCCTGCTAGTTAATAATATTACTGCCAATCTGTTTTTAATTAAATACTTCTCACTGTATACACACAGATAGTAACAGGATTATTACTATTAAATTGGAACGATGATTCAGAAAACTCTTTGAGGATGTGATAGATACCAAATCTCCAATCATAATAAGGTAGCTCTTCTTTTAGGGTTCTCCCGGAAGCCCCACCATCTGGAACAGATAAATTCTTTCTTTGCATCTATCTTCTATTCCATAAGTGATAGGTTTTGGAGATGGGGTGAGGTGGGTGGGGTGGGGTGGGGGTTAAGATAAGCTTCACTATCTGCCATATCTCATTCGAGTTCAATCTTTATGCCAGATAATATAAAGATATGTACCTTGGCTTTTTGGTGATATGACTCATCAATTCGACCTCTCATTGAAGAACTAATAAAATAAGTTCTTAAATGCCCTGGAATACTCACCATATAGGAATGAGTACATTTGCTAAGAGGCCGGCATTATGTTGACACAAACTGTTTACCCAACAGAAGTCTTATAGTTATATTAATGGTCATTGATTACTGTCTACTAAGGTAGGTTGATTTTTTTTTTTTTTTTTTTTTTTTTTTTTTTTAAATATCAAATTATTTTTGAGCATAATATATGGATGTTCACAATAGTATCCTCCCAGACATTATCTCCTCCCTGTTTTGGAGAGGGGTAGTGTAGTATCTGTTCTGTTGTCATGAGACCACCTTCCCAGGTATCACCTCCTCTTTTGGGGAGTCGTTAGTGTGGTATCTGTTCTGTTGTCATGAGGCCACCCTCCCAGACATTACCTCCTCCCTTTGGAGGGAGTTAGTGTAATACATTATGTTGTCATGAGACCATCCTCTCGAGCATTACCTCCACCTTTGGTAGTGGTTAGTGTAATATATTTGTTCTGTTGTCATGAGACCATCTTCCCAGACATTACTTCCTCCTTTGGAAATAGTGTAGTATCTGTTCCGTTGTTATGAGACAATCGGCCCAGGAATTAGCTCCTCCTTTGAAGGGGGGTAGCGTACATAAACAAGAAATTTTCACAATCGGCTGTTCATTAGCAAACTCAACACTTACATTAATATATACTAGCAACAATGTGTGATCGGAGGGAGTATATTATTGCTAGTTTTCTATTATAGACTTTTTAGTACATAATTATGTCACTAGTGGAGAATATGCCCTGGTGTTGCCTGGAGAAATTGAAGACTGTGATACTTTTTAAGGTAATGGGTTGATCATTCTACCACTCCAGAAAGTACCTCACTCCTGACACGATCCTCTACCTGTATAAGAGTCAGATACATCTTAAGATCGAGTACTGTTGCCACATCTGGGGAGGTGCCACTCAGATCACCTTTCCTGCCTTGACAGAGTACAACATCAACTTCGAAATCTTGTGGGGGATGTCCTCTTCTCTTTCCTATGGCCTCTTTCTCACAGAAGAGATGTTACTAGTCTTTTTTTACGCTATCGTTATTTTCATGGTGCTTGACTACAAATCGAAATCTAGTAGGGGGCGATCTCTTCTCTTCCCTACAACCTCTTTATTACAGAAGAGACGTAGCTAGGCTCACTCTACTCTATCGTTATTTCCATGAAAGGTGCTCGACTGAGCTCCAATCTTTCGTTCCTCTTTATAAGATATTCACATCCAAAACTCGTCTTATTACCTCAACGACAAAAGATTTTCCTTCCCATCTCCATGTGCCTAACGTCGGGTGAAATTTCCATTGATAGAGCTTCTTTGCAAGGGCTTTCCTCTTGTAGAACACATTACTGCAGGTCTGCTTGCCTGCTGATTACGACTTAGTCGTCTTCAAATCCAATGTTAACAAATTCTTGTCATGCATTGCCCATCAATAATCAAACACAGTTCACACGGTGGCTAAGTGGTTAACAATGCAGACTGAGGACCTGGGTTCGAATCCAGTTTGTTCCACAGAAACACTTTCATCAAAACCCCACTTTCATCTAACCTCTTGGAGAGGAGGTAAATAAAATACTATTGATCAATGCTATTACTCCCATAGTGTTCTTCATCTTCCGGCTGATAATCACAGTAACCCTTATTCTAGAGTTTCTTTATAAGTGGTGACCCAATAGTAAAAAAAAAATGATTACAAAAATAAATAATTAATAAAAAAAAAAGTAATTAATAAAAAATAAATAAATAATTAATAAAAGACTTTAAAAAAACTAAGAATAAAAAATAAAAGTAATAGTAAAAAATTAATAATAAAAATAAAAACCAGGAATAATAATAAAAAATAATAATAAATAATAATAAAAATAAAATAAAAACCAGGAATAATAATAAATAATAATAAATAAAAGAACAAATAAAAACAAAAAAACGTAAATGAAGGCCTCATTTTATGGTACAACACTTTTGCAATTATCTACTTGTGTCAGATAGGAATGAGAAAAGTACATATGTGAGGTCAAATAAGAGGCCGGCGTTATGTTGACACTGTCTAAGTAACCCAACAGAATCACATTACGTTATCACTGTGTATCTGACTGTGTTCACCTCTATTACTAATGGAGATTTGGTATCTGTCTGTCTGAAGCCGTAACTATACTATTACTTCTATTACATTGTACTATTGTACTATCTTTTAATGCTCAATTCAGTTTACGATAATATTTTTTGGGGTGAGGTAGTAGTATCCTCCCAGGCGTCACCTCTTCCTTTTTTTCGGTGGGGTAGTGTCTGTTCTGTGATCATAATACCATCCATTCAGGGATTACCGTTGTTTTGTTTTTTTGTGGTCGTAGTGGGGGGGGGGGGGGGAGTTTAGTGTAGTATCCATTCTTATATCACGAGACCATCCTCCCAGGCATTAACTTCTCCTTTAGGGCGTGTAGTATCTGATTTGTTGTGATGAGACCATTCTCCCAGATACTAATTCTTTCTTTGGGGAAGTTAGTGCCAGGCCTTTGGAGGATAGTGTAGTATATGCCCATCTGTCATGATACCACCCTCTCAGGTTAGCAAAAATATGCGACCATAGGAAGCATATATTTAAGGAGGGGGATAGTGTAGTATCTGTTCTTTGGTCATAATACCATCCTCTCAAGGATTCCATTTTCTTTGAGGGGGAAGATGGTAGTGTAGTATCTGTTCTGTTGTCATGAGACCATCCTCCCTGGCTAGCAAAAAATATGTGACTGGAGGGAGCGTATATTTACTAGTTTTATTAATATTTTTTAATTCTGAATAATTTTCTGCGCAGGGGAAACTATTTTTAATTAGCAGGACTGCATGGCATTCCCCGGGGGGGTGGGGAGTAGTAAGTAATTTATTTTTTATCAATAACAATTAATTTCCTACTGTTGTCACACGCGAGATAAATCTTACTGTAAAAAACGAAACAACTAATCGAGGTAAAACTTACCCCCCCAATTTTTTTTTTACAGATACGCAGGTTAAATGTTACTTAAAAAAAAAAAAAAAATTAATTTGCTCTCTTTGCTGAATCTGTAAATAAAGCGTCTGTGTGTCCGTAACTCAATTTCTATTTTAGTCGCAAAAATATTAAGAACAAGGGAATAATTTTTTTGTGTTGATTAACAGTGAAAGAAATTCTTTCCTTTATTTAAAAAAATTATTAGTTACTATGATTAAGCCTCCTCTTCTTTGCTCATAAAATTTAAATTTGCAGATGTGATTATTCTTTTCATAATTTATTATTATCAGTTATCATTAAGATCAAACCTCCCCCTTTTTTTTTTTTTTTTTTTTTTTTTTGCTCATGAATATAAACTTTAACACATGATCATTAAATCTAGCCGGATACACGTACATTACCTTTTATTATTTTGAATAAGAATAAACAAAGAAAGAATAGTGGCTAGACATTTTTTTTCTGTTCTTTTTTAAATTTTCTTTGTTTCTTTGTAGTTTTTGTCAACTCGTGTAGTAAGTGTGTCTGTTAGAAAGTCTGGGATCATTATGATATACTATTTATGTTAAAAACAGAACCCCCAGGCTACAAATCATAGCAAATTTCTGTTTTTGACAAATTTCATTAGTAGAGCAGGGATGTGAGTTCTCCATTTTTAGCAGAATTCTGCTTTTTTTTTAATCCAGAAAAAAGGGATTTCCACTTAAATTGCTCATGGCTCATCTCGGCTTTTTGATTGAAATAAGCTTTTCTTTTTTAAATAAGAAAAAAGCTGATTTTCCCACTTATGACAATGAAATGTAAATTTTGCGGTGAAAGCTAAGATTTCGAGCAATTCATGATGGGGGTAAGGGAGTAAGATGACTTTTGTTTCACGAAAGAATGAGTTCCTGTTCCTCTCCCCACCTATGTACTCAATGTCATTCATTTTGACGTTCTTAGTTGAAACTGATTGAAGTTGTTTAGAAAAAAAGTGTTTTTTGTGCTGCCATATCTACGCACACAGAGGGTCACGGCCCACCAGGTTGGGAAATTCATCGCACTTTCAGCTTTCTTTTTTTTTTCCATTACCAACATACATCCAAAAACATTTTCCTGTACAATTTGGAGCTGTGGAAACTGCCTAAAACATCAAAATACAACATTGATGCTTTTCAAAGAAAACTACTAAGAAGTGTTATCCAAATCTCAAACAAATAAATTTACATTCGCACTGAAGCAAAACCGTGCAGTGCTATTATACTAAAAAGAAGACTGTGATGGTTTGACTATTTGATGAGATTGCCATCAGAAACACGTGCGCTTCAATCCTTCATAAAACCTACCAAAAGACCATCAGGACGAGCAAAGATGACATGGCTCGACCAAGTGAGAAAAGACTTCAAATCACAAGCAGACTTCCACCATGAAAACGCTCAAATAAGATCCCCTCGACATGGTTATACAGTGGCTCATATGAGGAATGGTGCACGTTCTCATAGTGATGTTACCTGAAGCTGGATACTCCACCAGACTTGGTGAATTCTTGTCCTGAAATCCAGTAAAACCAAGGGACCACAAGAAAGATATACTATAACATAGTTTACTGGTCAATTAGGGAGAGAAAAATTAATATTCTTCACTTTTTTACTAACTCAACGTTTGAGAGGTAAAGGAGAACTTTAGTTGAACACTCGGATATCTATATATCTCATATAGAGATTAAGTGTAGCCCCAGGAAATGGCCCCTTGATTTCTGAGACTTTACACTGAAGTAAAATGGGGAAAAATGTAAAGTGGACTTACAACACAACATAAAAGAACATACAATAAACATCTTTTTACTCATCACTTGTGGTGGGGCTCTACCAAATATTGTAGGTTAGAAATATTAGACAGTTTCTTCATATTACCAACCACGTGGAAACCTTTCCAACTGTGGTGAATTCCACTCTCTCCCCTCGTCATCTGACTCAGTTTGCCCAAAGGGGAAACAATCCACAGGCATCCTTAGCAACCGGTGTCATTCTCCCTTGTTCTCCTACAAATCTAGCTTGAACTAGATGGGTGACCAAACGGGTCACATTATTTTGTAGTATGTTACTAAAACTCTGGATTGTCTGGTCTGCATGAAGTCCTCTTTGTTGGCCATAGCTATTTGTTATACCTGCAAAATTGTAGCAAGAGGGAGAGAAGGGAGGGAAAGAAAGAATGAATGCTGCCTTTTCATAGTTAATGTAGCTAAGTGTCACCTTTTCCTCATTGCTGAGGTGGCTCAATCGGTTAGTGTGCCATACTTACAGAGATTGTGAGTTCGAACCTAACCTTGGGGCAGAAATATTTTTACTCTGTTTTTTGTCCTTAAAAATTTCAAATTACAATATTAAGCAGATTGTTTAGTTTTACTTTTTTTTCTTCTCTTTTTTTTTGTAATCTATATAATTTAAGGAAATTATGACTCCCGACAACCCTGCTAGTAATCTAATAAATTTCATACATTTCTTTATGGAGCTTCACTATTAACCTTCTCTATAATAATATGCTTGTGCCTTCGTTATCACCTTTTACACTCATTTTAAAAAAATGAGATCGTCCAATCACCAAAGATGAAATGTAAAAAAGTAATTGTCGAGTAGCTAGTGTTTCTGACCATCTCACTCTCTCTTCCTCCCTCTCACTCTCTCTTCCTCACTCTCTCTCTTCTTCCCTCTCACTCTCTCTTCCTCTCTCTGTCTGTCTGTTTCTCTCTCTCTTCATTTAACATCACTTTTCTATTGTCCAGTGATCACATATTTTTTAATACTTCGCAAGCTCACTCTCCAGTTCTCACGATTCAGTGGGTCAACTGTCTCTAAATTCCACTCTGTACGGTCTTGTCCAATCACTTGCTTCCAAGTTTTTCATTGCCAGCCAACCTTCCTGCAATTCAAGACATCCATGCTTCTCCAATGGTTTATCCAGGAGGATGAACGCTCCACATGACCATACCAGTGTAATCGATTTGTCCTTAACTGCCAAACTTTAGATTTTACTCATTTTAAAATGAATTGTTCCAAAATCGAATAAGACGCCATAAATGGAATTTTAAAGGTGACATTCCTGTTATTTTCTTAAAGTATATTTAGCTGATAATTATTTTTACAGTAAGAAAGAGTCTATTAAAAAAAAAATGAATAAATTGTTATTATAAATACATGAAAAAGTTTAAAACGTTTGTTTTATCTATTTAAAATAATATTTAGCTGACAACTATTGTTATGGTAAAACGAAAGACAAGACAGTTGGGGAAACAATCGTGGAATTTCCACAAAGTCTTACTAGTTTCTTTAGTACTATATTAAAGAAAACAAAAAAAACGTGATCATGGTAGTCGAAATGCTCAACTCCGTCCGGTAATTGAAAATTTAAAAGGTCTGTTTTTAGCTCCGGTTCTGACCGAAGAAATCTCTCCCCCCCCCCCCCCCCCCGCCCTTTTAATGATAAATTATTTATATCATTTTGATTCTAAAGTGGATGGGAGTGTTTTTAAAGTTTTATGAACTCAACGTTTTCTTTTTTTCTTTAACCTATTTGTGCCCAATTTGTTTTCTTTTATTCATTACTCAAAATATTTTGTAAATACAATATTATTTGATACTAAATATGTACTTTAATAGATTTACTTGATTTTTTAGGATGGTTAGCACATTAATTTATACTATATATGAATGTGGGTTGGTTATAAGGACTACTTATCAAAAAATCTTTGATTGAATAATAGATGAAACTCATTGTATCCTTCCACTCTAGATTTTCACAATATATTAAAAACTGAGACATCAGTTTTGCCAATATACATCAGACAGTAGGTGTGATATTTGAAAGACAATCTAATCTCTGACCTTCTTCAGGTGCATAGTATATATATATATATATATATATATATATATATATATATATCTATATATATATATATTCACAATAGTGATAGCTTGCAGAGTCCAGGCTGATTATGTGAACTGAGTTTGCGCCCTATGACCGGCTGAAATTATCACTTCCTACACTGATGATAGCAATAAGCTTGAAACGCTGGCGTCTGTAGGTAATAATAATTTTATATTTATTTATAAATATATATATATATATATATATTAGTAATAAGTTGTTTAAGAGGTAGTCCTACTTTTGAGTGTCGTCATGCGAACACTACCATGCAGTTGATAACTATACGAGAATAAAGCGGTTGGGTTCAACCAAATAAAAAGGAGGTAAAAGTCAAGATTGTCTGCTCTTTTTGACTTCCGGTTTCTGCGGAGCAGACCTACCCAATGCCGGTGACGGCAGATATGGTCTGATTAATGATTAGTACAAAATCTTTACCACAACCGTTTTTTTTTTTATTATTATTATTACAAATATTTTTCTCATGATTAAAAATGTTAGGTTTTTTATTTTATCAAATACTCAAACGAATTTGTCTGTTTGTCAGAATCTATTAATTCTTAATAAAATATGTTATAATAATAATAATAATAGATTATAAGATTTTTTTTAACAAATAATCAACCGAATTTGTCTTTTTCTGATCAGATTTTTTTTAATAAAATATTTTAGAATAAAAATATATTTTCTTTTAAAAAAAATAGTTGGTGAAAGTTCAAAATAGTTAAAACAAAAGACCCTCTGCCTTCCCATGTTAAGAATGGTTTTCTAAATAATGTTATTTAGAAAGCCATTCTTAACATTAGGAAGGGGGTGGCTTTCATGTTATCTGAGAGGAAGATAATCATTAATCAGGAGGGCCATTATCTGGGTCGTCACCGGCGTCACGTCTTGTCTGCAGAAACCGAAAGAACAGACACTCTTAACTTCAACCCAAAAAGGCTACAACAGATATATTCACTGGATTGGGTGACCTTACATGGTAAATAAAAACTGAACAAAGCTACAATGACAGACAGTTAAAAGCTGCCAGTGTAGCATTATAGTCGAGAATTCTTTGTCTTCCATCCATATAATCATGCGCGTACTCCGAGAAGCTTCGCTACATGCTTGAGAACAGAACTCCCACCCAGGGAGAGAGTGTTCTGCTGTGTCATCACATGTTTGGTTTTAGCAGGTTATACTGAAATACTTGCTCATGGCTGAAAGTAAAAACCAGTGTTGTGTTGATGACCCATAGTAGCAGCAGTAGTTGTGATGTGTTTTGGCTGCAGCAGCCGTAATAGTAGCCGTGGAAGTCTCCAAGCTATTCAGTTCAACTGCATACCCATGGCTTTTTTGGGATAGAAGCAAAGTATAGTATCTGTTCTGATGCTTCACTTAGTCTATTCTGTCCTCGCTCAGTGAAGAAGTCCTTCTAAACTGAGGCAATTTTAATTTTTGTTCCAATAGAGAGTCCCCCTTTTTGGGGAGCTGGAAATTTCCCACAGTAAGAACCGACCTTGTGTCTAACTTTGCCCTCATGGGGGAGGCAAATAAATAGGAACAACTATCCTCATTCTTAGTTTTAATATTTCTTTCTTTAAAAAAAAATTTTTTTTTCTTAATTTGCTCTTAGCATCTTTACAGTATGTAGTAATACTACATAGTTCTCCCCCTTTGCGGGGTGGAATGGAATCGTTTACAGAGAATAGCCAAGAGCTAGATTAGATTAGCTTATTTGTCATATCTCACTCCTGACTTCCTGGACTCCTGTCGTTTCCTTTGAACACATTAACTTTATTTTGAGTGGAGATTTACTCATTCTACATTTCTAACACATCCCACATAACATATTACTAGACCAAGACATAGATTAGAAAGTGGACACCTTGGGTTTACTTTTGCCAACCTTGTAACTCTTGCTTTCGTCATCCGGTTTTGGTATTGAAGGTGCTGCAAGTGTCCCAGACTCCAGGGTGGGTAACACCAGGCAATGTCTCACACCTGCTCTCCATGCGGGCTGATCCAAAGTGGTGATACCAGTCATGTTGCAAGCAGTCAAGTCACTTCGTACACATTCAAGCCATGTTTTCCTTAGTCTTCCATGCACCCTCATGCCTGGGGTATCTATGCATGTTATTGAGTTGATGCAGAAGGTGGCAAGCTGTACATGGTTAAACCACCTGAGATGTCCAGCACGTATGGCATCCAAAATCACATCAATACCAAGATTCTGATGGAGCATGGCAGAGGAGATTCTCTCTTCTAGTTTGCTGCCGCACATCTCCCTGATCATGGCATGGCACATAAAGCTGAAGCTGTTGCAAGTCAGCAGCGTTTCAGGCCAATATCTCACTGCTATGCAAGATGTCGGAACGAACATGGGCTGAAAAGACCTTGCCCCAAGTCCTGAAAGAAATGTGCCTAGATGCAAGGAATGGCAGCAACTTCCAGAACCTTCCCCAAGTAATACAACAATGAGCAGTTATGGTCCGTTCGCAACTACTAACAGTATTTAATATGTCGCCCAGGTAGAAGGTAGTTTATTCCCTATTTTATCCTTTAGGCCTCACGTTTCATGAGAAATGTTTCTGACAAAAGGGAGAGAATTGCTGTTTTCTGGATTGGCTATTGTTTTGAGTCGGTGATGTGTGGAGAGTTTCAATCCTCTCATAATATTCATCATTTTAATTGTCTATCTCATTAGCGCTTATCCCCGAGTGTCTTTTTGGCCTTGATAAGTATTGACTCATGAGTAAGAAAAATAAATGTATTTTGTGCATGGACAATTATATTATTCCCTGTATTATTCCAGCTGTTGTTTAATAACTTAATATAATTTTTATTTTATTTATTTCAATCAGGTGGAACCAGAATGAACGGTCAGCATTTAACTCGTCGACGGAAGCGCCGTCCTATGAATGGTGTTAAGACAGTAGAAGTTGTGCGCGGCACTGTCGGTTATGGTTTCACTATCTCTGGACAAAATCCCTGCACCCTCAGCTGTATTGTGAGCGGGAGTCCCGCAGAAGCCATTGGACTGAAGCCGGGAGATTTCCTTCTGGCAGTCAACGGAGAAAATGTCTCCAAATATCCGCATGATGAAGTTGTTCGTATTATTGGCACATCTGTCGGAACCCTAACTCTTCAGGTAAATTTATAACCAGTTGGCTTTGCTAGTTTGCTATTGCTTCGCAAAGTTCGCTACTTGAAATTCTTGAAATTAAAATTTTAGATAATAAATATTTCATTCATAAGATTTTTACAAACACAAGACTAAAGCTTTCACATTTATTTGTATAAATAAATAAACATTAATATTTTGGTAATTTTGATACAAATTTATTTATCTTTTAAATAAAACCGTAATGAAATCAAAAGCAAGAAGAAATCAATTCGCCTGAGTGATAATGTGTGTGTTTTGCTCTTTTTTTACATTTTAGTTGTTGAAAATCAAGTCAGCCCAGAAAGGAACATTTTAAATACAAATGCGAAACATTTTTTCTACAGGATAAAAACAATTATTGAATTTAAAAACAAGAGAAAAAATATGGCATCGTTAACAGGAAAGAGGGAGAGAGAGAAAGCGAGCAAGCCAAGACAGCTAGTCAGCTAGCCTCCCCACCCACCCCTGTCGCATCCTTTTCTCTTCTCGCTTTTGCCTGTCAATAAGAATTCTAGCAAGCGATCTTAGTTTAATTTAAGACATTTTTTTGTAAGTTATCTATTTATTTTTTATAAAATCACTTTAATTACTGTTAATATCAATTAAACTATTGCATATATAGAGACAAAATAGAACAAGAGAATTACAATTGAATAACACTAAAAATTTAATTTATTATGAGGTATTTAAAAACTAATTATGCAAATTAGGCATTCAAATAATTGTCTTTGGATCATTCATCTGTACTATATATAGTATTTCAATTTTATTTAACAGTAACCTGTTTTGATAGTAATATAGGAATGATAAATTATAAAAAAACCTTTGCATTTATTCATTTAGAAGTAAAGCCAGCCAAAATGGTCATATGAAAATGCTTAATAACCTTTTTAATCCAACTTGAATATTTGTGATCACTATAAATAACTGGTTCGCACAGTGGCATGTTCTTAACAATATAATTTCAAGATTTGACTAGAAATAGCAAGAAATTGCAACTTGAACAGATTAAGGTGCAGATCTATAAATGTCACACCATAATGGCCAATAAGCTGGGATTTGAGAGAAAGAGGGATAAATAAAGACCTGGCCAGAGATAGTTTAGTTTGGAAGTGAATTTCTAAATGCGTCCGACACATGCCAGCATGTAAAACAGACGTTAAGCCAAATATGATGATGAAGCAAAAAAAAATAATAATTATAGATTTTAAATGAGTACGGATTGAATATTTAGAATTTTGTTTTTTAAATATTAAAAAAAAAAAATGTAAAACTAATTAGGGTGACATAATTATCCAAATTCCCCAAATTCTGTTGTGGCCTATAAAGTTTTGTTCAGTTTTTGTTGTAGATGATGCAATTGTATCTGAGATGGGTATATTTGCTGATGATACCATGCTCTATTCTTGACATGGGGGGGGGGGGAAACGAATAAGCACATATCCAAGGCTATGGCTGAATCCTTAGAAAATGACTTTAGTGTAAATGGATGGTAACATCTAATGTTACGAAGACAAAGCTCCTTTCCTTTAACAATTATAAGAAACCTTTTCAACCACCAGTTGCCATGGCTAATCGCACCCTACCTTAAAGTCCATCATTCAAACTCCTCGGCCTTACATTCACAGCTAACATGAATCGGAACAAATACATAGAAGATACTGCCGAGGCTGCTGCAAGGAAGGTGGGCTCCCTCTACCATGCTAGAAAATTTTTCTCACCTGCCAGTATCCTATATGTCTACAAAGCTACCATTTGCCCATGCATTGAGTATTGTTGTCATGTTTTGGCTGGTGCACCAACCACTAGCCTCTCCCTCTTGAACAGGGTCCAAAAAAGAGCCTCCAATCTAATAGGTCCTACATTATCTACCAAACTCCAGCCTCTGTCCCATCGCTGCAATGTTGCACCCTCAATGTAAATAGCCCTGACCGACCAGACAATCAGCAAAATTTCACCCCTTCATTATCGAGGTCCCTAGATGCTGAAAGGCTTTTTACACTACCTTCTTTCCTCGAACTGTTAGCCTTTGGAATTCCCTCCCTGTTAAATAATTATTTAAATAATAAATAAATAAATAAATACATTCACACATAAATATATAAATAAATAGATAATATTTCAGTTCTCTCCCTTTTTTTGTTAAAGCCTTACATTTTTCATTCACCTGGGGATTTAGACCCATCTTAAAAATATAAACAGAGCCATACTTTGTTTCTTCTCATAGCTTTTTGTTTTTAACCTTTTATCCGCATACGTAGCACAGAAATAATATTTTCCTCCCCTCCCTTTGTTTGTTTTATAGTTTGTGATGTGCTTTGTATTGTTGGAACTCCTAGTTTTTTAAGTGTGTTGCACATTATTGTGTTATTGGAATGAGTGGGTAAAAGAAGATGTCTATTTATGAGAGAAATATTCGGTATTTGAGATTCTTGTTGTTTTTCGAGAATATTTGTATGAAATGTGTGGGGTATTGCAGTGTTTTTAAAGAATTTGTGATGTATTTGATCTCCTCATCTATATATTGAGGACTGCAGATTCTAAGCACGTAAGAAAAAAAAAATTATCATACATGTTTTTATTTTGTTGCTATGGTATGAATAGAAATGTATATAGTCGTTTTTCTGGGTAGTTTTGTGGTGTACTTTGAAAGACAGTCTGTTATATATATATATAACAGACTATATATATATATATATAGTCTCGGAAGTTTCTCAACCATTAAAACTATATAAAAAAAAACAAAAAAACTTATAGTCCCAAGTCTTTCAGTGGAAAATCGCTCATGTAAGTCAATTTATTTTTTACAGTTATTATATTAGTTTGTTTCTAACACTATTTTAAGGGATCATCAGTTGTTTACCATGAAAAACTAAAGAAAGAAAGATACATCTATTTACTTATTTTGCAGGGGGTTGTACACTCTGGCCTACAAAAAATGCTTGAGCAGCCTCGCCAGTATTTCCCAGTAGGCGATTAACAATAAACTAACCCCTTATCAAAAAGAAGGTAAAGCCTGGGAGGGTGGACCTCCTGAGACAGAATAGAGCCATACCTCAGTTTGACAGCAACAAAGCCGATGTCGGATAAATTGTCAAGGATTTATTTGTTACCATTTATTCTTTTTTGTAAATTATTCTTTTAAATTATTTTCTTTTTTCTCAGCATATATATCATCCATTTCAGGTGGCAGAAAATGTAAACAGTTCAGATTCGTCCGATGATGACATTCCTCAGCGGCAGAAATTTCATCATCCCAATCGTACACGTCCGCGTCGAGTTGTGAAAGAATACAACCACAAGAACGTAGAGGGACGGGTAACTGCTAATCAATCGCATGACTCGGCCAAGATACCCTACTCAAGTACTGGCCTAAAATCAAAGCCAGCTATCCTCACTGAGATATCAAACATCTGGGATTTGGATAACCAGAAGCAGGACTCGTTTGTGGAGAATGCAAAACGGTCGGCCTTTCATCATTTCACTTTGGGCTCGTCACTCTATGCGTCAGAGCAAACTGTAAAAGTCTCTAATTTCCAAGCACTGAAAAGTCATTCGATGGATAACTTGAATAATGTCGCAAATTTGCGTAGCGGTCGTATGACAGCACCGATCAGCACTGCGATGTCTCTTGACTCTGAGGAATCTGAAGACGAGTGGTCTCCTGAACGCTTCCCTGATTCTAACAAACATTTTGTCGTCGGCTATATTGGCTCGATCGAGATGCCGGGGGACAAGAACTGGCAGCATGCTCATCTTCAGTCATTTCACAGCGCAGTGCGCCGTTTGCGTTCGGAGAAAAAAATCCACACCTTAGTTGTAATGAACATCTCGACCAGTGGGATTAAACTCACGAACGCTGTGCGTAAAGTGTTGGCCCTCTATCCCGTAAACAAAATCGCCTATTGTGGTTTGTGTCCCGATGATAACCATTTTTTCGGAATTGTTACGTTCCGTGGATCCACGGAGGATGATGTGGGAAATGCTAACATTTTCCCGAGCTGTTCTTGCCACGTATTCAGAGTGAACCCCGAGATGCGGCCGCACTGTATGCATGCACAAAAGGCTCGCATATTTCAGTTTCAGTGTACGCATGGCAGTCAGCAACAGCGGTGCTATGAATTTCCTAAAACGGCAGCGCCCGTTATCCGTCCTATTTCAAAACTTTATAAAGGCAAATGGAAGAATAACAATAATGATAATGATCGTAAAATACCAATGGCGCAATTATTCACGGAACCCCAATTAGCAACAGATCGGATTCTAAGCAGTAGCAGCAGCAGTAGTTCTCATAGCAGTAACAGTGACAGTGGGTTGGGGTTCAGTAAAGATGATGGCGTCTTTGTAGTCGACATGAATCAAACTCAACAGTTCAATGCGTGTAACCGGATGACGTCATCTATGACATCTTTGCCGCACAGGATCCAACATCTCTCGCCATCTGTGGACACCATGCCGACCCCACAGTCAGCTTTTCGACAGACAGCCAAATTAAATGCACACACAAAAGTGTTACCGAACAAAGGGGACCCTAAACAAGGTCGGTTAACGTTGCGGGCAATGCCCGACCCTGTCCTTACGCCTTCTGTACCGGCGTCCGTCGGAGGAGGATGTTTTCCACATCAAAGGTATCGTTCGAGGTTGAATGTCGAGCACAGATCTCGCAGCCGAGAGTCAGTCCGCAAGAAGAACGTCCCTGAACAGCCGGCTGCATCTTCTTCTGAACGGCCTCTTGATTTCCGTTCGGTGTCAGCTCCTTTTCATCAGTTGTCGAACGGGAAGCTGACTGTCGTCGAAAACACAGAAAATCACGAGAGCATGGCAAACAAGCTCAGTCCTCGCGCCACGTCGGTCGTGCCGAAAGCTAAGGTGCGGTCTCCTTCGGCACCTCCGCGTGGTCACTCCGTTCACAAGGATTCAGAGTGGTCACCAGATATCCGGCGTCCCCTGGAGGAGATTTTTGCTATTTTTGAAAAAGATAACCAGGATGATGGTGCAATTAAAACTGAATCCCGACGTTTTTCAGAAGGACCCGCCCTTTTGACGGCACATAAGGTGAGAAAAACTTATACAAAATCAATACTTATGTTATTTATTTGATGATGTTTCTGAAATGAGGTATCATCATTTGCATGTTTTGGGCTCTTCTCATATTGGTTGCTTCCATTTTAAAAGGTTTTAGTAGAATTCATTGTACTTCCTGTGTACTAATTTTTAGATGCAGGTGTGAAAAAAATAAGGTTAGGATCGGAAATTTCTGCATAAGGTTAGAATTAAATAGAGTGGAATTTTCCAATTAGAAGTCGAGTGAGAGCTATGTGTCATGACAGTTATATCAGATATAGGAAGACGTGTTAATCTGACCAGACGAATTGGCAGGGAAGACCTTTCTCTTTTGACTGAATCGACAGAGAGAGCAGTTAGGTTATGGATAGCTGCTTCCTCCCCCACATTAAAATTAAAATTTTTAAACTTAAAATCCAAGTGCATTTGTAATGTTTCTTTATTAATGTTCTCAAGTGGTTATTGAGAAGACAAAGAAAAAGATGTCTACAACGACAGAGAGAAAAAGATGGAAATTTCAACTGCCACATCACCACAGCGACCACAAGTCATATGACCAGTGGGTTCCGTCAACGAAGTGTATGCACTATGGAGACTGTGAAGAACACTACAACTACATTACATCTCCTATTAATGATCACACTTGTTGTTAAAACATAGCTTATTTTCAGTTTATGGCACATATACATATATATAATGACTGGAGAGCTTGAATTACCTACTAGACACCATCCTCGAGTGTCTTCGGTCTCTCTGTACAGAGGTTTGTCAGCACAACCTGACATGAGGATACTTCACAAATACTAAACAAATATTCAAAATAACATTATTCGTAGCCCAAATAAGATCCCATCGACACGACTATACATTGGCTCATGTGATGAATGGTGCACGTTCACCTAATGATGTTAACCCAAGTAACAGCATTTAGCTGGATACTCCACCAGACCAGACAAATTCTTGTCCTGGAATCCAGCAAAATTCAGAAAAGACCACAATTAAGATAAACTTGATTAAGTGGTCAATTGGGAAGAGGAAAATTAGTGTTCTTCGCTGCTTTACTAAGTCAACGTTTTAGAGGTAGAGGATAATCTTGATTGAACAGTCGGATATCTATGTATCTTATATAGAAATCAAGTGTTAGCTCGAGGAATTTGATTTCTGAGAACTTACTTACTGAAGTAAAATGGGGAAAAAATAAATATTCACACTTAGAAACATTGTATTTGAATTATAATTTAGAAATTTATGAAATCCATAATTAAAATTTTTTTTTTTTTTGTTACTAACGAGTCACTGTTCATCCAGGCCCAGAAGCCACTCAAGGACAAGAGTGAATGGCTTGTATCAGGTCGATGGTGAGACAAACACCTTGAGGATTGCAGACCATGGTTGTATGTGGGCTGAAATTGATTACTTAATGGAACAGCTCAACAAGAATTCGTTAATATTGGACTTTAAGACGACCATGTTGTAGTAAACTTGTAAGCAGCTCTGTGATATTGCGTTCAACAGACAGACAGACAGTTCTAGGAAAGAAACTTTGCTCATGGATGTTCCGTTTAGTTTTGGGTACACAGAGGAAGAAAAGAAAATTATTTACAGTGGTTGTAGCTAGATGTGTTCTTGCTGTGAATGTTTTATAGGATGGAAACAGATTGGATCTGTCGAGCAATTATCATGAAAATAATGATAGAGTAAGGAAAGACAAGCAAGATCTCTTCTGTGAGAAAAAGGTTGTAGGGAAGAGAAGAGTACACCCTCCCCCCCCATCCACTAGATTCCGAAGTCAATTTTGTAGCCAATTTTAAATAAATGATTTATTTACCTTAAAGATATGCAAACTTTCGACATAGAATATGTCCTTCTCAAGTATAGAAATTTTATTTTTTTTAATCATCTTTCCTGTTGGAGATATAAAAATCTCTCGTGGTCTGTTGAGATATATATAATGGTCGGTTCAGAATGTAGGCGTGTGCTTACACGTGGCTTTGTGTTTTTTGAGATAATGAAATATTCACACTGAGACATCCACAGACCGCTGTTTCATCATTCATTATGACTCATCAGTATGGCTAGACTTAGAGAATATTCACGCCAAGATTTGAAACCTGAACAGTCAGTCATATATGAATGCGATCAAACAGTCCAAGTACCTAATTCTCTGCATCAACAAACATCACCAGTGACATTAGAAGACATTAAAGCACTATATATGTTGTTTCTAGGTTTACATATTTTTATTACGCCTGTCGGAAAACTCTAGAAAGCAATTCTGTACAGACGCTAATAGGTAACTATTATATCCTCTCTTTATATATAAGCATATGCACTCATAAGTATGCACATATACCCACATACACATGAATATCCACAGATACGCATCCATACATCTTCACATTCATATCTACGCCCATATACACAATTGAATATCCAGTGTAGCAACAAGTTCTGGGAACATTTACAAGAGAGAACTGTTGGAAATAACTCATACACGATCCACTATGACTATGCAATTCCTACAGCAACATACCAAGAAAACAGAGCTGTTAAACATGACATAGTGATATGGGACAAGAGGGAGAGAGTAGTAGTCAGTGTCCCTAATGATGCTGGCTTAAAAAGAGCTGAGAGGGAGAAGATAATTAAATACCAATTTCTTTTTATGTCATACATAACTTATGTATGACATGAAAAGAAATTGGAATCTTAGATCTCCATCTTCCAGTAATCGTAGGAGCAACCGGACTCATGAAAAAGAATTTCAGAAACTACTTGGTAAATATATCCAGTGAACCAAGTGCAAGAGAGATCCAAACAATTTTGCTTAAAGGGACAGTTAGAATCATAAAAAAGATCTCTTTGTTGTGCTCTCTGAAATAGCGGGTAAATATCTGGCATCCGGTAGGATGCCCCATCCCTAGCAAATAAAAAAACAGATACAGATTCATACATCTACACATACATATCTATGCCTATACACACATATAGCGATACATGAACATAATGAGTCCTGGATAGAACCATAAAATTCATCAGGTGGTGAGGGCCCCAATTTGGGAGCTTTGGAGAGTATGGAGTCACCCATTACCATTGGTGGTAGTACTTGCCCCATCTATGGCAGTCGTGGCGGCAGTCATTTGCTGTTTTGTGTCTGTATACATACCAGTCGAGAATCCAATCTCGACGATTAGTCCGGCAGGAACTGGACCATTTCGGTGGCCTTTTATCTGTCTGGCTGAGGTATTGTTCTGGGTAGTCCTAGGAGGTGCACCCTCCCAGGCCTTGCCTCCCCTATTTGGGGTGGAGTTAGTTTATTGCTAACTGCCTGAGGCATCTGACTGGGGAATGCCGACGGAGCTGCCCAGGCTATTTTTAAGAGGCCAGAGTGCTAGTTCGTTAGGGGCACTGGCTTGATTCTCCCCACCTTCCGGCCTTGTGCCACATCTTCCTGCGGTGAGAAGGAAGTAAATACCGTCCCATTTATGGGTTAAATAAAATTTGTCTTACACATGACACTAAATTGCATCGGACAGCCTTGGGTAAAGGTCCACCTGTACAGTGCCCCATCATCTGAAAATCCACCTCTCCTAGCCCTGTCTATCTTTTTTCTTCTGCTTACCATGTTTCCCAACCCTATTTTCCAACCCAGTAAATTATTCAAGCTTTCTTCATCCACAATTGTCCTGGGTGTGACACAAAACTGCATCCAGTGGTCAGGCCCAATTTAGGAGCTTTAGTTGGGGATGTGGAGTCACCCCTTAGTTACCACTACTCCCAGGTCCACTCTGACCCAGAGTGGTAGTACCTGTCAGTGTCCCATCTATGGGTTAAATAAAAACTAGGTTAATTTGTCGTTTCCTGGCCAAATGAGTAAGTAAACCTAAATAAATTGTTTTGGACTAATTTCAAATTTACCGTAAATTATTTTAAAGGAAATATATATGGAAAATTAGTCCAAAACAATTTATTTGGGTTTACTTACTCATTTGTGATGTCGAAAAAAATCAGAAAAATGCGGACGATTCATTTACCGCCATTTTGGCTAGGAAACGACAATTAGCCAAAGACTATTGTTTACAGGCTCATTGTTTACAAAATGTACATCTACAAACCAATTGTTTTAAAAAAATATGTATAAACAAAACGTGTATAGTTTTGGCATAAAATGACCCAACGACAGCTGAAATGCCAACATACACATGATGTACACATTTTGGTGTTTCTTTCCTGACTAAAATTTTTTCCACAATTCCAATCCAAGGGGAACCAAGTATCTGCCCATTTGAGAACCATTTTTCGAAATCTTCAGTGTGATTGACCTTCTGACATCCCAGTTTTTAATTCTTCAATGTTTTACTATTTGAAAACTAATTTAGAAACTGTAAAAAAAATAATAAACATATCTTCCCTTTTTTAATCTTTTATTTTTTAATGTTGTTGCAGGCAATCATTTCTAAAGACGCACCTCAACATTGGAAGAAGACCAGTTCCTTCAGACGACCCAAAATATCCAAACTAAGTCATTCCCATGAGGTTGGCACAAAACTTAGTTTTCTTTCTCTAAAAATGCAACCTTAAAAATCATGTAAAAAAAAAAAAAAAAAAAAAAATATTGCTAATTTTTCTCTCGTGTCAACTCTATATAAATAAGCTATAAATATAATTTTTGTCATTTAAAATTCACTGTTGACCAAAGGAAAAGGCTTTAGAATGGATGAGAGTTCTTGGACTGAGAGATTACACTTAGAATTAGGAGAGGATAGAGTAAGTTCAGGGAACTTCTGCCATTACTAACCAGCAGAGCATTACAACTGTCGACCAAGGAAAGACTCTTATCAGGCATGTGTACGCTATGTGATGCTCTATGGAAGTGAAACCTGACCAGTGAGAGTTGAGGACATGCGTTGCATGGAGAGAAATGATATGATGGATATGTATTGTTAATCTTAAAGACAGGCTTAGTTCTGATGACCTCAGAGAAAGATTAAATCTGGACAATATAGGTAGATGTAGTCAGAGTAAGAGACTTCGATGATATAGCCACATTGAAAAAATGGATGAGAGTTCTGTGGTTAGTAGATGTAGAACAGTTGAGGTAGCAGGTTCAGTTCAGAGATGGGCCAATTTAAAATATGGGAGGTGATGTGATCGTTTCTGGTTATTAGATGATGCTTAAGTGGGTGTGACTTTGAATATGTGAATGTGAGTTAACAAATAAAAATATGAGAAAGAATTTGACTGAGGAAACTTAGTATGGTCAAGAATTAATTATTCATTTACTTTTTACAATTGAAAGAGTAAGATTTACTAATTAATTGACATTTATAGTGGGAGCTGAAACGATAACGTCATTACAGAATGTATGTCTCGGTTAGAAGCTAAGGAGAGGTAACTCTCCAAATCGAATGCAAGGGAAGTAACTCTGACATGTTTATCTCACTTTGATATGTCAATTCATAATTTCTCATTATTTTCTAGCTAACAGGAGAAAGTGATAAGGGTGGATGTGAGAGTAAGAGGGATAAATAAAGACCTAGTAAGAGATAGGTTAGTCTGGAAGTCAATTTCTACAAACTGTCCAACACAGATGTTAAGCCGAATATGATTATGAACGTGTAACAAAGTTCGTGTTAGTCTAGAACAGATGAAAATTGTCTAGTCAGAATCAAAGTTTGATTTGTCAGCTTAAATGCTATTTAGATTTCACTTTTAAAATCCGAGCAACATAATTATATTAGATAATATATCTATCAAATACTGACCAAACAGGTTACAGGTGGTCTAATCTATATACTAAAAATGAACGTATGTGTGTCCGGCTCCTTCAATAATCACATATGCAAATTTATTTTTATGAGCAAAGAAAGTGAGGTTTAATCTTAATAATAACTTATAATAATAAAGAAAGGAAAGAATAATCACATATGCAAATTCTTTTTTTTCGTGAGCAAAGAAGAGGAGGCTTAGTTTTAATAATTGATAATAAAAAATATTCCCTTGTTTTTAATATTTTTGTGACAAAAATAAGAATTAATCTATGGGCACACTGATGCTTTATTTACAGATTCAGGAGATAAAGACTGGATTAGTTTTACTTAAAAAGAATAAACTAATCTCGCTTTATTTTTTATTTTGTTGTAAAACTTTATTGCATATTTGTTGTTTAAGAAAGATTTAACTCGTGTGTTGGGTTTTTAAAAAAAAAAAATTTAATTTTTGGGGGTAAGTTTTACCTTTGTGACAACAGTAGGAAATCAATTGTTATCGATAAAAATAAATTACTTACTACTCCCCCGGGCCACACCGGGTATCCTTGCTAGTTGTAAGTAAAAATGGAATATTTACAAACGTGCAATTAGGCTTGACGTCTCTTGTGGCGGGTAGCGACTGGAACATGATTTTGAAGTCTCAAATTTTCATCAGGGAATTGAATAGTGTTCATATATATATGTCCATTTGTCTCCATACGATGGACCATACAAAAAGGTTCTCACTTGTGCAAATATATATAATTTAAAAAACAAAAAAAAACATTTATATCCAAGCAAACCTTAGCTTAAATGCTATCTAGGAAGTTGTGAACCTGCGTTTGTTGCATAAGCCGTGATCGTCCGCTTGTTGTTTTCGGTGCTTCATTCCGACACCAGTCGCTGTGTCAATCATGAAATGACACCAACATCAATAGAGCTGACTCTTCCTATACTATGCTCCCGGGCTGCCCACTCTATAGCGAGTGTCGAACAACTGAACATGCGTATATCTCAAACCATTGGACTGATACTTATGAGATTTTTTTAATAGGGATGCTCTACATCGACGCAAGCAATACAAGATATATTTAACCTTTGTATCATTTGGATTTTTCAGACTACTATTGTCAATCATCTTGGTTGTTATCTTCACAACGTTTCGGTAGAGGTAACCTTTGACCTTCTTTGAACTTGTGAACCTGCGTTTGTATGCGTTTACTTCACAGGTCGTGATCGTCTGCTTGTTGTGCTTCATTCAACACCGATCGCAGTGTAAATCATGTGGTCTCTGTCACTCCTATAACAAAAGGATTCTCCCTTCAAACAAAACCACAACTCCAGTTTAAAACAAGTAACAATATTTTATTTTGAGAAGTTACAATGATACTTGTTTTCCTTTACCGAATGACCGAATCATAACACAAGTCCAACCCAACAATCAGCTTAACGCCCAAAGGCCAATCTGTCTCTGATGCCCACAGAAACCCAACTGACCTCCTCTGCCCACTTTGCTGGGATTTATGTAGAGACTGATGTCATTTTGGGTAGACCACACAGCCAGCGTACTTGAAAAGACAAAGCTGCTTTATCACTCAACATAAAAACTTACTGGCCAGGAGGAGTCTCGTACCTGGAACAGACATTACTTTTGCAAAGTCTCAAATTACAATGATACTTGTTCTTTTCTGTTGAACGACAGGCCTGCAAATCAAGACAAACATGTCTTCCAACCAAACACAAACAGTCCATCAACTTAAGGCTCAAAGATCTCTCACTCTCTCTCTGAGAATCACAGAAACCTAACTATATATAGATATCACTTGGACCACACTGCGGGACCACTCGAGATTTATCAACCGTTAATGTATGGACATAAAAACTAAATGACAAAAGGGTTCATCATTTGGTATGAGCATTACTTTTGCAAAGTCTCAAGTGGCTCACAATCACAGCATGGAACCTTGTGTCCAAGAAGATGTTACTATTTTAAAGACGCCAGCCCATTTCTTGTGTGGTCTTTTCTCTTAGTTAAATATTTCTTCCATTGCAGGCCTGCTGTCTGCAGCATGCAGCTATGCACCCAACCAAACATGAAACATTGCACATATTTAGAAAATGATCGCTCCTAGTTGGGGCCCTGGACGAGAAGGTCTGATGTGTTTAGTATCCGAAAGTTTCAATAATTATTATGTAACCTTTTTCCTTTTTTTTGTAAATTCTTTTTCAGTCGCTGGTTATAAATGAAAACGATGTCTTGCTGCACAATAAAATTACTTCAGCCAACAGCATTCATAGCATTGTTAACCATAATGATACTGATGGCGGACCAGGGAAAAAAGTCAGTCGGGTCGCCTCCTGGGCTGTCAGTTTCAACAGGCTTCTCGAAGATTCAGAAGGACTCCTCGTTTTCACGGTAGGTACACCTATGCCTATATTAGGAACACATGTGATATATATATATATAATAAAGAAAGGAAGAAAGTGTTCTGATGTAATGGAAATTGAAAAAGGAAAACCAAAAAATATTATTTATGTATTCATCAACGTTTCGTCTTTATTATAAGACTTCCTCAGGATGATTTTTCTGAAGAAAATATCACACAAGTACAAAATGTTTTGGCAACCGGCTTAGAACCTGCGGCCGTATTGAGCAAAAAAATCCAAATATGAGATACAAATAGATGGTGGCAGTGGTAAGTAACGGTAGGAGTATAAAATCAATAGGAAGTCGAAGGGTTGTTACAATAAATGCGGAAGGGGTGGGAGGTGAACGTCATCGTGGTTAGAATTAATTTGAATTATGAAGGTGGGGGATACGAGATGTGCTTGTTGAATCTTTTTAATTTAGCCTTTGAGGAGAGAAAGACGGGAGACCAAAGATTGTCTAGGTCATGTGATGTAAAGGTGTGGGAGGTTATGGGGGCAAGAGTGGGAGGGGACAGAGGGCGAGAAAATAAGGTCATGCTCAAAAACCAAAAAAGGGGAAAAAGAAATATTTTTGTTTTGAGCATGTTCGAGGGGAAGTTTTGAAACAAAAAGTTTTGAGAAATATAAAAGGTTCTAAGCCGGCTGCCAAAACATGTTGTACTTGTGTGATGTTTTCTTCAGAAAAATCATCCTGAGGAATTCTTATGATAAAGACAAAATGTTGCTGAACACATAAATAATATTTTTTGGTTTTCCTTTTTCAATTTCCATATATATATATATATATATATAGTCATCTAGTCATCTCTGAATGTGTATATGTATATATATATATATATATATATATATATATATAGTCATCTCTGAATGTATATATATATATATATATATATAGTCATCTCTGAATGTATATATATATATATATATATATATATATAGTCATCTCTGAATGTATATATATATATATATATATAGTCATCTCTGAATGTATATATATATATATATATAGTCATCTCTGAATGTGTATATATATATATATATATATAGTCATCTCTGAATGTGTGTGTATATATATATATATATAGTCATCTCTGAATGTGTGCGTGTATATATATATATATAGTCATCTCTGAATGTGTGTGTATGTATATATATATATATATATATATATATAGTCATCTCTGAATGTGTGTGTGTGTATATATATATATATAGTCATCTCTGAATGTGTGTGTATATATATATATATAGTCATCTCTGAATGTGTGTGTATATATATATATAGTCATCTCTGAATGTGTGTGTATATATATATATATATAGTCATCTCTGAATGTATATATATATATATATATATATAGTCATCTCTGAATGTATATATATATATATATATATATATAGTCATCTCTGAATGTGTGTATATATATATATATATAGTCATCTCTGAATGTGTGTGTATATATATATATATATAGTCATCTCTGAATGTGTGTGTGTATATATATATATATAGTCATCTCTGAATGTGTGTGTATATATATATATATATATATATAGTCATCTCTGAATGTGTGTGTGTATATATATATATATATAGTCATCTCTGAATGTGTGTGTATATATATATATATAGTCATCTCTGAATGTGTGTGTGTATATATATATATATATAGTCATCTCTGAATGTGTGTGTATATATATATATAGTCATCTCTGAATGTATGTATATATATATATATATATAGTCATCTCTGAATGTATATATATATATATATAGTCATCTCTAAACGTGTGTATATATATATAGTCATCTCTAAACGTGTGTATATATATATATAGTCATCTCTAAACGTGTGTATATATATATATAGTCATCTCTAAACGTATATATATATATATATATAGTCATCTCTGAACGTATATATATATATATAGTCATCTCTGAACGTATATATATATATATATAGTCATCTCTGAACGTATATATACATATATATAGTCATCTCTGAACGTATATATATATATATATAGTCATCTCTGAACGTATATATATATATATACATATATAGTCATCTCTGAATGTATATATATATATATATACATATATAGTCATCTCTGAATGTATATATATATATACATACATATATAGTCATTTCTGAATGTGTATATATATATACATATATATATAGTCATCTCTGAACGTATATATATATATATAGTTATCTCCGAACGTATATATACAGTTATCTCGTAACGTATATATATATATATATATATACGTTCAGAGATAACTGTATATATGTATATATACGTTCGGAGATGACTATATATATATATATATATATATACGTTCAGAGATGACTATATATATATATATATATATATATATATATATATATATACAGTCATATATATGGGAAAGGAAAAACCAAAAAGGATGTTTTTTATGTATTCATCAACATTTCGTCTTTATTTGTAAGACTTCTTCAGGATGATAATATTAAGAAAAATGTCATGCAAGTACGTGAATATATTGGGTTGACATGATGGGTTGATGGGAAGAAGTAGTAGCCACTACTGGAAGCAGTAGGACTGAGGTCCGGGCTTGGTGAGGTCAGTCGCATCGAATGAAATAAATGTGGATGGTTCTGAGTGAAAAAAAGTGGAGGGGTGGGGGTGAGCAGGGATTATGTGGATGGTTGTAAGTGGAGAGGTGGGGAAAGAGGAGGGGGGATGTTTAACCAGCTGGCTATGTCAAGAATGTGAGGGATGAGTAGGTTGGAAGGTTTGGGTTCTGTGATGAATGAAGATGTGTGTGGGGGGAGTGTATGCAGAGAAGTGGAAGGTGGGGGAAAAAGAGGAGGGGGGGAGATGCTCGATACGTAAGTAGAGCTAGGTAGTAAGCAATGAAAATATATATGGCAATCAAGCTACACAGAGGCTCCCGTGTTTCATCCCCGGGGGGAATCGTCAGGCTAAATGCCCTGTTACTTTGCTGCAAAGTTGCATCCCTGTGTCTGTTTTACAAGTACTTCCACGGAATGTGCTTTAACGAACTCACTTCACTTGTACTCCTCTTCAATGTAAATACTCTTGACCCACAAAGTTGGTATTTTCTTGATCGGTGTTGCCCCGGATAATATCTAAAATTTAGGAAAAATTATTCATTCTTTGACCCTCAATTGGTGCAGGTTTCGTCAGGGAAGGCGTCAGTTTTCCAGACATTTGATGTACTAACTAAAGGGAAGTAACTCAATTAGTTATTTCCCTTACGCCAACTCATTCCTCGAGTAATCTATAAAAGTGTGTGCGTATGTCTAGAGAGAGGAATGGGTTGGGGAGAGGGAGGAGGAAAACGAGGGAGAGGGAAAGAGTGAAGAAGTTTTAATAGAAATATGTTACACTTTTGCCCCTGCTAGTAAAATATATAGAGAAAACAGGCAGCGAGAGGAATTTAATATTAGTAACTTTTTATTCATCGTAGAAAATTCTTTATTTGTAGCTATGCTGCAAGGTTCTTTTAGTTTTTAATTTTTCAACTTATACAGAAAAAGAAATAAAATTTTAGTTGTAGGGTAGATAACTCCTTTTTATTCTTCAAAATTAATTATAAATTGAATGAAGCTGAATTTCAAATAAAAACGTTATTGCATTACTAACTGAATCTACCAGGTGTTGCCCAGGATGTAGTGAAGTAATTTTATTTTTTAATTTTTATTTGTTTGCACATTTTTAAACTTAAGGGAGACAATTCTTATTATATTCTTTCATTTAAAATGAGTTATCCACCTTGTTGATTTTTATTGTTTAGGTGATTATTTAAAATGTTTCATATTAGCAGTTGTGTGGGCTGGACAAAGTAATTTTACCAATAAATTGTAGCTAAGTACGTTATTATATTGCCAATAACACAGTACAACAATAACAAATGAAACTTGGCTATTCAGAATGATTTTGTTTTATCAAGTTAAATGCTATTTTGGTCTGAATTTGAAAATCCAACAAGATAAGTTTATATGTTTAAGCTAAAAGGTATATAATATTATTATAATGGACATTTGGTGCATGTAAACGAACCTCTATATTACATTTCTCAAAAATATAATAACATCTTATTCTCAAATATTTACTCTATATTTTAAATATTGAAAATTCATATCATCATCATCATCATTTTAATGTCCATTTTACATGCTGGCATGCGTTGGTCGGCTTTTAGAAATTGACTTCCAAACTGGCTAGGTTTTATTTATCTCTCTTTCTCTCAAGCCCATTCTTATCACTTCCTCCCATGTTTTCCTTGGCCTTCTCCTGTGAACTGAACCTGCTACTTCAACTGTTCTACATTTACTAACCAAAGATTATAATTTATTGATGTTGGCATGTTATAATCACTCGACACTGTCATATACAGAGCTTTAATGTGTTCATTTAGATGCTTTGTGGCTATTTGCTTTGGGTGCAATTCTATCTGATACTTTTGGAGCCTAGAACTGTTTATTACTATTATTAGAGAGGAGTTGTACTTACCTCCTGGGTCAATCAGTTAGCTTGCTGAAATTAGAGACAGTTTGTGAGTTCAAACCTCATTGGGGACAAATGTATTTTTACCCTGATTTCATCCAAAAATGAACTTAAACATTTTAAATTTCAACATTAAGCAGATTGTTTAATTTTAGATTTATTTTTTAATGTAATTTACTGAAATTAGGATCCTGGGTGACACCGGATAGCCCTGCTAGTTCTTTTTTTTATAAAACTGTTGTGTTTGCTTCTTTGTTACAAGAAAACTAGATAACAACCTGAACTGTATATTTTTGGTCATTTCTAATGTTTTACAGGAATTTCTTGGAAAAGAGTTTAGTGAAGAGAATATTCATTTTTGGTTGGCAGTCGATAACTTTAAAAGATCAATGGATCCAGAAGAGGTAAGATTTGTTTTAAAAATGCAGTTACAAAATGACTACAAAATTATTTGTTGTTTTTCTATTTTCTTAAATACAAGTTTAAAAATGTTACGTAACTTTTTGGATTATTTGGACTACAATTCTCACTTTGATTGTTATTTTCGCAACATTTCAACCGAGATAACCTCTGATCTTATTCAGGTACACCTTTTCTAACTTGGAAATCTTTGTCGAACTCTGGAACATAACGGTTAAGGCGTTGACTAACAATCAGTTCTTATTGACAGTCTTCTGGAAGTTGAAGGTTTAATCCTTACTACAGGTGATAACACCTAAGAACAACATGGTTCGGTTTGAAATTCTGTATAGGTTCCTAAGTTCGGTATAAAAATTCCCTAAGTTGGAAAAGATGCATCTGAAAAAGTTAGGAGGTTACATTGTCCGACACGTTGTGAAAATAGCAACCAAGATGAAGAATAGTAGTCAGAATAATACAAATTATCATTCCTCATCGCAAAAATTCTGAAACAAGATATCGTTTTTTTTGTTTTTTTTAATTATTTTGCCTGTTTACAAAAACCTGTTATACTTTTACTTTCCTAAAAACTATCCTTTCTTGAGGAAAATCAGGCTTTTATAGTTATGGAGTGTCCAAATAATCGGTACTGTTTTGCTATCTCTTCGGAAAACTAAGAATACTAAACCAGCAGTGATAATGGGGGTATAGGAGTAGAATTTAAAACTGCATTCTGAATGACTCATACGAAATATAGTCCGATATAGCTGCTCCATTAACTGCTCCACGCCAACACTGTGTTGAAGATCCACAGAAGTTTTTTTTTTATCCAGCTATGTCAGGAACTGGGGGTAAGCTGTTCGCATTAATCATTAATTCTCTTTTGGGTTAAAGAATTAAGTCTTGCTTTCATTTGAATTTAATGTTGAAAATGGAATGCGGAATAAAAATAATAACTTCTGTCTTTTTGTTTTTATAAAATATATAAATTATTCATTAAAATCCATCTTACTTCTCATTAAGCTGGCCAGCCGCTGTGTTGAGACATTTTAGAAGCCGCGTGTATTCGTAGCGAAATTTGAAAAAATAATTCACTACAAAATCAAAAACACAGATTGTCAATCAGACAGGCACCCCTTTCATCGCACGACACCTGCTAACAAGTCATCATCATAACTTAACGTTTTGGCTTGTTGCACTATTTCACCTATCAGCTGCCAGTACAAAACGGAGAAGGGAATGATTGACAGCTTCCTTCACTTCCAGTTATTTTTCATAGACGGTGCCCCTTAGTCTTGCTGATGATATTCTGGCGATATATATCTTTTAGTCATGTCTGGTTCAGGGTCGCACAAAAAAAGGGCACCTCTTGTGCCACATAAAAAGGTAATGGTGAGAAATTGAAAAGTTATTTAACATTTTTTTTTTTTGCTTTTTCTATTAAATTTGTTTTATTGTTAATTCTATTCTCTGTATTCATTTTTCAGCGGAATGTGATGGCATCTGATATTTTCGAGAAACACCTTGGCGCTAAAGCAACAGAACCTGTAAATGTTGACAGCTTGGCGAGGCAAACGGCTCAGCAACATTTAAATGCAGCCTCACACGGCATGTTTGATGCTGCACAGAAACAGGTCAGGAAATTTATCATCTGCTCTACCGGTCTCCTCTGATAGTACCACAGTGAAAAAGACACATATATATATATATATATATATATATATATATATATATATATATATAAAAATTATAGAAGATTAACTAAATACTTAGCATTAAATGGAGCTTATATATATTTATTTAAAAATTTATTATTATATCATTTTATAATGATTTATGCCCAAACCAAGACATTGGGTGTACAATTGTTTAAAAAAGTCTGTATAGTAACCAAAAAATACATGGAGTTCACTATAAAAACAAATTCTTATCTTCAGAATCTCAGAGCAAGATGTAAACATAGAAATTAAAAGTTTGACGGTAATTCAGCAGAACAACCGAGACCTCCAAAAATAGAATTTGTACGTTTAACTTTTGTAAGTATGGATGTCCGAAAAGACAATAATCTCGGTAAAAATTTAAATCTAGGTCAGTAATTTTTTTTTTTAAGTAATATGAAATAAATACATTACATAAAGTTAACATGATGGAATTTTTTTTACATACAATTTTTGGTCCCCCGATTTATAAAATCGGGGGACTTATGTTTTGAGGCATGTCCGTCCGTACGGATTTTTCTCCGCAACCATCCATTGAATTTCTCTGAAAATTTGCATAGAGTTGTAACTTTGGTCAGGGTAGAAAGTGACATTCTCCGATTTAACCGGTTAGCCCCCCCCCCCCCCCCCCAGGGGTTCAAAAGGCCCCGAAATAGCAAAAAATGACAGTTTTTGCTCCATAACTGTTCATCCATCCATTCAATTTCTCTGAAACTTGGCCAAAATGTGGAGGCAATTGTTCCTAATAGAAAATGAGCATCCTTGACCTCAGAAAAATTCTGGTTCGCGCCCCCAGGGGGTCAAAGGGGGGTCAAAAATGCCCCAAATTGCCCAAATTTATTGCATTTTACACTCGCCACATCGAGTCACATACAGAGGGGGACCACGCACGTGCGGCTTGTTTTTATTAATATTAATAAAAATTAAATTAAATAAATAAAGTCTTGGAATTTTTTTTGTATGTTTATGTAAAATACATACTTATTAAACAAAATTTGTTTACACTTTTTTAAGTAATATTAAATAAAGAAATAAATTTTTATTAATAAAAAAAAATGTATTTAAAAAGAATACCATGATGTTAAATTTATGTAGGCTCCAAGAAAATGGTATGTAATGTAGCAGATTATAACGATTAAATATTTAATTAAAATCAAAAACACAATCAAAATGGTTATATGTGGATCGAAAGCACAATGAAAATGTTGTTTTTTGTTTCTGATTATTGTCTTTTTGGACACCCATACTTACAAAAGCTAAACGTACAAATGCTCTGTTTGTATGTCTCGGTTGTTCTTTCGAATCACCAGTTTGCCACATGGAGAAACAATCAGAATCTTATTCATCCATCACTCCAAAAAGAAGATCTAACAATAGTTGTGAAAAATGTCCAAAGAGTCAAAAAACAAACAAGATGCAAATAAAAAGCAATCTGAAGGAAAAAATCAACAACGCAAATATCGGTTCCCTATGGCTTCCATATTGATATTCTAAGACACACCAAAGAATTCCGAAAAAAGGAAAATATCTGGGTATAGTTAAATATAGTTATTTAGCAAGGAGAACTTTAGAGAGCTTTATAACAAAATGATACAATTTTTAATCCAAAATTCTAAGTGTATTAATGAATTTACTTAAATTTATAAGTGCACCAAGAAGTAGAGATCAGAAAATACTGGCTTCCTGACCTAAAATGCACCAAACATTGATGTTATTTTTTTCCTTTCCCTTTGCAAAACTCAATCATGTTCTGCAAAGCCAAAAATACAAACAATTTTCCTCTTCAAAACAACCAAATCAAACACCATAAATAAATATTTGAAGATTTAAAAACTTGAAGCATAAAAACTTATCAAAATGACTGAATTTGGCATTAAATAACCCAAAAAGGGTTGATATGCCGTAAAACAAAACAACCAAACCAAATGGACATAGCTGTTGTAAACTCGACCCCGAATAACAAGTGAAAGTAAACGTTAGGTTAAGATAGGATAATATATAACAGTGAATGCTGTCCTCTCTTACCCATCTGCAGCGCAATGACAGATCCATGATCAGATGGATCTGCAATGTGAAATCTGACCAAACCCCACACATCAGGTCAGAGGATTTGCTGAAAGCACTACACTTGCCTAGCATAGAAGTTATCCTAAGGATGAATCGATTACGCTGGTATGGTGATGTGGAACGTTCATCCTCCTGGATAATCTGTTGCAGAAGCATGAATTCCTAAATTGCAGGAAGGTTGGCCAGCCAAGGAAAACTTGGAAGCAAATGATTGGACAAGATCGCACAGTGAAATTTGGAGACTGCTGAACCGTGAGAAGTGCAGAGTGAACTTGTGTAATATCAGAAAACGTCTGCCCCCTGAACAAGGGAAAAGTAACGTTTAATGAATAGAAGAAGAAAGAAGAATGTATATAAGAGATTATATCAATATAAATTAAGTTTATATAGATCAAAATGATTCCTGAAGAGATAAAATTTCAATTTCATAAGACAATCTCAAAGCTTATACATACATATTTATTTCAAAATTTATTATATCATTTTATAATAATTTAAACCCAAACCCATACAAATTTATTGGGTTTCAAAAAATCCAGATATTAAAATATATACTGGAAATACCTACAAATATTTGGATATTATTTCGGAATTTGCAGTCATTTTATACAAATTACAAAATTTTACATAATCAAATAGTTTTCTTTCAAAAAAAGCCTTTTTTAATCACCTGTCCCATTGCCTTTTTGTAATTAGGTATCGATTTATCAAGAGCGTCTCGTTACCTTTAAACTGTGCTTTTATTTTCTTCTTTCCAGACCTCTATAATAATAACAGTATGATTATTTTGTTGATTCCTTTTTCGGATTTAACTGCGTATTACTATTACTATAAGAAAATAGGATAATAAAATTACAAATGAATAACGCCAAACCTTAAGTTATTATGAACTGCTCCCCATCATCTCACTGGGTTGGCATCAGGAAGGGCATCCGCCCTATAAAAATCTTGCCTCAACTTTGGAAATAACTTCAGAAGAAAATCTGTCGCATGTCAGGTTATGTAGTTTAAATAATGACCTGGCCAGAGATAGATTAGTTTATAAGTCGATTTCTAAAAGCCATCCAACACATGCTAGCATATAAAATAGACATTAAACCGAATATGATGATGATTTTGCTGTATTATTCTTAAAGGTACAACTCACCTATAGGTACCAACATTACACTGGGTTTGATGATCAAAAGAGTCAATCTTTAGATATTGCTTCTGCTGTTTAATTCTTATTTGAATTATTTTAACGATTATTGTATAATAGTTCAAATAAGAACTAAACCATAGAAGTATCAACATCTGAAAATTCTCTCTTAGAGGCATGAAACCCACTATAATGTTGGCTTTTGAATTCATTCATAAAATAAGACTTTTCTTTTTAAATTGGTGTCATTCTCTATCCGGCTGTCCTTGAACATCCCACTACAGCCAAACTAAGGTTTCTCCATCTCTGCTGCAGTCTAATAATAGTAATGACAATTGTGTACATGTATATTCTCAATGTCCTACACACATGCACTTGTAAGCATTGGTTACACAAGAAGTGCAGTGGAATTGCTAGTAGGTTGAGAGAGCACAACCAGTTTGTGTGCAAGAAGTGTAAGGCAATGGAGATGGATGAGAACTCGGATGTGGAGAAAGTATATCTGGATGTCGAGGCTATTGAGGTTGTTCAGAAGTTTTTCTACTTTGTTTATACCATTGGAGCACATAGTGGAGCAAATGCTAGAGTGGTTGCAAGAGTTCAGAGTGGATGGAATAAGTTCAGCGAGGTTCTGCCAATACTGACCAGCAGAGTGTTACCACTGTCGACTAAAGGAAACCTGACAAATGATGGTTGAGGACATGGAGAGAAATGATATGAAAATTATATGATGTATGTGTAATGCGAGTTTTAAAAACATGCTTAGATCTGATGACCTCAAAGATTAAATCTGGACAGTATAATGAGATGCATGCAGTACAGGCGACTTTGATGGTATGGCCATGTTGAAAGTATGGAAGAGAGTTGTTGGATTAGTAGATGTGGAATGGTTTATGTAGCAGGTTCAGTTCACAGGGGTGAAGGAAAATATGGGAGGAAGTGATAAAAAATGGTCCTGAGGGATAAATAAGGACCGGCCAGTTGGCGTGAATTTCTAAAAAGCTGTCCAACACATGCCAGCATGTAAAACTTTAATGCTAAACTGAATATGATGAAGGTGATGATGATCATCACTGATTCTTTTTTGTTTTCAAGAGACTTAGTGTTATTGTTTCTCTTATATAATTTGTATAATTGTTGCATTTGCTTTTACAGATATTCCAATTGATGAAGCAAGACAGTTATTCCCGTTTCCTAAAGTCGAACTTGTACAAATCACAGCTTATGGCTGAAATGGGAGCAGGAGGAGGAGGAAAAACGACGGAGACAAATCTTAAGAAAACACAAATTTTCTCAAAATCAGGAAAAGAAATGGACAAAAAAAAGGTACATCGTGGAGAGAAAATTTATTAAATATTTCATCTTCCTATTTCATTGAATACTAGCAGTACATACCCGGCGTTGCCCGGAAGTCTTTTTACTTTCTTCTTTCTTTTTTCTTTTCAAATCACATGAATACTTTATAGTTTTTTTTTTGCTAACTAGCAGGGCAACCTGGCATCACCTGGGATTTTAATTTACATAAATTACGTAGATTACAGAAATAGAAGTAAAACTAAACAATTTTCGGTGCTTGTGCAGTTTACAGACTGGGCTATTTTTTATATAGGATTTTCAAGTTAAATTTAATTTTTACGGTAGACTTTTGTTTATTAAATTGTTATGTGAATGTACAGAATAGTTAATAAAGCCCCCCCCTCTCCATGTTAAGAATGGCTTTCTAAATAACCTTATTATTTAAGCCCGATCCATAAACTTTGTAAGTATCTAATTTTCTTAATATTGTAATTAGAGTTCATTTCGGGACAAATAACCCCTTTCTGTAAGTACAGCACACTAACCAATTAAGCCACGTCAGAAATTTTGAAAAGGCGACACGATTAACTACATAAACATAACAGGCTACCCCCTCCCCCAGTCAAATGTGGATCAAAACCAGAACAGGTAGCTTTCTTCTTTTTCTTCTTCCATCCTCTCTATCTTTCTCTATATCTCTCTCTTTATAGTCGAATGTGGGTCAGTGAACGGCAATGAAAGAAGACAGAAAAAAAGTGAAAAGAACAAAGTAAAATTTCCTTCCCCTTTTTTTCTTCACAGTAAATCTCTAAAAATTTCTCTTATTAAATTTCTTCCCAGTGTTATGTGGCAGCAAGAGTAGATGTGACTTTACTTGAAATTCCTCTGCCTCCCTTTATTTATGACTAGCAGGGTTACCTGACGTTGCCCGGAGCAAAAGTGTAACATATTTCTATTAAAACTTCTATCTCTTTACCCTCTCTTTCTCCTCTGCCCAACCTATTTCTCTTTCTGGACACACACATACACAGACAACTCATTTTAATAGAGTTCTCGAAGAATACGTCGGCATAAAGGAAGTGATTCCTTGATTACAAATAACAGAATTACTTCCCTTTAGTTAGTGCATAATAAAATTGCTGAAAGCCCCCCACCGCCACCGAAATCTGCACCCGTTTAGGGTCAAAGAATTAATTAATTAATTTTAGATATTATTCATTCAGGACAACGCCAATTAAGAATATACCTACTTTGTGGGTGTTTGTTTTGTAGTTTTCGACTTTTAGCTGTGTTTATACACATACACACAGACAACTAAGTTATTCTCTTTAGCTGACTTGTCTTTTCAGGTGAGTATTTAAGAATTTCTACATGTCAGAAAACTGCCGTATTTCCAAAAAAAATATAAATTGTAGCAAAGTGTGAAATAATAACGAATAAAAGTTGGCTCATCAGAATCAAAGCTGGATTTGATAGCTTAAATGCTATTTAGGACCAACATTTAAATCTGGCCAACATTATTTTACATTATTACATTACATTATTTTACATTTTAGATAGTAAAATAAGAAGTTTAGAACCACGGGTATCAAATCAGCAAGCAGGTTGATAATTCAATCCATACATAGAAATGATCCCATAAATAATGATCAGAGTCTAAATGTGTTATGGTTCATCATACACATTTAAGCGTCCCAAATCTAACTTACAACTAATTCTGCTAAAAAGTTAATTTAATTCCTATATTACTAAAATTATGAGACAATTTCACGTGTTTGCATGTTTTCTTTCTTTGTGTCTTACACATTAATATTTTTTAATTTATTTACTATTAATCGAATAATTATTAAAATCAAAATTTCAATAGTGAAAATAAAATCCAATTTTAATAATCCTATTTAAAAAATAAAATTTTATTGTGAAATTAAATCCACCACAATGCATTTCGGTTTATCTTAATAGTTGAACAAAAAAAAAGAATGAAAAATTTGAAAGCAATTAAACTGGCTTTTAAATTCTAGGTAAATCCTCATGTATTAAAAGATTAACAAACTTAGTTTTATATTCTTTTAAAATAGGATTTTGAAAATTAAATTTAAATATTACAGTATTGTTTGGTCATGAAATTATTACTGGAATCAAATTTTTATAAAACTATTACTTATTTTAAGTCAATGTTATTTTAATCTTTATCTATAAAATTATTGGATGTAAATAGCTTCCAAAACATTCAATCTTTTCATACATGAGGATTTACTAAGAGTTTTAACACTGAAAATAAGTTTCTATTTAACAATTTAAATGCTTCCAAATTCCTTTAAAATTTTGAAGGGTCACAAAGTAATTAATTCTTTTTTTTTTGTTTAACTATTAACAAAAGATTAACATGTCTGACTTGCTTACGAATAAACCGAAATGCATTCTGGTGGACTTAGCTTTGTAATTAAATTATTAATTCTTAGATAGGATTTAAAATATTTTGCTTTATTTTATTTTTATTTTTATTTTTTTTAATTTAATAAATAATTGATTAAATGAAATAAATCAATGTGTGATCATCAAAGTCACACATTAAGTTGTCTCACAGTTTTATTAATATAAAGATGAATTTAGGTAGTTAGAACATTTCTGTTGTAGTGATGATGACGATAATCCTTTTATTTATTTTTTTAGTTGGCAAAATGTAAAGAAGAAGAAAAAAGAAGATGGTCACTTCTTCCTTGGAAACAAAGTAAGAATTTCTTTCTCTCTGATACTATCAGCTTTTTATATAAACTTATAAAGTTCTTACTCATATTTAATAATAACATTTTAAGATGCCCACTGATGTTCTTTAAGTATCGTTATTTAAGCGCTATCAAATAAAATGTAGTTAAAACTTTTAAATCTTAAATAAATAAAGAGACATATTCGTTTTATTTAGAGAATATTTAACTGACAATTCTCTCAAACTGGCAACAAAGATTAGAGCAAGTCTAACCTGATTTGGCTGTTTGGTGTGAAGAATGGAAGATCGTGAAATTGATTCAGCTGATAATCCCTTGGGAGACAAACTTTGATGAGGCATGGATTAGAAAGAATGAGCGTTATGAGAAGCTGACAGATATTTATTATTTCAAAAGGAATATTATTATTAACAGTAAATTATACAAATTGATGTTGAAAGCACCGTGAAATTTCCATGGACAACTGATTACTGTAAAATTACTATTTAAAAAAAAAATTTTTTTTAGCAATCTACCCCTGTGAATTAAATATAGGGTCTAGTTTTAAATTAGGTTCCTGAGTTCAAGTATGGCTATTAAATTTCCACGTTTGTAAAGATTAACCTGAAGAAGGTTGGAGGTTACATTGGCCGAAACATTGTGAATATAACAACTAAGATGAGAATAGTAGTCCGAATACTTCAAATAGTCCAAATTATCAATCTTCATCCACAAGATTCTAAAGCATAATAAACATTAGATTATTACCACTTGAAGGGGAAACATAGTTTGTAATTACTTTTGTTTTTTTCTGTGATTCATAGAGAGTGCAAAGCAATCTGAAATGCAAAGGTTAGCAAAGCTTTCAAAGGAAGAATCCAGAAAGAAAGTCTCCCTTGCCACAATGGATCTGAGTCTGATGCGTAAAGAAGTCATCCAAAATAAAGATGTGAGTTTTTTGTTTTTATTTAACAAATTTTTTTTTGTTTTTTTATTTAACATTTTTTTTGTTTTTATATTTAACATTTTTTTTGTTTTTATATTTAACAATTTTTTAATTTTTATATTTAACAATTTTTTAATTTTTATATTTAACAATTTTTTAATTTTTATATTTAACAATTTTTTAATTTTTATATTTAACAATTTTGTAAATTATGTAAATTAGATGACAACGCTAAAAAATGTGTCCTTCTTTAAATGCTCGCAGAGACATTAATAAATATTAGAGTGGTTGATTCAACATAGAATGAGAGGGGGCACGAGAAATACATAGAGAGGGGTGACTTGTTCAGTTAATTATAAATTACAGCTAACTAGAAAATTCAAAATTTCTTTTGAACATAACTCAATCCCAGAACTAAGTATATTTTAGCATGTATTTTGTGTTAAGATATATAGGAAAAAAGACTTGAGGAAACACACGTTGATTAACTCACATTTGGTATAATTTTTATATATATATATATATATATATATATATATATATACACTAAAAGAATAAATTAATTCCCCGAACAGAACAGTTTTGTATCACTTTTATATCCCTTTATGATACTAAACCTTATGTGTAAAAACCTTATTCCAATATTGATCAAAATCCATTACATCATTTCTCTCCCTATATCTAACTCTGTTTCTCTCTATATATATATTTATTTATTTCTTCTTGATGCATATTTTATTAAATATTTTTCTTGGATTAATTCATTTTGTTCAACTGACCAGATTAATATTTCCATCTTTAGTTGAAACCGACTAATAAATTGATTGAATGTTTCATTTTAAATCTTTCTGGTATCTCCTAGGCCTGACATTTACCATATCTTGGTGATTTTGACATGTGAATCGTTGGTGTTTCCTATAGCCTAAGAAGGGGAAAACTGTTCCTCTCGCTCTCTCCCTCCCTCTTGTTCCAATGAATGTTGTACTGGCTGGGTTTTCCAATATATATATATATATATATATATATATATAATCTTAATAATTTTATTTATACAAACGTGTCAAAAGCTACACATCCATGTAATTGTTTTGATCGTTGGTTCTAAAAAGCTACAATCTCATTAGGCGAACAAAACATGTCCGTTTTTTATATTCAAGAAACAATATATATAACAGAACTTATAATAAAAGGAATTTATTAAAAGAATTTAAATAATAAATATATATATATATAATGTAAAGTAAGTTATGATAAATAAATTTATTACATTATTTATATAAGTTCCTAGAATTCAAACACAATTTGACGTTTGGAATATTTTTTGTATTATACTTTAGATAACATCACATAGAAGTTAAGCAAGAAATATATGAAAATGTATGTATGTAAGAAGGAGTAAATAAATATGTATGTAATATGTAAGCAAGAAATATATATATATATATGAAAATGTATGTATGTAATATGTAAGCAAGAAATGTATAAATATGTATGTAATATGTAAGCAAGAAATGTATAAATATGTATGTAATATGTAAGCAAGAAATGTATAAATATGTATGTAATATGTAAGCAAGAAATGTATGTAATATGTAAGCAAGGAATGTATAAATATGTATGTAATATGTAAGCAAGAAATGTATAAATATGTATGTAATATGTAAGCAAGAAATGTATAAATATGTATGTAATATGTAAGTAAGCAATAAATAAATGTATGTATGTAATATGTAAGTAAGCAATAAATAAATGTATGTATGTAATATGTAAGTAAGCAATAAATAAATAAATATGTATGTAATATGCAAGCAATAAATAAATATGCATGTATGTAAACAATAAATAAATAAATATGCATGTATGTTATATGTAAGCATAAAATGTATAAATATGCATGTATGTTATATGTAAGCATAAAATGTATAAATATGCATGTATGTTATATGTAAGCATAAAATGTATAAATATGCATGTATGTTATATGTAAGCATAAAATGTATAAATATGCATGTATGTTATATGTAAGCATAAAATGTATAAATATGCATGTATGTTATATGTAAGCATAAAATGTATAAATATGCATGTATGTTATATGTAAGCATAAAATGTATAAATATGCATGTATGTTATATCTAAGCATTAAATGTATAAATATGCATGTATGTTATATGTAAGCATAAAATGTATAAATATGCATGTATGTTATATGTAAGCATAAAATGTATAAATATGCATGTATGTTATATGTAAGCATAAAATGTATAAATATGCATGTATGTTATATGTAAGCATAAAATGTATAAATATGCATGTATGTTATATGTAAGCATAAAATGTATAAATATGCATGTATGTTATATGTAAGCATAAAATGTATAAATATGCATGTATGTTATATGTAAGCATAAAATGTATAAATATGCATGTATGTTATATGTAAGCATAAAATGTATAAATATGCATGTATGTTATATGTAAGCATAAAATGTATAAATATGCATGTATGTTATATGTAAGCATAAAATGTATAAATATGCATGTATGTTATATGTAAGCATAAAATGTATAAATATGTATGAATGTGATATGTAAGCATAAAATGTATAAAAAAGTATGTATGTAATATGTAAGCAAGAAATATATAAATATGCATGTATGTAATATGTAAGCAAGAAATGTATAAAAATGTATGTATGTTATATGTAAGCAAGAAATGTATATAAATGTATGTATGTAATATGTAAGCAAGAAATGTATATAAATGTATGTATGCTATATGTAAGCATAAAAATGTATGTATGTAATATGTAAGCAATAAATGTATAAAAATGTATGTATGTTATATGTAAGCATGAAATGTATAAATATGTATGTAATCTGTAAGCAAGAAATGTATGTATTTAGACAACAATTTCTCTGTGATATTTTATGAAAACATTTTTCTCTGATTACTTCATTTTTGGAAGTCATTCAACCGACCATATTTATACTTTATCTTGGATTGAAACTAACTAATAAATTGGTTGAATGTTTATGTTAAGATTACAAAATCGTGTATCATTTTAAATATTAACTGACGTCTCCTAGCTTGATGTTTACCATATGTTGTTGATTTTGACATGTGAACCATCAGTGTTTATTAACTGAGATCCTTATGCATTGGTAAAAAATAAATTGAAAATCGTCTCCTTTTATTTTATTTTTTAACACACTAGTTTTTTCTTTTTTTTTTTTTTTAGCCATCTATGATGGACAACTTCAAATTTTGCCGAGTCCTGTTGCCAGATAACTCCACGGCTGTCGTGTGTGCAAGACCGGGTCAGACTATACAACAAGTTCTTGGCCAACTATTTGATAAGCGGAATCTAACACTAGAATCTACAGAAGTCTTTTTATTGGGGTCAGAAAAGGTAAGTTATGCAGTCACAATCATCATCATAGTCAGTTTAACGTCCATTTTACATGCTGACATGTGTTGGACGGTTTGTAGAAATTGCCCGGAGAGAAAGAAAACAAAGACCACGGTGTCAGACTGTGAATATATCAATCGCGTCCAGCTGCCAATTAACTCATTAATTCATTCTGTGTTCAGTTGTAATAAATCTGTTAAACGTTTCTCTTGATAGTTCATCCATTTATTTACAAGTTATTATTTATAATTAACCTAAATTACAAGGTTATAAAAATTTACTAACCCAAGAACTCTCCTCCATTCTTTCAACACGGTCATACTATCAAAGTCTCCTGTTCTGTACACATCTTTCTTTGCAGTGGTGGTAGCTAAACGAGTACTTGATGTGAAGGTTTTACATGAGGGAAACCATATATTGCAGCTTGATGGAACATTTACCATGAAAATAATGATATAGTAGAGAAAGACTAGCAACGTCTCTTCTATCAGAGAGGGGTTGTAGAAAAGAGAAGGGAATATTTCTCCCATGAAGTAGCGAAGTTGGTTTTGCACTCTGGAAAGACAAGAAAGGGTGCTCTGAGCAGATGTGGCATCTCTTGACTCTTATATAGGTAGAATATTGCATCAGGAGTAAGGTACCTTCTGAAACACAAGAATGATCCTACCATTTTTCAAGCGACTTTAGCAACAGATTTGATGTAAGAATTCCATTTTAGGTCCGGGGTGGAAGTCAGTGCTAGGAGCTTATCAAAGCAGGGGGGCTTCTCTATGGAGAGAGCCATTCATTTCAACTGAGGCAAAACGAGGATCTGTGCATTGGTGGTGAAAGGAGAGAAGCTGAGTTTTAGAGGAGTTAAAATAAACATGCCATTTTTTTTCTCGGAAGAGACAGAATCAGGAAGGTGTTGGTCATCAGTGCTTCTCGAAGTGTTGTCATAGATAATTGTGTCGTCAGCATAGATGTCGACGAATGATCTCAGAATATGTTTTGGAAGAAGGTTGGGTCCAGAATGAATCCTTGAGGCATGCCGATGTTAATTTCATGTCCTTCAGACATCTGCCTATCAACAACTACTTTTATAGATTTATCAGAGAGAGAAAGGATTTAATGGTTGCGAAGACATTGCCAGTTATTCCGTAGCTAGCAGCAAGCTTGTAGAGCAAGCCTTTGTGCCAAACCCTATCAAAAACCTTTGATCTATGGGTTAAATAATTGTACTTGTTTCAGCTTGCACCTTTCAGGTTGAGTCAGCCCTTTGATTCGCACCATCACGGATAAATCATGCCCATTGCATCCAGTTGAGTGTGCGTCAGGTCTACAGATAAGCTGAGCCACTCCTTCCATTGATGTACACTGTAGACTTGAGGGCCAATGAGGGAAGTGACATCGGCCTTGACTGTGTCTAACCAAGTCTTCAGCTGCCCATCATGGCGGTTAGGGTTAATGCTGAAGGGGTTAGAGATTGAGAACATTCCTGAGCATAGTTGCGTCAGGACGTCTGCAAACATGCCCAAACCATCAGAGGCGGTTTCGTTTCAGAACCCCTTCAATAGGTTGAATGTTGCACTGGGAATGGTGACGGCATTGGGAACTCGGTCCAGTAGTGTAAGTCGCAGGACCCCCTGCAAACGCCAGGGATCAAAAACACCTATCTGGCGAATATCCACGACCTCGGAGAGACCTGGTCTCTGATTCGTACAGCAGAATGCTCCGACTCCGTGCCTGATGGACACGTATCTTTGTACTGATATAGATATCATGCTGACTCCATAAGCAACTGTTGAGATATACAAATGCTGAGCGTGCATGGTTTATACATCTATCTAATTCAGTTGTATTCATGCCATTGGCGCAGAATTCAGATCCGCGGTAGACAAACCGGTTGATTTCCTCGAGAGGGTGCTCATTCAGCATGATGACTATCTTCCTCCAACACACAGGCAGACATAATTTTCGTTTTGTCAACGTTGATGCGAAGGCTGATTTGCAACGCGAACTAGCTAACCCGATCCAATAGAAGTTGAAACTCATCGTAGTTGGAGGCGAGAATTGCAATATCATCCACATAGTCTAAATCCGAGATGCTGACATCACTTGAGATGGCGACTCCTTTGTGTCCTTGTAGGGAATTCTGCATAATCCAATCTATTGTATAGTTAAACAGAGTTGGAGATAGGATGCAGCCTTGTCGCACACCATTGCTGATAGTGGAGGGAGTGCTCTCTTAACTTGACACTCGGACCGTCGCACGGGTGTTGGAGTAATATGTTCTCAGCAAACAAGATAACTTCGGAGGCATTCCATCCAGCTCAAGGATCTTCTATACACAGGAGCGATTCACAGAGACGAACGCGGCAGCGAAGTCAACAAATGCAATGACTGTCTTCTGCTGGAATGCATGCCTGTGTTCGAGGATATGTCTCAAGGTGAAAAGCTGGTCAGAAACTGCACTGGTTGGGTCTAGTGCAGGCATTACGTATGCTCCGGAAATGCTGAAGGATAATGGCCGCAAAGACTTTCGCGGCGACATTTAGGAGACTGATGCCCTGGTAGTTTGAGCATTGAAACCGGTCCCCCTTTTTGAAGAAAGGAAGCACCATGGTGTCTTGCCAGTCCTGTGAGATTATTTCCGACTCCCATATAAGACCGCACGATGTAACCAGGCTGCCATGACACTAGGACATTGCTTAAAAAGCTCGGCAGGTCAACCATTTTCGCCTGTGGCCTTGTGATTATGGAGTTTTGTGATTGCTTCTTGTATCTCATAAAGGTTATGTGGCTGGCAGTTCGCAGGATATAGGTTCACATTGCTGGGTTCGATAACCATTGGAGTTGATGGTGGATCTGCATTGAGAAGAGTGGAGAAATGTTCTTTCCACTTGTCCGTACATCGCTGGATTTCTGCAATCACACTCCCATCCAGTTCCAGAATAGTCGAGTGTCCGCTGCTTCCAATGTTAGTAACATCTTTCAGGAGCTGGGTTAAATAGGATATATCATTTACAGATTATACGCCTACATAAGAAATTAATTTACAAACACATTGTATACAAAACATTACAGCATGCATGAATCTGTAAAAATATTCAGAAATTAAAAATTTTTGTCAAAATTAGTGGATTTGGCATTAAATAACCCCAATTTTTTAGAATTTACTAATGAGTCACCACACAAGGATAAGGGTTAATGAGATGGATAAATTGTCAGTTAAATGTGAGTATTGAAAATAATGAATGGAATGAATAAAATTTGAGGACAGTTTATGACAAGTATTGTGCATATCAGCGCTTCGTATAACTGCTGATGCATACAATACTGCTGTATGGTTGCAAGACCTGGTCCCTGTGCAAAGAAAATCTTCACGACATGTACTGCCTTCAGCGCATCCTACGCATCTGTCTCTCCGAGCAAATCCATTCCAAACCGCATCATCCGTGCAAGATGCAACATCACTGGCATCACAGAAAACTCTCCCGAAAAAAGAGACTTCGCTGGTTTGGTCACGTTCTTAGAGGCCCTGAGGAGGAAATCATCCACAAGTTGGTAGCTCCAATTGCACCCGTTGGTTGGAGGAAGTGCAGAGGTGGCCAACGGAAGACTTGGATAGGAGCAGTAAAGACAGACATGGAGCTGGTGGCTGACCCCCACATTTTTGGTGTTCGTCGTTGGAACCGAGAATTGCTGAATTATGCAGAGAACTCAACTGCTGATCGACATGGGTGGACCGCCTTGACACAGGACGCAGTGAACTCATTAGGAGCTGGCTCAACCCACCCCGGATGAATGCCGTTACAGTTAAAGTTTATGACAAGTATTTAATGATAGTCTACTTTGAAATGACCCTGTTGTAGCCCTTAAGGAAGCAATCTTGTGGCAATGTGTTCGATAGATGAAAGAAACTCTGTTCATGGAAATTTCGTTTGATGTTAGGCGCATGGAGGAAGAAAGGAATGTTCTTTGCAGTGGTGGTAGAAGACGAGTTTTTGCTCTGAATGTTTTACAGAGATTGAAGTTCATAAAACGAAACAAGGAATCAACGAAGGTTATTCAAGTTTTTAATTTAATTAACTTTTGTAAGCCTAATTAAAAATCAGCTGATGAATATTACAAAGTGGCTGTTATTTTTTTTGTCTTTATTCTTGGTTTTGTTTTGTATATACTTTTTACCCCTTTCTTTTTATTGTAGCCCCTTGATCTCTCCGAAGATATGTCAACTTTGGGATCAAAGGAAGTGAATGTTGAACGAAGAGCTTTCTTTCATGTAGAAATGTCCAGCCAGAAGTTAATCGGGGTGAAAGCAAAGCCAAACAAAACGATTTACGATGTGTTCCGTCCAATCTTACAAAAATATGGTTACAAAATTGATTGCGTTACTCTTCAGGTGGTGAGTTGGATTTTTTTCTTTCCGTTTCTTGTTTTCATTTAAAGATAGACTCTGATTGCACTTTGAACACCTTGTATTTTAAAAAAAAAAATTTTACTTTTACTTTTATTCAACCCAAACAAGGCATATTGCCACTGAGACATAAGAGCTACTGTGATTAGAAGACAAATTTAAAGGGGGCATCCTAAGTGGGGAGTTGTGCAGCAAGGTGTTTGTCTACATTACATTTAAATTTCTGTACGTTAGGTACAGTCGGGGAAACAGGGAGCAGGAAGGGAATTCCAAAGGCAAGCGGTCTGAGAAAAGCAGCTATTAGAGTAGAAAGTTTTCTGGCATCTGGGGACTTCTACAGTTCAGGGGTGGGATTTTTCTGTTAGTCGTGTTGGTCGGGTGTATCTACACTGATGGAGTACAAGTGGAGTAAGTTCATTGGAGCATATATCGTGGAAGTACTTGTAAAACTAGCACAGGGATGCAACACTGTGGCAATGGGACAGGGGTTGGAGCTTGGTAGACAATGAGAGACCTATTAGGTTAGACTCTTTTTGCACCCTATCCAAGAGAAAGAGACTAGTGACTAGTGGTTGGTGCACCAGCCCGGATGTTGCAACAATACTCCATGTATGTTCAAATAGAGATATCAGATATCGGCAAGTGTGAAGTTTTTCTAGCCCGGTAGAAAAAAACCCACCTTCTTAGCAGCAGACTTGGCAGCATCTTCTATGTATTTATTCCAATTCTTGATGGCACCACTTAAGCATTCCACGTGGCTTCATTGGTATGGACACATTGAATGTTCAAGTGGTGCCATCAAGATAGCTTGTGATTTGGAAGTCCCTGGTAGATAAGGGAGAGACCGACTTCAGTTACCTTCAAAAGAACTGCTACAAAGAGATTGCATAGTGCGGAAGCTCTCTGCAGTTGATTTTCATGATAGTTTCTGGGAGGTGTGGAGTGAGATCGTCCATGAATGCAGCTAGTCAGATACTTGGACAGGGACCCCTTAACCTGCATGTTAATAAAAAAGAACTGACGGTAAGGGTAAGATATGTTACTTGTGAATATTAGGCCAAGGAGTTTGAATTTTGGAAAGGGTGCTATCAGTCATGGCAATCAGTGGTTGGAAAAGTTTCTTATAATTGTTAAGGGAAAAGAGCTTTGTCTTCGTAGCATTGAATGTCACCATCCATTTTGTTTTAAGAACTTCTATTGCTAAATGCTAATAACTTATTTTTGTTGTCTTTGTTTCCGCTGTTATTGCAGAATGGGCAGCAGGACGCATTAGATCTTCAACTGCCAGTTTCCACCATTCATGATGCCCACATTTGTGTGATATCAAGAGAAGACGTTTTCAGTGAGTGACGACATTTTGAATTTACTTTTCCACAAGTTGTTATTTTTGGTTTGTTTGATTACAGCTCAGATAATGGCGATTATTCTTACTGAAATTTGAATAATATTTTGATTAGTACAAGTTTTTAAAAAAATCTCTATATAAATAGAATTGTGCGACCACTTCTCGTGTGTCTGTATGTTTTGTCTCTATATTGTTACATTTTCGCTTACCGAAGCGTGTATGAACTTATACACCCATCGTCGTCAAGAACCCAGATTCTTTACCGTCAGTAGGCAAAATCACTCGGACGCTGGTGTTACGTCGTAAGAAGCTTTATTAATGTAGATAACTTGGACCATTTTTAAACCCAGAGTGAGGAAGATACAAAGTCTTCAGAGAGAGAGAGAGGTAGACAGACATATAGGTAGACAGATATATATAGCTTGTGTCATGTCTCACCTTGCTACAGTGTGCCCTCCTCATCGGGGATGGTGCTTTTTACACGTCCACTCTTCTATCAGCCATTACCGGATAGAAGTCTTAAGTAATTCATAATTGTATTCTTAGTATCGCCCGTACTGAGGATTGAACCTTCAACCTCCAGAAGACTGTTACTTAGAACTGATTATTACTTAGCACTTTTATCCGTAAAAAAATAATAATCCAATGTGTACTTATCAAAGTTATGCTAAGGCTAAAATTACGCAGGCACAAGACACATGAGAAATGGTCACACAATTTTATTAATATAGAGATTTTCCATCCTAATCTTCACTGGCCATATCTTCTAATATACAATACCTTTTATAATAGATTTTCTCTTGAAATTGCTTCCTATTTCTAGGATATCACGAGGGGATTGTGTTTGCTACCACAACATTAACACTGTTATGAGTTGACATGTTTTTTTACCCCGTATGAATGACCACTGGGCAGCCATACAAGTGTTTCTTCCTCTATTATTTTTCTTTCTGTTTTCTTCTTCCCTCTGTTTCTCTCCACCATTCCTTGTTTCCATTTGTTTTCTTCTCTGACCACATGACTTGTTTCTCTATTGGTTAATATATTTTACTACAACACTTTGTGCAAGAAAGAAAAAAAGAAAATGTGTGGCTGTCCAAATAAATGACACCCCTCCTCCTTTTCTTAATTATTTCTCAGATTATAGACTTATTTATGGACTTATAATTTGAACTTGTCTCAAGCACAAAACAGGCGATAATAAGACATGCCCAAAATAATTACTTGACTACATATTAAAATAAATAAAAATAACTAAGCACACATTTATTGATTATATAGCAAAACTAGAAGAATACCCGTTCCAGGATGGGTAAAATTAATTCTCTGGCAGAACAATTTTGCACCACTTTTATATCCACTTATGAAGATTAAAATAAAGATATAACGCTACTAAACCTTATGTCTTGAATCCTTATTCCGATTTTGATCAAAATTCATTACTTGATTTAGATTCTAGAAAATGTATGGAATTTAAGGCTTTAAGGGGTCTTGAAATTCAGGGAATCTTGTTTAATTGGTGTCAAATGACTATGGATCAAATTCAATGCAAATTTAAAATATTTTAATTTTCAAATGGTAGATTGTGGACATAATATGCCCCTAAAATCCCTTTAAAATACTCTAAAGAAACTGAAATTTGGGGAATATTTATTGATTGATATTGTTATAATTTCACAAAATTCAGAGATATCTAAATTTTCACAAAGGGTTTCCACCCTCTCTTTCCCCCTTTTGCATAAAATTAAATTAAACTAAATATAGCCCATATTACCCACCCTTACATCTAGCAGCTGTGTTCCAAAATTCATAATGATCAGTTAATTTGCTTAGGAGTGAATCCTATACATAGAAATATATAAACATATATACATGCCTAACTTTATTGAGATTGGGTTGATGTGACGTGTCTGTTTTGCGACATATCCTTTAAGGGTTTATTTAATGCTAAAACAATAACGAATTGCAAACAATTCGTTGTATACGATTAGATGAATGCAAGTTGTTATTTTACCCATAGCTGGAGGGTGAAATTGTTGGTTCTTGCCTTTCCTAAGGTTATTAATGCATAAACACTATACGTCCGATCGGATTTAAATTTGGTATCGAATGCTATGATAACAGATGAATTATCCAAGGTTGTTGGGAATTTAAGTCCCTATTTACTTGCCTCTTCACAAGGGTAGTTAGACACAAGGTCTGTTTTTAATGTGGCTAAAATCAAGCCTCCCAAAAATGGGGCAATCTGGATTGGGACAAAAATAAAATTGCTTCCGTCTAGAAAGATTTCTCCTTCACTGATCGGGGACAGAAAAGATTAAGTCTAGTATCAGAACAGATGTTACACATTGATCCTAGCCAAAAGGCCAAGGATAGTCGTGTTATAGATTTCCCTCATTGCCAGATGCCAGCAAGTTTTTGAAGCAACCGTATACCCAACCTTATCATAGGCCTTTGATATGTCAAGAGCTGTTTCTATAGAAATAAAACCCTCATGAAGAGATCAGTTGATCCTGTGCGATATTATGCTTAGCGCATCAGTTGACCTTGCGGGACGGAATCCATATTAAAGGGTCTTAAGAAGAAATTTAAATTTTGAGAATCATTCTTAATTGTTGTCTAATGACTATGAATCAAATTCAATGCAAATTTGATATATTTGAAGTTTCACATGGGAAGTTGTGCCCATATTATGCCTCCCTAAGACCTACTCCAAAATACTCCAAAGAAGTTGAAAGTTGGGAAAAAATTATTAATTGATGTCTGACACTTATTGTTGAAATTTCACAAAATTTAGAGATATCAGAACACACTTTGCTCCTAGCTAAAAGTCCAAAAGTTGAAAAATGGGGAAACTTTCAAACATTTATGACTTTAACATAAACCTCCATTAGTTGTTATGATATAATCAACTCGTATCTACCCGGTGTTGCCAGGGAGTGTATATACTTGCAATTCTTTTTGTAAATTATGCCGTTTTCTTTTAATATTATTTTTTTTTCGTTCCAATCAAAGGGAAGTAACTCTTTATGTGCAAATACAGTGTTATACCCCCACCTTTTTTTTAAAAGACGGCAGTCATTTGAAAATAAATCTGACCCGGACAAAATATTTTCTGGAAGGAATAAAATTGAATTATATTTTATTCTTCTTAACAACATGCTGCAATGATTCACAAGAAAAATTGCCAAACCAGAATTAAATATTGTTTTTGTAGAAAGAAAGCTACCGATGGCAATAAAAATGAGAAACAGACTAACTTTACTTTATATATTAAAAGATAAAAGTTTGTTTAGTCATTTTTTAATTTTCTTATGTAGTTAAGTAATGTTTGGTAAGGCATATAGCTAGCCCTGTACAAATATACAATCTTCTGTAAGAGACTGAAATCAGGTTTAAAAGCTATCCTAATTGTAGTTCTACATCCTATTCATAAAAGAAATTAAAATGTAATAAGAAACGTCTTGTTGCCCATCTCTCCATCCAGATTACCCTCCCCACCCCCACCCCGATCTGGCCCTTACACATCAGTGGCAATATGCCTTGTTTAGAGTGAATTAAAATAAAAAACAAAAAAACAAATGCCACCCATAGGATCGTTAATAAAATTAGCAATCCTTTCTGCAATCCAATATTTGGTCCAAATAAACTTCAGTCTATGCCTGACTTGTTCACCAAGTTTCAGTCATGAATGTCCAACAGTTATTGCAGTTCAATGATTTACATCCTAATCATAAAAGAAATTTAAATGTAATGTGAACAAACATCTTGTTGCCCAACTCCCCACCTAGGTTGCACCCTCCTCCACTATAAACCTGACCCCTATCACGGTAGCCACTTAAGCTTCAGTGACAATATGTCTTGTTTGGGGTGAACAAAAGTATATATATAAAAAAATTGATGAACCAGAATCAAATATTGGTTTTGTAGAAAGAAAGCTATCGATGACAAAGAAATGATAAAGAGACTGACTTTACTTTATATATTAGAAGTTTGCTTAGTTATTTAATCAGCTTAATCAGTTAATGTGTTTTTGAATTTGACCAAGCCGTATGATTGTTTTTTTTTTTTTTGATCGGACTCTGGCAGTTTACCAGAAAATACTGTCTTCCCTGGCAGTTTCCGCTGCAAGTAGCAACAGCAGTAGCAAACTGCAGCCTTGATTGTAACCGGATGCACTTTGCAGCTTTTTTGCTTGCCTTTTTAACCACAGCAAATGTCAAATTTAATAAGCTTGTTCATGCACCCGACATCTCCCTCCCCCCCCCCCCCCCCTCCGCCAAATTACCCTGTCACATAACACTGGTTTCCAAGAAGAAAAAAAATGATCTCTCTGAGGTGAATGTGTAAAGAGCTTTTCTCTATTATATCTCTTTTTCATTTTATGCACACATCAGGTTCTTACGATAATGAATACATCATCATCATCGCCATCATCATATTCGATTTAACATCCGTTTTACATGCTGGTAACATCCGTTTTACATGCTTGCATGTGTTGGATGGCTTTAAGAAATTGACTTCCAAACTAACCTATTTCTGACCAGGTCTTTATTTATCCCTCTTTCTCTAAAGTCCATTTTTATCACTTCCTCCCATGTTTTCCTTCGCCTTCCTTTGTGAACTGAATCTGCTACCTCAACTGTTCTACATCTGCTAACCCAAGAACTCTCATCCATTTTTTTTTCAATGCGTGGCCATATCATCAAAGTCTCCTGTTCTGCACACATCTCCCTATACCTACTGTTCACATTGATTCTTCCTCTGAGGTTCCCGAGTTCGAAAAGATGCAGGTTATATCAGCTGAAACGTGAAAATCACAATCAAGATGACAATAGTAGTCTGAATAATCCAAATTATCAATCCTTATCTCAAAAATTCCGAAACATAAACTCTAATGCCCTTAAATATTTTATTTTTTATATTGGCTTGACATCGAAGATACTGATTACCTATTCAGCGCGTGTGCTGATGCAACATCATACTAATATTTATTCACACTTGCCAACAGGTTCGTTGCAGATGTGAAACAAGTTGCAGTTTGACACATTTTCGTTGAATATTATATTAAATAGCTATTTTCTTGGAATGTGTCAAATTTGAAACAAAAAGCATTTAAGAGTTAGAATTAGTTGTCATAGTAACAATATATATATATATAAGTACTGTGTGGTAGGGCAGGAAAAACCCAGCAGAGTGCTCGATTAAGAAATCCGAGATTTCGAAGGATTAAGAGCGTAAATATTTATTTATAAAATACAGAAATTCAATGTAACATCAGTACCGTCGGTTTCAAAGCGGGAGGTTAATCCCGATTATCGTCAGCTGATAAACATTTTAGAAATGGTGGAACTTATTCGGTCACGCCTAAAATCACGCAGGATGTGATTTGTGTGAAATGGGGGTGGGGGGGTTTACATATGTGTGCGTAAGGGGTTAAATTTAGATTTTAATATTTAAATTCTTAATATATATAAAATGGTTAATTAAAATAAAGTAGAAAAAAGGGGGGTTTTGTAATATATATAAAAAAAATATGTGTAAGAAATTCTGTAGGGTCGGGGGCCAGGAAGTGTATATATATATATATATATATATATATATATATATATATGTACACTTTTCTCTTTCTGAATCTTTCCAATGCTAGAATCACTGATCATCACTTTGGTCTTAGTGACATTCACTCTCCGACCTTTACTTTCCATAGCATTCCTCCAAGTCTGGAACTTAATAAGTGGACTTTCCACCATTTCACCGGCATCCCAATGCTTACAAGTAGCACAAAAAATTGAGATGCACCCAACTTTCTTTCCACAAACTGAGCGGGAGAACTTTCCTCTTTTTGGGAGCTTTCCAACACTACAACCACTGATCGTCACTTTGGTTTTGGTAACATTCACTCTTAGACCTTTACTTTCTTTAGCATTCCTCCAGGTCTCTTTTTGTTTCCCTCGGAATAATTCATATCACAAGAATTTCAGGCGTGGCAGCCTCAGCTGCACATAACTGCATTATCACTTTGTACCTGATGCACGTTGTAGCTAATCCGCTTGGCTTTAGCCGCAGAGAATGCCAAAATGTTATGTCCAGTTTTATTCATGCATCTTACTTTACCAGTTCAAAACCCCCCAAATAACCCTGTTATCCCTATAGCCCCAGGCAATGCGACAGGGGCGACAATTTCAGCAGCGACGTCACTTGAAGAAATTACTAACAAGGTTTTTGAAGATCTTATGCATGGAAAATCTGAATCCGTCCAACCTTTAGCCAACACTGGCCTGAGCATCCATCATCGTAAAACGTCTCAGGTAAGACGAATCACTCTGCCTGTGTGTTTGTGTCGCAGCATGTTTACCAAATGATCTTTCCTCCTAATCTTCTATTAATGTTTGTTTTCAACAGCTTATTGCATTTTTTGTTAAATTATATTTTTAATTAAATTCAACATTAAATTTTTTTTTAAATAACTTCATTTTTAAAAAAAAAATTTTTTTTTAAATTCGGGGGCAAATTCTTGTTTGAACAGAAAAATGGATTCTTATATAGATCAGGGCACATATGAAAAATGATGCAGTTACACAGGTGAAAATCACAGTTCCAAATAAATTAACCGGAAAACTCTTAGATATACTTATGTATCAGGCTAAAATAGGTATTTACACCAAATTTATGAAAAATTATCAAGTAGAATTTTAATTAAAAATAAAAATCATTTTTACCGTATTTTGATCAATCGCCATTGTGAAATCAGAGTGCCGTAACTCTTTCTGTCATATAAACACGTAATAAATCAATTGTGCTGGCCAAAGTATGATAAAACTGATTTTTATTTTTAATTAGAATTCTACTCGATAATTTTTCCTAATTTTTGGTGAGGATACTTATTTTTGGTCTGATACGTAAGTATAAACAAGAATTTTTAATTGGAAATGCGTTTTTCATATGTACCCTCATCTATATAAGCACCGAAAAATGTTATTAATGTTCTCATCTTTGCGATTAACATTGAAATTACATTTTCTGCGGAAGCTTTCTGTTTAACTAATATTAGTTATATATGGAAGTTTTATGTTGGAATCAGTTTTATATGGAAACTAGAAGAATACTAGTCCCAGAAACAACTTTTAAAATAAGCGAAATACAAAAAGATAATTAAAGAAAAGAATTGCTCTACACCAAATGTGTAGTTATATTATGTAATAAAAGTTCAACAGAACTGTTGCGTGCACGTGGTAAACTTTCAACTAATGGATGTATCATTATGGATTATAGGATACATATTATATGCAATACTGTGAGTAACGTGGGCACATTATTTGTTTTTGTAAACTTTACCATTTGGGGAGGGGGCCATGTATAAGCAATATGTATAGCATAATTTATATTTTGGGGGGCACAGAGGGTAGCCCCTCCTTCCCTAAATGGTAAAGTTTAAAAAAATATATGTGCCGACGTTACTCACCATGTTGCCTAGTATGTTTTTATCCCATAATACATAATGAGTTCATTAGTTTAGGAGTTTAACCCGCATATATATATATATATATATATATATATATATATATATATATATATATATATATATATATATTATAAGGTTGGAAAAAAAGTAATGTCGTTTTTGTCCAACACATTTATTTCATCTGAAACATTCACATTAGGGCATTTTTAATCTTTACAATTATTTCCCTCATTTTCTATGACTTCTGTGCAACGATCAACTAGCTTCTTGATGCCTTCTTCAAAACAATTCTCTGATTTTTTAGAAAAAACAAATTTAGGTAATTTTTGAGTTGGTCGTAATTTTCATGAATGTTATTGTTTGTGATGCTGCAACGACCGGAAAAGATGGTAGTCGGATAGAGCAATATCAGGTGAATAAGGTGGATGCGGCAAAACTTTCCAATTGAAACTCATGACCTTTTCCTGAGTGAGTTTTGCTGTGTACGGTTTCGTGTTATGCTGAAGCACGACACCCTTCCTATTGAGTAAAGCAATTCTTAGATTATCCAGCTGCGAACAATGTTTTACTTCTGTGATTGTTTGATTAGGCTCCAGTAACTCATAATGGATCAGTCCTATCATGTCCCACTATAAAGAGAGCATAACCTTCTTTGGGTGTAGTCCTTGTTTTGGAACAGGCAGTGGACTTTGGTTTCGGTCTAACCATTGTCTTTTGCATTGGGTATTCTTGTAAAGAACCCATTTTTCATCTCCAGTCACAATTCTTTGCAAAAATGGTTCTCGATGATTCCTGGAAAGCAAAGATGTGCAAACAATCAATCTTTTATTTCGTTGAGCGTCGGTCAAATCGTGGTGAACCCAGAGTCCAAGTTTTGAAACTTTTCTTAACTCGTGAAGGCATAACATAATTGTGGTATGGGTTGTATTGAATTGTTGAGCTAATTCTCTGCTGGTTAACTTTGGATTGGCCTCCACAGTGTCTTTAATGGCATCTTTATCAATTGATTTTGGCCTTCCCGAACGTCACCGATCTGACAGGTTTAAGTCTCCAGAAGAACATTTTACAAACCACCATTGACATTTTCGATCATTCACAACATTTATCCCATAGACAGTTCAAATATTCCTTATAGCTTCTGCAGATGAGTTTCCGTTTTTGAATTCATATAGCATGCAATGTTTCAGATGCACCTCACTAATGTCCATTTTTTTGACAGTTGAGACCGTTAAACTTAATATTTTCCAACTAATTACTATATCTGAAAGACAAAGCAAGATATTAAGACACCAATTCACAAAAAATCTAGAACTGTGTACAAATTAGGAGGCTGAAAAGTGATGAAGTAAAAAATACGACATTACTTTCTTTCCAACCTGATATTTACGCATGCACCAATTCGGTAATTATGTAATAGAATTCTATTACATAATATAATTAAAAATTTGATGTAGAGCAATTTTTTTCTGTATTTAATTTTTTGTATCTCGCTTATTTTAAGGGAGGGGATGCAAGTTTGTAGGGCACAGCTCCTAAATGGTAAAGTTAACAAAAAAATAATGAGCCCACATTATTCACCATGTTGCCTAGAATATATATTCCATAATTCATGATTGATTCATTAGTTTTGGAGTGAATCCTATTGATATATATATAGAGAGAGATAGATATATGTACATAGATATATGTACATAGATATATGTACATAGATATATGTACATGCCTAACTTTATACATACAGAGATTTATGTTAAAATAATATCAGTTTATGTGGACGCTTTATGTTGGACTAATATTTAATAATATTTAGCATGTTTATCGACTTATCTTCTCTCATCCTAATCCTCTATTAATGTTTTTTTTTCAACAGCTTATAGCATTTTTGTTAAGTTTCATATTTCTTATCTATAAACTATTAAAAAGTTATAGTGTTTTGGGAGTTTGTCTGTTTGCACGCAAAGAGAAACATGTGATTGTTTGACAAAAAAAGGAATAGGCAGAGTACACATTACTAAGGCAGTAGTTTTTACGATGTCAAATACTCAAAAGACTGGTATGGCAAATGTAAAAAAAACAAACTTGTATTCAATTTTCAAACTTCGAATCTCATGTACGTCTAAAGAATTTTTTAAAAACTGGATACATGTTTTATAAATGTACAGAAATTAACATAAAAAAACATTACATAATTTTTGTGACTTTTTTTGATAATTTGCAAAAAAGTAGACATAAAAGATACTCGGCATTAGTTCAAGGTAAATTATGTTTTTAAACATAATTTATAAAGCAGTAGAATTTATAAATCTCAATGAAGATGGAGATTGACATACGCAGGTACTGTACCCACACCGCTTAAGGAGTGGGAATAAACTAGTCATATTAAACATTTTTAATTGATTTCAAAATAACATCATTTTTTTTTTAAGCCAGGGGCAATTTTTTTTTTTAAACAGAAAACTGTTATTTATATCTACATCTTGGCGGTTAATATTTAAATTACATTTTCTGTGGAAGCTTTTTCTTGAACTAATATGTTTTATATGGTAATATTTAGTTGAAATAATCAGTTTTATATGGAAATTTTATGTTGAAATAACACATTAATCAATAAGTCCTAGGTCTGACATATAGATAGCACCACTAATAAAAAAGCCATATGAGTTTTGTAAAGTACTGACCTTCAAATGGTGCATTTCAAAATTTGAACCCAATTGGATTATTAGTTTACAAATTACAGTTATTTAAGTGAAGCTACTGTTGCAAATTTTCAAATGTTAGAAAAATCTGATTTTCGTGTGTTGATAAAGCATTGGTTTCTGATGGGAAAAATACTGTTCAAGTAAAGCAATGGCTTGCTAAGTGTTATTCGAACTCTGCTCCGTCAGAAAAAAATGGTTAAGAGCTGGTATACTGACTTTAAACAGTTGTACAGACAGACATTTTGCTGAACACTCAGGCCGTCCAAATTTGGGAGTTATCTTGAAAAACATTAAAAAAAATAAATCTGCTTATTCGTTTTGGCCAATCATAAATTGAAGGTGTGTGAGATAGCAAAGGAGTTGAAGATATCAGAAGTATATTCACCATTTTGTATGAATAAGTGTCAATGAAAAAGCTGTGTTCAAAGTGGGTGCCGCGTTTGCTCACAGTTGATCAAAAAGAAGAACGCGTCAGCAATTCAAAGCATTGTTTGCAACTGTTTCAACGTAACAGAAAGGAGTTTTTGTGTCAATATGTGATAATGGATGAAACATAGATCCACCATTTCACTCTGGAGTCAAATAAGCAGTCAATTGAGTGGACAGCAGCAGATTAAAGCCATCCAAAGTGACCAAAGATGCAAAAATCAGCAGGCAGGGTTTTGGCCTCCGTATTTTGGGATGTGCTAGGTATTTTGTTTATTGATTACCTTGAGAAAGGAAGAACCATCAATAGCGAATATTATATAACATTAGTATGTTTTAAGACAGAAATCTCCCCCCCCCCAAAACACCCACAAATGAATAAGAAAAAAGTATTCTTTCACCAAGATAATGCACCATGTCTCAAGTCGATTGCAACGATGGCAAAACTACATTAATTGCACTTTGAATTGCTTCTACACCCACACTATTCTCCAGATTTTGGTCCCTGTGACTACTGGCTGTTTGCAGACCTCAAAAGAATGCTCCAGAGAAAGAGCTTTGGCTCCAATGAAGAAGTGATATCGGAAACTGAGGCATATTTTAAGGCTAAAAACAAATCGTTCAACAAAAAACATCCAATTGTTAGACAATCATTGGAATCAGTGTATCACTACAGAAGGAGACTATGTTGATGGATAAAATCGAATTTAGCCTAAAATTGTTGTTTTATCAGTTAGGCCCGGAACTGAGTTAATATCAGTTTTATATGGAAATTTTATTTTGAAATAACAGTTTCATATGGAAATTTTACGTTGAAATAATATCATTTTCATATGGAAATTTTATGTTGAAATAATAATATTGTAATATCGAGTTTATTATAGCAAGGGAAAACACACTAAATGAAAATCAACTTTTTTTGATCAAATACAGGAAATATATAAATAAAATTTTATTGAGAAGATATAGATGTGGTTATTGTTTTGTTGTTGTCAGGAAGATACAATAAGTTATGTCTGTTATATAACCTGAAAAACTGACTTTGATAGAAAACATTGTGTTGTCTGATGGTTTGTGCTTGTACAAGAAACTAAATTCAGTGAGAAGTTGGAGATATTTGAAGTGTTATGGTGACTGGCTCTTCTCAACAGCTTGTATGGGTGCAACAAACTGGTCTCAGTGAGAGGTTGAAAGAAATGAGTCCCAGATCTTTGGTTTAAGTTTTCTTTGTCGCTAAAATGCTATCATTTAGGTTAGTTTTGATGTGCCATTGTTTGAGGTCATCTTCGACTGAGTCACTCCAAGCGTTCTTCTACCTGCCTATTCCTCGGTTACCCTCAACTGAGTGTGTGCAAGAAATTGCCTTTGAAGGTGTCATGCTGATTATCTGTAGTTGCTGTTTTTGTTTATTTCTTCGACAGTTCAGACTTCTGCATAGACCTCACTTTTTTTTTTCGGTCACCCTGTCTGTGTACTTTTATTTAAGAAAGTCAGTTATGGTGTTATGCTAAACCTGTTCCTTTCAGGAGAACTTGGGTGTCAAATTTACACTTGATCTGAAAAATTTAAATTATTTCTCCTCTTTTGAATATTAGTTTTTTCCTTTTTTTTTTTTCACAAATTGATTGGAATTTCTTTGATGTTTCCATTTTTGTTTACAGCCAACAGTATGCAAAGAACAGCCCGACGACGATCCTCCCTTCTTGGATACCTACGTGCCGCAGAGAAAAAGGTCAACTGGCCCAAAGGAACTGGAACCAAAACTTCTGCAGCCCCCTCTTCCAACAAACAACAAAATGAAGACTAAGATTTTACTTCCCAATAAGGATCAGTCGATTCCGATCGAAGGTGCAAAACTTTCTTTGTTGTGAAGAGCTTGAATTACAAGGATTTATTAGTACCACATAATATCATTGAGCCATAATCTCAATGAAAACAAATAAACAAAAGTTTTGGTGCCTTGGTGATATTACCATGCATGTTGGTAGATATCTTCTCTTTTTTTTTCTGCCTTCTCTTTTTTTTGGGGGAGGGGGATGAATGTGTATGCAAATTCAGAAGAGGGGTATTTCCATGTACTTATATTTGAGATATAGTAATAATTTCTTGCTTTGATAGCCAGCCATATCGCTGTCCATACAAGACTTTCATTCTTAAGAACAGTCTGACAATTACACTGATTTACAAAGAAATTTAGGCAAGCACAAAAATACCCGTTTTTACCTAATTTGGAGGTGCTCAATTCAAATTTGAAATCCGTTTTTACTCATCACCTCTAGTTTTTTAGATATGCATAGTGTGCATTTTGTCTATATACGGTACATAAAGACATACATGCATTCAGGGCTAATTCTAATATTATGTGACTTATGGCTTTTTCTTAGTTATTATGCACTAAATGTAAGTGATAGCATTACATTATATATAGTTATATATCAAGACAGATTTTGGCAGTTAAGAAGTTGCTAAAGTCTTACGAGGATATAGGGTGCCGAATGTCACTCAAGATTCATTTTCTCCATTCCCACCTCAACTTCTTCTCGCCAAACCTTGGAGCAGTGAGTGATGAGCATGGAGAAAGATTCCACCAAGACATTACGAAGATGGAGAGCAAGACAAATGGAACCCCGGCATGATGGTAGACTTCTGCTGGATGCTCTTGCGTGACATCCCGGAGGCAAAATACACCAGATCTTCTAAGAAAACACACTTTTGACTGTCTGTGGTACTATGACTTGTGTAATTGTGTCATCCAAGTATATTTATTCAATCAGTGTTCTTTATCTATCCTGTTTTATCTGTTATAAGCTGCTGCAACTCTTGAAATATGCACATTTATTCTCTGTTTATACTAACATGAGACTATTTAAAAGCCAGAAAACTAGAGGTGATAGAGCAAAATTATTTATAAATTTGAATTCAGCACACCCAAATTAGACAACAACACCTATCCCCATTCTTGCCTCAGACCCAAATTTTTTTTGTAAACCAGTATTATCTGCCTTTCTTGGATACCTACGTGCTGCGAAGAAATGGGTCAACTTGCCCAAAGGAACTGAAACCATCGCAATTCACGGATATATCAGTCCAGTAGCGAACAAAGCTCCAACTGATTTTTGATCGTATGGTTCATTTTTTTTTGTTGTTCATTTTCTTTTCTTTTGCCTCTCCCTTCCTTCAGCATTCCCGTTGTGCGGGCTCTATTGACCACTTTTCATTCTCTTATTGTTTTCCCTCCTCCTCTTTCTCTCTTGTGAGTTTTCTTTCCTCTCTCTTCTAACATGCATTCGTTAATCCTATCTGTATGTATTTCACACTGTTTTAAATTCATAACTTTTTCTAACAATAGGTTATAATTGAAATTTATTTTGTATTTTTACCAGTATTAGTTCAGACTCAAGAATGAAAAAAATTATATATAGGCGTCGGATTTGAGTTGCAAAATACTTGTAATCCGGGGTTTCAAATCGCATGACCGGTAGTGAATAGTCATATCTCTATGCTGATGAGTTCCGATTATTAAAAAGGATGAAACGTATACGTACATAGATAATAAACAATAACAAATATATATATATATATATAAAATATAATAACACGAAATCACATAATTGTCGATGCAATAATTTATTTCAACCGTTCGGTTTTTTCAAGCATCACTCAGACAATTACATTTTTGAGACTGATAGAAAATTGAATTTCCCTACCACAGTTCCAATACAATCATAGATGGTGGTAGTAGCAACCAATTTGATACATCTTTTATAGAGAGGGGGAAAATTTAAAACTTATATTTAACTGTGGCGGGCGAAGGGGAGGGATCTTTAAGTTAATCAACTAAAAACTGCCATGTCAAAATTATGACACATACGACTTGGCGATATCAACCATATAGGCAATTTTACTCACGCGCATACACAAAACTAAATACGCACACATCATATGTGCACTCACATACATAATCTCACTCGCACATTATCATAACTAAACATAATCACATACGCAACTTTTATTCATCTCTAGCCAGAATGCGTCCGGCGAAACTCGTGTTCTCAAATTCGGTTAGAGAAAAGAAAGAAAGAAACAATTAACAGGCACAGAGAAGATATAGACAGACCGCGTGTATATATATATATATCTTTTTTCTTTTCTTTAATGAAGACTTACTTCCTGGCCTTTGAGCTAGGATCAAAGTGTGGTATCTGTTCTGTTCTTGGTCGGAGGAGTAGAGACCTTTCTTGACTGGGTTAATTTTTATTTTTGTCCCATCCAGAGTGCCCATTTTGGGGGCAGCTGGATATCCCCCACATAAAAAACGACTCAGTGTCTAACTTTGCCCTCGTGGGGAGGCAAGTAAATAGTGATTCATTCCAAGTATGTATAAGTTGTTTGCTTTCTCTTAAGTTCACCTGATCACAAAATATAACATTTGCAAATTTCCACTATTGTCTTTTGTTTTACTTTGGCTTTTTTTGTTTTTTTGGTTTCTTAGATTTGTTTTTTTGGTTTCTTAGATTTGGGTTTTTTGGTTTCTTAGATATTTGTTTTTTTTGGTTTCTTAGATATTTGTTTTAGTTTCTTAGATATTTTTTTATTTTCTTAGTTTTTTTTTTGTTAGTTTAAGTTTTTTTTCGGGGGGGTTCTTTTTTTTTAGTTTCTTAATTTGCTTTTGTTTTTAATGAGTCACCAGTCACTTGAGGATAGGAGTTAATGAAATGCCAGCTGAATGATGAAGAATATTATGAGAGGATTGAAAATTATGAATGAAATGAACAAAATTTGATTATTTATGAAGATTCTTTATGGCAAGTATTTGTTGACATTTGATTTGAACACGACAATGTTATAGTGTGCAGGGAAGCAATCCCATAGAAATGTTTTACACAGATGGTAAGTTCTTGTAAAGAAACTCTGTTCATGGAATTCCGTTCGTGGGGATAAAAAGACATGTCATTTTGCATTCTACATTAACATTCCTGACTAAAAGCTGAAGAAGAAAATGGTTTCAAATGGTTGTTACAAGCTTGTGTCTTAGGTATTATACGTAGGAGGAAAACAGCAATCAAATGGCCATTCCCGTTACGACTTATTTAGCTCAGAAAAAAATGACGTACATCGCTCCTGATTGATACTAGCATTTATAACAGCTGTTTCATTTTGAATAGTTCAACTCTAAAAACTGTAAGGTTTTTATGCCTTTTCTGTTGTTTTCCAAATCTTGGTTGATAATAATTCCTTTTTTTTTTCTTTCTTTCTTAGGTCAAGCAAAGAAGAATCGAGAGTTGAATTTGAACTCTTCTGACCTCAAACAGGAATTATCATCTTTTTCTTCAGCAAGAAATGTTCATTTGCAAATAAAAGAGGATAAAATTAACCCACAAAACCTTTCTCTCTCGAACATCCCGGTTCAACAAACTGAAGTCAATTGTCTAATTCATGTTAGCCCACAAAACGGAACATTCACGGAAGATAATCACGGTGTCACTCGAGAAAGTATGTCTGACCTTTCTTCTCAATCGACAAAATCTCCGACTTCAATATGGCTGCAGAAGACGAACAACGGTTGCAAAATGCCCAGGTCTCATATTGAAGAATCTAAGCCGTCCTGGCTGAAATCGGGTGCCGATGCTAGAGACATCCAACATTTTAAGACATTCGGCTCGTCACCTGATCGAAAGGTTTCCAATAATCAAAAGGGTTGCTCTGAAAAGACAACCAGCGCTGTCGCAACCACGATTACAGATCGCAAAAACATTGATGACAAAAGTTGCCGTTTATTCCATGATGGTCTTTTGTCTTGCCGATCTAAAGCTTCTTTCATTCAGGATTCAAGAGTTATTACCGATTCTAAATCCGTAAAGACGACAAATACCAGTTGGATTTCAACTGCCCCTATTGCCTCCCCTGAGGAGTTTTCATTACCGACGGACAAAATAAGACCCAAAATATCAAGAAAACCCAATTTAAAGATTAAACTTGTAAGCCCTCCGCCATTTGTGCGCAATCAAAACAATTCAAACTCTTCAGAACCAACGGATGAGACGAATTGTATATCTGATCCACTGTGGTCCAATAAAATCTTGTCTTTCATTCCAACATCTCCAAATGTCCCTGAAAACGAAGCCCCTCAGTTAAAGAAGAGAGAGAAATTCAATTCTAGCCCAATTCCCAAATGCAGTATGTCCGTTCCACAATCGCCCGCGTCTTTAAGTCCTGCTCGGTTTCAGCTGGAAGTTTCTGGTAATTCTCAAGTGACATTTGTATAAAGTTATAAGATTTTAATTTGAAGTCGATGAAAACCAGAAAAATATCTTTCCTCTAGTGATTTTATGATGAAAGAAAGATAATACTCTGATTAAAAAAAAAACAGAAAATAATAATCCAAATTGCTTAAGTTTTTCACATTTTATGTAAACAGTTTTTGGACAAATATGGGCGACCCCCCCCCCCCCTCCCCCTCCCAAAAAAAGAAAACCCCACAAATGGAATCGGTCCAACCATATTTTGTACAAATAAACTTAAGTCTATGCCTGACTTATTCACACAGTTTCAGTCATAAATGTCTAGCAGTCTTTGTTTTATCATTGTTTTAATATGCTGGAAGACTTGGGTGATCGATTAAGCAATAAGAGGTGTGATCCTGAATGGGCTTCACACTCACCGGACCATAACCTCCCATATTTTTATTCGTTGGGTTATCTCAAAGATAATGTCTATCAGAACAGTCCCCAGACTATTCCTGAACTGATACGGCCACCGCAGCCCAAATCGGGACAATGGCAAGAGTAATTGTAAGTAAGAGTTAGACAATTGTGCACATCGTATCCAGGTGTGCTTATCACTGAACGGTGATAACACAAAGACTGTTGGACATTCATGACTGAAACTGGGTGGACAAGTCAGACATAGACTGAAGTTTATTTATAAGTACCAAATATGGTTGGATTGCAGAAAGGATTGTGAATTTTAGTAACAATTTCATGGGTTGCATTTTTTTGTGGGGGTGGGGTCATCCTGTAACAATAATCTTCATTTTGTTAATGTGAGAGAAAAGCTGATATAAGAAATTAAAAATGATATAAAAAAAAAAACACAAGTGTTGTTAATATTATTGGAAGTTTTAAAAAGATGAGTATAAAGTCAATGTAATAGTTTATAACATGATATTTTTATTCAAACTTTTTATTTGAAAATTGCGACAAATAAAATGAAATTATAGTCAAGGATTGAAATAATTTCTTAATTTTGTTCTTCTTTCTATACATATTCCAATCAAAAAAAGTAGAAACGTGTTTTGTTGATCAGTTTTCTTTTAGTATGGTGTTGATCGGAGAGTTTTATCAAGAATAAATTCCGCAAGAAGGTTTCCTTTGTTAAGCTTCTGTAACAAGTCTCTGATGTATTTCCTCCGATGAGTTTCCTCCATGGCAAATTCTTTCACCAGTGTGTACCTTAACTAAAAAATGAAAAAAAAAAAAAAGGTTTCAAAATAAAAAAAAAATCTAATACTACTCATTCTTCTATCTTCTGCCCCACAATATATAAAAGTCAATGTTTGTTTGTGCATTATAGGAATTGTTATTTTAACAGTTAGAACATTCAAATAAGTTTCAGTAAGGGTTGAATTTTTAAGGAATTTAAAGACACCATTGAAATTTCCCTTCGATAACATCAGAAGTTGAGCTTTATTTTCCAAAAGTTGCCAAAAACTACCATTCGTTCTCTATGATGTCATCTGTTTTCAAGTAAATACTTTCTTGTATGTATTTGTAGCAGTTACATGAGGGAACTATTTTGTTTAAATGTATGCACAGTATCATGCGTTAGATTGAGTCGTGGTTTGGTTTCACACTCGAACCTGGACTGTTAGCTATGTGGGGCTTATGATATATTTGCGCAGAAGCAAGATTAATACGCATAGACATATCGTTGCGCCAAAAAAGACAATTCAAATCAGTTCCTGTTTTGATTGCCTTTTGATAGGATGTTATTCTGTTATCGCCTTTTCACTACAAGTGGCCAGCTAGAATGGAACTCCCAGGATACAACATTTGTTTATCAACAGAAGCCAGCCTACCGAACAATTCTCGTGTTCCAGTTTTCCATTTAATTAAACTTTATACATATTGAGATAGGGAGATGTTGGTTTTATTTATTGAAAATGGTGACCCTTTTTCTTGTTCAATATTCAATTTCAGCCAGATGCGGCCAGATACAACTAACTCTACTAATTTACATTCTTCATCCTGACTTTCTTCTTAACCAACTAACCACATAACCTCTCCATCAAAAAACCTAAATATTTAATAATATATGTAACTAATAATATATGTAACTAATATTGACCCAACGGGTCACAGGTGGTCTAGTGCAGCAGTCTCTAACCTTTTGAATTTTGTGGAACACTAAATGTATAGTCTTAAATTTTGCATATCACTAATATGGATTTAGAAAAAAAGATAAATACTTTGAAATAATTATAATCGGAAAACTTATTTTATTAATATGAAATGTACCTATTAAAGGTAACAGAATTATAATGTAATTATTTACAAAAAGCAAATTGAAAATTTTAAGTTTATTCAAGTATTACACATTTTTAGTGCAATATTTTTTTCCTGTTTGTTTAAAACTTATTTGTGTTGTGGAATTTTGGCTCCAATGACGTCACTGCAAGACATAGAGCCGTTTTTATTTCAAGTCGAGTTCGGTACCAAGTTTTAATTCCTATGACAAATGAAAATGTCTTTTTGCACAAATATGTTGTTGGAAATTGAATGAAAATTGTCATTGCATTTTTGTAGAGTTATCAGTATTCATTTTTTTCTTTTTTTTAGAGAGCCAAAACTGGGGTCTTGATGAGGATGATTAGATTCTATCTCTTTCTCCATTGCTCTGCTATGTTTGTAGAAAATGATACTAGTAAACCATCCAGTAACTAGTTATTAACAGTAATATTAAGAAAATATTCAGTAACAAGTATTGAACTTAGCAAGTCATGTTTTCTTATACTATAGCTAGATGTCATGTATTTTGCGATTACATAAGGTCTTGAATATATATACCATTCATAATGTTTTGTTAGTTGTCATTTTTAAAAATCTGAAGCTTCATAAAAATTGAAATAATGTCCCAATCTTTCTGCGGTACATGAAATATTTTGCACGGACCACCAATGAGCGACCATTGATCTAGTGAAACTATAAAAGTTTTGAGGTCTTAAAGTTGAGAACTGGTATTCATTGCAATTTCAAAATCAACAGTAGGAAAGTGATGATGTTACTTACGTGTGGGCTTTTATTCCAGCGATGAAGATCAAGCATCAGATAGCATACGTCGATCACATATGTTAATTTAAGAATCTCATAAGCTCTCAGATGCTGATAAAATAATAACAAAAAGAATGGGAATGAACTTTTAAAATAGGAAAAAGTAAATAATCAGTTCTTGCTAAAAATTAAATATTTCAAACTAGCTGTCCCGACCCGACGTTACCTGGGAGTAAAAGGAAAAATAATTGGAGTAACGAAAATTAATTTTAATGACTTTAATTTCATAAGCAAATTATTCTGTGAAATAGGAATTTTTAAAAACTTAATTTTAGTCCTTGACATTAATCAATTAAATGTAAAACACAAATAATAATAATGTCTAATTAATGTTTCCGGATATTTATTTTTGCAGAAATCAAGAGAAATAACTCGTTGCATGATTGATTCCCTTTAATGTTTATGAATATTCGGTAAGTAACGGAAAATAGGTGCTTGTTGACAATTCATCAGCGATAAAATTAACTAACATTTGTATGCTGTACGTACCCCTGACATAAAGATAATATCATACACCAAAAATCTCATTAATTGATCAAGTAGTTTATTTTTTAAAAGTTAAACTCTAATTTTATGATGAAATGACGAGTGTCGATCTATCGACGGCATGTTTGAAATAGTTTCCAGGGGAAAAGGGAGATAACTCAAACTTGTGCGATATTTGAAAACAAATTCAAATTTTTGCGAACTCTTCAAAAATAGAGTTTAGAATAAGCCTTGTACATAATGGTAATCTCTACGAATTACCATTTAATCGCATAAAAATGATTTTCTTTTGTTAAAAAAAAACTACTTGATCAATTTACGAGATTTTTGGTGTACGATATTTTCTTTCCGTCACGAGTACAGGAATTGTCAACAAACACTGGAAAATGTTTATAGTCTAACCGTTTTTTTAGCCGGAATAATTTTTAACAGGAAAAAATCAGCGGAATTAAATATATTTCTGCCAATAACAGTGGAGGGGAAAAAATGAAAAAAAGGCTAGTTTGAATCAAGTATCGATATTTAAAACAGATTGCTATTTGTGCCTGACTTAAAAATATCCAGCAAAATGACTTTATCTATTAGATATACGTTTTACATGTTCATGTTGTGGCTAAAAATAGTTCAAACATAAATTGAAATGTATTGATTTAAAAAATCATCATCATCATCATCATCATCATCAAAATAACAACAATAATAATTATAACAATAATATGGTCTTATTTCCCTTTGGCAAGGAGTCTGGCATTTCCTGACAGCCTGCAATCCCAGCCTCTAAACTTGGTAGTCTTGAGAATTGATTCCGTTCAAATTCTACTGTCTAAGATCCTTTTGATGGTTTGCATCCAAGTTTTCTTGGGTCATCCAACTTTCCTCTGGCCTTCCATCTCAAGGTCTCTGCTTTTACTTATCCAAGAGTCACTCTTCTCAACGTGGCCAAACTAACATATCCGACTGATCGTTCATCAACTGTTTTTTTTTTACCCTAACCCTAACCTACTTTTATTGCCTTTGGTAACAGTTATTTGTTGACTATTTTTTTTTCACCGCCTTTTTTTCTGTGTTGAAAATTCTTGACAATTGCCGATTTACAATTTAAACAATTTACAATTTAACTAATCTGCTTTTCTTTGCCTTCTGATTGGATAAACGCTTCTGTATCTTCCAACTTACATAAACAGTTGGAAAAGGCTGAATTCAAAGTCTGGTTCAAAAGCTGTACCAGTACCAATTTAAAAATGGCGGCTCAAACAAAACATGATGACTGGTGTGAATGTGGAACTCTTGTGCCATTATGTGTGCCTTGGATGTAGCCTGAGGTTGAATCCTTCTTCGAGACACCATTGTGATAACCTTGTGGCTGTGGGGATGTTCTTGGGTCGGTATCTTATCATTGTTGCACGCCACAATAAGATACTGGAAATTGATAGTCACATTCCCTTTTCGGAGCTGCGTCTGTACATTGTCTTCGGCCAACAATGTGTTTAAGATCCTCAAGAACTTATGGTTTGCTGCCGATATCCAAACTGGGAAGTAACTGGTCGCATTAAGCATTAATCATTAATTCTCTGCAGAGAATGAATTATCTTGACTTCAGGATGGGGAATCATTAATTCTCTCCAGAGAATGAATTATCTTGACTTCAGGATGGGGAATCATTAATTCTCTCCAGAGAATGAATTATCTTGACTTCAGGAAGGGGAATCATTACAGCTAAAAAATGTGATTGTGAGGTGTTCAGATTTTTTGCATACAAACTGTTTCTAAAAAAAAAAAGGGTACTTCTACAGAACAGGACCCATTATCAACACAAGTTTTTCCGATTGTTTCCAATTCCTGGAACAGACCAGAAATGGCCAAAGCAGTTTACGATTTGAAAGTAGGTAAAACATAAAGATGACAATTTCCTTTTTTAGATTGGATCATATGACTAAATCACTATTTCACATAATTCCAATGACCTAATGACATTCGATCATATGACTAATTACTAAACTAATGTGGTCTGGCCCAGCTAACCACAGTGTTACATAAGTGAATCTAAAATTATAGTAAGTAAAAAAGGAAGCTACTTACCGTTGTTGTATCTTTATCTGTATTGCTTAGGAAAGAAAACTGAAATCATAAAAATAACCAAATCAAGTTTATATCAATCTGAAGCACAATTTTTTTCTACTTTTTCAAAAAAAAAAAGATAATTTTAAAAAAAAGAGTAATTACACATTTTTTTAAATAATGAAAGAACGTTTGTTTTTATTTTTTTTGAGGAGAGATTTTCTCCAGAAATATCAATATTTTCTACCAGATTTTATTAACATTAAAGATTTATTGATACAGTATGTGAAAGATCTATTGAAAAATAAATAGATAAGTTTTGGAAGAAATGTATCACATATATTGTCTTAAAGTACTTGTTTTTATTCATTTTCTCTTTCACCATTCCATTCTTTCCGCATTGTAAAAATCCTTATTAAATACCTATATACTTATTTACTAGCAATGCTTCAAGCAAACTACCACACACTTTTGAATTCATTGAAAAATTTATAAATATGCTAAGTTTATTTTCGGATAAAGATCAATGCCATATGACTAAATGACGTTAAAAAAACAAAAATTAACAAATTCATTTTATTTATGCCTACCTGGACATTTCCGTAAAAACAAAAAATGACAAAACGAAAGTCAGTGTAGCCCCACCCTCTAATTTTTCTTTACCCCCCACCCTCGTCCCTTTATTTAACATATTTGTATCATTTGTATTATTCTGACTCCTATACTCATCTTGGTTGTTGTTTTCACAACGTTTCGGCCGATGTAACGCCCAACCTTCTTCAGATGCATCTTTTCAAACTTGGGAATGTTGCACTCGAGAACCTAGACGAAATTTCGAAATGAAACCGTTGTTTAATCCACAGGGGTAGATTATTCTCGTTCCATCAGCCATGAATGGGTAGATGAGTTATATATTTTTTAATGTTACTTTAAATTATAATTTTCTGTAGTAAGGATTGGATGTCTAGATCCCTGGATGGGGGGGGAGTGTCTAGTATACTACTAAAACTCTGTGTATCTTTCTTAATATCTTGTTCGTTCCCGTGTACACTGGGTGACGTCATCTAATTAAACAGAGTTGGTAGACGATAGGGAGAGGCGGCAAATCCTTTATAATATCATAAAGAGAAGAGTTATTCAACTCCTACCCACAATAGGAATATGTGACACAAGGTCGGAAAGTGGGATTTGAAAAGCCAGAGAAGGTGAGCACTCTGGCCATTAAAAATTGCCTGGGCAGCCCTGTCGGCATTCCCCGGTAAGGGCGCCTTAGGCAGTAAGCAATAAACTTAAAAAGAGGGGAGGCAAAGCCTGGGAGGGTGGACCTCCTAGAACTGCACAGGACAACCCCATAGACGGGTGTAAATCAAGCTCCAAAGGCCAAGACAATACCAGTCTATGAGGTGCAGTATCCATCGGAACAGATACTACACTTTGGTCTTGGCCAAAAGGCCGAGCAGGAAAGGATGATGGCATCCACTAAAATAGGTTGAAGATATCAGGGAAAATATTCTTAATGACGTCACAAATGCTGAAGTAATAAAAAAAATGATGTCATCTTTTAAAACATAGATGGATCGTGTATGTGGACAGTGACTGCATTGAATCGAATAACCAGTGTCGGGCATTCCGCCTTCCACAGGTGCAAATCATAAGAGGTCCAAATGTGGGCAATATTTAGTTTAATTTAGTTCTGTAAAAGAGGGGTGGAAGCTCTTAGTAAAAATTTTGTGAAATTTTAGCAATAGGTATTAAACATCAATTAATAAGTATTTCCCAAATTTCATTTTCTTCAGAATATTTTAAAGTGTTTTTTTGAGGAAAAATATGTGCACAAACTTCCCTTTTAAAATTTAAATATTTCAGATTTGCATTCAATTTTTTGTGGTATTCGCTCAGTGAGTATTCCGCCTTCCACTGAAAGTGGAAGTTTATGGGGAATACAAATTCACATGCGGTCTCCAGTCAGCATGTATATCCCAGTTAGGGGAGATGACATACAACGTATAGTATTTTCAAATGGTCACCCATTTTGTACTGGCCAGACTCAACGTCGCTTAACTTCGATGATCTAATAAGAACTGGTGTGTCAACATAGTTATGCCATAAACAGTGACTGCATATATATATATATATATACATACTAGACAAACCGTCTAGATCTTGTTATCTCTTTTTTTTTTTTATTGTAGCTCATTTAGCTCCTGGAAATCAAGGGGTCCGTTTCTGAGGCTAACACTTGATTTCTTTATGGTATACATAGATATCCGAGTGTTCATTTAAGGTTCTCCTCTAGTTCTCAAACCTCGTGTTAGTAAAGCAGTGAAGAATATTAATTTTCCTCCCTCCAATTGACTATTCAACTATGTTATAGTTTATCTTTCTTATCGTCTTTTCTTGGTCTTGCCAGATTCCTGAGCAAGAACTGAAGTATCCAGCTTAGTGCTGTTACTTGAGGTAGCAACATAATGCACCATTCTTCGTATGAGCCAGTGTAGCCATTCCAAGAAGATCTTATTTGGGCTTTGAATATAATGTTATTTTGAATATTTGGTCAGGGTTTCCATTTTTTTTAATTTTTTTTTTCCTTTTTTTTCTTTTTTTTTTATCATAGTTCACCCCAAACAAGGCAGGCCGCCACTGTAGGTGTAAGGGGCTACTGAAAAAAAAAAGGGGGGGGGGGATTCAACCTAAATTAGGAGCTGCGCAGTGAGATGTCTGTTTACATTAGTTTTAAATTTCTGCATGTCAGTAACGTCAGGAAAGCAGGAAGCAGGGAGGGAGTTCCAGAGTCCTGCAGCACGAGAAAAGAAGCTTTTGGAGTAGAAAGCTCTATGGCATCTGGGGACATCCACAGTGTATGGATGAGATTTGGCAGATTGTCGGGTTGGTCTAGTGAATTTATGTCGTGGGGGTACTAGAGCAGCAAGCTCATCAGAGCACAATCCATTGAAGTACTTGTAAAACAGGCACAAGGATGCAACAGTGCGGTGATGGGACAGAGGCTGGAGCTTGGTGGATAGTGAAGGACCTATCAAGTAAGCAACTCTTTTTTGGACCTTGTCTAATTATATGCAATTATTTAAGACGTTACTGACATGCAGAAATTTAAAACTAATGAGCACAATCCATTGAAGTACTTGTAAAACAGGCACAAGGATGCAACACTGCGGCGATGGGACAGGGGCTGGAGTTTGGTGGATAGTGAAAGACCTATCAAGTTAGCAACTCTTTTTTGGACCTTGTCTAATTATATGCAATTATTTAAGATAAAGACAGTTAGGAAATTATGAACTTAGCTAGGTTTTTTTTCCTTTCTAAAACCTTGCCTGCAAGCTTCAGTTGAATTTGAGGTCTTCCCCCCTTGTAGGAAGAAGTATCCTCATATCAGAATACCCTAACAAACAAACCCCTGTACCGAGCGACTGAAGACGTTCGAAGATTGGTGTCTAGTAAGCATCCAGACTCTCTCCTGTTATCTTTTTTGTTTGTCCTTGAGTAGATTACATTTAAAACTATAAGAAACCTTTCTTACCACCGATTGTCATGGCCGATAGCACCCTTCCCGAGAGTCCAACGCTGAAACCCCTCGGCCTGACATTCTAAGGCCACATGAATTGGTATAAGTACATAGAAGATGTCGCCAAGTCTGCTGCAATAAAGGTTGGTTCTCTCTATCGAGCTAGAAAACTTCTCACACCTGCCGCTATCCTATATTTCTACATAGCCATCATTCGTCCATGCATGGAGTATTGTTGTCACATCTGGGCTCGTACATCAACCGCTAGCCTCTCCCTCTTAAACAGGGTTAAAAAAAAGAATTTCTTACCTAACAGATCTCACACTGTCTGCCAAGCTCTAGCACTTGTTGCATCCCTGTGCTTGTTTTAAAAGTACTTGCATGGAATGTGCTCCAATGAACTTACTACAGTTGTGCCCCCTCAACGTAAATACCCCGACCCACTCGACTAGCTGCACCTTTCACTGAAGAGGTCCCAAGATGCCGGGAGACTTTCTACTCTAATAGCCTTTATTTGGACTGCTCACCCTCGGAATTCCCTTCCTGCTCACTGTTTCCCTGACCGTCCCAACATTCAGAAATTTAAATGTAATGTGAACAAACATTTTGCTGCCCCAACTCCCCACCCAGGTTGCCCCCCCCCTATAAATCTGGCCCCTATCATAGTAGCTCCTTATGCATCGGTGGCAATATGCCTTGTGCTGTATTTCTGCTCTGCTTAAAAGAATGACAACAAACACTGATGTATAAAAATATAACCCAATTGCGAGTCGACTATCGATCTCAATTTTGATTTAGTTTATATAATTTGTGACACCCACGCATGCACGTGCAAATGTCCATTCTGAGATTTCGTCCTTGCTATCAATGTAGCCACGCCCCTAAGGCATTTATTTAGCGACTGGGGTATTTCCATCCTTCAGCTAACTTTTTTGGATAGCATAACCTTTACAGGTGGTTTTGAATTAATCAACGATTATTTTATTTCCGACAATCAACCGCATTTTGTTTCTTTAGACTAGGTGCGTGTCTGTCTCAAGTATGTTTTATTCTGGGTGGAATTTCCGGTACACCAGGTCGGGATATTCAACACTTGTTTAGGGTGAATAAGCGTTTGGAAAAAATTCGAATTCTAACAAATTCTTTAGAAATCTTAAAAAAAAATTTTTTTAAATAATTTACTCACTTTCAAATCTTTATATGGCGTCTCCTCACAATACTGGAAAAAATGTCAAATGTTATAACTTTAATTTAGACAATATTAAAAACGACAATAAAATCAAATCTAAAACATTTAATATTTTTACTTTAATTTTTGGGCGCTTGTGTCAAAGGGGGTTGATAATGCAAGGGAGATAACTAGGTTTCACTAAGGAAATAAGAATAAAATGAAAAGAGAATTTAGGACGCTGAAAACGTATGCAATTTATTAGACGAATGAATTAAACATATCTTTATCTTTAATAATAAAAAAAACATATCGGGCATTTTTAACGACTGCTGCTAACAAAACGAAAAAGGGGTAAAAAAACAAAAAAAACAAAACAAATATACAATAAATAAATATTACCATAGCCAATAAAAGTTACTGTTCTACCTACCTGGATCATTTGTTTGTGATTTTAAGCATTTTTAAATGCTGTTTATTACATGTCAAAAGTCCAATCCGTTTAATAGCTGTTGAATTTTTTCAGGCAAATGTCTGAAGATAGCAGCTTTCCATTTGCACAACTCAATCATTTTCTCCAAAGCTAAAAACAACATTTTCCCTCTTCGAAACAACTAAACAAGACACCATGAATAAATATTTGAGATATAAAGAATTTGAAGCGTAAAAACTTTTATCAAAATGACCTGATTTGGCATTAAATGACCCGAAAAGGGTTGATATGCTGTAAAACAAAACAACTAAATGAAACACCATGAATAAATATTTGAAGATATAAAAGAACTTGAAGCATAAAAACTTTTACCAAAATGACCGTATTCAGATTAAAATAACCGGAAAACGGTTGATATGCTGTAAAATAAAACAACCCGTGGCAATGCAGTATGTCTCTCATTTTAATCTCTTCTAATCTATATAATAATATGTTAAGGCATTTCATATTCGTACGTACGTTATCACCTTTCAAACACATGAAGAAAATAATGAGATTGTCCAATCAGCAAGATGGTGATTGGTGAATAATCTGGTGTCGCTAAGGTTAACAATTGCGACTTTACCCATTTTAAAATTAATTGTTCCCAAATCAAATTATGTTGTCTCGTCGACTAAAATAATACAATTTTAAATATATACATTTCAAAAAGTGACATCAACTTTATTGATTTGAAGAATATTTAACTGGCAATTATTTTAACGGTAACAAAACAGAGACTATTTATTGTTTTAAAGAGAATTGAATTGCTGCAATTTTAAATAAATAAAGAGATATTTGTTTTGTCGATTCAAAAAAAATATTTAACTGAGAAGTTTTGTAAATAAAAAAAAAAAATGCACCCTACATTAAAAAATAAATATATAATATATCCCGTCTCTAAATATAAATATTAACATGTTTTGAAAGAAAAAAAATGTATATATTTATTAGAATTATAATAATTTAAATATAAATCGAACAATCATAAAGTATGAAGTAATTTTAAAATGAGAATTTTGGACGTTTCGATGCTTTGTTAGTTTATTAAAAAGTTTTGTAAATAAAAGAAAATACGCACTTATATTAAAAAAAATATTTAATATAAAAAGTAAATATTAAATATTCCTCCCCCTTTCCTTAGAAAAACCAAACAAATCAGGATTATTATAGGTTTGTTTACAGAGTCCATGTGCCAAGATCAACCGGAAGACACCAGTGAAGACCCAAATGCGTTCCTCTCATCTTCTCATTTTTCTGGGGTCCTTAGTCCCTATATGGTCCCTTTTTTTAAAGGGTCAAAACTCTGCGGAAAAATTAACGCATTTGTGAGATGTGTACAGTGAAGGTGCCATAGGTGAATCAATGTTTCGGAAATGGTTAGCAAAATTCCAATGCAGAGATTTCAGCTGAGACAATGCAAGTCACCCTGGAAGCCTTTCAGAGTTGGATGCCAATCTTTTAAAAGGTAAACAAAAATCAATTATCAGAATCAATTTATAACTTTAAAAAAATCGATACTTACAGGGTAGCGAATCTGATCATTCTGAAAAATTAAAAAAATTAATTTAATGTTTTTTTTTTACTCCTAAATATCAGAGCCAATAATGACACATTCCATACTTAAAGTAACTGCACAGAAATGGTAATTAAACATTTACATGGACACATTATTTATATATACAGTGTGTTTAAGACAAATGTTTTCATTTTTTTAATATTTTTTCATTTAAGAACCATTTGAAGTATTTAATAGCAGTAAAGTCTAATGGATAGCTGTTTCTGTGTGTGAACATGCATGATCACCCCCACTCGTTGTGCTGGTTCAAAATTGTTTGTCTTATGCTTCAGCTGAAACATGTATGCACATATGTAGCCAGAAATGTTAGTATTACTTATTATTCATACAAAGTAAATATACTGTTCTACTTGTTATTAAGCACTGATTTCAATGTAATTTTGTTTTTTACAGCAATAAGTTTATTTGTATTATTCAGGTATCTTGGTTGTTGTATCAACTATGTTTAAGCCAATCTAACCTCTGACCTTCTTCAGGTGCAATTTTTCGAACTTAGGAACCTTGTAGTCAAATTCGGGAACCGGTTCAGAATTTCAAATTGAAACCCCTTTATTTAATCCATGGAGGTAGATTGTTCGCATCACATCAGCCAGGACTGGGTAAAAGTGTTAGCTTATCTTATCTTAGTAATTAGTATGGATTAAACCATCAATCTTCAAAATACTGTAATATAGAACTGATTATAACGTATGCCCTAAACAGTACCAGCCATAACTGCCACTGTCTTCACGTGCTTACTACACCTGCGACTATAGGGAGTGTGATTTAACATAATTTTGGTATCATTTACGTTTGTATGTTTTATTCATATTCATCCAGTCGTTTTTTTGTTATATCGATTTTTTTTTTGCTTTAAGTAATCACTGAGGTGATTAGCTGCTTCTCTTTTGTATGATGACAAATATTTTTTTACCACGCAGTCTGTTTCCATACAAAAAAATACATGATTATTTTCTTTCAGTTCAGTTTTCTTATGATAAAATAAGAAAATAGACAGAAACAGGTAGGCGCAACAAGTGAAAGAAAAATGAAAGTAAAAAGACTCCCGGGCAACTCCGGGTAAGTATAGTAAGAATGAACATCAATTGAAAGTAATTTTAATGAAACTTACTTTGCATTTCTGAGAGTCTCGCCCCTGAAAAATAATTCACACCATAATTCATTTTTGAAAATGACAAACATATAATAATCAAAGTAATAACTATATTAATCATTCTAATTACAAGAATAACCAACAAAAATATGCATCCTCCGGACACAAATATTTATTAGTTTTATGATTTAATTAATAATAATTTATATATGAAAAATTAAATTACTGATATAATTCTATGATTTTATATGAATATTTTAGTAATATATCTAGATAAATAGCAGGTGCAAACACTGGTGAACCTTAATCTTTTTTAGGCATTTTTTTTACTCACCCTACATCTCTCTGACACTAGCTCTATATGCCAACACCTAAAAAAACATAATTGCACCCCCTCCCAATATAGAAACATCCTTGTTAACAATACCAAAATAATACACCACGATACCAATATCAAAAAATTAAAAATACTCGAAGCCCTCTACATAAAAACTAAACATCCCACAATTAATAATGTCAATTATGAAACTAGTCACAACATTTTAAAGTGTCTAGCATAATAATTAACATTACCAAATTCTTAGCCATTAGGTAGTTATGCGTTTGAATTGTATGCACTTTCTTTAACGTCATCAATTTCTTAACGGTTTAAACAGTCAAACTTTTAAATCTCTCATGTGTAGAACGCCATCACGCTCTCATGTACATTTCAACTTTACAGACGCTTTTTGAAGTTATAAACTACTTGCCGTTATAATTCAAAAATGAGCACAACAGTAAAGTGATAATTTGTAAAGACACTAAAACTAATACCGCCTGAAGATGATTTGACGATTCAAATCGAAAGTACTTGCAAAAAAAGAAAAAAGAATGGAACAAGAAACCCATGGATCATATTTACATCAATTTGACCGAAACATTAGATGGACAATTCGGAAAATTGAAAAAATAAAAAAAGTCGCATTAAACAAAACCACTCCGTGTTATTTAATAATGTTTGCCTAAATGAAAATATGCTGCCTAAATACACACAATATATATATATATATATATATATATATATATATATGTATATATGTATGTATGTATATTTGGAGTTTATCAAGATATTTCTTTCAAGAGAGGATTCATCACAACAAATTTTTCCCCCCTTTTCCCTTCCTTGGATTGCATCGGACTTGATTCTTGTGGGGGCGAATCACAGCTACCACATATTACCAAGTTTTTTGAGCTGTCTTTTGAATCTATTTTCCTTTTTATTTTCTTAAGTAATTTCAACTAGGTCAATCTCCGGTGAGGTATTGTCAACTGTTGAGGTCAATATCTTATGTTTTGTATCTCCCCTGATGAACTGCCAAGCAAGTACCTTGCTAGGTAGCGAAACACGTGTAGGGAACAATAACGTTACAAAATAAATAATAAAATAAAAGATCTTTTTTGTTGTGATGAATCCTCTCTTGAAAGAAATATCTTGGTAAACTCTTCAAACATACATATTAATGCTCTGTACCCTACAATCGGGGCTCATCGAGCTTGTTTTTATTGGCCTTGTTTTGAACTTTACTGAATATACACTATTCTCCGTGAATCATCAAAATCTCTCTCTCTATATATATGTATATAAATATGGATAAAATACAAATATATCATAAAATCAAATATACAGAATGGAAAAAAAATTAAACACAGGAAAAACAAAAACAAACGAGAGATTGATGATCGGTTTTGTTTGGATCAATAAATTTTTTCTGAGGACGTTGTTGATCCAAGCCAAATCGGTCAATCCCTCGTTTGTCTGTTTTTTATTTTTATTTATTTATTTTTAAAATTTATTATGAATTTTGGAATATATATATTCTTGGCAACCCGGTGAGTAACATGGGCCCATTTTTTTTTGTAAACTTAACCATTTAGGGAATGCGGCTCACTAAAATTTGCACCCGCCCTCAAAAAACTTATAATATAAGTTAGATACAGAAAATTTAATAGAGAAAATAATTGCTCTACATACAAATTTTGAGTTATATTAAGTAATACATTTTTAAAATGATTGATGCGCACGCATGAGCGTCAATAATAGGTATTTGCTTGATAAAATCCTAAGCAATTGAATTATGGAATATGTATTTAGGCAACAGGGTGAGTAACGTGGGCATATTATTATTTTTTTTTAAAATTATACTAATTCAGGGGCTGCCACGAAACCGTACCATCCCTCCTCCCCCAAAGAAAAACATAAAATTTAAAACTAATGCTATATTTATTGCTTATACCCGTCCTGAGACAGTCTACTAGCATATATATATTACTTGTATTACTGTAAAAAAACACACACAAAAATGAAACAGCCCCCAACCTCCGATGGGCCTCATTTTTTAGTTTTCTGAAAGAATTAAAATGAAACTTTAGTAGTAACTGGTTTATTGTACTTAACGACAACGCAATAGTCAGATGGATCTGTTTTGTTTGGTAAGGCCGGAACAAAGCATACCTTTTGAATCTCTACTCACACAAGTCAACTTAAAAAGCCGCGTGGACATCATGCAGAAGAGCAGACTGCATTAGTTGGGGCACGTTGAGCACAGCAATGGCTGGATTGCTAAAGAGAATACCATCACTGGCAGACCCAAACTGTCTTGGGAGGGTGTGGTCAAACGTGATTAGAAGATCATGGGTATGGATTCCGTCAGGCCTCACCAAAGACAAGAATGGAGAGGAAAACTAAGATCGAGACTAGACAATCAGGCCCCACCCTTATCAGAGGATTAATTGTGGCTTGATTCAACAACAAATAAACCGGTTGATGATGATTATGATAATATCAAACTTGAATCTTTTGGACTTTTTCTTTATTCTAGAGCATGTATTGTTCAATATCTTTTTCCTTTATTCTAGAGCATGTATTGTTCAAGATCATTTTTTTCCTTTATTATAGAGCATGCATTGTTCAAGATCATTTTTTTGCTTTATTCTAGAGCATGCATTGTTCAAGATCATTTTTTTGCTTTATTCTAGAGCATGTATTGTTCAAGATCATTTTTTTCCTTTATTCTAGAGCATGTATTGTTCAAGATCATTTTTTTCCTTTATTCTAGAGCATGTATTGTTCAAGATCATTTTTTTCCTTTATTCTAGAGCATACATTGTTCAAGATCATTTTTTTCTTTATTCTAGAGCATGCATTGTTCAAGATCATTTTTTTCTTTATTCTAGAGCATGCTTTGTTCAAGATAATTTTTTTCCTTTATTCTAGAGCATGCATTGTTCAATATCGTTTTCCTTTATTCTAGAGCATGCATTGTTCAAGATCATTTTTTCCTTTATTCTAGAGCATGCATTGTTTAAGATCACACTGATCTAACTCTGTGCATTTCTTGAGGAGCAATAAAAATTTATTCATGACATCCTTATAAACCAACAGAGGTATAGCTCTGGCCTCTTTCAGTTTTGTATGTGTCTCCATGCATAGTTCTGTCTTTAGGGCAGCCCCACATGAAGAAATTGCGGCTAAGGTCTTTACTGTGAGGCGCCCACTCAAAATCAGTCTTTGAACCTGACCACACAGCCTCCAAAGTTCTTGTTCAGCTAATCCTGGGTAAGCTTTGAGGTGTGAGAGCTTGTTCCATCTTACTTTAACCAGAACTTTATCATGCTGGTGCTACCAGATCAGGCTGTTTGAAGATATTGGCTTCCTGACCCAAAATGCATCAAACATTGATGTTTTATTGTTTTTTTTCTCTTTGCAAAACTCAATCATGTTCTGCAAAATTGAAAACAAAAAACAACAATTTCCTCCCTCCCATCCTCCTCTCGCTCTCTTTCCCCTTTCACTCAACCAAAAACCATGAATAAATACTTGAACATATAAAGAACCCGAAGCATAAAAACTTTCACCAAAATGACCGGATTCAGCATTAAATAACCTGAAAATGGTTGATATACCGTAAAACAAAACACCAAACCAAGACAAGATATAATGATACTAAACCGGCATCTGGGGACCTCTACAATGCAAGAGTGGGGTTTTGCTGCTAGTCTGGTTTGTTGGGGATACAAGTGCAGGAGGTTCATCAGAGTACTTGTCTGGTGATACCAGATCAGGCTGCCCTGTGGCTCCCTGAGACGAAATTCACCTACATTGACGTTTTTTGTTTTTCTTCTTTTTTTTTTTTTTGTAAAACTTAATTATGTTCTACAAAACCAAAAACAAAAACAAAAACAACAGCCCCTCTCCCTTTCTCCCTCCCCTTTTTTATTTTATTTTTAGAACTTGAAGCATAAATCTTTTACTATAATGACCAGATTCGGCATTAAATAACCCAAAAAGGGTTGATATGCCGTAAAACAAAACTACCAAACCAAAAACGATGATTAAACATTTGAAGATATAAAGAACTTGAAGCATAAAAACTTTTACTATAATGACCAGATTCGGCATTAAATAACCCAAAAAGGGTTGATATGCCGTAAAACAAAACTACCAAACCAAAAACGATGATTAAACATTTGAAGATATAAAGAACTTGAAGCATAAAAACTTTTACTATAATGACCAGATTCGGCATTAAATAACCCAAAAAGGGTTGATATGCCGTAAAACAAAACTACCAAACCAAAAACGATGATTAAACATTTGAAGATATAAAGAACTTGAAGCATAAAAACTTTTACTATAATGACCAGATTCGGCATTAAATAACCCAAAAAGGGTTGATATGCCGTAAAACAAAACTACCAAACCAGAGTACTTGTGAAACAAGGATAGGGATGTAACATTGCAGGGATGGGACAGGGACTGGAGCATGGTAGACAGTATGGGACCTATTAGGTTCGAGACTCTTTTTTTGACTAGTGGTTGTTGCACCAGCCCAGATGTGGCCACAGTACTTCATGCGTGAGTAAAGGGTGGCTTTGTAGAGATATAGGATACTGGCAGATGTTTATAGCCGGTAGAGGGAACCCACCTTCTTTGCAGCAGACTTGGCAGTATCTTCTATGTATTTAATCAAATTTGTGTTGCCTGTGAATGTTAGGCTGAGGAGTTTGAACATTGGACTCTCTGGAAGGGTGCTATCAGCTATAGTAATCAGTGGTTGGAAAGGTTTCTTATAAATTCTGAATTGAATGTGTATCGGCATGATGACATTGACACCCCGGTTCTCGTAAGTTCATCCATGTTAACCGACGTTGAGCCTGGTCAGTACCAGTTGGGTGATCATTTAGGAATATCAAGTGCTGTATGTGGGAGGATGGCGACACCTCCCTGCAATAAAAAATAACTGCGAAAACTAATGTCGTCATCTCCCCTGACCAGAATATACACGTGACTGGGGACTGCTTGAAAATTTAATATTCCCTAGAAACTCTCTCTTACAGAGTAAACTGGATGAATCTGCTAAGGGTGCTTTCTAGAAATGATGGAAACTGAGCAGAAGCAAAATTTAATCGCAAATATCTAAGTAAAAAAAAAAAAAGACAGAATTATAATGAAAGGATGTCATTGATAAATTGTGGTGCAAGTCCATAACTCGGCTTACACGAAAAAAAATTAAGAAAAAGCTTTATGATGTACGTACTCGCGACGGAAAGCATATATCATACACCAAAAATCACGTAAATTGATCAAGTCTTTTTTTTTTTTTTTTTTTTTTTTTTTTTTTTACAAAAGAAAATAATTTTTAAGCGATTAATGAGAATTCGTAGGTATTATGTACAAGGCTGATTCTCAACTTTATTTCTGAAGAGTTCGCAAAAGTTAGAATTTTTGGAGTTATCTCCCTTAATTTTCAAACATGGCATCGATAGATTGACGCTCGTCTTTTAGTCATAAAATTTAATTTTCTTTTTAGGCTGGTTAATCTCTGTCCCATTTGAGGGTTCTTGCTAACATGTAGAAATGTATCTGTAATTTGATTGGTCTCACTCTTTCTTCTTCTTTGCATCCTCCCTCTCACAGACGTGATGTTGCTAGTCACAGTCTTTTTTATAAATATTATTATGGCATGTGTTCTTCAGCTTTTGTTCACCTAGTTTGACTCGTTGGTCTAGTGGTCTCCATCAATTCGCTGTGTTGATACCTCATTGTAATACAGCTTCCTATTCCAGTAGCTTCTTTCCAAGAACTGCAGGTTTGTGGAACTCTCTTCCTGCTGACTGTTTGTCTCCTACCTATAATATTGGTCTTTTCAAGACTACGGTCAATAGGTATCTTCTGTCTTTGCGATAATCATATTTCGTTCTTGTTAGTTCTTTACATCAAGTGGCTTCATGTCTTGTCTGGAGCGATTTCCATATAATTTTTTTAAAAACTGCTTGATCAATTTACATGTTTTTTTTTTGTATGATATCTGCTTTCCATCATAAAGATATTTAAAAAAAATTTGTTTTCATGCCGGAAGAGTTATAGACTTGCACCTAAATTTGTGTTGCACCCCAAGAAATGCAGTTAAATAAAGGTCTTTTTAAATATATGCTTTAGAATAAAACCCTTAGCCTCCCTCTCGCCAGATTTATTTCTCTGAGGCTATATACGGCATAATCACGTTGACACACCGGTTCCCGTTATATCACCAAAGTTAAGCGACTTTGAGCCTGGTCAGTACTAGATGGGTGACCATTTGGGAATACCAGGCGCTGTATGTGGACACCTAGCTATGGACAAATAGCGTCGCCAACCCGTAGTGCCTAGCGTAGCGACTATGGCAAACCCCCTGAATGACTGTTACCAATATGATGTCGAGAAACCAGAGAGGAGTTCCTCCTCGAGGAGTGATCAAAAACTCTGATGCTGATGATGCAGGGAAACTCAGGATTATCGCAGAACTCAAGGATGACATCAAGAAGGAGGTTAGAAGCATTCATCATTTTTGAATATTTTTTGCACAGTTGTCATGGACAAATCTGTGTCACGTCTCAAAAAATGCAGGTCATCTCGAACAGCACATGCTCTAGAACAAAGAAAAATACTTAAACAAAAACTCTGACATTTTTATATGATTCTTTTAAATGCAATCAACCAGTTATCACCAGCTTCAGTTAATTCTTGCAAACAATTAAGAAATGAGGCGAATCGAAAGTTTGGGTGGTGGGTGGTCGTTTTTTCCCCGGTCATCCTCTATGTGTACTTTAGTTTATGTTTCGGAAGGCATCGCATGTTTCAGCTACATCAGCTATGGCGTCGTGCTAAACCTGTTCTTTTCAACAGAACTTGGGTGGCAAAAACATTTGATTATTTCTCTTCTTTTGAATATTAGTTTTACTGCTGTTTTTATTTTTAAAAATTGAAATACTTCTGCAGTTTACGGACCATGCTGAAATAATAAAGTTATTATTTAGAAACCCGTTCTTAACATGAGGAGGGGGGTGCTTTGTTAACTATTCTGTACTTTCACCTAACAATTTAATAAACAAAAGGGTACTTATATCGATCTTGACTCAGTTTTCGCGAGTTTCTTGCCGGAAGCGTTCGGCTATCCTACGGGCTGCGTCCTATGATTTTAAGTTATATTTTCAAGAAATTTTCTAAAAGAAACAAAAAAAAAACAAGCAAAACATAGCGAAGTTACTGTTATCAAATAAATATTTTTTTTGTTATTTTGATACGTTGCTGCATCCTATAATTTTTAGTTATGTTTGCAAGAAATTTTTTAAACAACAAAACAAATAAAACAAATAAAACAAGCAAAACAGAGCGAAATTACTGTCATCAAATAAATATTTTTAACCCTAAACCCTAACCCTAACAACAAAAAAAACAAAACAAGCAAAACATTATTATCATAGGACACAGCACCGTATAAAAATTGTCGTCTGGTACAAATCGGCTCGTCATCTCTCGGGCGTTTGCGTAGGATAGCCGAACGCTTGCGACAAGAAACTCGCAAAAACTGATTCAAGATCGATATAAGTACCAACAAAAGATACCGTAAAAATAAAATTTAACTTGAAAATTCTATCTAAAAAATAGCAAGGTCCGTAAACTGCAAAAGTACCATTTATTTTTGTATTTATTTAAAAATTAATGTTTAAAATTGACATAAACAAAAAAAATTCCAAAGACTGTCGTCATCAGAATAAACCAGTTATCACCAAAGTTTCCTGTAATTCTTGCAGAAAATAAAAAAACGAGCCCATCGAAATTTTTGGGTGGGTGGGGTGGCGTCGGTTGGGGGGGAAACAGTAATAAAATTAGTTTTTTTTTTTATTGATTTCTTTAAAAATTTATTCACGAAATTATATGTATTAAAATAAAAACAAATGATTATAAATCATTAAACCAATCGCTATGTTTAGCAATTGAACATGTGGACCATTCACAAAAATGAGTAGAATTACTAAAAGCAATCAAAGAAAGTTCAACGCATAGAAAATCGACTTCGAAATCAAGTGGGGGATAATCTCTTCTCTTCTCTTCTCTACAGCCTCTTTCTCACAGAAGAAGCGTTGCTAGTCTTTTTCTACTTTATCGCTATTTGGATGGTAGATGCTCGACTGAGCTCCATCTGTTTCCTCATTATTCATTACATATTATTTTGTCCATTCGTAATGTAAACATCTGATTTTCATGAATAAATGCTTGTTATAACAGGATTATCTACGAATGTTTAAAGATAGATAGGAGCGTAACCGTTCAGTTCTACAATTCAGGGTTTTCCAAATAACATAAGCTCAGATTAATGCTCCCTCACCCCAATCATTATTTATGCTTGGCATACGTGTGCAACTGATACAGCAGGGTTTACGCGAAAACATATCTCAATACAAGGGCGGAGTATCAATGGCACTATTATGTATGAAAGAAGTTGAGTGCATTTTTTATTATTCATGATATATATATATATATGTAAAAATAAAACTGGAATAAAGGATAAGCAAATCAACAACTAGCAAAAATAAACTCAAAACACATATTGAATAGTTCTACCAAAATATTTCGATTGTTAAAATACCAATCATCATCAATTGATATTTCGATTGTTAAAATACAATCATCATCAATTGATGATGATTGTATTTTAACAATCGAAATATTTTGGTAGAACTATTCAATATGTGTTTTGAGTTTATTTGTGCTAGTTGTTGATTTGCTTATCCTTTATTCCATTTTTATTTTTACATTTTGTCTGAAACATTGTTTCTTTTATTCCTCATATATATATATATATATATATATTTCTATGCACATGATAATCTCCTAAATTAATGAACGGATCATTATGAATTTGAGAATATATATTCTAGGCAACACGGTGAGTAACAATGGCACATTATATCATTTTCCATTCCTTAATATTATTATATATATATTTTAATTATCTTATAATAAAATAAATAAGTAAAAATATTAATGAAACTTACTTTGCATAATTTGTTTGCACTCTGAAAAATAATACATGAAACATTATAGTTCATTTGTTAAAATGACAAACATTGCAACAATATAATATCAATCTATACAATAATACTCTCAGGCATTTCATGTTCGTACGTATGTTATCACCTTTCACACACATTTAAAAAAATGAGATCGTTCGATCAGCAATGATGTTGATTGGTGAGTAATCTGATGTCGCTAAGGTAAACAATTTCGACTTTACCCACTTTAACATGAATTGTTCCAAAATCAGATTACGTCGTCCTATCGACTAAAACGGTATAAATTTAAATAAATACATTTCAAAAAGTGACCTTTGTTTCATTGATTTGAAGACTATTTAGCTGACAATTATTTTTACAGTATTTTTTTTTTTTTAATGGAATCGCTCCAGCATGAAGCAACTTGATGTAAAGAGCTAAAAAAAATACTACTTCAATGTAAAAAAACTAGCCAACGATAAGCTTTAGATGGATAGATTCCGACCCAGAAAACAGCAATTCTTCCTCCTTAGTCAGAAACATCGCTCATGGAATATGAGGACTAAAGGACAAAATAAGGGAAGCTAGAGTTACGAGGCTGCCGAAAGTAAACCCAATGTCCACTTTTTGCTCTTCTTATTTAGATGAGAACAATAGTCCAAAAATACAAATTAATGACTGTTGTTCAGTATACAAGATGTTTTTTCATCCAAGAAAATGTAGGAGAAATGACTTTATTAATAGTTTAAAAGTTTTTTTTTTAATGTCCCAAACAATTTATTTTGCTTTAAGTACGTATTTGCGTTAAAAACAATTTAATATTAATATAAAGACAAAAAAAAAAATTGGCAATTTCAATATAAACAAGCCGCGTGTGCGTGGTCCCCCTCTGTATGTGACTCGATGTGGCAAGTGTAAAATGCAATAAATTTGGGCAATTTAGGGCATTTTTGACCCCCTGGGGGCACGAACCAGAATTTTTCTGAGGTGAAGGATGCTCATTTTATATCAAGAACAATTGCCTCTACATTTTGGCCAAGTTTCAGAAAAATTGAATGGATGGATCAAACGTTATGGGAGAAAAGGGTCATTTTTTGCCATTTTCAGGGATTTTGACCCCCTGGGGGCGCGAACCAGATTTTTTCCAAGGTCAGCGATACTTATTTTCTATTTGGAACAATTGCCTCCACATTTTGGCCAAGTTTCAGAGAAATTGAATGGATGGATAAAAAGTTATGGGGCAAAAAATGTCATTTTTTTGCCATTTCGGGGCCTTTTGACCCCCTGGGGGGCTAACCAGATTTGTTTTCAAAACTCGGAGAATGTCACTTTCTAACCTGACCAAAGTTACAACTTCATGCAAAATTCCAGAGAAATTCAATGGATGGTTGCGGAGAAAAATCCGGATGGGGGACTTATGTTTTGAGGCATGTCCGTCCGTCTGTCCAACAATGATAGTCAAATAAAATATTGAGAAGGAAAATGGGAAGGCAAATATTGTTACTAAAATAATTGTTAGCTAAATATTCATCAAATCAATGAAACGAATGTCACTGTTTGAAATGTATTCATATAAAATTGTACCGTTTTAGTCGATAGGACAACACAATTTGATTTTGGAACAATTCATTTTATAATGACAGAATATTTATTGTTTTCAAAAGAACTAAATTGCTACAACTTTAATTCAAGAAGAGACATATCCGTTTTATTTATTTAAAGAATATTTAACTCACAATGACAATTATTTTTACGGTAGAAGAGTCATTTCATTTTCTTAATAGTATTGACCATGACAGACATTAATTATCCAAAAGGAATATCATTATACGTATTGATGTAGAATTTCAATGGTGTCCCGCTCGTAATTATAATTACAAGAATAACTAACAAATATATGCATCTTCCGGACATAAATATTTATTAGTTTTATGTACGTTTTTTTTATTTTTTTTTTTTACTTAGCTTTCTGATAAAATCTATCCAATTACTACTGAGGTGATCGCTACTGATTATGATAAAAGAATAGGTAATGGTAAAGATCGATGGTCGAAACAGTTTCTTAAAAAATTTGAATAAAATTAGTGTATATATATATATATATGATTATGACGCTAAGAATGTTTTGACGTTAAAATCAATGTATTATTACATAGTAATATGGAGAAAAAGACGTTTTAATACTTTTCTCGTTTTGAGCAATGCAAAAAACAACATGGTGGCATCCCGTAAAACTCCATTTTGTGAAAATCATGATTCTTGTAGCATATTTACACATTTCAAACATGTTTTTCTTCCAATTACATGAATAATACTAAACAGATTTTAACTAGAAATGGTTCCCCATTTAATAATAAACAACATAAAACCATTTTTTATCGCCTATACACAATTTTTTAATGCAATAAGTTGTACACTGTCGATCTTACCTTTAACCAATGAATCCACTTACACAGTGCAGACAATATTTGTTTGCAATTTTTAATTTTATGTATATTTTTTTTTTTACTTTCATTGTCAGGCTTGGCTTCATGAAAACAGTGGCGATATTTTCTATTTTTTTTCTTTCAGAATAATTGATTATGGACAATTTTGAACCATATTTGTGGAAGAGATACAGAGCTCTCTTTGGAATCCGTGCTGGAAGGATAAATAAGGAAAATTCAGACTTCCTCAGTGTCAGTAGGAGGATGGTAATGCATCACTCAGCTATTTATCCAACCAGAGCTTCGTTCAACATGTCCAACATGTAGGCAGTTGCAACACAGAACTGACTCCAGCCTGGGCACCTTTCGCCTCAATAGCAGGGAGTCAGAATGAACGCTGTCATCAAGACGCACACCACAAATCCACCAAACTAAAGCACTGTAATTCCTCTGCATCTTCAGAAAAACTGCATTAGTGGAAGCACGGCATTCACTCACATGTAAGTTGAAATCGAGATTAATTTTTCTCAACTTGCCCCCCCCCCCCCTTCCCGTGTGCATGTGTGTGTAGAGAAAGTAGCACAAAAAAAGCAACAACTTTTTTTCCTAGACAACCCCAATCAGTTTCAACTAAGTCAAAATGAAGAAAAAGACACTGAATGCGTCTCATGAGAGGAAAGAAGACAGGCAGTCATTCTTTGATAAAACAAAAGTCCTCCATCATGGATCGTTTAAAGTCTTAGCCTTCATGACAAAATGAACATTTTCAGAGAGAACTGTCATAAGAGGGAAAAGGAAGGCAAAGCAAAAGGAGAGAAAGCGGAAAAGAGAAAAAAAAAGAAAGATAAAGTAAGAAAGAGAGAGAGGAAGAAAGAAAAAGAGAGAAAGGGAAATAAAATCCAGCCAAATAGCGAGGAAAGAAATAAGGAGGTAAGACTCCAGCGATTTTGCAGAAATTGGCTTCTTATTAAAAGGAAGCGGATTTCAACCCAAAAGTGGAGGACTCACATCCCTGTGATTAAAATAGGAAGGAGCTCCTCAGGTAGCATGCCCTATGCCGTCCGTACACCTTAATTTACACCCCCACCCCCATCAGCACAAATCAATAACAAAATAGAAGAGTTACAAAAAATGTGTGCAACATCTTTCTTTTACCCCCCCCCCGCCTCTCTTTCTTTTTACACATCCTCAATCAGGTTACTTTTTTAACACATTTCTCCCTCTGACTGCCCCCCCCTCTCTCTCTCTCTCTCTCTCTCTCTCTCTCTCTCTCTCTGCCATTCATCATTCAAGCACAAACTTTAGCAAATAGTTCAATATAGTAGAAAGAAAAAAAGAGAAAAGGATAAAGTCGTTAGCAAATCTAGTTCGACATAGTTTCAGTGTTATTTTTCAGACAATTGTGAGGCTGCGTTTCTGTGCATTCACTGCACAGGTCGTCATCGATCGTCCACCCAATGTCTTTGTCCAAATTCGGTGCTTGATTCTGACACATGTCTCATTGTCACTACTCTAGCAAGACGATTCTCCCTTCAGACACATCATCAACTTCAGTTTAAAACAAGTAACAATGTTTTATTTTTAGAAGTTACAATGATACTTGTTTTCTTGTAGTGAACGACAGGCCTGCAAATCAAGACAAACATATCTTCCAACCGAACACAAACAGTCCATCAGCTTATGGCCCAAAGGCCCACCCGTTTCTGAGAGTCGCAGAAAGCTAACTGACCCCCTCCCCTGTAATATATATAGATATCACTTGGATCTCTCGGTGGGACCACTCGATATGGTTAATGTATGGACATAAAAACTGAATGACAAAGGGGTTCACTGTTTGGTATGAACATTACTTTTGCAAAGTCTCAAGTGACTAACAATCACAGCATGGAACCTTGTATTCAAGAAAACATTACTAATTCAAAGATGCTAGCCCATTTCTTGGGTGGTCTCTCTCTTAGCTAAATATTTGTCCATTGCAGACCTGCCATCTGCAGCATGCATCTATGCATCCCACCAAACATGCAACATTGTGCCAGTTTACACAATTACCAGTAATAATGAAAAAAAAGTAATTTTTTTCTTACAATCCTATGTATAAATTTGATTCCTGGTAATGCCAAGCGAATGACTATTAAAGTATAGAGTATATTTTTACCATAGCCAGATCGAGGTCATACAGAATAAGAATATGTAAGGTTTGTAAATGTATCTTTGATAGTTTCTGAATTTTAGCTGAACATGCAGACAGACAAAAAATACGAGTTTCCATTTATGCAATAGATAATCTCTTTATCATACATTCATGACAATTCCAACTGTTAACAATTTGGATTAAATTATAGAATGGAAAAACTAATTACCTCATAATTGTTGTAGGCCATGTTCACAATGTGACGGGTCTAAAAGACGAAAAAAACTTTTTTATTAGCATTAGATTTGAGAAAAACGCAAATACTTTCGAAGTAATAAATACTTTTTAAAAAATGAATACAAAAAAATTCTAAAGAAATAAATGTTTAAAATACTAAGTTAATACTTTCTAAAATAAATACTTTAAAAAAAAGGAAATACTAAAAATACTTTCAAAATAATTACTTAAAAATACTTCAAAAGTAAATACTTATAAAAACTTTAAAATATATACTTAAAAGATAAATACTTTAAAATATATACTTAAAAGATGAATACATAAGAAAATAAATACTTTCAAATAAAAATATTAAAAAATATTTTTGAATAATACTTAAAAATTCTTAAAAAGAATAAATACTAAAAATAAATACTTAAAACAATACAAAAAACAATAGATACTTTACATACAAAACTACTTAAAGGATAAGTATTTAAAATACTTACAAAAAATAAATCCTTCCAAAAATAAATATTAAAAAAGAAATATTCCAAAAAAAGAAATACATAATAAATGATTTAAAAATAAATACTTTCAAATAATAAATACTTAAAAAATAGTTCTATACATTAGAATACCAATTTCACTTTTATAAATTACATTTTTGGTTTTATTGTGTGCAAATCAACCTGATTTAATTCCGAAGCACAATTTGCTTATTGTAAATGACCACAATTGATCCGATTCCACAGGCCGGGTTGATATCCATTAGGCCAAGTACCCCCTAATTTATTCTTATAAGTTATTTTTAAAAGTGGAGTTCATAAAGTAATGTATATATACTAATAATATTCTAATATATAAACAGAAACCAGTCAATATTTGATTCTGACGAGCCAATTTTTATTAATTATTCTTGCATCATGTTCTTTGCAATGAAAAAGTACTTCTCTTTAGTTTCTTTCAAAATATACTTATTCCAGTCCGGAAGATTTGTAAAATAGACATTTTTCAATAATGGCCTTAAATGAAAAATAAGTTTGTCATTAATAAAAAAAAACCTTTTTTCATCATTGCTGTATTTTAACTATCTGATAAACAATTATATTTGTTTTAAATAAATATTAGCCTATTCGTTTCTTGAAATTTAAGTTTTTAATTTATAACAACTATTTCAACTTTTGTTTTACTGTAATGATGCAAGCGGCAGTAATTGTAAATGACTGAGTGCTGAGTAAGTGTTCTTTTTTCAGTTCTCCGTAAAAGCACTTTTAATGAATATAAACCATGTTTAATTGCACATTTTTATAAAGTATTTGCATTTTTAATTTCATACTTTTTTATAACGAATTAAGAATCTTTTGTTGGAGACATAATTAATGATTCACTTCAATTCATGGAAGCTCTTTCTTCTACTGTGGACTAATAGGTGGTATGTTTGTAAATCCTGGTCACGGCACCAGATGTGAAAGTGTTCTGTGTGCGCTCATTGCACAGGCTGTGATCGCCTGCTCATAGTGCCAGTCCAAAGTCATTTGCAGGATCAATTTGGTCAAACATTAGTGATGCAACAGAAAAATTCTCTCTCCAAATAAAATTGCAACTTTTGTTTAAAACAATTAACAAAGTTTTATTCTTTTGGAGCTTACAATGATGCTCGTTTTCTGCCCATAAATAACAGACTTACAAAATGAGAAGTCTTAGCCCGATCAAATTAAAATACAAGTTCAATGAACACAATCCATTAGTTAAGAGCCCCAAGGGCCTATCTCTCTCTGAGAGGCATACACACCAAACTACCCATAAGACACTCAGAAAACAAACTGACCTCCCCTGCCCATCTGCCTGAATATATTTACTTTTGACTGGAAATCCTTTTTTCTCAACCACTCTCAGCTGGTCACTGGAATTGACCACATCCGTTTCTCCTCTCAGCCCATCCACATTCGACCACCCAGAAACCGACTACCTGAGATAATGGCTAGCCAGCAACCTCCTGAAACAGACCAATCTGCTACCAATCTATGAACATAAAATACCTAATACCTAGGGGGGGGGGGGGTCTTGGCCATTATTCCTGGCAAAAACTCAAGTGGTTCACAACCACAGTAGGGAACCTCTGTTTAAAGAGACACTTACCTTTTTGGGTGGGCAAATCCAAAATCAGAGATTTCCAATTTCTTGTGTGACCTCCCCTCTCACAGCCAAACATCTCTCACCTGCAGAAAGCCTGTTATTTGCATGCACTGCAAACATGCACCCCATTAAACATGCACCCCATTAAACATGCTGCCTAGTGCATGTTTACATGTTCAGATGAGAAATGTCCAGCGATAACATTTTGGAAACTGTTGTTCTGGAACTCGGACAAATAAACACTGGGGAAAAATGCCACTCCTTTATATAATACCTACTCCTGCTGATTGGGTCTTTATTTAAGCATAAATAATTACTTTCCTTATTTTTTTTTATATTAAACTTAGCATCTCAAGGACTCTTTTTGCCAAATTTGATGTAATTGTAACCAATACATTTGGAATTTATAAGTGTTTATAATTATTATTAATAATAGTATTAGTAGTATTTTAATTTAATTTAATGGTACCCATCTCCCTATAACACACCAGGCATTCCAATGGCTCTTTATGCTAAAAGTTGAATTGTGTCAAATCCTTCTAGAGGCTCTGTTTATTATTATTATTATAGACAGTAGTATACATTTGATCGCCTATAACACCCTCAGTATCTGATGGGTTCTTCACGCAAAATTTGGTGTAGTTTGTACCAATAGTTTTGACGCCTATAAATCTTTATTATTATAATTATTTGAACTGTAAATGGTGAAATAAGGCTCTCCGACAATGCAAAACTCTCCACCTTATGCAAATAATCAACGATATGTCTTGAATGCTCAGTCTAGCTGACTGTTGTGGCCTTGAAGGACCGATAATAAATAAGACAACATGGTGGTAGATTTGCATAGTGTGTATTTACAGAAGTACAGAATAGTATGTTACAGAAAGACTGATATTTACCTTCCTCCCACCGCAGGAAGATGTAACACAAGGTGGGAAAGTGGGATTTGTCGGGCCAGTGCATTAGAAGTAGCGCACTCTGACCCCGCAAACAATGCCTGGGCAGCCCTGGCAACATTTCCCAGTCGGGGCACTTCAGGCAGTTAGCAATGAACTAACTCCATCCCAAAGAGGGGAGGCAAGGCCTGGGAGGGTGAACCTGCTAGGACCACCCAAAACCATACCTCAACCCAATAGAAGGCCACCATCAGTCATAATGATCCACCTCCGTCAGAACGAATCATCGACATAGTAAGAATGGCATCTCTGACTTTCACAGTATGTGGAAGAAAGATTGGTATTTACGTCCGTCCCACTGCAGGAAGATGTGGCACAAGGCCGGAAGGTGGGGAGAACAAGCCAACACCCCTAAAAAAAGGGCACTCTGGCCTATTAAAAATTGCCTTGGCTGCGCCGTCGGCAATCCCCGGTCGGGGTGCCTCAGGCAGTTAGCAATAAACTAACTCCTCGCCAAAGAGGGGAGACAAGGTCTGGGAGGGTGGACCTCCTAGGACTACCCAAGACTAATACTTCAGCCCGACAGATAAAAAGCCACCGAAATGGCCCAGTTTTTGCCGGATTGATTGTCGAGAACGGCTCTTCGACTGGTATTTACCAATCTGGCGTCTCTTTTCAACAATGTGAAAGAAAGATTGCTTGTCCTTCGTCATCTGCTCCAATAAACATAATGTCTCGAAGAGTCCATATAGTGACGAAATAGGGGAGATCACCATCACACCGACCAAGTCTGAAAGCTTTCTAACACGAAATTGGATTTATCATTTACAGTTGCGGTATGAAAGAATTTTAGTTTTGTATAATAAAATTCATCTCTCCTTGGACTGCAACCCCATACAGCAACCTCAGCATATCCCATTCAAGGCTGGCATGAGGCCACCAGCCGAGAACACTATTATTCATCCATGCATTATCCAACAAAACCAACAAAAAATAACTATCAGAATGACAATGTCTTGAAAATATAGTCCAGCTCATTGATCGTCAACCTATTAACTGCATAGACCGCTAAATGTATAATTTTAAATTTGGTGAACCACTCGTATGAATTTAGGAAAAAAAGGTAAATACATTTATATAATGACTAGAAGAATACTTTTATAAGCAATAAATATAGCATTAGTGTTAAATTTTAATGTGTTTGCCTTTTTTTGCGTGTATGGTACTGTTTTGAGCCACAGACCCCTAAACGGTATATTAAAAAAACTTTTTTTTTTAAATGTGCGGATGTTAAATACCCAGTTGCCTAGAATACATATTCCATAATAAGTTCAATAATTTAGGATTTTACCAAGCACGTGCATATTATTGACGCTTATGTGCGTGCACCAATCGTTTTAAAAATGTATTACTTAATATGACTCAAAATTTAATGTAGAACCATTCTTTTCTCTATTAAATTTTTGGTATCTAACTTATTTTATGATTTTTTTAGGGCAGATGCGAGTTTGGGTGGGCACAGCCTCTAAATAGTAAACTTTACAAAATAATGTTCCCATGTTACTCACCATATTCCAAAATTTGTAATGATCTGTTCATTAGTTTAGAAGTGCAGGTCCTTGGTGATGACATCTATGACAAGAATGAAGAGCAATGGGTAGAGGACTGAGCCTTGGTGTACTCCAACCATGATTGGGAAGTCCTTAGACATACCAGTGGTGGTTCGCACCAAACTCTTTTATGAGTCGTTTGAATAGTTTGACCCAGCTAACCAACTCCTCAGGAACACCATGGTGTCGCAGCGCATACCAGATCAGATCGTGTGGCATGCGGTCAAAGCCCAATTCCAGGTTTAGAAAGGCAATATGCAGCAGTTTTGACCTCTTGGCATGCTTTGCCATCAAGAGCCATGCGGCATGGATCGCATCTGTTGTGCAGAACTTCTTAATGAAAACGCACTGATTTTGTATAATTTTGACAATCTCCTGTATTCTGCGGTCAACGATTCACCCAAAAACTTTCATTTTGTGCGAAAGAAGTTGAATTGGTCTGCCTTTCCTCATTAAGATTTGCGCCATGATACTGTGGTTCCAATCAACCAATACAATAATATTAATATAAGTTGCTAAGTTAGACCAATTATTCAATATATTCAAAATTTAACCAAAATTAATTTCATCCCATTCAGCTTCCTCCTCCTCAACTACTTGTGTTTGGTTCTAAATTCATAGGCCCACTGTTTTGCAGTGCACTAGCTGGAAGTTGATAGTCATGTCAACTCCCTTTCCACAAACGGTGCAGGGGAAATTACCTCTTTCTGGAGTCTGTCCAAAACTACAACCACTGATCATCATTTTGATCTTGGTAACATTCACTCTCAGACCTTTACTTTCCATAGCATCCCTCCAAGTCTTTAACTTTCAATTACACCAGTACCAGCTCCTCCCAGTGCTCCAATTAATCGAACATATGCAAATTACAAATACAACAATTTTACACTTATTAATACTTACCTTAATATCGTATGATTTTAAATGCCATCCGTATTGTGCCGTTAATTCTAAGATTCGATGTGCATGGTTCCGATCGATGATTGCAAACTCATTAAACATTTTACTGAATCCAGGAAGAGCCAGTTCGGATTTATTCATGTAGTGGGCCTAGAACGAAAAAAACATTATTTCAATGTGCATTTTGTTACAGTTGTGTAAAAAAAAAAAATGCAGGTGTTTAGAATGTGTCACCGGTAAGATTTTCTTTTTTAATATACAGTGCAGTTTTTTTTGTTTTTATTTTTTTAACATAGTTCACCCCAAACAAGGCAGGCCACCACTGTAGATGTAAAGGGCTACTGAGAAAAAAGGGTGACAGTTTTTTTGGGGTGGTGGTGGGGGTCAACCTAAATTAGGAGCTGTGCAGCAAGATGTCTGTTAATCAGTCATATCAAAGTGGTGAGAGGAGATTGAGGATTAAAGGTTCGTTTCACTTAGTGCTAGCATATCCAGGGAGTTTGTCAGGAGAAAAGTTTCTACGTCGTTAATGTTGGTTCTAAGTCCCCGGATATTTGCGAATGTGAGCCTCAAGGATGGAGACGAAGATGTTTTTTGATGGGTGTCTGGTTTAGGTTTGATTTTCTTATTTTGTATATTCATGTTCGTTTTGAGATAGAGTGGGGAGGGCAAAGTGGGTGCTTGATTGGTACCAATAAGCCGACACAACCAGTCCATTAGTCGTGACTTGGTCCAGGGGGGTTGTGGCCTCGGGAAAGCCCACCAGGGTAGGGTCCCTTTCATGCACGACATCTCCAGGTATCTGCTTATCCTTCAAAATCACACAAATTTTATTTGGTGAATTAAGGACATTCAATAAATACATTGGTAATTAAATGTATTACCCAATCATTTATTTTTTAAGTGTCTAATCATAATTGACACCACTACAAAGAAAAAAAAGAATATATAAATGTTTACTTTAAACATAAATAAAATAAATTAATTGCCCTTGAGTTAAGCCGAAAATATTTTTTTATTAAAAATATAAATATTTTGGAAAATGTAACAGCAGAATAAAAAAAAAAAATTTTTTAAATAAAAGAAGAAAATAATTAACTTCTTTGGCAGAAATATAGATTTTAAAAAACTACTAAGTTTTTTTTAGTTTTTTTATTCAGTATCTATTATAATACTAAACTAGAAAGCACCTGTGTGTAACCCATACCTGCACCCCGAGTAGCCGACCACCCCAACGTCGATGCTGTAGTTTCCTCTTCTTCATTTTCTGCGCTGATTCTAGTGCAGTCGGTAGCCGGGGAATAAAACATGGCTCACACGATTTGCATACATAATAAAAACAACAAATACAGAGACATTGTACAAACACGACTTGTTGAACACGGTTGTGTGTTTGTCGTTGGGGCCCCGTTGTTAGTCACTACTTCTGAGCCAAGTCTCTCAAGTCTAGGAGAAGACTTAACTGAGATCTCGCAAACTCATCTGCCAATTTGGTCCATCTCTTGGTGTTCTCCTCAAACCTGTCACGTCGTTCTCCTCGAACATCTCCTCAATAGTCAGTGTCCCCCAAAAGATATCTACTTTCTACGGGAAATCCGATACATCTGGTCTTCTCAGTTACTCTCAGCTTATTTCAACGAGAACAAGCTACTTCCTTCCAAAGTCTCTATCTTGACCTTTCACCCAGCTATTAATGGCTGACTGTCCATGGCGTCGCTTTAGGTCCATTGTCATTTACGTTCGCAGCTAATATTTTCCGGTGTTCCCACCTGGAGAGGGGGTGGGGCAGTCTATAGTATCACACCTGTCCCAGAACGGGTAAAATTAATTCTCTAAGCAGAACAGTTTTGCACCACTTTTATGCCCCTTGCAAAGATTAAAATCAAGATATAATGCTACTAAATCTTATGTCTAAAATCCTTATTCCAATTTTGATCAAAGTCCATTACATGATTTTGATACTAGAAAATGTTTTAAATTTAAGCTTAAGGGATCTTAAGAAGAAATGTAAATTCAAGGAATCTTGCTTAATTGGTGTCTCATGACTATGGATCAAATTTAATGCAAATCTGGAATATTTGAATTTTAAAATGGAAGCTTGTGCCCATATTATGCCTCCTAAAAGTCCTTGAAAATACTCCAAAAAATTGGAATTTGGGGAAAATTTATTAATTGATGTCCAATACCTATTGTTAAAATTTCTCAAAAAATCGCAGGTATATGAATTTTCACGAAGGTCTTCCACACATTTGCATAAAACTAAGTTAAACTAAATATAGACCACATTATCCACCTTTATGCACAGTAACTGTGTTCCAAATTTTATAGCGATCGATTCATTAGTTTAGGAGTGAATCCTGTACATATAAATACTTAACTTTATAGATATAGATATGGAAGTAAAGAGGCTTATTATTTTGCTATCTAATTTACATACATGTTTATGGTAGAAAAGTGACATGGATAACTGTTTTTTGTATATTATTCATTTAAAGATCCTCTAAGAGATGCACGTAGAATTTTGAGAATACATCAATTATTGGCCACGGTATGATGTCTTTTTTTCTTTCCAAAAGGTGTCAAATTTGTCTCAGAACAACCTTTATAGTGAAATTCTCTTCAATTTCAAATTCATATTGGAAAAACAAGTTTGCAGAAAGATAATGTTATATTATTGTTTTGTTATGGCCAAGTGAATACTAATAAAATTATAATATCATATTTATATAAAAAAAAAAGTATTATATGTTTTTAATTAAACGAAATCAATAATAAAGATGGCGTCCAGGTGAAAAATGAATAGCCAATGAAATTTCTTAAAATATGACTCACGAGTGGTGAAAGGGGGGAAAAGTGTAACCTATTAAATTTTTTTTAAAGTTGCGGATGGTTATAGTGGGAGTAGATGGAACTGAGAAGGAAAAAACTCCCTCTTCCTCTAAATCTGACTAAAAATCAAATCAAATATTGATCAGGATGAAATATAAAAATTGAAGAAATTGATCGAAATAAAAATTTATTTTTGTAACAATACAGACCATTATGTGCTACTAATCACTAACAGAACAGATTTATATATGTGGCTTTTGTTATAAATGCTATCTACCATCAATATGGGTGTGAGGGTCAGCTTTGCTTTATATATAAGATATTGTTATTATTGTTGTTATTATTTTCATTTTTCATTTTTCATCTTGTCCTGGTGCTATCAAATCAAGTTGTCTGAAGATACCGGCTTCCTGACTTAAAATGCACCAAACATTGATGTTATTGTTTTTTTTCCTTACCCTTTGCAAAACTCAATCATGTTCTGCAAAGCTAAAAACAAAAACATTTTTCCTCTACAAAACAACCAAACTAAACCAAACACAATGAATAAATATTTGAAGATATAAAGAACTTGAAGCATAAACACTTTTACCAAAATTACCAGATTCGGCATTAAATAACCTGGAAAGGGTTGATATGCCATAAAACAAAACAACCAAACCAATCATTTTTCGTCTTCTCATGCTGAGATTAGATGTTTCGTGAATGACTTACAATTCTCCTATTCACTTGTGCCACCTGCTAGGATCAGGTAGCCATCAACTGATCCCTTCCATGTCTTATGGATGTGGGACACACTTTGGAGCGTTTCGGATGACTGACTGCGGGTGACGTGACTGTACAAATATAGACACCATTGTGCAGCGCAATTTCTCACGGACGAATTTACAGTGAGACTGGCAATTTTCTCCATCTGATGAGCTGCAGCTATCATCATGTCGTTTTGACATTTCGTCGTTTTGTAGTCATACAAAAGTACAGGTCAGACATGTGTGTTATATGCTGCCACTCTTGCATACGATGGGATGCCTGTGTTTTGTAAAATTGTTGACAGCTGCCTGAAGACTCTCCATGTGGTCTATATACATCGCATTATAGTCATAGAGGGATTATTATTTACTGAAGTCAACAGAACAAAAAAGGGGTAAAAATAAACAAACTATGCAACAAATACATGTTACCAAAGGCAAGATAAGTTACTCTTCTACCTATCTGGCTAAGTTTTTTAATATTTTAATTTATTTTAAAACGTGTTTTACTTCCAGAAAAAAAAGGAGCTTCGAAAGCAACACGTTCGAGTGAAAAAAAAAATGGCGAGCGAGTAACCATGTGATGCCTCGAGAATCGCCCCAAAATAGGAAAGTAAACAAAAATACAGCTAATAACTGTCGCCAATCATGCAGAAAACTTATATTCAACCGAAATGTATATTTTATTAGCTGTATGTTCGTCCACTGGAATCAATTGTGTTGCCTTGGTAGGTGAATTTATTGATCCTTTCGACACATGCAACAATTTCTACACTTGTTGCAAAGGCACCTTTTATGACACGTCTTATTATATATATATATATATATATATTTCTTTGTAATATAGCAGGAAAAATCTCAGCAGAGTGCTCGATTAATTGAGAATTAAAGTTAAAAATTAAGAATGTAATATTTATTTATTTTGGTACAGAAAAATTAGTACAACATTCGTACTGTCGGTTTTAAGAACAGAAGAACTTAGCCATCTTACTCTCTTCAGCTTCTGTTGTCATCTATTTCGGAAATGTGAAATCACGTGTCACTTTCGTTTGGACGCGTTATTTGCTTAGAGTGTTGTGTATGTTTGTTTAAATTTAGTGTAAGGAAGGTTTAATAAGGTTTGAAAAAAGGGGGGGGGGTGAAAAGTAACAGTTGAGATTTAAACCGGAGAAGATTTAAAGAGATATAAAAAAAATAAAAAAATATTTCTATATAAATCCCGTGAGCCAATATTATAAGTATCGTATATTTGGCCGTTACTGTTTTGGGGTTTAATGATGTCTTCTAAAGGAATTAGGGAGAGAAAATGGTTTTAAGGATTATACTTATGAAGAGATAAAAAGGTTAAAAGGAACAACATTAATTAAATTCAAGTTTAAATCCTGGATTAAGAACTTTAAATCAATCCCAAATGAATTTAAATAAAGATATCATCCGGGCAGTCTAAGGGCAGTAACTCTGCAGGGTTTTTAGATGATTTGTATTCGGGATTTAACATTATTAACTAAGGTATACTGAATGCTTATGGAGGTGATAAAATTGGTATGCTGATTACAACTGGTTTAGAGATAAGAGTAAGGATTGGGTCGGCAAGATTGGATTTGTTTGGGAGATATGGAGGATTAGCATTTGACCGGAAAATGGTGGGGACTTATGGGAGTAATAATAATGTGAAATGGGGGTGTTACCCTCTTAATAAATGTATGTATATATATATATATATATATATATATATATATATATATACTACACATTGGTCTTTAATTTAGCTTGTTTTTATTATAATTTCATTCTATAGAAAATCGAAAAAAGTTACCCAGTTATATAAAGATTCATACTTACCAATGTCTGCCATAAAAATGAGGAACTGTAGTAATTTTTGAAAATGGTTTGCAGTTTATTTGTCAACTTTGCTGCATGATCTGCTAAAAAATAAGAAAATCGGATTTTTTTATCATCATCATCGTCATCATCATCATGCACCCCTACCCCTCTAAAGCCAAACCCTTCCTCACCGTGGTAGTGAGAGTGGCAACATGTTAGTGTCAGAGCTAACAGGGTTTGGAGAAAATCCAGGAGGAGTCGGTATCAGGATTTGTTGTCCTCTGGTCATCTATACCTCTACATGTTAGAAGTAAAAATGTGTCAGGCGCAGAATCACAAATCAATGGAGTGAGAGTGACAACAATGTTTTTGCGCCGTTCCTTTTAGTGTTCTGGGCCAAACCTTCCCCGACTTCGTATGCAACCGCTGAGACTTACGTGTTCTTGGTGTTGGGAATAAAATCCTGCAAATCTTGCAGATTAACGAATAGCTGCTATGAATGAAGAGAACTTCATGGAGACCAGCCAATCTTGAGGTACGATCTTTGTAAACTCCGTGCAGAGGTCCAACTTGATCATCATCATCATCATCATCATCATCATCATCATCATCATCATCATCATCATCATCATCCTCATCCTCATCATCATCATCATCATCATCCTCATCATCATCCTCATCATCATCATATTCGGTTTAACGTCCGGTTTGCAAGCTGGCATATGTTGGGAGGCTTTTATAAGTTGACTTCCAAACTAACCTATCTCTGGCCATGTTTTTATTTATCCCTCTCTCTATCAAATCCATTTTTATCACTTTCTCCTATGTTTTGGTTTCCTTGAACTCCCCCTGACAACAGATTCTGCGACCGTAACTGTTCTACATCTACTAACCAAAGAGCTCTCATTCATTCTTTCACTGTAACCATACCAACAGAGTCTCCTGTTTTGTGCACATCTCCAATACTGTCCAGATTTAATTATTTTCTGAGGTCATCAGAACTAAGCCTGTCTTTAGGACTCCCATTACACAGCCATCCTATCATTTATCTCCATGCAACACATATTTTCAACTCTCACTGACCATATTTCACTTCCATACATCATGACACTGCACACACACATGCCTAATAGACTCTTCTCGTTCTTGACCATGGTAACGCTCTGCTTTTTAGTAATGGCAAACTTTTCCTGAACTTTTTCTATCCACTCCTAACTCTTTCTATCAAACCAGCACCAGTTCGTACTCTAATGATATAACTAAAGTCACAAAACTTTTCAACAAATTCAATAGCCTCACTATCCAAATACTATCTCCACATCTGAATTCTCATTCAGCGACACCAGATAGCCAGCAGTTATTTTGGCGATCAGACGATTGCATTTTTAAAAATAGGTGTGAAAAGTGAGAACAAACGAAAGTGTATCGTTATACAGATTAAAATCTAAGTTGTTTTGAACTGGTGGTAAAGATTTATCACCTGTTAGCAATCTCAGATGGAAATTAAAAAAAAAATTCTAATTAATTTGTGATTTGAAATAATTCTATGTTCAAACCCATTGGAAATTAATTGATTTTCCGAAAACGAAAACCAGTTGATTATTTTGGGAGAGGGGGGAGGGACAGTTTGTTGTATAAATTTAATGTAAATTGATACTCTCTCCCAATGATCGATTTTTTCAAGAACTAGTATGACTCCATGTTTTTTTTAAAACTTATTTTTTAATAAGAGATTATATATAGTTGGTATGGGGTGAGGTGAGAGCTAAATAAAAGAGACAGATTTCCTTCCCATAATCAAAGGGGGCTAACTTTGAGTGACAATCATTTTTTTTGCAAAAATCAATCATTAAGTATCAATTTACGTTAAATTAAACAAAAAATGTTTTTTTTTTGTTTTGGTAAATTGGCAAATGGTAATAAGACAAAAAAGGGGTGAAAAACAAAACGAATATTAAACAAGTAACTGTTACTAAACATAAGAAAAATTACTTTTCTACCTACATCCATGTTTTTTTTTGTTTGAAAGTGTTTGCGAATATCCTAACGGTCATCTCTGAACGCATATACTAGACAAGGCAGGTGAAGCTAGGGCGATAGCACTTGATATACCCAAAGCCTTTGACAAGGTCTGGCATAAAGATCTTCTCCTAAAAATTAATTCATATGGTATTACTGGACGAATATCTAATATAATTAGATCCTTCCAATTAAAAAGAAAGCTCCAGATTGTCTTCGATGGCCGTTCATCTAAACAAAATGACATAAATGCAGATATACCCCAGGAATCGATCCTTGAACCTTTATTGTTCCTGATTTTCATAAACGACTACCCTGATGACATTGTGTCTGAGATGGGGATTTTTGCTGACGACACCACGTCTACTCTCATCATGTGGGTAAAATGGATGCGCACATATCTGAGGCAATGGCTGAATTCTTAGAAAATGACCTCCAGTCAGTAGTGGAATGGGGTCATAAATGGATGGTAACATTTAATGCTGCTGAGACAAAGCTTCTTTCCTTCAACAACTTGTAGCAGAATCGGGAATTTAGAACAAAATCGGTAATTGTATCTAACGTTGGGATGATTAATTGGTATCAGGAACTTTTTGGGGAATCGGAAAACTATTTTCCGATGCCAAAGAAGATTCTTTTAATTGTTTTTTTTTTGTTTGTTTTTATTTAAAACTTAATTTTTCATTGCTGGTATTAATGATAAAATGATAAATATTTATTGATTTTAAACTACCAGTAAAACTAAAATCTTTAGATCACTCCCCCACCACTCCCCACAAGTGTATTTTTGCGAAAATTTATGCACATATTACATGTTTTTTTACGGTAATCGGAAAGTAAAAAATAATAAACAAAAACTCTATAACTAAATATTTAGAGGTTTTAAAAGAATCGGAATCGGAATCAGTAATTGTATCGGAATCGGTAATTGTATCGGAAACGGGGGAAAGTATTGGAATCGTCCTATCATGAGTCAAGAAACTGAGCATTCAACGTCTTTTTTACTAATCCATTCTATTACTTTTTGAATGAAGATGTGAAATAATGTGGTAAAATATATTATGCAGGGATAGACTTTATCATTACTTTTTATAAATGCCTTTTCTACTAAATATTAACATCTAAAATGTGGGTAAAAGGGAGATTGAAGAATAAGAGACATGCGTACTTTGACGGCTCTAGTCGTTTTTTTTTTTTTGGGGAAACAACGACGCGTTCAGGGTCAGCATGATCTAACCTAAAACCATACAGGTTTGCTTGCAACGAAATGGTGAACATTACAAGTTAGTTTAATTACTACCTAATTCGTGCTTTTAGTACATTACAAGTTAGTTTAACTACTACCTAATTCGTGCTTTTAGTACATTACAAGTTAGTTTAATTACTATCTAATTCATGCTTTTAGTACATTACAAGTTAGTTTAATTACTACCTAATTCGTGCTTTTAGTACATTACAAGTTAGTTTAATTACTACCTAATTCGTGCTTTTAGTACATTACAAGTTAGTTTAATTACTACCTAATTCGTGCTTTTAGTACATTACAAGTTAGTTTAATTGCTACCTGATTTGTGCTTTTAGTATATTACAAATTGGTTCAATTACTACCTAATTCATGCTTTTAGTACATTACAAGTTAGTTGAATTACTACCTAATTCATGCTTTTAGTACATTACAAGTTAGTCTAATTTAGCGAAGGTGCCCGAGGCGGTGGAGTTATCGTCTACATCAGAGATCATTTGAAACCCCTTCAGCTAGAATTGCCTCCTCATGCGCTCCCTACAAAATTTTTCAATGCAGTTCTGTGTCAAATAGAGACTCGCAGATCTTCCTTTCCTATTCTCGCCCTTTACCGTAGCCCACAAGCAAACGAGGACGATAACCAGAGATTATGCAAGGCTATCGAAGACTTTTCGAGTCCCTCTGTTGATTGTCTGGTTGTTGGTGATTTCAACGCACCCTCTATTGAATGGAGCGACCATGTATGCAACCCCGCTTCGAACTTTGACTGCCAACTTCTCCAAACAGCTGAAGAGCAGTTTCTCGTCCAGCATGTTGCATCAAACACCCGCTTTCGTGGTCAACAGGCGTCGACGCTCGATTTGGTGTTCTCAAAATACGATATGACGGTGTCAGATGTAAAATTCCAGCCACCCTTGTCGCGCAGCGATCACGCTGTCATCGATTTCATCCTACACACGGAACCTGTTACTCAATCACCAGATCAGTTGCCGATACGCAATTATGCTGCACTGAATCATACCACTCTTCTTGATGCAGCTTCGACAATCGACTGGAATGCCATAGCCAATCTCCCCTCAGTTGAAGAAAAATGGTTAGCCACCAAACAGGCTATTCTCTGGGCGACTGATTTGGCTGTTCCATTCACTGTTCCTCGAAGGCGCCTTCAGCCCTGGATAACTAGCAGAATCAAAAGAGAATGGCGACTGAGAGGCATTGCATGGGCCGAATACTTGAGGCTTGGGACTCATGCATCATATGAAGTGTACCGTGAACAGCGAAACAGGGCAGAGTACATGCTGAGAATTTCAAGATTTCGATATGAGCAACGTCTGGCATCCAAAGTGAACTCAAACCGTAAAAGATTCTACGCCCACGTTAAGCGGAACAAGAGACTTGTGAACCGTATAGCAACGTTGAGAACTCCAGATGGAAGAACGATTAGCGACCCTGGTAAACAGTGCGAGCTATTTGCCGACAGGTTCTCCTCAATATACCGGGTGGACAACGAGCAACAACCTCCTCCACTGCCGACTTATGATGTTCAGCCAATGCAAGCTATTGAAGTCACTCCTCAAGAAGTTTTTGTGACCCTTTCCAGCATTCAAACCAACAAAAGCCCAGGACCTGACCATATCCATCCAGCAGTCCTTCGTGTTTTGGCGCAAGTTCTGGCAACTCCACTAGCGGACCTGTTTAACCACTCACTTTCAGACGGTGTCGTACCAGAGGACTGGAGAGTGGCTACAGTATGCCCCATTTTCAAGAAAGGCGCTAAAACCGACCCTCTTAACTACCGCCCCGTGAGCCTGACTTCAATCATCTGCAAAGTTATGGAGAAAATCCTGAAAAATGCATTGATGAACCACCTTGAACGAACCAAATCTTTGACTCAGACCCAGCATGGTTTCGTCCCAATGCGATCCTGCCTCTCCAACCTCCTTCTTACGGAAGAATGGATAACCAAGATTTTGGATGATGGCGATGCTGCGGATATCCTGTTTCTGGACTTCTCCAAGGCGTTTGACTCCGTAAACCACCGCCTGCTCCTTCACAAGCTTGATCGGTACAGGATTCACCGGTCCATCATCAGCTGGATTAGGTCGTTTCTACAAGCACGAACTTTTCGAGTTTCTGTGAGTGGATGCACTTCAGCAGAAGCAAATGCTTGCAGCGGAGTACCACAAGGTTCAGTGCTTGGCCCGATTTTGTTCCTCCTGTTCGTCAACGACCTTCCAGACTTACTTCAGGGCAAAGTTTTGCTTTTCGCTGATGATGTCAAACTCATAGCGCAAAGACGCAATCATGCCATCCTGCAAACCGATCTGGATTGTACTGCAAACTGGGCCTCAGACTGGGACCTTCCACTCAACGCAGCCAAATGCAGTCATCTTCCAGTTGGCGCGCGACCATCCCAGCTCTTCACTATCGGTCCGAACAACCATGAAATGGCCTCAGTATCTCAGGCAACTGATCTTGGTGTAAGAGTGGATAGCTCTTTCAAACCGTCTCGTCACTGCGTTGAAATGTCCAGCAAAGCCCGGGGCGTCTTGTTTCAAATTCGACGTTCCTTCATCAACCTGACGGCCGAAGTGTTCCGTCCACTCTATTTGACGCTTGTTCGACCTTTGCTGGAGTACGGTGTTGAGGCGTGCAGTCCCTATCTCCGAAAGGATATACTTCATGTTGAGCGCATCCAGAGGCGTGCAACCAAAATGATTTCTGGCTTTGCCGATCTCTCGTATGAAGAAAGACTCCACCGTCTTCAACTTCCGACGCTCGAAATTCGAAGGATGCGAGGGGACCTCATCCTGGTTTACAAAATCCTGAATGGGCTCATCAATCTCCCCGCTGACGAATTCTTTACTCGTGCGCCAGACAGAGGCCTTCGAGGTCATGACCAGAAGCTCTACTGTCGTAAATTTCGGCTTCAGAGGCATCAAGCATCCTTCTCAATTCGTTCTGTCAACCCCTGGAACAGGCTTCCCGCTGAGGTCATCCAAGCGCCTACTATCAGTGCTTTCAAGAGAAAACTTGATTTATTTTTGTACACTGATTAAATTTTTGCCTATCTTACATGGCTTGTGCGTATGCTTTCTTAGCCAAAAAAAAAAAAAAAAAAAAAAAAAAATTAACTATCTGTTTGTATGTTGTGTACTGGATTTGAGATCGATGAAAATATATTAACGTAGTTCAGACAACTTTTAAAGACAATTAAAAAAAAATGTTAGGTGAAGAATGTTCAAAGAGTCAAAGAAACGTTCTAGGTGAAAGAAAGATGTTTTGTCTGTAAGTAGAAATTGTGTAAGTGTGTTCATTTTGGCTGATGCCGTGCCAGTGTGTGGGTGTGTATGTAAATGGGATAGGCATGAAAATATGTGAGTATGTAAGGAGAAATTGCATAAACATGTTCATTTGAGCTGGTACCATGTGCGTTTATGTAAATAGGATAAACATGAAAATATGTGAGCATATTATTGTGCTTGTTTTGCTAGTGAGAGAGTGTATGCATGAAACTTGTGTGTTCGGTGAGCAGCGTGTATATGCTTTGCTGGGTAGTTTATGAATGTCTCTTGTCATGTGTGTCTTGTCTGCAGAGGACCTTTTGTACCCAAAGAGACTGGACAGGATTATGTCGTGCGCATATATGTTGTTTCTGGAAGAAAATAGGAAAGAGAGAAAAACGCTGTGTTTGGGTTTTTATGCTACGCACGAGATTTGAAAATGAATATTCTCGCTTTTTTGATTGGCTGCAAGAAACTGATGATTAAAGATTTTGTCCAATCGAGTCGATACGTAAAACAACATTCATTGCTTTGAACAACATTCCTCTTTCTGGATCGATTTTTGCATGGAAATCAAAATGGTTTTGTTGTGAAGTGGTGTGTGTGAGGGATAAGACACAAATATGAAGAAATAAATGGATGAAAACGATTCTATGGAGATCATCAATAGTACATGATTTCTTAACAATTTAACAGCTGGAAGAATTAGTATGAAATGGGAAGGATTTAATTGTCTGTTGCTGAGCTGATTTCGGTATCATCTTCTATTGAATTTTTTCTGTTTTGTTGTTGTCTGGTCAATGAAGGAGGAAATAATTTTAGACAAATCAATCAATGCTTCAAAATGTCTCTTGGCAAAGGAGATAACTTTAGGGTACAAAGAGTTATTGCCCTTTAAATAGAAAACATATTTAACAGTATTATAGGTTCACAAAAAAGACAGGTTGACGAGATTTTTTTCTTTTTTGTTTCTTTAGCACGTGTGTTACATAAGATTGGGTTATTTTCATGTGTTTTTCTTGTTCGATTTTAGCGTCTGCATCCCAACAATGGCATCATGTTGAACATTTTGTTATTCGAATGATATTCGAAAGTTATATTGATTGAAAGTCAGATTTGTTTTGTTTTTGTAGTTGTATTTGTTTCCATTAGAAAACATTGATTTTTTTTGTGTTTTTTTTTTCCATCTAGCTGTGTGTTGAAAACATTGCTTGTTTGAACGCCGGATTAGATACCTTGTAGGAGAATCTGTACATGGAGTAAATGTATATGTGTGCGCAAAGAGAAATATTTTTCAGTTGTCTTTAACTTGTGCAGAATCGAAGCCGGCAAGTTTGTCAGGAGGCTGAGTGGTTCTTGTAGTCGTGGTTCGCAAATGTTGTCGTGGTGTGGACAAGAATGTGCGAACGTTTAGAAGAATCAAATCAATTCATGGAGTTGTTGGAAGGAGTCACCAATGTTTATAGTGTTTGTAGCAGTTACATGAGTGAACTATTTTGTATTTATCTACTTGACAGCCAGTGACATGTGATTCGGCTTGGCGATTATGTAATCATCACCTCTTCACCATGTGCGCATATAGCACATCTGCGTGTAACGAGATTCATACGCGATGAATCATCTTGGCGCTGAAGCCAGATCACGTGATCAGCATAACTCCCGAAATTGATACCCAAATAGACAAGATGTGATCCTGCCGTCAGCCCGGCAGAGAATCAACGAACTCCAGGATAACGTTTATTTCGTCTTGTCTACCATACTCAACCCAATGTATTATCCTTGTTCTGTTCCTGTGTTTCCTGTAAATAAAACTACATATCTCTTTAGTTGTGAAGCCATCGTTTATTTTGTGAGAAATGGTGATCCCGTTTGGTCAAATCTGACTGAAATATAATAAGCAGACGAATTACTCTTAGTCGTCAATCTGATTTTTTTCTCGAAAATTGACTTTCTCATCTAAATGTTTTTTGTTGTCTTGGTGACATATATTATTAATGTTGTAAATTATCAGTCGGGTATGTTGTATATTGGATTTGACATAGAGACGAAAATATATTAATTTAGTATAGACAACATTTTATGGCAACCAAAAATAAAGTTAGGTAAAAAATGAGGGTTTAAAGAATGGAAGAAACGTTCCGGTGAAAGAAAGGTATTTTTGTCTGTAAGAAGAAATTGGGGAGACATGTTCATTTCGGCTGACGCCATGTGCGTTTGTATGTAAATTGGATAGGCGTGGATATGTGCATATCTATATTAGCGTGCCTGTTTTACGAGTGAGAGAGTATATGTATGAAACTTGTGGGTGCGCTTTGTTGGGTGTACGGTAGATCATGAATGTCTGTCCTGAGAACCTTTTGGCATCAAAGGTCCCGGGCAGGATTATGTCGTGTGCACGTGTGTTGTCTTTGAAAAAAAAAAATCGGAAAATGCTGTGTTTGAGTATTTATAGTATGTGCATGATTTGGAAGTGAATATACTCACTTTTTTGATTGGCTGAAAGACACAGCTGATTGGAGATTTTGTCCAATTGAGATGCGATACTTAAAACAACATTCATTGCGGCAGTACAAAAGACAATTTTTTTTATTGATATATGTATTTTCGTTAACTAAAGATTTTTTTTTATTGTTATGTGTATTTTCGTTAACTAACATTTATTATATGTATTTTCTTTAACTAGGGTTTTTTGTAATGTGTATTTTAGTTAAGTAACACTTTATTGCTATGTTAACTAACGTTTTATTATGTGTCTTTGCGTTTACTCACGTTTTATTATGTTAACTAACATTTTATTGTTATGTGTATTTCAGTTAGCTAACGTTTTTATTATTATGCATATTTTCGTTAACTGACATTGTATTGTTGTGTATTTTCGTTAACTAACTTGTTACGTTAACTAACGTTTTATTATTATGCATATTTTCGTTAACTGACATTGTATTGTTGTGTATTTTCGTTAACTAACTTGTTATGTTAACTAACGTTTTATTATTATGCATATTTTCGTTAACTAATGTTTTTATTGTTATGTGTATTTTCCTTAACTAACTTGTTACGTAAACTAACGTTTTATTATATGTATTTTCGTTAACTAACGTTTTATTTCTATGTTAACTAGAGTTTTTTGTATAGCAGCTATGTTAGAAATAAAGAAAATGGTTATCCGTTCTTTCTTGGTCTGTCTGGTCAGGAAGTGGGTGTTCATTTTACGTTAAATTTATATAGGAAAATACTCCTTACACTGTAACGTCTGAAATATTGTGTGTGTGTGTTTTTTAAATTATTTTGTTTTAGGATATCTTTACAGGATGTTAATATGTGATCGCTTGGAAAAATTAGAATCTCATTTTTATTTTTATCCCTAGTTGTCACATTTACTTTATAATCTCAAAATTTGGTGCTTAAATTAATTTTTTAAAAATTGAAAAAAAGGAACGTATCGTATGCAAACGGCAAATGTATTAAGCATACATCGCTTTTCTTCTCTATCAAATTACAAGACAACGTTGTATGTGTGTATTTCTCACCTCAACGTAACTTTGATGATTGCACATTGGATTATTATTTTTTTATATTCCCTATTAATCGAATATTTATTGAAATAAAAATGCATGGCGTAAAATTAATGAATCAAAATTTTTAAAATCGTATTTAAAAAAATAAAATCTAATTATAAAATGAAATCCATCAGAATGCATTTCGGTTTATTCATAAACAAGTCAGCCATTTCGGTGATTCTCCAGATTAACCTCTATATGTAATGCTGCTCTTAAAAAGAAAATAAAGAAAATAGCACAAAAACTTTATTATGTACTTACCTGTTAGGTTAAAAATGAAGACAGTACACCAAATTACGCAAATTCATCCAGTATTTTTGTTTAAAAAAAAAAAAAAATATCGGTGGAAACTATCGGCGGCCATTTTCGGCATTATTAAGGCCAATCGACATGGGACTCAACTTCTTAAATAGAGTTTTAATCTCACGTAACTATCGTAATAATCCCGGCTAGGAAACGTTTACCGATAAAACTTTAATCTATTTTTTTAAACAAAAATATGCGATAAATTTGTATAAATTTTGTTGTACTGTATTTTTTAACCTAACAAGTACGTACATATTATGTACGTACTTGTTAGGTTAAAAAAATACATGTATGTAACATAATACCGTTTTCGTGCAATTTTCTTTTTTTAGATATATAGAGAGAATCACCACCATTTAAAAATTTGATGCTTCTTTAGTTTCGCTAAGGCATGTTAGTCCTCTCTTAAAAAGAAAATAGCTAAAGAAATGTATAAACTTTATGTACTTACGTGATATCTGAAAAGAAGACTGTACACCAAAAAATACGCAAATTCATCCAGAATTTATTAAAGTAAAAAAATTCGAGTTATCTCCCTTGCCTAATCAGTAAGCTGTACTGGGTAAAAAATGTCATAAGATCGTTTATTTTCTTCTTTTTCTTATAATTTAATAAATACTGGATGAATTTGCGTAATTTTTTCTGTACAATCTTATTTTCAGCTAACACGTAAGTACATAACAAAGTTTATACATTTCTTTAAATATTTTCATGTCGTAGCGAAACTAAAGAACACCTAAAATTGTGTTAATAGTTGTAAGAAAAAACGGTACTTCTGCGGTTTACGGACCGTGCTTTTTTTTTAGATAGGATTTTCAAGTTTCCCCTTCCCATGTTAAGAATAGGTTTCTAAATAATAACGTTCTTATTTCAGCACGGTTCGTAAACTGCAGAATTACCCCACCCACCCCCGCAAAAAAAAGAATTACTTCGTGACCCTTCTAAATTTGAGAGGAATTTGAAAATATCTAATAGAAAGTTATTTAAACTGGCTTTTAAATTCTTATCCTCATGTATTTGCATCCATCAATTTTATAACTAGAGATTATTAAAGCAATATCTATTAATAATGGAGATCATGTATCTGTCTGTCTGTCTGAAGCCAAAACTATACTATTAAGACTAGTGTACTTATTATGGAATAGTTATACTATTTCAGACTAATGTACTGTTTTTAAATGCTCAATTCAGAGGCATAGTGTAGTATCTGCTCTGTTGTCATTATACTAACCTCCCAGGCATTACCTCCTCCTTTTTTGAGAGGTGTGGAGGTAGTGTAGTATCTGTTCTGTTGTCATGATACCATCTTCCCAGGCATTACCTCCTCCTTTTTTGAGAGGTGTGGAGGTAGTTTAGTATCTGTTCTGCCTCCAACTTGCTAGTTATCTTAATAAACATTAGTTCTAGTTTCATAACAGTTTGATTCAGTTAATAATTTAATGACCAAACGATACTGTAATAATTAAAATAATTTAACTTTCAAAATCCCATTTAAAATAATAATAATGATTTGGTAAAAGTTATTAAAAAAATGAATAAATATCTTGCTGCCCAACTCCCTACCCAGTTTGCCCCCTATACACCCGGCCCCCATTACAGTAGCCCTTTACGCTTCAGTGGCAATATGCCTTTTATTTGGTGCGAACAACAACAAAAGTTTTACTGACAACAAAGAAGTATTTTTTTCGTAATTCCACATTGGTTACATGTCATTATAAACGTTGTCTGGTCCGGATGTGGATGATCATTTTACGTTAAATTTATATGCGAAACTGATCCCCTACTATAAAGTCTAAAAGAAAACAACTTTTTTTGTCTTAATTTTTACCGTGAAGTTTTTTTTAGACTTCTTATATTTAACGTACCTCCCTCCAATTAAAAAAAAAAAAAAATCAAATCTAAAATGAGAATTAGCTTAGAAAAGGACAGTAAGTGCCAAGGAAAATAACTCGGTCAAGAGTTTTAGTCAAATTGAGTTACCGTCCTTGGCAGTTCCTGTCTTTTTCTAAATGTAATTAAACGCCCTAAACTTTAGCATAATTAATTAGTTAAAAAAAAAAAAAAGAACTTACCACCACGAACTTCTGTACAAAGATTGCAAAGAAATAAAATTAGAATAATTGTTTTGACTTGTTGCTTCATCTTTAAATGTGTATGAAACTTTTCCAGAGAAAGAATCCAAACAGAGAGGCTGGAGAATTATGGCCGAAATATTCTGGTTTCGTTTTGCGTATAGAATTCCTTTTTCCTTCTTTTTCTTCTTCTTTTTTCTTTCTTTTTCGCTTTCTCTACGCTGCTACTGATAACAAATAAAAGTCTACTGAATCAAAGCCTCGAAATAAATAAATGAGGTCAGACACTTATTCGATTTTTTTTTTAATTTTTTAATTTTACTTTTTTGAGAGTGAAATTTGTTGATAGTAGGATGGTTGGTTGGATGACACCGAAAAACGTATTTTTGAGTTGAGCTTTGGAGCAGAAAGGAAACGGAGAGGTCACAAACTAAGTCAAATGACGCAAAGCAATTTTTACAAGAATAATAATGCCCGGATACGGCAGTTTTTTTTTTGGGGGGGGGGGGGGTAGCACACAATCTCTAACTGGTTAGAGTTTAAGCTGCCCCTATTTACTTGCCTCCACACGAGGACAGAGCTAGACATAAGGCCAGTTTTTATGTGTGTGTGGGGGCAGCTTCCCAGAAAGGGGAGGGGACACTCTGAATTGGGACAAAAAATTAAAATTACCTCAGTCTAGAAGGATCTCTCCTTCACTGACCGAGATCAGAAAAGATGAAGTGTAGTATCAGAATAGATACATTTTGTTCCTCGTGGTTACAAAACATTCGATAATAGATTATACATGATGTCCCCAACCCGAAAACAACATTTTAAAAACAATTATCTTGTAAACTACTATGAACAGAGTTTATTTTCAAGAACGTCCCATCTGTGGAACGCATTGCCATGGGATTGCTTCCATGCAGACTACAACATGGCGGTCTTCAAGAAATCGTCCTCTTAAGTAATTAAATTTTGTTCATTCCATTCGTCGTTTCTATTCCTGCCATAGTCTTGTTCATCACCCAACTGACAATATCATTAACCCTTATCCTTGAGTGGCTTTTGGCCTTGGTGAGTGGCCACTCATTAGTGTGTATAAGTTTAGCTCCATGAAACTGAACAGCTTAGTTGTTGAACATTATAAATCTATTGTGGCATCAATTTTATTAGTGTTCAATAAGTGCACAGTAGTTATTTAGAAACATACAATATGCATGCAAATGATTTTTTGTCAATCATTTCTTTTGATAGTACATTAAAAGAATTACACGGAGTTTCATTTAAGTTGATTGTGTTTTCTGAAATTTTCATTCATAAGGGTTGGAAAAAACGTGAAATTTTGGCCACACTTACCCCACAGGTGTGTCTGCGTCTTTTCTTCTTTTGAAATTGATAAAATCCAATATATCGTTTTTAAGTATAAATAAACGTTCTGAATAAAGAAAAACATGCTATTTTCAGTGAACGATGCACATTTATCCAGTTTAAATTATAAAAAAACTACAAGTTTGTCCGCTAAATGACAAAACTACAGTATTTTTTTTGTCAGGCCGCAAGTATGTTTGCAAAGGTCCGCATCTGGTTACACTGGCTGCATCTTTGACATGACTGTTATACCTCATTATTCATTTGGCCAATAGGATAGCCAAGTCGTACGAATACTTTAACATCCGTATTCATCAAAGAATTTTAGACTTTTTTTAGCAAAAGAGTTTTCGCGTGATTACAGTGATTCAACTCATAGAATTGTTAGGGTTAGCATTGGAACACAGGGAAGAGCTGGTGTGATTGCAAGAGTTGGGAGTGGATGGAGTGAGTTCAGGGAACTTCTGCCATTACTAACCAGCAGAGCATTACCACTGTCGACTAAGGGAAGAGTCCATCAGGTATATGGATACAATGTGATGATGTATGGAAGTCAAACCTGGCCAGGTTGAGGATATGTGTTGCATGGAAAAGAATTATATGAGAATGATATGATGGATGTGTAATGTGAATGTTAACGACAGGCTTAGATCTGATGAGCTCAGAGGAAGATTAAATCTGGACAATATAAGGAGATATGTGCAGAACAGGAGACTTCTTAAAAAAAAATTTTTTTACTACAACCCGTATTTTGTCTGTTTTTGGGAAGCCATGGGGGTATTTTTTAATGGCAGGGCTGTTCTACAAAAGATTCATAAGTTGTTTTAAAATATTGCCAAGCAGCATTTTTTAAGACACCCCTAAAGTTAATTGTAATGTACTTGATTTAGCTAATACAGTAATTAGCATAGCCGAGCTTTATCAACTCAATAACACACATGGATACCCCAGGCCTGAGGATGAGTGGAAGACCAAGGAAAACCTAGTTTGAGTGAATAAAGTGACTTGACTGCTTGCAACGTGGCTGGTATCAACCCTATGAATCAGACCACATGGAGAGCAGGAGTGAGACGCTGTCTGGTATTGCTCACCCCGTAGTCCGAGACACCAGCAGCACCTTAAATACCAAAACTGGACGATGATGAAGTGGCCTGTCTACAATAATCCGGCACCCCTTTACCACGTCTGCTAAGTGGACCACATATTTTGAAAATCATAACAATATGAGGTCGCTGACAGGATCTTTGTTGGATATGGAAGAACCTGAAATGGTAGAGAATGGAGAAAAAGCCATAGATCCACACAAGGCATGAGACCCATAAAGTTCTGGGAGATGTAATTTTGTTAGCTTAGTTAATACAGTAATTAGCGTAGCTGCGTTTTATCGCCTGTATACAATAATCCGACACCCTGTTAGCATGTCTGCTAAGTAAACCTCATACTTTGAACATCATAACATTAATGTTAATATTAACTAAATATTAAAAAAAAACTATTGAAAACTTGTGTACACCCTCTGTCAAAAATGATGTAAAATAAATTATGCTGGCGAATATATCCAGTGAACCAAGTGCAAGAGATATACAAACAATTGTGCTTAAAAAAGATCTCTCGATTGGGGTCTCTGAAATAGCGGGTGAATGTTTGGCATCTGGTAGGATGTCCCATCCCCAGCAAAAACAAAAAAATAAGAAAATAAAAAAAAAGTCATACAAATCAGATGTCCTGTGGCTGTCCATCCCAACTCACCAGCCTGCAATGGAATCTGCTATGGCGCACGGTACCTGGCATTTTGTGAAGATTGCTATTGTCTATCTTTAATTTTTTCTAGTTCGGCCGAAATAAAAAAGGTATATTTTTATTACATAACAATATTGTTGTCTCCTCTTTCCTCCACGCCTAAGGACATTTCATTTAACTGTTTCTAACATGGAGTCAGCAAAGTTGTCGACCTCTACAAAACCCCTTTTGTATGGTGGTCTTAGATATCCACTCGTCTTCACTTCACCCATTCTCACTGACCATGACTCAATAAGTTCCGGACCTAACTAATAAAACAACAACTTTTAGACAAAAAATTCGACTTTATTCATCAACTTAGTCTCCTTCTAGGGTGATACACTGATTACAACGCTTCTTTAACAATTTGATGCCTTTTATTTGTAAAACGATTTTGTCTTTGGCCTCAAAATACGCCTCAGTATCTGATATCACTTCTTCACTGGAGTCAAATCGCTTTCCCTGGAGCATTCTTTTGAGGTCTGCAAACAGCCAGTAGTCGTTGATGGTCAGATCTGTAGAATAGGGTGGGTGTGGAAGCAATTCGAAGTGCAATTCATGTAGTTTTATCATCGTTACGATCGACTTGTAACGTAGGCATTGTTTTGAAAGAGTACTTTTTTCTTCTTCATTTTTTGGGATGATTCCTTCCTTCAAACGCACCAAAAATGCTACATTATATTTGCTAGTGATGCTTCTTCCTTTTTCAAGGTAATCGATGAACAAAATATCCTGTGCATCCCAAAATACAGAGGCCAAAACCTTGCCTGCTGATGTTTGTCGCTTTAGATGGCTTTCACCTGCTGCTGTCCACTCAACTGACTGCTGATTTGATTCCGTAGTGAAGTGGTAGGCCCATGTTTCATACATTGTCATATATTGATGCAAGAACTCCTTTTTGTTGCGTTGAAACTTTGAACACAGATTTTTCATTGACAAATATTCATGCAAAATGATGAATACACTGCATTCTTCAACTCTGCTGCAATCTCACACAATTTCAATTTGAAATCGGTCAAAACGAGTTTGTGGACTTTTTAAAAATGTTTTCCGGGACAACTGTTGAATTTGAGCGACCTGAGTATTATTTGTGTCTGTACGACCGCATTTAAAGTAAGCATATCACCTCTTCACCGTTGTTTCCGATGGAGCAGAGTCCGAATAACACTTAATGAGCGATTGCTTTGCTTGAATGGTATTTTTTCCCATCAGAAACCAATGCTTTATCAATACACGAAATTCAGACTTTTCCATTGTTTTTTTTTTTTTTTAATTTGCAACAGTAGCTTCATATAAATAACTGTAATTTGTAAACTAATAATCCAATTGGGCTCAAATTTTGACATGTGCTATTTGAAGGTTAGTACTTTATAAAAATCATATGAAGCTTTTTCATTTTTATTAGTGGCACTATCTATATTTTAGGTGCGGAACTTATTGAATGATGTGTCGAGTCGGGGATGTATTTGAAAAAAAACCAAAAAACAACATATTTTTAATGTAGCCATTAAAGCTGTTCATTATTGAACCAATTTGTTCATTTTTCACTTTGAACTGATAACCAAATTGACCTTTACTTTGCAAGTCGACCAAAGTCTGCGTGTGAATATTGTTCTTTGCAATCAGATAGCGTTAGCCATAATAATAGCATTGAAAATAATTTGCTTCGGGTTTGTGTTGTTTTTTGCTGCTTTTTAAATTATTTGTCATCACTTCTATTTTTGTTGAGAGTAAAAATATTGAATCACATAAACAAAAATATTCTGGAAAATGATGACATGTGCCCTTGTATTGTTCAATTGTACAATAGGGGCGGTTGGAATATTTCCTCTAGTCTCAAAACTGGTGCAAACAACAGGGAAAAAACACATTTAAATAATAATTTTTTTTTTCCTAATGAATCACCACTTATCAACTCCAACAACCACTCGAGGATGAGGGGGGTCCACTATTCCAGGCCTTGACTTCTCCCTTTGGAAAGGAGTTTATAGCTGATTGAGGCACCTTCACTAGGGAATGCCGACGGAGTTGCTCAGGCAATTTTTAGGAGACAGAGTGTATCACCTCTTGTGTGCTGGCTGATACTCCCCACCTTCCGGCCTTGTGCCACATTTTCCCGTGGTGGGAAAGAGGTAAATACCAATGGTTGGTGAGATGAATGAAAAATATTATGAGAGGACCAGAAACGATCGATGGAGTGAACACAAATTTGATTACTTATGAGGGCGAGTTATGACATGAATTGTCAAAATTGGATTTGAAGACGACCATGTTGTAGTTTGCAGGGAAGCAGTCCCATGGTAATGTGTTTCACCGATGAGAAGTTCTTAGAAAGAAACTGTGTTCATCGAATTTCCGTTTGATGTTAGGCACACAAAGGAAAAAAAGGAAAGTTTTTTGCAGTGGTGGTAACTAGACGAGTTCTTGCTGTGGATGTCTTACAAGAAAGAACCAGAGATTGGAGCTCAGTCGGGTACCTTCCATAGAAATAGCGATAGAGTAGAGAAAGACTAGCAACGTCTTCTATGAGAAAGAGGATGTGAAGAACAGATCCTCACTCACTAGATTGCGAAGTTGATTTTGTACTTTGTCAAGGCAAGAAAGCAGTACCTCCTCAGTGCGACAATGTGATAGCATTCATTGATCTTCGAGTGTGAGTCTTCCTTTTTCCCTGGTCCACTACTAAATCTAATCTTGTGCTCGTCTGGAATGGCAATGTATTATTTACCTCCTCTTCAAGAGGTTAGGCACAAGGCCAGTTTTATCTTACTCCCACAAGGTAAGATGTGACCCAAGGTCGGGTCGGAAAGTGAGGCTTGAAAAGCCAGCGCCCGAGAAGGTGAGCACTCTGGGCAGCTCCGTCGGCATTCCCCGGTAGGGGCGCCTCAGGCAGTAAGCAATAAACTTACTCCTCCCCAAAGAGGGAAGGCGAAGCCTGGGAGGGTGGACCTCCTAAAACTGCACAGGACAGACCCATAGACCAGCGTAAATCAAGGCCCGAAGGCCAAGACAATACCAGTCTATGGGGTGCAGTATCCATCGGAACAGATACTACACTTTGATCTTGGCCAAAAGACTTTTAATCTTTGATTAGGACTTAAATGAACGTCTACAGATGGAATGGGCTAAGAAAGAAAAACAGAGCGGTAGCAATACGAGTTCTTGCTGTGAATGTCTTACAAGGAGGAACCAAAGATTGGAGCTCAGTCGAGCACTTTCCATGGAAATAGCGATAAAGTAAAAAGAGACTAGAAACGTCTCTTCTGTGAGAAAGGGGCTGTAAAGAACAAAAGAGATCTTCCACCACTAGATTGCAAACTCGATTTTGTACGCTGTCAAGATAAGAATAATTATTCTGGAGGCGCCTCCCCAGATGTGGGAGTAGTACTTCATCTTAGAACATATATGTCTTTGTAGCAGTTACATGACGAAAGATATTTTCTCTTATATGAATATGCAACCCCTTGCGTAATAATAAGTGGTGATTTGGTTGGTGAAAAACAAGTACAGCCAAACTCGCACATTGATACACAAGCGATTAGCGCATCACTACACATGTGCACTACTGACTTCTTGCCAAAGCCGTATGCACACCAAATACGTCAGTTCTGAGTCGAGACTTCAACATAGGCGAACGTGGCATTTCCTTTCACCTCTTGGCATCATCATCATCATGGTGACGAGAGGCAAGAATAAACTGAAGACCAATTGGAATTATATTACATTTCTACCATGATCCCTGCTGATCTAGCAACTCAACTTACTTGTTTACGTTCCTGTAGTCTTGTTCCAATTAAATAAAAGATATATGTTATTGAAGAGAAGACGTTAGTGCTTTCCTTCGAACTATAGTAACGTTTTTCTTATTCAAGTCAGATACCTATAGACACGGGCTATCTCCTGTTTCGATACTCTCAACAAACACCAACACTCTACATCTTCTTTGGGGAGAATTTTGGCTTTATTTCTAATATTATAGCCTAAAGTTGATATGTAAATAAAAACCGAAATAATTTTACTTACAGGCCCATTTGACATAATGTTGCATACCTTAGATTTCTCCCTCGCTTGTTGTAGAGGGTGGTGTGTCTTTTTGTGGATGAATTCTTTGTTCCTTCCTTCCTGCCGTGAACCACGCCGTTCGTATCTGCAGCAAAAGTCTCATGACGCAGTCTGAAGACAAACTCTCTTTTAAATTTAATTCATGTTATTACAAGCGTTGTTATTTCAACTAGGAGTCATTCGCTACGTCGAGGGAGAGGAAGAGAGCAAATCACTACTTTATCGTAGTTAGTTAACAATGTTTTCCTAACCATTCATAGATAGGGGGGAAGGATTTCTCTCGCTTGTATTCCTGTATTCCCTTAAGGGAAATATTTTCCTTATTTTTACACGTCCTGCTCGGTTCGCCTTCCGAATCAGACTGACGAAAACTCGCTTCTCACGAGAACGAGTGACGTCACGGATCCTGTTTCCAACGCAAGGCCCACAACGTCACAGAGCCTCTCGCAGGTGCAGATTGACCCTTGATCTGGGGTCTCGTCACATGATAACCTTGTCACGTCTGTTAGCTCTGACTGTGAGAACAGGCCCTAATCTGCACTCGACTGCACCCGCGTTAATTCACGCAAGTCAAACCAACGATTCCCAACAGATACGTCCATTCCCATAGGGCCATTATCCAACAATAATGGTAACAGTGTTCGCTAATGTGCCAGGAGACCAGGGTTCAATCCTCAGTCGAGTTATACCAAAGACTAAACAAAATGGTACTTGATGCTCCCTTGCTAAACATTTGCCCCAGTTGAAATGAACGGCTCTCCCATTTAGGCAGCCCACTGCTTTGATAAGCTCCTGGGACTGACCTTCTCTTCAGACTTGAAATGGAAGACTTAGATCAAATCTGTTGCTAAGACCACTGGAAAAATGGTTGGATCATTCTACCGCTCCAGAAAGGAATCTCACGCCCGACGCGATCTTCTACCTGTACAAGAGTCAAATACGTCCTAAGATGGAGTACTGCTGCCACATATGGGGAGGTGTTGCTCAGAGCCCCGTTCCTGCCTTGACAAAGTCCAAAACCGACTTCGAAATCTAGTGGAGGATGTCCTCTTCTCTTCCCTACAGTCATTCTCTCACAAAAGAGATGTTGCTAGTCTTTCACTGCTCTAACGTTATTTTCATGGCAGGTGCTCGACTCAGCTCAAATCTATGGTCCCCCCTTCTAAAACATTCACAATAAGAACCTGCCTAGCTACTACCACCGTCAATGATTAACCTTTCTCCTTCTGCGTGCCCAAGATGAAAAGAAACTTCCATAGGCAGAGCTTCTTTCCTAGACCTGCCCGTATTTGGAACACAGTGCCACAGGCCTGCTTCTCTGCCAACTACAATATGGTTGTCTTTAAGTCTAATGTAAACAAGTTCTTGTTGAACCGTCTCCGTGAATAATAAATTTCTGCCCTGCTATAACCATCGTTCTGGTTAACGCGATGTTGTCTCACCATCCACAAGTCAAACTCTTTAACCCTTATCTTCGAGTCAAACTCTTTAACCATTATCCTCAAGTGGCCTTTGGGCCTTGATAAGCAGTGACCTTTAATGTAAAAAAACAAACAAAAAAACTTAGCATTATAATGGGTGTATGGAATAATCCTTGGAAAGGAGTGGCGCCCTCTCTTACAACTCGGTGTAGTAGCCAATGAAAAGAGAGCATTCAGGTCACCCTCAACTACTGTCGACAACTTTACTTTTATTAAATAGTAAAAAAGGAAATGTCCATTTTATTTCCATTACTTTCAGAAAAGTCAAAGTAAAAATTCTAAATGCGTTAAAATACTTTTCAAATACCTTAATAATTAGATTAACATTAACATTAGTCTGTTTTCCTATATACTTTAACAAAAAACACATGCTAAAATATACTTTAGTTCTGGGATTAAGTTATGTTTGACAAAAAAAATCGTTTCACTTATTCTAATTAGCCATAATTTGTAATTAACTGAACAAGTCACTCGTCTCTCGCTTAGCTATCCATGTATTTTTTCTCGTCCTCACTCGCTCTATGTTTCTTAATGTCTCTGTGACCATTTAGAGAAAGAGTGACCCTTTTTTCAGCATGGCCATCTAATGTACATACATGTGACTGTACACACCACAAACACATATGTAAATTAGATGGCAAAATAATAAGTCTCTTTGCTTATATATAAGAATAATAAAGAATAATAATACTTCTATATAATAATAATATAGAAATAAATAGATTTATTAGTTTTAGTTATGTAAGAAGAATGTCCTAACAGATATGTCACGGTTTACGAATCTTGGAATGAAATCAAAGTAAAATAAATAGTGGCAGTGGGTGTGACCCAACGGGTCACGGATACATTTAGTAACCACTATATTTACATTTTCTTTGTCAAAAAAATATGTAATATAATTTAATAAAAGAAACATTACTATCGCTGTGGCTGTGTCTTGTTTACAAACTTACTGCATTATGGTCGAATTTGTTTTTTTGACACTTTGTTTCGGAATAGACCTATTTTGCACATATTTTTGATAAAATTGATTGTTGGTTTTTAAATTGTATTTTTAGCCCGGAATTAAAATTGTAATTTACTTTAACGTGAAAATACTTGCCTCTCCACGAAATACAAAAACAAACAAACCCACAAGTGACAACAATGCACCAGTAACTATGTAAACAAGACAAAGACCTGTTGAAAAATGGCCCCTCACGATTAGTGAAACACCGACGATAGTAATGTTTTTTAATCCGATTATATTACATGTATCTTTATCAAAATCATTAAATATAAATGTTTTATACAATAATAAGGTGTTTTGAAATAGTGCTGCGCAACATTTTTTAGGATTCCCCTAAAGTTAAGATCAACCCGTACTTAAAGAATTAAAATGTCTTCTTTTAGAAAAGTCTTGGTTTTATTTGAAATTTTATCGCCTTGTTGCTTTAATTGTGAAGTACGAAAAAGATTCGCACATGTGTGGCGTGAGATTTGAAATTGAGGCTTGTCTCCTTCTTGGCTGGGATTTGGACGCCATCGAACGTTTTTAGGTGGTTTTACACCACTGACACTGTGTCGTCAGATCTCGTTTCTGTGGCAGTTTAGACAGGGACTTCACAGACAGCTAACCATTTCAGCATGTCATTTTCACCACTGGTCGTAGCATTCTCGCACAAAATAGTTCCCAAACAATACAAAGTAAATTGTATTTATTTTTACATAGCCTACACATTCTCTGTGTATACCCTGACAATTCATGTTTGTTTTGATTGTGTGTAAGGACTTTTAACATAGACTCTAATGTAGGAATTACGTTTGCAATGTGCACCCCCTTTTTTGTTTATCATGTATTATGTCCCTTTGACAAATCTTCTCTGTGAGAAAAGAAATGTATGTATATACTAGATGTACCGACCAGGCATTGGGACGATTAATCGGTATCAGAATTGGAAAAATTTTAGCCGAATTTCCGATTCCAAAAACGATTCTTTAAAAATTTTTATTTGTTTAAAACTTAATTTTTTATTGCTGGTACTAATAATAAAATGATAAATATTTATTGATTTTAAACTACCAGTAAAACTAAAATTTATAGATCATAATAACGAACTTAGGTAAAAATGGCACCATAAAAAAAAATTCCCGGTAAAAATAGCACAGGTAGAAATGGCACGAGTAGATAAAAAAGAAAAAAATGGCATAAGTGAAACATATAGATGAAAATCTCACATGAGTTTATCAAAATCTTGGATACAATACATAAACGGAAAACATTAAGAAATGTGTCAAATTAAAAAGAAAATCATTATTATTTATTTATTAAAAACTGTGTTCTGCGGCTACGGTAGTCAAGGCCATCTGGCCTTGTCATGCGCAAGTTGTCGTAGGCAATGAAGTTGTTTCGCTGTACGTAGTGGTCCTAGTCCCGCCTGCTTGAGGTCAGCACGTAGTGTGCCCAGCAGATTTGTACAGTGCCGTCCTAGTCGCGGTTGATAGGCTTGCGAGCCAGTAACGGCAAAGTCTAGTGCCCTCTGTGCGGGAGTATCAGGGTCCATTCGTAGGACATGGCCTAACATAGACCATCTTTGTTCAGCGACCTTTGTGGAGAGGGGTTTTTCGTTGCACAGCTCGTATAGTGTCTTGTTGCTGAAAAGTTTTTTTCGGCCAGCAGTGACCTGTGATGGAACGGAGGTGTCTGCGGTGGCACGCATCCAGCTTGTCAAGCATGGCTTTTGTTATTGGCCAGCTGTTGCTATTGTAGAGCATGATGGGCACGCAGTACGCGTTATAGAGACGGAGTCTAGTCTTCAACGGGATCTTGGTTCGTCGGCTCCAGAGTTTATGTAATGAATGAAACGCTACATTGCCATGTATACAGCAGGCTGTGGCGTCTGTTGTGCTGCACAGCAGGGAGCCCATTTAAAAGTAGATGAGGACTTTCCTGCTACTGAAAACAGTAGGATTTCATGAAGCAATTTTAGAATTGGAATCGGGAATTTAGAACAGAATCGATAATTGTATCGGAACTGGGAAAAATATTGGAATCGTCCCATCACTAATTCTAACATTTAAAAAAACTTTATTAGCCATCTTCGTTAACATGTAAGGGAAAGGAATTAGGAAAGTTCATTGGCTGCCGAAAGTCTACAAGCAGTTTATCTTTGAGTGAAGATAGCCAGGTACTTGGGAATCCAGTGGACAAAGGCGGGAGACAGGAAGGGGTTAGTAACAGAGGATAATATGTCCAGGAAAAAGGTTAGAGAGTTCATGTGTTGAATAAATGTCCAGATAAATAAAGAGAGAAGAGTTCTTATAAGAAAATCTATACGTCAGCATGTGTTAAAGGCAAGCCAAGTTCATGTGTTTGTAAGTATGTGTGTGTGTTATATTGATATCAGTCTACGTGCATACTTTTGGTCGCCATGTTGGATCTTTGAGTTTTCTTGGTGATGACATTAGCCGTGGCTAATGTTGGGAAGTTTGCAGGCCAAAAAAGAAGTTTTTGTGGTTGATCCGACCGAACAACGTGGATGAATAGACAGCAGTGCCGTCTCCTGGCTAAAAGAGGAAGAAGGTAGTGAGCACTGTCTTTTATCAACTTTACGACTCTCTGCTCGCATCAGATATTGTTTCTGATTGGGCAAACCAGAAAGAAAGTTAAATATTTGCACCAATCAGAGCCCAGCTTAGAAGTCAAGCATAGATTCATAGATTGCACGGGAATCCATTATGCTCAAATTTCTTTTGTAAATATGTTTATGTTCTGTGACAGGACAACAAGAAAGTTAATCCTGTGCCTAGTACTGCCACAAAAAAATAAAGTTTGTGTGGTTCAGGAGAAAAACTTGAAAGTAAGTGATTGGACGGCTACGTTGATGTGGGAGAAGTCTGTCGCTTTCCTAAGCCAGGCCGCGTCCTCCACCACCTCACCTCCAATCTCAACTGCGACGCCAGTGGCAATGCTACTTGCATCACACCATACGACCCCTTTTTTTGTCTTAGGGACTCTCCACCTTCCTCTCACTGGGTCCTCCTTATCCACCTCCTTTAGGACATCTCGCATCACAGCCACCACATTTTCGCCAACGCTGTCCTCCCATTTCACTCCTCCTGCTTTTCTCTTCACATAACTGCAGGTTGCTCTGAGCCACCCAGCTACAGGGTAATGGCCCACCAACTTCCCGCAAACCGAGAACAATTGTCGCCTGCTCATTCTGTCTGTGACCTCTGGAATAGCGTTCCCTCTCGTGAACCGCAGCTCTCCCATTGCATCTTCCTCTAAGTGGAGTCCCAAAGCCGCACCGCCATTTAACAGCTATGGGGACTTTGCTGTTAGACCAAACCTCCTGAGCTGTTCCACTACTCTTGGTGCTGGCACCACTGTCTCATCCAGCAGTATGTCATCTACATAGGAGTCGGTTGCTTCATTTACGTCCTCCTCCTCTTTCAACACCCGCTTTAGTATTGCAGTCATGATTTTGGGCGCGACATTCAACCCAAAACTCAAACGCGTCAAGCAGTACGTTTTCTCCTTGAATTGTACCAGCTGATATTTCCAGAGATCTTGCTCGACATGGATTTGCAGATACGCCGACTTCAGATCAACAATTGTGGACGCCCCAACCTTCTGTCTCCATCTCCGCATGGTTTCTGCACAAACGTCCATGACGTCACCCCCTGTGTGGCAAGACACATGTTTGTTCAGTTCCCGGTAATCCAACACGGGGCGGACCTTATCCTTGGTTGGCTGGATCACCGCCATGAGAGGTAACAGACCTCCTTTAAGTTCCTCTTTCCATGGCACGAGAATCCCCTCCTTGATCCACCTCTCCACTTCATCCTCAAAGGACGCCTCCTGTGACTCCGTTAATTTGGTGTCATACCTCCCGACTCGATTCTGCAGGCACGGAGGCCCCGTCGTCCACTTCCATCTGGCAGTCCACCTACCATCGCGAAATGTTGCGATGAAGTCTTGATCGCTGATCTCGCACTCAGCCACTCCACCTCCATCATATGGCGAGGCTTCCGGGTTCGCACCCGCCGCACAGTTGTCGTCACCGAACTCAACGCGTCCATTTGTGTCAACAGTGACGCCCCCCATCCGGCAGAGTACGTCCATGCCAAGGATTGCCTCTACCCCAGGCACCAGACGATCGACTACCAATACTTCTATAGTCAGTCGTCGTCCTCTTATGTCGATGCGAACAGTGCTGGTCCCACGGCATTTCACCTCCGTGCCGTCGAATGCCTTGATGCCGCTACCCCCACTCCATCTGTTCACCAGGCCCTTTCGAACCATGGTAGTTGAGCAGCCAGTGTCAACCAGTGCCTCGATCTCTCTCCCCTCCACTGCGACCACGATCCGGGGGGCTATCCCTGTCGTCTTTGCGCCGGGGTATCGGCTGGCATGATGATACCCCATTAAGCGTTTCCCGGACAGTCCCTGGCTAGGTGACCACTCTGCTGGCACCGGTAACATATGATCCGTGTCAGATACTTCTGACAGTCTTTCCGGAGGTGCGGCCCACCACATTCAAAACATTTGATTGCCACCTTCACTTGGCCTCGTGCACCGCTCTGTGCAACTGCCGATTCGTCCTTCACCCGCAAGGATCGCCTGCACGTCAGTACCTTTGCCCTGGGGATTAATGCGTGGACATCGGCATTGTCAAATCCGGCACTTGTTGCAATTCCTTTGCAACATCTTCTGGGAATCCAGTGGTGAAGAATAGCTTGACCGTTGTCTCAAACCCTCGCCCCACATATCCTGCCAGTCCGGCCAACTGCTTCATCTTATTGGCGTAAACATCGATGGACCCACCTGCCCACCATAGATTTTTCAGCATCTCTGTCGCTTCACATGGGCTTTCTGCGAACGCTATTTTCAAACGGATTTTTATAATTTCCGCATTCTGTTGTTCATCTTCGCTAAGCTCGAGATATAGGGCAAAAATAACGGCAAGATGCTAGGTCCGTAACGTTTTTCAGTTTCGCGACCAGCTCAACCTTCCTTATCCACTGACGAACGTCGGTACTTCCGTCAAATGACTTCACCATCGTGGTTACACCCGCGTCTGTCCTTTTTCCATGCTGAAGAAGGAAAAGAAAGAGAAGTCGGGGATATAGCTTGTTCTTAAGTTTCAGGCAGTAGGTAGCAATCCGAAATAAAAATAAATTCCTCTTTCTCTCCTTCTTCTTCTTCCCTTCGTTCTCTCTCTTCTTCCTTCTATCACTTTAGGCGACAGCACTACGTGTTTCTCAGGCAACTGCCCCGCTGCTCTTACCCAAACATTGATTGCTCTTATAGTGCAGCCTCCTTCCCACAATCCGTCTCCGCCGGAAGCACTTCTGTTTCCGACGGAAGTACTTCCGTTTCCGCCGGAAGTACTTTCTTCCCATAAAACGCATTGCTCCTTCTCTTTCTTTTCTTTCGTTGTGCCCGGCTCCCCACACGAGGTAAGTTGTACGTTTGTCGTCGTCTCATTCAAATATACAACAGTTGGGATCATCTGGAGAAAATGCGCTCTGTTTCGGCGTCTCTCTCTCTACATTTCATGCACACCAGCTCTGCCTCACTAATGTGAGGCCCCAGCTATTACATCTACTTGTTAGTTGATGTAACGTGTAGCTCTCCATCCAAGAATTATCATGCAACTTCTGTCGGTGGACTCAAGTCTGCCAATTCTGTAGCATTAATCTCTCCACAGTGGTTTGCGTCAGGGAGGATTTATTACGATCTGAGGATCCACACTGCCTTGGCTGCTTCTGTCGTCCAAATTTTTTCCATGTCCGTTGCCGTGAGTTCTCAACTTACCCCTCTCGCTCAATCATGGGCCGGTCATGTGATTCTACAATTATTTTCAAAAGCTAGCCCTGTAAGCTTGGTCGGTCTTTCCCACGCCAATAGTCTTTCCAATAATCCACCCGTCTTTCGATTAGAGTTAATGAAAATAAGCGCAAAGTTAAGTAAAGCGCCAGGTCACCAGAAAACACGCCCTAGTGGAAATGTGCAGGTAGAAGTGGAACATGATATTAATATTGGGTAATCATGCAGTATAGTTAACAGCCGAGAAATCGAAGAAAAAAAAATACAACAAATAACTTTTACCAAACGCAATAAAATTTAATTTTCTACTAACCTGTATACTTTCTGAAACTGTTTTAAGTTTTTTTTTTCATAAAAAAAAAATTTCATCAATAGTTCTCTTTCAGACCTTGTAAAAAAAATTAAACATAGCTGCCTACAGATCTCGAAGCTGAACGAAAATTGTAGGCAGCCATGTTAATTTTTTTACTGTGTTTGAAAGAGAGTTTTGAACAAAATCTTATTTTGAAAAAAAAAATTTTTTTTAAACAGTTTCAGAATGTTAAAAGTATCCAGGTCAGTAGAAAATTGAATTTTAGTACGTTTGGTGAAAGTTATTAGTTGTAATTTTTTTTTTTTTAATTGCGATTTCCTGCCTTGACAGAGAACAAAATCTAGTGGGAGGGGAGGGGGTGATCTGTTCTCTTCCCTACAACCTCTTTCTCACAGAAGAGACATGTTAGTCTCTCTCTACTCTATTGTTATTTCCCTGGAAGGTGCTCGACTGAGCTCTAATCTTGTAAGACATTCACAGCAAGAACTTGTCTCGCTACCACAACGGAAAGGGACTTCCCTTTCTCTCTCCATGTGCCTAGCGTCAGGCGGAATTCCAATGGACAAAGCTTCTTTGCAAGGGATTTGTGGAACACATTACCGCGGCACAACTTCCCTACTGACTACAACTTAGCCATCTTCAAATTCAGTGTCAACAAATTCTTATCGTAAACTGCCCCATAAGTAATCAAATGCAGTTCATACTATTTATCAATGTTAGTACTCCCATAGTGTTCCTTATCTCTCGGCTGACAATCATCCTGTCTAATTAACTAGTATCCTCGAGTGGTTCTTGGCCTTGATAAGTGTTGACCCAATAGTAAAAAACAAAACAAAAAACAAACAAAACGTTCCTTCGAGCACTATTAGGCTTCAAAACTACTGGTTATAATTGCACAAAAATATAAAGAACCTTTGTAAGATCGGATATAATAACATTTATTTTTGTATATAAGATAATTAATGTTTGTTAGGTCCACATTCCTCCCATCCTCTTTTTTTTTCGGCCTTGTGCCACATTCTACACTTATATAAATATATACAAAATATAAGTGGATAAATAAAACATTAAGAATACAAATTATGATTTTTGAGATAAAAGCTCCACTAGCTCTCCGCACAAGCTAGCCTAAAAGTCGGCCAAAGGATGGCTTTTTTTTTTTGGTTCGTAAACTCCAAAAAGTAAAAAAAAAAACGTCAAATTTTAACAGTAACGAGAAATGTCAAAATAGAGGTTTTCATTTCAGCAGCAGCAGCAGCGGTGACGACTGTGGTGGCTGGTGGTGGCCTTTAAGTCGCGAGAAACTTTTTTCGAAACGGGTTTTAATTTCGTTCTGTGGTTGTCGAAGCGCATTTTTAATTACAAGAAAATGAAGCAAATACTGCTCTTGTTGATGTGTACATCGTTATGTATGGCAAATACTGTTTTAATTCGTAAGTATAAACACCTTCCTTATCGACAAACAATTCATCTTTTAGTTTGTGTTTCTGTTTTAAATGTAATTTACGAAAAACTTAATAATTAACCAAACTACTAAACATGCCAAGAATGTAAACAGTGAAGAAAGCCCCTTGACACAGACCCTCTGATTATATCAGAGTGAAATATGGTTCTGTTTGGTCTTAGAAGACCACCATCCTAGGCATTATCCCCTCCTTTGGGGGAAGGGGGTTTAATGCCAGTCAACTGAACGCCCCTACCGGGAAATACCGACGGACCCGTTCTCGGCTGTTTTTGCATCCAGCCAGAGTATCTCCATCTCGGGTAGTACTTTTTATGCCCGCCACTGCCCGCCACCAATCACAATCAAGGATTTGTCTCATGTGACTCAAATTAACCAATCAATGGAAACCATTTAAAACTGAAGAAAATTCGTCTGCTTTGAATATTTAAAAAAAAAATAAAAACCGGTGTTTGTTTTTCGGTCTGCTCTGAATATTTGACGATTTTACAATCTGTTTAAAACTTTTCAAAATAGAATTAACGTTAAAGTGTAGTATGGTTCTGATCATAGGAAACTTTATTTTTTCTGATCTCGGCCACTGTCAGTGAAGGAGAAATCCTTCTAGACTGCGGCATTTTTTATGTTTGTTCAAATCCAGAGTGCCCCTTTTTTAGGAGATGGGTGTGAGTGAGTGGGTAGCAATTTGTTTCTGTTCGCCTGACTCTTGTTCCTATTTACTTGCCTCCCCATGAGGGCAAAGTTAGACACAAACTAGGTTTTTAATGTGGAAAAAATCCAGCTCCCCAAAAAGGGGCACTCTGGATTGAAACAAAAATAAAAATTGCCCCAGACTAGGACTTCTTCCTCGCCGACCGAGGACAGAAAAGACGAAGTGCAACATTAGAACAGATACCACACATTGCTCCCAGCTAACGGGTCTGATCACGGCAAATTTTGAAACGATCCAGTGTTCATTTTTGCGAGAGCTGGATTCCCCACTATAAACTGACGTACACATTAACGTGATAAAAGTCTGTTATGTCGCTGCTAAACCGGACGTGGAATCTCTACAATCGATGCCCTGTATTAACCACTAACTCCGACTTTACCAATTTTACCTATTCCACATCCTGTTTCGCGGCGGCATAATATACTTTTTGCAAGTTAATGTTTAGGTCTTTATGTTGAATTTTTGTTTTTTGACAATATGGAGTTTAGGACCCTAAAGTAATCTTTTATCATTTTTTGGTCCTGAAATAAAATCCAAATTGTACTTTAACTTTGCTGTTTAAAAAAGGGTACTTCTACAGAATTTGCACCGAACTGTTTATTTTTTAACCCTAACCCAAGTTTTAGATTTAGTTCGGCAAAAGTCGATTTGGTTCGGTGAACATTCTGTAGAATTAGCACGAAAAAAGTTTATAAATACTTTTGCTCAATGACGAACATTTTTGCCCCCCCCCACCCCCCATCTCCTCATGAAAAATGAGATTCTACTTTCTTAGCTGATTACGTGTGAACACTGAAAACACTTGTCGAAAGGGGGAAAAAACATTTATGTTAGATTTTAGAGCGTGGAGATCAGTTTCGCAAATAAATTTAACTTAAAATGATCCCTCATTTCCGGGATATTCTAACATTTTAGGTCAGGTAAGCAATTGTTTTTTGTTGCTATTGAAAATGAATTCTTTGCGCTTTTTTTTTTTTTGGGGGGGGGGGGGGGTCCTTTTTAGGCTATTATCTGTGGTTTTACGACCTTGCTTAGGGTTAGTGGTAAAAAAATTAGTTAACAGAGACCTTAAACGTTATAATGGCTCGGAAATTTATATACGAAACTGATCCCACACAGTAAATTCGAAATTAATGTTCCGTTGTGTTTTTTCTTCTTTCCGCTAAGTTTTTCATGGTGTTCACACGTTATCGCCTAAAAAAGTAAAATCTTATTTCTTTTTTACGGTGGTGGTGGGTGATTTAGCTAAGCTTATCGACTATGCATAATTAACATCTTCATGTTTTTACTTTTTTTTTTTTTACATTCTGTTAAAACATATTTGGCTTGTAAAAATGGTAAATTTGTACATGAGGAACTCTGCTAATTCACTAACCCCCTCCCCGAAAAAAAATTCGGCACATATTCGTCTTTGTCTACTGTCCGTTTTTCACAACTTTTTACTGACCAGTTTTTTTTTCTTTTTTCGGTGTACACTTATCTATCAGGCTGCTAGAGAATTCTGGGGCTTTTAGAAAAAAAATTTCAAATATTTTATATTTTAGAAGGGGGATCAGTTTCCAATGTTAATTCAACGTAGACTGATCCCCCACTTTTTGACCATCTCAATTTAAAAAACAAATCTTTTTCGGTGTACAATTACCTATCATGTCAGTAGAGAATTTCGGGGTTTTTGGAAAGAAATTTAAAAAAAATTGAGATTTTAAGACGGGGGATCAGTTTTCAATGTAAATTCAACGTAGACTGATCCCCCTCTTTTTGACCATCTCAAATTTTAAAAATTATTCTTCTGTTTACAATTACCTATCATGTCGCGAGAGTATTTCGGGGTTTTTGGAAAGAAATTTCAAAAAAATTGAGATTTTAAGACGTAAAAAGTTGTGAAAAACGGACTATGGTAAAAGACGAACACGACTGATCCCCCGTCTTAAAAACTCAATTTTTTAAAATTTCTTTCCAAAAACCCCGGAATTCTCTCGCGACATGATAGGTAATTGTAAACAGAAGAATAATTTTTAAAATTTGAGATGGTCAAAAAGAGGGGGATCAGTCTACGTTGAATTTACATTGAAAACTGATCCCCCGTCTTAAAATCTCAATTTTTTTTAAATTTCTTTCCAAAAACCCCGAAATTCTCTACTGACATGATAGGTAATTGTACACCGAAAAAGATTTTTTTTTAAATTGAGATGGTCAAAAAGTGGGGGATCAGTCTACGTTGAATTAACATTGGAAACTGATCCCCCCTTCTAAAATATAAAATATTTGAAATTTTTTTTCTAAAAGCCCCAGAATTCTCTAGCAGCCTGATAGATAAGTGTACACCGAAAAAAGAAAAAAAAACTGGTCAGTAAAAAGTTGTGAAAAACGGACAGTGGACAAAGACGAACATGTGCCAAAAATTCTACTTCTTTATGCGATTACATGTTTACACTTTGAAAAACTGGCGGTCAAAAACAACATCAACAAAAAATTATTGGTTAAAAAGTAGTTTTGCGTTCGAGACATACTGCGATACAAAAATTGTATGTAGTTGATAAATATTGTTTCCTGTTGATGTTTTTGTTAAATATTAGTAAATTTGGAACAATTTCGAGTTAAAATCCAATTAGTTTTACGCGTGTAAGCGTAAGAAAAACACGCTTGAAATGTTTCGATCCTTTGGGAAACAATCGAGTAGTCGAAGAACCGAAAAGTTTGAATTGGAGAAGAAATTGTATATACAAAAATCGAAGCGATAAATAAATAATTTAACTACAAGACTTTAGTTCGTTTCATTAATACTATTAATGAAACGAACTAAAGTCTTGTAGTTAAATTATTTATTTTAACAAAATACACAAATATACTTTAATTTTATGTTTGTTTATTTTTTAAAAGAAAAATCTTGTGAAATATTTTTATATATTTTTAAATTTAAGTTGTATTTTTTTTAATCTTGGAAAATTACTAGTGCTATGTCACGGACATCGTAATAAAGGAGGCCAGAGCGCTGGAAAATGACGTCATGCTCTAAAGTAACAAACGAGATCTGTCGAACGGTCAGACTATCGGCATTTTGACCCCTCCCTTCACTTAAAAATTAATCAAAATTCAGTTAATCAACCAATTTTAATGAAATTTTCAATGCTTATTAATTAACGATCATTGAATATAAGTAACCCGTTACTTTATTAGAAATCTTAGTGCAAATGTATTATTTCGTGTAATTTGCGTCGGCTAGACAACAAACATTAAATTAATACTTAATAATAAAATGGTTTTGTCATGAATTTTTTTAATTTTTAAAACATGCAAATTTTTTCTTTGAAACATAATTTGTCTGATTTAATATTCATTCTTAAAATAAGTTCATTCATTCCAGTCTGCATCGAATGAAAAGACTAGTATCAGTTATGCTGCATGGAAATATCTCTTGGTTTGTAAACACAAGAAGAAGACGAATCTCTATTCATTAGGCAGTTTTATTGTTTATATGAACATTTCGTTATGATTAGTTTTAGCTGAATAATTGCATAAGAGTTCTTATTTCCGAAAAAAATAAATGATGTTTCTTGATTTCTTTTAACTTAAAAGTAAATCAAACATGAAAGATTACGAATTCAGTAAAGTTAAATAAAACAAAATCAATAATTCATAATTAATTAATAGAACATTTATTGAAATAAAATGTTTTTTTCTTTTTGTTTCTTTTAAAACGAACAGTTTATTTACAATATAGTAAGAATTTGTAATCAATTAAAACAGTCATGTTTTTCGAAACAGATAGTTTATTTACAATATAATATTTGAATATAACGCTTATTTCGTTGGATTTTCGCACACATTTTGGACGAAACTTATTAATTAGTCTAAAATTCTAATTTTTTTATCCCGAAATAAAATTCTAATTAATTTTTTTAAGATTTTAAGACATCTATTTTTATCAGCCGTTCGTAGTCAAAATCAACCAGAAAAGACGAAATCACCATTCACTTTTTCCATCACGCCAGGACTCTTAAAATGTGATCATTTTTAGGAAATACGTTTGAAAAAAAAAAGAACAAGTTCAAAATGATTTGCAAATGAATGAATAATCCTATGGAACTGAGTCTGCTTGTCTGATTACTTGCTCTGATTACGGACGGACGCATGGGTGTTAAGCTTTCCGAGGACTTCCGCTCTCGGTGGCCACGACTCAGTTGACAGGACTTCTTCTGACGATAGCCGTGGCTAAGTGCCGGTTTCTGTCTCATTTTCAAAATATTTATAAAAATCTTATGTTTGTATATTTTGTTAAAATTAATTTTAAGAATTAAAAAAAAAAAAAATAATAATTTTATTAATGATTTAACTTCGTTTCATTAATACTTGGTATCGCTCCTATTTTTTGTATATACCATTTCTTCTCCAACTTCCGTTTCTTAGATTACTCTATTGTTTATTTTCTAGCAATCATTGACACATTTCAAGCGTGTTCTTCTTAAGCTTACATGCGTAAAACTAATTAGATTTTGACTCGAAATTGTTCCAAATTTACTAATATTTAACAAAAACATCAACAGGAAACAATATTTATCGCCTATACACATTTTTTTTTGTATCGCATTATGTTCCAAACGCTATATTATTTTTTAACCAAATTATTTTAGAATTTATAGTTTCGCATATAAATTTAACATAAAATGATCGCTCACTTTCCAACCAAATAGCGTTTTAACGACATGTAATCATTTTCTGATGTTTAGAGTTTGTCGTAGGGTTAAGGGAGTTTTTGGGGGGGTGGGGGGCTTCTTTTGCCACTTGGACTTAGGGTTCGTGTTAAAGTTAAGGGTTATTTTCCCAAATCTTTCAGACTATTTCTTAGAACTTGTGTTACTTTTCTAAAATGTTTTTTAATGTTCTTTTTAGAAGTTTTCTTTTTTTTAGTTTCTTTTTGATAAAATAATATTTTGTCAATAATAACTGATTTTTTTTTAGTGATGAAAAGTAATTTTTTTAATTACTAACTTTTCAGCATGACCCCCCCCCCCCAAAAAAAAGACACATACACACAATTTATCTACCTTAACACACAAAAACACTTTTGGTATTATGCCCTTAAAATCCTACCTGGTTAGACAAGGGCCCAGAAATGGGGGGGGGGGAGGGTCATTTTACGTTTAATTTATTTACGAAACTGGTTCTCCATTCTAAATTCTAAAATCATTTTTTATTTTTGTTATTTAGATGAGGGTTTACCATCTGTTTGATTTTTGGGAGGAGGGGCGATTGTTAACAATTTCTAACAGAGAAAAAAAGGGGTGAAAAAAACAAATAGTCTAAAAGTAACTATTGCCAAAGGCAAGAAAAGTTACTTTTCTACTTACCTGCCTATTTTCTTTGTGTTTTAAAGTATTTTAAAGCACTTTTATTTACATTTGTTATCATTGCCTTCTGAGTCTTGTAAACCCGACATATTTAAAATAGCGCCTGATTTTACTTGAAGTGAAACCTCGATGTCGTAAATTTAACAACTCAAAAATCAAAAATTAAACAAAAATACAGCTAATAACTGTCACCAATCGGTCGAAAATTTCATTTTTAGCCCTTCCCCATTGAGAGCGAGCACAGAGGACATCCTTGCTACCCACTGACGTGTTCTTGTATTCCACAGCTAGTATTAAATTGTTTGTTTTCGTGCAGACCCACAAATGACTTTTGTTTATTTTTCAAACCGACCCAAACTCACAATATTGTATTCAAATTCCATCAAGAAATTCTTTGATAAATTTCTAGCACACTTTTCATCACAGTTAATATCACCGCCACCTCCCCCAACCTCCCAAGGACAATCATGTTACATTTCCATCCTTTTTTGTATCACATTTGCTGATTCACTTATGTTTATTTTTTGGGTTTTGTTTTGTTCATCTTGAATCCATTAAAAGCAGGCAGTGCCCCAGCCAAACAAGTTGGCTGAAAGTTATAGGTTTTGTGAAAAAAAAGAAAAAAACATTTACTGGGCCTCATTTTTTAAAGTCGAAATTTTATTTTAAGTAAAATTAATCATTAAGACTTTTTTTTATACTAATATATCACCACTTATCAAGGCCAAAAGCCACTCGAGGATAAGGGTTAATGAGATAGAATAAATGTCAGTTGAGATGAAGAACCTTATGAGAGGATTGAGAATAGACCAAGTCTGAATACTTCTGGAGACGATTCATAGCAGGAATCTGTTGATATTGGATTTGGAAAGGACCCTGTTGTAATCTGCAAGGAAGCAGTCCTGTGGTAATGTGTTCCACAGACGGGAAATCCTTGCAAATGGAAATGCTGCCTGACGTGAGGCCCTTGGAGGAAGAAAGGAAAGTTTTCTTTTTTTTATGGTAGAAAAAGGAGTTCTTGCTGTGAATGTCTACAAGGATGAACCAGAGATTGGAGCTAAGTCGAGCACTTTCCATGAAAAATAACGATAGAGTAGAGAGAGACTAGCAACGTCCCTTCTTCAAGAAAGGGGCTGTAAGGAACAGAAGAGCTCATCCTCCATTAGATTTCGTAGTTGATTTTGAACTCTGTCTAGACAACAAAATGTGCTCTAAGTAGCGTATCTCCGGATGTGGCAGCAGTACTCCATCTTAGGACGTATCTGACTATTATATAGGGAGAGAACCACGCCACGTATTCCCCCTCCCCTGACAATAGATATGTCAGTATATGTGTGTTTTAGGAAGAGTATAAAAGAGTATAAACCTAATAGGTCCCTCACTGTCAACAAAGCTCCAGTCCCTGTCCCATCGCCGCAATGTAGCATCCTTGTGCTTGTTTTACAAATACTTCAATGGATTGTGCTCCGATGAATTGGCTGCTCTGGTGCCTCCTCGACGTGGGTTCACTAAACCAACTCGACAATCGACTAAATCCCATCCATTCACTGTGGAGGTCCCCAGATGCCGGAGAGCTTTCTACTCAAATAGCTTCTTTCCTCGTGCTGCTGGCCTCTGGAACTCCCTCCCTGCCCCCTGTTTCCCCGACGGTACTGATATGCAGAACTAATGTAAACAGACATCTCGCTGCGCAAATCCCAATTTAGGTTGACCCCCCCCCCCCAACCTTCTCCCTTTTCTTTCTTCTCAGTAGCTCTTACGTCTACAGTGGCGGCCTGCCTTGTCTGGGGTGAACTATGTTAAAAATATGTATATATATATATATATATATCTGCAGTTTTCAAATGTATTTTAAGCCTGTCTTTAAGACTCGCATTACACATCCATTGTATGATTCTCATATTATTTCGCTGCATGCAACACATGTGAGAATGATATAACGGATGTGTAATGTGAGTCTTAGAGACAGACTTAGATCTGATGACCCCAGAAGAATATTAAAGGTGGGAGATGTGTGCCGAACAGGATATTTCGTTGGTTTGGTCACATTTAAAGAGTGGATGAGAGTTCTTGGGTTAATAGGTGTAGAACAGTTGAGGTAGCAGGGTTAGTTGACAGGGAAAAGCCAAGGAAAACGAGAGGAAGTGATAAGGATGGATTTGAGAGAAAAAGGTTTTATAAATAAAAGATCTGGTTAGAGATATGTTAGTTTGTAAGTCAATTTCTAAAAGCCGCCTAACACATGTCAGCATGTAAAACAGACGTTAAACCAAATATGATGACTATGATGTGTCAACCTTTGTATGTGTGTGTGTGATTATCTGTGTATATGTACGCATTATTTATTGCACCAAAGTATAATTAGGCACAAAGTTCATTTTGTGTATGTATGCATGTGTGAATGTTTACATAGTAGCGTTTATGACACTCAATTGAAATATGCATGCAAGGAAGTCATTTAGAAAGGAAATATCAGCAGCAGTTGTGTGTGATGATGCATAAAACTATTAAGTCATTCAGAGTCACCTCCCTTTGAACAGTCCTCATTTTTAATGATGTCTGTGGTGCATTGGGAAAGAACCGATTATGGAGCACCTAGCAAAACCAGCTTGATTGATGAGTTGCATTCATTTGAAGAAATCTCTCTCTTTGTCCAGGCTTACGTAGAAGCAGGAACTCTCCTACGCCCCCAACTGCTACCCCCTCCCCCTCCTAAAGTCCAATCCTTCCTCACCGTTGTAGTGGCGGTGGCAACATAATAGTGTCAGAGCTATGCCGTTTGGAACTCCAGTTCTTGGCAGGGCCACTTATGGCGTACAGGTTTGGCACCAAGCAGTATTAAAGCCGCAAACTGGCTAACAGGGCTTTGGTGAAAATCCAGGAGGAGTCAACGCTAGGATTCATCGTCCTCTGGTTGTCTCTACCTCTGCATGTTGCAAGTAAAGATATGTCAGGAGGGAACCACAAATCAATGGTGTGAGGGTGGCAACGTGGCTTCCACATTATTCCTTTTTGTGTTCTGGGCCAAACCTTCTCTGACTTTGCATGCAACTGCTGAGCCTTGCTGTTCTCTGTATCAGGGGTAAAAACCTGCAATTCTGCAGGTTAAGAAAAGGAGGACTTCATGCAGACCAGACTGTCCTGAGTCACGATCAAAAGCCAAACAGATGCAGCAGCAGAAATACGACTACCACAAAGATATTTGTTCCTCACCCAAATAACTTTGCAGAATTATATGAAATAACTTTAGAACTGCTATTTAGACGAAAATATCAACTTCAAAGATAAGACCTGCAGATATCGATTATTTGCAAAACAAAACTTCTTTCTTATTTTCTCTCTCTCTCTCTCTCCTTTTATCTCCAGCATATCTTAGATAAAAAGTACTTGAATTTAAAAAGTAGTTAGTGTTCTTTATCTCCAGCCGTTGTCACATTAATCTCTCATCTCATATATTTCTAAAACTATAACTCAAACCACCGAATCAAGGTATATTTTAGCAGATATTTTGTGTCATAAAAGTATTGGGTTGGCAACTAAGTTCCCGCCGTTTTTGGGTTTTTTTTTTCAAATTTTGGAATCTATTTTTTAATTTTTTTTTGTGAGAATTCTATTTTGTAATCAATTTTTTTTTTTTTTTTTTTTTTTTTTTAGTTCATTTAAGTTCATTTCTGTTTATTTTCAGATCAAGAAAACTCAACACTTTCTACAACTCCATTTTGCTCTTATTTTTTTTTGCTTTTTAATTTCTACCAATTTTTTGTTGAACGTTAGAGAGAAGTTGCAAACAATAAGGAAGAATACATTATTGATTAATTAGTTGTTATTTTTTTTATTAAACCTTTTAAATTTAAAAAAAACGGTCGGAATTAAGTTTCTAACCCAATATATATACATTATATATATATATATAATCTCGATGTGTGTATACACCCATCTCAGATGCGATTGCATTGGGGAAGTCGTTTATAAAGATCAGAAATATCAGGTTGGAAAGAAAGTAATGTAGTTTTTGTCCAACACATTTATTTCATCTGAAACATTCACATTAGGGCATTTTAAATCTTTACAATAATTTCTCTAATTTTCTATGACTTCTGTCCAACGATCAATTAGCTTCTTGATGCCTTCTTCAAAACATTTCTCTGATTTTTGAGAGAAAAACAAATTAAGATCATTTTTGAGTTGGTCATCATTTTCATGAATGTTATTGTTTAAGTGATGCTGCAATGACCGGAAAAGATGGTAGTCGGATTGAGCAATGTCAGGTGAATAAGGTGGATGAGGCAAAACTTCCCAATTGAAATTCATCACCTTTTCCTGAGTGAGTTTGCTGTGTGAGGGTTCGCGTTATCATGCTGAAACACTACACTCTTCCTATTGAGTAATGCTGGTCGTTTTTTTGAAAGAGCAATTCTTAGATCATCCAGCTGCGAACAATATTTTACTGCCGTGATTGTTTGATTAGGCTCTAGTAACTCATAATGAATCAGTCCTATCATGTCCCACCATAAAGAGAGCATAACCTTCTTTGAGTGTAGTCCTTGTTTAGGAACAGGCTGTGGACTTTAGTTTCGGTCTAACCATTGTCTTTTGCATTGGGTATTCTTGTAAAGAACCCATCTTTCATCTCCAGTCACAATTCTTTGCAAAAATGGTTCTCAATGATTCCTGGAAAGCAAAGATGTACAAACAGTCAATCTTTGATTTCGTTGACCGTCGATCAAATCGTGGGGAACCCAGAGTCCAAGTTTTGAAACTTTTCCTAACTCGTGAAGGCATGAAATAATTGTGGTATGGATTGTATTGAATTGTTGAGCTAATTCTCTGCTGGTTAACTTTGGACTGGCCTCCACAGCGTCTTTAATGGCGTCTTTATCAATTGATTTTGGCCTTCCCAAGCGTCACCGATCTGACAGGTTAAAGTCTCCAGAAGAAAATTTTGAAAACCACTGTTGACATTTTCTGATCATTCAGAACATTTATCCCATAGACAGTTCCAATATTCCTCGTAGCTTCTGCAGCTGAGTTTCCTCTTTTGAATTCATAGAGCATGCTCCTCACTAATATCCATTTTTTGACGGTTGAGACGGTTAAACTTAATATTTTCCAATTAATTACTATATCTGAAAGGCAAAGCAAGATATTAAGACACCAATTCACCAAACAATCTAGAACTGTGTACAACTTAGGAGGCTGAAAAGTGATGAAGTAAAAAATACGACATTACTTTCTTTTCAACCTGATAGTATAGGTCCAAGTATTGACTCTGTGGTGCTATTTTGATGTACGGCCATTGCAAATGATCTGGAGCTTCCTTTTGGCTAAGAAAGATCTGATTATATGAAATATTCGTCCAGTAATACCGTACGAGTTGATTTTTTTTAGAATGCCTTCATGCCAGACCTGGTCAAAGGTCTTGAAGATATCTAGCACTATAGCCCTAGCTTCACCTAACTTATTGTTCATGTTATATGTTTAATTTGCATTTGGAAAGGTGTTGCATTTAAGTGATATCAGATATGGTGTCAAGCTAAACCTGTTCTTTTCAACTGCTAGCAAAATTTGGGTGTCAAATCTACACATGGCCCTACCGTTTCATCTAAATGTAAATGTTTTAAAAAAGAAAGTTCACGAGTGAACTTGCTTTGTGTGCGTTCACTCGTGACCTTTGTAAAGTAAACTAAGGCCTGTTCACTCGAAAATAACGTCATGCTAGTAAGTAACAAGCGAAATCTGTTGAACAGTCAGACTGTTGATAATAAATGAGAGCTTTTTTTAAAAAAGCATTATAAAACTTTAAAAATTGCATTTAGAAAAAGAAAAGAAAGGAACACGGTTCGATTTATACGGCAACTGAACTTTATTTAATATTAATTTAAAAAAAAAACAAGAATTTAAAATGAATAGTGTTGTAGACCCGTGCTAGGGGTCACAAAGATAACAACCACAAATTGTGACAGGTTAAAATATACAATGTATTTATTCATAGCAATACAGTAACGCCACTAAATGTGGTAGGAGATGACCGGATTCCTACCATGCAGTAAAACATGAATAGGAATGTCCTCTGTTTGAGTCTTTGCAACCATGGTATTTATTATAGATGGTTGCTTCCATTAGTTCTTCAATAGGGGTGATTTGTACCCCACAACAAATAGTTAATTGTTTAAAGTTACAATAATATCAATCTATTGTTTGTTGTGTAGAAAATACTGTTGGTTACAAAGTTTGTCAAATTATGTATGTTTTTAAGCAGAATACAATCAAATACTGCAAAAACTGAATTATGAATTTAGGGAACAAACAAACAATAATTAAATAAACAAATAAACGATGAATATTTTTTAAATGTAAACAAACAATAAATAAGTTTAAATTAAAAACAAACGATAAGTTACAAAAAAATAAAACTAATTAAATTGAAACCAATAATTTAAATACAAACAAGAAAATAAAGTTACTAGTGCAGAATGTTTTTTTTTTAATCAAACTTATTGAAAAATCTGTTGGATAATTTGTTGAATATTTAAAATTTTCTTTTTCTGCTTAATTTGTTCTTAGTAATATTATCATTTTCCTTTTTTTTTTTCTCAAAAAAAAGTAATATTTATTTTTTGCCTATTTGTTTTTTGGACCCGTTATTTGTTCTGTTGACCGAGGACAGAAAAGATGAAGTGCAGTAAAAATACCTAGAAATCCTTCCAAACTGAGGCAATTTAAATTTTTGTTTTAATCCAGAGTGCCTCTTTTTGGGGGAGCTGGATTTTCCCTACATTAAAAACCGACCTTGTGTCTAACACTGACCTCGTGGGGAGGCAAGTAAATAGGAAGATTTGAATTGTATATGCTTTTTTTTTTTTTACACAATACATTACTTTTTAAAAATATTATTATACACAAAAAAACTTTTCTGGCAGAAATAATAAACTTGGAACATTCTTTTTACACAAAAAAAAGTTTTAACGGAATTTAATGAATTTAAAAGAAACAGATCAAGTTAAAACAATTATCGTAGTTGAAACTTAAATTTATACCCCCATATCGAAAAATCAAGATAACTCCAAAATATATGAAAGATGGGTAATGAAAAGTTTTATTTATTATTAAGAGAACACACTAAAAAAAAAATCATGTAAAAATTATTTGTTTTACAGTTTTAAAAACTAAAAAAAAATTAAATTAGAATTAAAGTATTGTAAAAAAAATTTAATTTAAAAAAGTATTTGAAAACGGATGAATTTTTAACCTTACATTAAAGTAACGTGTGAGTTTTTAACCTAAAAATGACTAATGTAAGCCATGTTATCAATTAAGGTCATGAAATTACTTTTATTAAGTTTTAATTAAATACATTTAAAAAAATACAAATATCTTCACTTTGCTGTGTTTCACTGGGGTAAATTTGTCCCTTTTTAAATTGTCCCTTGTTCGTAGCAAGTGAAATCGTTTAATTGTTAATACTAACCACTGTAATGTCAGCAGAAAAATGAGACTCAATGGAAAGGCCTTCTCTCTTTACGAAGGTCACAGTTCACTGCAAAGGCCGTGATTGTCCGTTCGTTGTCCCCGTCCGAATTTGGTGCTTGATTTCGACACTAGCCATAGTGTCAATCATGTGGTCGCTGTCATTGCTGTAACAAAAATGATTTTCCTTCCAAATCAAACCACAACTCTAGTTTAAAACAAGTAACAATGTTTTCTTTTAAGAAATTACAATGATACTTGGTTTCTTCTACCGGACGATAGGCTTGCGGTCAGAACAAACATCTCTTCGAATTGAACACAAACAGTTCCTCTGCTTAAGGCCCCAAAGTCCAACCCCCATCTCTCAGACTAACATAACCAAAACCAAAACTAACATCCTCTGTCCGTTTTGGTGGAATACATATATAGATATCAATGTCATTTGGGGTAGGTCACACAGTTGTTTTTTTGGATGGTGTTGTCTCTTAGTTAAATATTTCTCCTATTGCAAATCTGCCATCGGTAGCATGCATCTATGCACCCACTAAAAATGCAGCATTGTGCATGTTTACACTGGCTACAAAGTTTGTGAACTTTCTTTGCTGTTTTAATAACTTTTTCTTCTTTTGTTTTTGTTTTACAGAAAGAAAATTGGATGCGGAACCATACAACATGGTTGAAGCCAAGAATTTAGCTATGTCCTTTTTCTCAACAAGCTATGCCTACTCAATTCTTGTAAGATTTTTTGTCATTTTTTTTCTTTTTTTTGATTTACTAGTGTGTCACTGCTTATCAAAGCCAAAAGCCAATCGAGGATAAGGGTTAATGAGATGGATGTATTGTCGGTTTTATGATGAAGAATATTATGAGAGGATTGGAAATGATTAATGGAACAAACAAATTTTTATTGCTTATGAGGACGGTTTATGATAAGCATTTGTTGACATTAAATTTGAACAAAAACCATGTTTTAGTTATGAGGGAAGTTCTTGGAAAGACATTCTTTTCGTGGAAATTTTGCCTGACACTAGGCACAAGGAAGAAGATAGGAAAGTTCCTTTCAGTTGTGGTAGGAAGACGAGTTCTTGCTGTGAATGTTTTATACGGAGAAAATAACAGTAGAGTAGAGAAAGACTATCAAAGTCTCTGCTGTGAGAAAGGTGTTGTGGAGAAAAAAAGAGATCATCCCCTACTAGATTGTGAAGTCGATTTTGTACTCCGTCAAGGCAAGAAAGAGTGGTCCGAGCGGCACCTCCCAAAATACAATCAGCTGATAAATATAGCCATGGGAACAGTTTGTTCTCAGAGTGGTGGCTTTTTTCATAGATGCCCTGTCTATGAAGTCTTCTTGTCCGTTATGTGAAACCAAAAGGTCTGTAGCAGTCACATTAATTATGTACTATTTTCTTTTGCTGTAAATAGATAGATGTACTGCTGAGTGATTGGGCATCCAAACAATCAGAGGTTTTGGTGTAGGAACGCAGGGATTTGTTGGACTAATTCTTACAGCACGCATACAATCTTGTTTTCCCACTCAGCAGTTGGAGCTAGGACACCGTCTTGGTAAGACGTATTTCTCTGGCTTCCTCAACGATATGATAAATCTACCAATGCATATAGCACCCTTTGTAAAGATTGACTCTTAGCTGTTTGTAATCCGTTTTCAGCACAGCCCCAAATAAAAGATATTTTTTATGTAAACTTCAATGTTGTCTTCTGTCGTTTATTGATCCATCTATGGAGTCAGATGGACTTTTTATTACAGCCTATTATAATTATAATAGTGAACGGATACCAACGACCCATAAGAGCTATGGCAATTGACGCGAAACAAAGAATTGAGTGAAATAGACCAAAGGTAATTGAAGTAAAACTGCTTTTGAAGAGAACACGTCTGAGTTCAGCATCATCATCATCATCATCTATTTTATCATCTAATTTCCCTTGATCAGGGTTCTGACATTTTCTGGCAGCCTGCAATCTCAGTTTCAAGCTTTGCAGTCTTGAGGATTGATTCCATTCAAATGCCACTGTTTAAAATCCGTGTTGATGGTTGTCATCCAGATGGATAATTCAACTTTCTTCCGGACTTCCACCTCAAGGTCTCCGCATTTTCTTATCCAAGAGTCACTCAACGTGGCTAAACTGACGTACTGACTGATCGTTTGGAGTTCATCAAGCTTTGGTATATTCAGCATTGCCAACAGGGTATCAGAGCTGATATGCCAGGTCTGATCTGACTCAATATTGCATATCCATCTGATCATTGCTATGTCATTAGACTGGCTAGTGAGGAATAGGTGGTGACCCAGTACTCAGCTCCATACAGAATCACGCTCCTAACACAGCTGCTATATATCCTCCCCCTGGTTAGGGGAGGTATAGCTTATGATGTCAGGACTGGCAGCAGTCGGTAGAACTTACCCCATGCTGATTGTACCCTAATGGGAGGGCATATCTAAATCACCTCCAGCACCTAACATATTCCCAAAATAACAAATTCCTCGGCCTAACATTCACAGATAACATGAATTGGAACAAATACATAGAATACATTGCCAAGGTTGCTGCAAGGAAGGTGGGCTCTCTCTACCGAGCTAGAAAACTTCTCATACCTGCCAGTATCCTATATCACTATAAAGCCACCATTCGCCCATGCATGAAGTGCTGTTGTCACATCTGGCCTGGTGCACCAACCATTAGCCTCTCCCTCTTGGGCAGGGTCCATAAAAGAGTCTTTAATCTAATAGGTCCCACACTATCTAACAAGCTCCAGTCTCTGTCCCATCGCTGCAATGTTGCATCCCTGTGCTTGTTTTACAAGTACTTTAATGGAATGTGCTCTGACGAGTGTGCTGTGCTGGTGCCCTCTCTACATAAATACCCGATCAACCTGTTAGTCAGCAAGATCCCACCCCTTCACTGTAGAGGGCTTTATACTCTAATAGCTTTATCCTCAAATTGCTAGCCTTTGGAATTCTTTTTCTGCTTCCTGTTTCCCTGACTGTACCAACATGCAAAAGTTTAAGTGTAATGTGAACAAGCATCTCGCTGCACAACTCCCCACTTAGGATGCCTTTAATTCACAGTAGCCCCTTATATTTCAGTGACGTTGTGCCTTGTTTAGGGTGAACATAAGTAAAAAAAAAAATTAAAAAAAAAAAGGAGTCTACTACTTCACCTCAGTACAATGAAAGTTATCATTGGCTCAAAGGACAAACCCCTTCCCCAAATTTTCTAATTACATGCGTATTATGGCGCAGCTGAAAAGCATGACTTGAGGCATATTGACAAATGTTTGTTTTTCAAAGATATTTGAAGGAAATTAAGTCAACTATATTTGAAAATACATAGAATAACATTCACACCCATAGCTGAGAATAAGATGTATTGAAAGATAAATAAATGAAAATACGTGTTTTTGTTGTGGAAAATAATAAGCACTCAACAAAACATAAAGGTAATTAAGATGTCTGGTAAAAGATGTGATTCACATACTGTTAGGAACAACTGGTAAAAGATGCGATTCACATACTGTTAGGAACAACTAACGATGCACTAAAATCACTGGTCCATTCATCTCAACCACATTTGACAAAGTTATGGCAATCAAGGTGATTTTGGAAGAAAAGGCAGTTGATCAGAATCCAGACTACAAAGTATAGCTGGATATTGAAGCATGTTTCCATTTGCCAACATCTCCAATAACATGATCTACAGAGAAAATTACCACAGCAAGACCTCTACCAACCACCTCCTACATGAAGCAAGCACCAATTCACCATCGAGTCAATTACCCACCAGAGGTGTACCAGCCAGGACCCCACCTCAATTGGTATGGACCGCCACAGCCTCAACAACAGGCTCCCTACTTTTCTACACAGCCAGCAGCAGCAGCAAGGTTCGGGTCCTCGCAATACAACAGTCCTAAGCAGAAGATGCACACAATGTTGCGTGCTCGTCAGCCATCAACCCAGGGTTACATTCAGCATAACACACGTTCGGTCGCTACCGAACCATCCTCAATCCAACAGACAAGCCGAAAGATTTGTAGACACATTCAAAAGAGCACTACTAAAAGCAAGAGGGGAGGGAACAACAGAGGAGATACTACATGCTTTCCTCCTTTCCATATGGAATAACATCATATGGAGCTGTGAAGAATGGTCTATCACTATCAGAGGCACTCATGGGACGAAAACTCTGTACCACACTGGACGCTTTACGTCCCCAGCCACAAAGGCAACAACCAAGCCCTAACAAAACAAAAGCATTTTCAGTTGGCCCACCAGTGTTTGCTCGGAATTACAGACTTGGCCGGCCAAACTGGGTACCAGGCATCATCCGCAAAATAAATGAACAATTTCTGTATGATGTTCAAGTCGGAAATCAATTCTGGGCACGGCACAAAAAAAACCCAGTTGCGTCTCAGATACTCTGTAGGCAACTTAGTGGACAACAGAACAACCATTCCATTTGATTTGTTAATGGACACATTTGAACTTCCATCTCCACCACCTGTCATGCAGACAAATTCAGATGAGAATTATCAAAGACCTCCCAGGACTTGGCCAAAGCGCAGTCGCACTAGAGTCAAGCACCTCCAAGTTGACCCCAGGTGCGCTCGATACAATTAAAGACTAAAACGGGGAGATGTTAGGAATAACTAACGAAACGACTTATCTCCCTTGCATCATTCGGTAAGGTTAAGAGTTATCGCCCTTTGTCGCTAGTGTCTTGCCGAGAGTGAAAAGAAAACATTGACCATGGATCAGACTGTCTCATATTTCATCCTATGTTACAGCGGCTAAATAACTCATTTCATTCTAATTTCACTTTTAATAAATCTGTTAAACCTTTCTGTTGAAAAATCATCCATTTTGTTTTACAAGTTATTAATTATTATAACCTAAATTACATGGTTTACAACACATACGTATTTTCATTTTTTATCTTTCAACGGATTTTCTTATCCTCAGCTATGGGTCAGAATGTTATTCAGAGCCTGGCTGTCCTCGCTTGAAAATAAACTGTTCCCAAGAAAGAACAATTAGCAGCCGACACTTATTAACTTTAATTCTGTAGAGTTGTGGGTGATAAGATGCTTGTTGGAGATTGGAGAAAGCCATTTTGTAGTAGAGTTTGTATTTATCTGACGGAGCTTGTTTGAGATGAAGAAGAGAAGAGGGTCACTAGAATTCCGTATAAAAAGACACACATCTTCTTTACAATTGAATCAACATTATTTAAGTTTCGTCAAACAGAATACAAACCAGAAGGAGTTAGTTATACAAGAATATAAGAGAGTTTGATCCATCTGACGAAAGAGAATTGAGTTCCGGAGCTCGATCTCATCCTGCAATGGACAGGAAGAGATTTTTTGCATTTGGCCTAAGCAGTGTCTCTCCGAGAACTGTTCATAAAAAGCGCCAAATAAGTCTGGGTTGAAGTGCCAGAAAGGCGCACATACGCACTGTGTTCAAAATGCCCATGGCGCTGCTACACAAGTCTGGGCATGCGCAATATTTTTTGAGTTGTTACTTCATCAATAATGCACCACTTCATACATAAAAAAAAAATAACCAGAGGTTACAGAAATATGTGTCATTTCTCTTTAGAAATTCTTTGAAAGCCAATTCTTCATAAAATGAATCTACCAATGAAGTAAAGCCTGAATATTTAGAGATAGTTAATGTTATCACTAGTTTCTTTTTTAAAGCTTGTCAAAAGCTAATGTGAACCGGTATGGGAGTCATGAAATTCCTTAGATCTGAAAATACTGTACTATTGTCAAAGATGAAGCACTATTTTTTCATTTTATTCCCGAGAGCGATAGTGATAGAAAGGTGTACAAGAGATAGATAGATAGATAGATAGATGGAAAGAGATAGATAGATAGATAGAGATAGAGAAATATAGAGAAAGAGATAGATAGATAGATAGAGATATAGAGAGATAGAGAGTACAACAGAAGATAGATTTTATTTATCTTTAAAATTTAACAAAAAAGTTCACAATGTAGTAAATTTTCTTTATAAAATAAGATGTGGCACAAGGCCGAAATTGGGCGGGGGGTCGGCTCTCATCCTCTAGATCTATTCTCAAAACTCATTTCAGTCACCAAAATACCGCATTCATTCTATGGGTAAAACCTACTTAACATTATCCTCAAAGATAGATTTCAATCATGTAACTGCGACAATTCTATGTATTTTCAAATATAGTTGACTTAAAAAATTTCCTTCAAAAAAACTTTGAAAATCAAACATTTGTCAATAGGCCTTCAATCATGCTTCTCAGCTGTGTCATGAAACATAGAATGGCATGATACAAATGTAAATGTAGCAAATTTGGAGGATTAGTTTGTCATTTGGATTCAACGATGATTTCTGCTAAGGGTTAGGAGACAAGGATTCAATCCTCGGTCGAGTCATACAAAAAAAAATAGTACTTGATGAAGATCAAGGGTAAGTGGAGTAATCCTTGGAAAGTAGTGGTGACCTCCCCTACATCTCAGTGTAGGAGCCTTCAGGTCGCCATCGACTATGGCCGATCACTTTACTTTTTTTACATTCAGATGAACTCCATCCTCCCAGCCGACCTCTGTAGGGTTGTGGAAGCCTCAAAAAACGTATCTGATCACTCTAATGCCAAACTCTCAAGAGGCAGCAACTCTCTAGCTTTTTTCTGTCATGTACTTTCTACCATGACATGACTTCCTGTACACGTCAACCTACCTTCTGACTTGACTTCCAATGGAAAATTTCATCTTTTTAATTAAACTAAGCTTACATGGAAGTGCCCATCTTTAACTTTATTTTTACACGCCCAACATCTAAGCTTGCTATATGCTTACTTTTCGTTGTCATTCCAGAGTATGGTCATGTACCATTCAGATGCAGCCTACCTGGGAATCAGTCAGTTGATTCGGAAGTTGGCAGAAGATAAAATTGCACTTGGCAATCTCTGCATGAATTACATGACCGTGAGGAATATACAATCAAATTTTTTCTATTCTATTGACGTAAGTGATTTGTTTTATTTATTTATCTCTATTTTGTAGAATTTGGTATATTCGGACTACTGTTCTCATCTTGGGTGTTTTTATCACAACGTTTCGGCTGATGTAACCTCCGACCTTCTTCAGGTGTACCTTGTCGAACTCGGGGAATCTTTCTGTCGAACTGGGAAATCTGGACGTAATTTCGAACGAAACCCTTTATTAAATCCATGGAGGTAACATGCTCTTGTTTCATCTGCCATGACTGGGAAGAAGTCTTCAGTAATTCGCAATTTTTCGTATCTTATAGATAGAGAAGAGCGGTGGAGAGTAAGACGACTCAAAGAAGCAGCACATATGTTAGACGACAATGACTTACTAAGCAGACGTAGTATAGAATTCAATACAATATGGGAACCTATAATTATAAATAATAGATAAGTAGTGATCTATAGTGATCAGTAGTTAGATCAAAAACAAGAATAGATTTAAGGCTCTCAAAATTCATACTGGAATTGTTCGCAAGTGGATATAGTACTAAGTAAAATTCAGTTCTAAGTGACAGTCATCTGAAGGTTGAAGGTTCAATCCTCAGGCATTTTTGTTGACATTAACTTTCCTAATTTTATAATCCCTCTTGCCAAAAAGTTTTGTATATATATGTGATAATTTTCATGGTCTAATATTACCGGTAATATTTACATGACCGATTTCTATCCTCTGATGAAAAGAATTGATCTTTGAAAATCCATGGATTAAGGATAACGAGACTCCTCCTTGCTTTTGAGCTTATGATGTTTTAATAAATATTGTATTTGTACAACTTTTATTTCCATCATACATTTTTTGCATTCATTGCTCTATCCAATATATTGAGGTTTCTATTATCACGATAGATTATTATTTAGGGATATATAATTTATCTTTAAATTCTTATTCAACCTTATATATATATATATATATATATATATATATATGTATATGTGTGTGTGTGATATATTTAAATGATGAAAAAATAAAGTTGGATGATTTAAAAATTTATTAAAGCATCAAGTGTTCCAGCAAGAAGTATAATAAACTGACCTTTAATTCATGGATTTTCAAAGAATTGCTCTTCTCCTCAAATGGAGAAACATGTTTTCATTTTGGCATAATGGTTAGGGTGTTAGTAGCAATACACATGAAAAAATTTAAATTGCTTAAAATATCTCAATAATAGCATATATAGAAAGAGCTTGATGATCTAAGAAAGAATCTTTTTAAATTTTTTAAATCTGACTAAAAATAAGGAAGTTATGACTATTTTTGTGCCTCACACGATTGGATATTTTCCCCTCTTTAAGACCATATGCGTTTCGTCACATTTTTTACACTAATTTTTCAGTAAAAATGTTATATCTTTGTTAAAATACAAGATTAAGCAATGAAATTTACCATGTAAATGTATTTTTGTACAAGGAATCAGAATGTGCCACTGAAAATCTCCAGAAATTAATGGTTTCCAAGTAATCTGCACTAAGTGCACATAAATATGCTGCAATACCTTAAAAATACCATGTATCCATTAAAAGAAAGAAGTTAGAAAACTCAAAGTTAAATTGTAATACATTTTATGTACAAGAAACTAAAATCTAATACTAGGACTGTTTAAAAATGAATATATTGCAAGATTTCTTTGGCATTATTGTATATTAACACCTTCCGCTAACTCACCCCCTTACCTCCCCAAAATATGAGATTCTACTTTTCTTATTTAGGCAATTAAAAAAAATTGAAAAACTTGGCAGAAAGAAAGAAACAAAAACAATTATTTTAGAATTTAGAGTGGGGATCAGTTTCACATAAAATAATCCCCCATTTTAATGCCATTCTAGCGTTTTAGGACAGTTAATTATTTTTTATATAAGAGATAAATCCTGTGTGTTTTTCTTGTTTTTTTTTGTTTTTTTTAGACGATTATGAGGGTCTTTGTGGGAGGAGGGGGGGGGCTTACCACTTGAACTTCAGGTTAGTGGTAGGGCTAGGGGCAATTAAGTGTCAACACCCTGAAAACTTAGCAGAAAGAAAAAAACCCAATTCATTTAGAATTTCGAGTGGGGGATTAGTTTCACATATATTTAATGTAGAATAATTCACCATTTCCGGGCCATTCTAGCGTTTTAGGGCATTAATCAATTTATTTCTATGGCAAATAAATCCTGTGCGTTTTTTTTATGGAGGTCTGCTTTTTTTTTCTTTTTTTTTTTTTTTTTTAGACGATTATGTTTGGTTTTAATGGGATTTTTTGTAGGATTAGGGCTTCCTACTCGGACTTAGGGTTAGTGATAAGGTTAAGGAATGGGTTTTGTTTTGGATGGAGGTTGCCATTCGGACTTAGTGTTAGGGTTAAGGGAGTTTTTTAGGGGGTGGATTGCCACTCATATTTAAGGTTAATGGTACGATACGTTCAAGAAGGCATTTTTAGGAGGTGGGCTTGTTAGTCGTACCTAGAGTTAATGGTAGAGTAATTATTTATTTTATAAATTTCACTAAAAGGTAAGAATGGCCGGGAAATCGGAGATCATTTTACATTAAATTTATATGCGAAACTGATCCCCCACTCTAAATTCTAAATTATTTTTTGTTTTGTTTTTTCTTCTTTTCGCCAAGACTTTAAGGGTGTTTACACGTAACCGCCTAAAAAAGTAGAATCTTAATTTTTTTTTTTTAAATTGGCGACTAGAAAGTCATTACTACTAGAAGTTCGAAAGTTGAGTGAAAACCAGTATTTTTAAAGTATTTTTTATAAAAGAACCAAATAGGATTAACTTTTTTAAGCACAAAAATATTTTTGTCTTATTTTTACAAAGTTTTACAAGACTAGTTAGCTGCTGCTGATGTTATATCAGCAATACTAGCAGCCATTGTTAACTTTCGCTCAAAAAAGGGACTATTTTTTCGGATAAGGTAATTTAAAATTACTACTACGGAAAGACAAAACAACATACAATTATAATTTTAATGCATAAAAAAAGATAAAAGATTAATTTATTTACTAGTTGGGTATGAAAAATGTAACAACATTTTTTATATTCATATTTTAAAATTCGTTCTAGAATGAAAATAAACAAAAATCGCCTCGTGTTTATAACTGCTATTACTGCAGCTACTACAATATTTTTCAAACTATAAATAGAAAACGCTTTTTTTTTCCGGATAGGGTCATGAAATATCAGGACTACCAAAAGAGAACACATATATACAATTATAATTTTAATGCATAAAAAAGTAAAATTATTGATTTACTTACTAATTGGGCGACGGAAATGTATTTTGCAAAAATGTTCAACCGACAGCGAGTTGAAGTCTTATTTTTAAAATTTCAAAAAAATGAATGAGCCGAATTACTTCACACACCGACAAACATTAAAAGTGATACTTTCTCTGATTAGTCTCCAAATTTCAGGACGAAATTCCACATACAGCAATGGTACGAGACTTTTAAACGAAGGGGGGGTTAAAAAAAAAGTGACGTAAATTGCTGAAAATAGCGTTAACATTTTTTTGCCTTTATTTGCTCAAAACTCTTAAAAATATATAATGTATATTATTATTCATGAATGCACCTGAAAGGATATTCATTTCTTGACAAAATGATGGTATTTTGAGTACTTAAAGTGCTTTAGTTTTTAAGATATGACTATTTTAATAGAAGTACCCTCAAATCTGCGATTATCCAAACAGTTTTCTGGTCGATGTGTATTGCTAGTGTTAGCTAATAAGCCAGGAGACGAGAGTTCAATCCTCGGTCTAGTCAGAAAATGTTACTTGATGCCCCCTTGCTAAGGTAAGGATCAAAGGTAAGTGGTGTAAAAAAGGGTGGCGCCCTCCCCTACACCTTGATGTAGTAGCTAATGAAAAGGGAACCTTTGGGTTGCCCTTGACTATGGTCGACCACTTCTATGCAAAAATATGTCAACTGGATTTTTTGGCTGTAAGATATTGTTTTCTTTTTCAATAAATTATCTCCTTGGGTAGATTGTTCCCATTCTGTCAGCCATGACCGGGTAGGAGTCTCAAGTAATTTTTATTTTATTATTAGTTAGTATCGCCTGTCGTGAGGATTGAACCTTCCACCTCCAGAAGACTGTCACTTAGAATTGATTGTCACCTAACACCTTTATCCGTTGCGCCACATGTCCATGGATTGAATAAACGGCTCAGTTTGAAATTCTGTATAGATTCCCAAGTTCGACGAGATGCACCTGAAGAAAGTTGGAGGTTACATGGGCTGAAACATGAGAATAATACTGTAGTCTGAAAATAAAAACGAAATAAAAATAAGAGGTTGATGTAGTTTGCTTGAAGCATTGTATGTGTAGTGTGTGTGTGTGTGTGTGTGTGTGTATATATATATATATATATATATATATATATATAGTAAGCTATGAAAATATATTTATGGCAATTAAGCTACACAGTGGCTCCTGCGTTTCATCCCTGGGGGGAATCTTCAGGCTAAATTTTAGCCTGAAGATTCCCCCCAGGGATGAAACGTGGGAGCCTCTGTGTAGCTTAATTGCAATAAATATATTTTCATAGCTTACTACCTAGCTCTACTTATGTATCGAGCACATTTGAAGTAAATACTGAAAATTGATACATAAAAAAATTATATCTCCTTATAAAATTTTATGTGGATACATGAAATATATATATATATATATATATATATATATATATATATATATATATATATATATATATTTGTGTTATAATGGAATAATTCCAGGAGGAAATCCGGGTATGAGAGCTCAATGTGGTAAACAGAGCAAGAATAACATAAAATATAATAACACGAAATTACATAATTGTCGGTGCAATAATTTATTTCAACCATGTGGTTTTTTCAAGCATCAATCCAGACAATTACATTTTTGAGACTGAAAGAAAATTGAATTAACCCTCGACAATTCAAATACAACCAGAGAGAGTGGTAGTAGCAACCAATCTGAACACCTCTTATAGAGAGAGGGGAAATTAAAATCTTATATTTAACTATAGCGATCGAAGGGGAGGGATCTTTATGTTTTTTTAAAAATAATAACGGCTGTGTCAAAACCACATTACATTATGACAACTTACGACTTGGCGATATAATACATATAGACAACCTTATACACACGCATATATATATATACATCCTATGAGCACGCACACATGCAACATCACCCACACAATAAAATAACCATGCATATTCATATACACAACTCTTAGACATACATTTTTAGCGCAGATAATTTCGGTCAGGGTAGACTCTTGTTCTCAGACCCGATAGTGAAAAGAAAGAGAAAAAAAAAAATGTAATTTCGTGTTATTATATTTTATGTTATTTTATATATATATATATATATATATATATATATATATATATATAAACTTACTTATAGGAGGCAATTACAATGTGAGGATGTATTGGATATAAGCGGGATTGAAAGCAAGACAAGACAAATGCAAAAGTGAAAACGAGTTTTCTGGGGTTTTTCCTTTTATTATTATGATTTTTTTAAATTACGAATCTTACTTGCCTTCAGTATCACTAGATGGTGGAGTTCGTATAGCATAATATTTTGCCAAAAAATCCCTTCCTCAGATGATGACAAATGCTTAACTTTGTTCTTGAAACGTGTAAAAGATAGCCGTTGGAATTAGTACGAATAATAAAAACTCAACATTTTTTTTGTTTTTATCTTTGCAGATTTCAAACAGTACACACCACTGGAATCTCTTAAATTACAAAGTAAGTTTGTGTGTTTATTTTTATTTTTATACATTTTTTGTGAAGTATTTCATGGGATATTCCATCCCATATCATCTGGTCCTGACATCACCCCCATTCAAATATTTTTCTCATAGAGATTTGTGATGATAAGGCCAAGATTGAACTAATAAATATACACTCCTCCAGCCTATATTTGATATTTTGGATTGTCAATTAGTGGGTAAATTGTTTCTGGGCTCAAAGAAATCATCTTAGTGTTAACTTTACATCTCACGTTTTTCTTAGTTTTTACGGTTAAATGTTGCAAAAAATGTCCAATTCAAGAATAAATATTGCCAGAATACCACAAATACCAAAAGATGTTTTCGGATTTTATAAAAGTTTCATCCATTGTCATCTCAAAAATCTAAAAGATATTTCCTGCAAAGCATCACAGTTATCCCCACCCTCGAGAACTTGCCTGGATAAACTTACAGTTTAAATGGATAGCTTTTTGCTTCTAAACCAGCCGGGGGCCAAAATGGGGGTGGGGGTGGAGTGCGATACCCAAATTTCTTATTTCTGAACGAATTTCGTCTGTCTGAAAAATTGTGTTCCCTTACTCCAATTTAGCTGAAATAGCAGATTTAAGTTACGTTTGAGCCAAATTTTATGTGGTGTCCATAAGAAAAAGATATGAGGGTGGTAATGTCAGGGCTGGATGATATGAAATGGAATTCCCCTCATTTGTAAATAGTAATTACTAGTGTTAGAGCGATTAATCGGTATCGGAAAAATCAGAATCGGAAAAATTTGTCTATTTTCCAATGCCAAAAACGATTTGTTTTAATTGTTATTTTTTGTTTGTTTTTGTTTTTAAAACTTAATTTTCTATTGCTGGTATTAATGATAAAATGATAAATATTTATTGATTTTTAACTACTAGTAAAACTAAAATCTATAGATCAACCCCACCCACACACAAGTGTATTTTTACGATTGCAAAAATATGCATATATTACATGGGTTTTACGGTACCCACCCCCCCCCAATAAAAAAAAAACTAACAACAACACTATAGCTAAATATTTAGAGATTTTAAAAGAATCGGAATCAGGAATTTAGAACAGAATTGGTAATTGTCTAGGAATCAGGAAAAATATTGGAATCGTCCCATCACTTGTAATTATATTAAAAATTTTGCTCAGATGTTTTATTAGAAACACCATTATTATTTGTCACCTATTGTTGCATGATGGGTCCAGTTTTGACTGACAGTCTGGGTCATCCTAACCATCAAATGTAATGGAATTAAATAATTTTATTTTCTCGTTTTTCGTCGGAATTTTTCCCCTTGATCTGACAGAAAAGAAATAAGCGAGACAGTTGTTTTTCCTTTAGGTTATAACAGATATTTTTATTCCTGTGGACGGAGTAAGAAATCTTCAGCCGTATCCTTTGATTGTGAGCAATTTAGAAAACAGTGAAAGTGCAGCGTTTTGTGTGTGCTGGTGATGAATGATGAGGCTGATAGCTCGGTTGATGATGGCCTTAATCAGTTGAGCGACAATGACGACAGCAACAGTGACGACAATGACAATAACGAAGATCAACAGGTCTCGGTAGAAACACCTCAGGAAGTGACTGAATCAGCTGTGCCACGTTTTCGCAGGAGTCACAGACTGCTGTGTGTGTGATAATGAAAACAGGGGGGTGGTGTAATGGATAGTCAATCCCCCCAACATAAACGATAACAAATAGCCTGTGCCGTGCATGCAAACTTGGAAGGGAAATTTGCATAGCGTCCAGGTGAACTGATAAAAGAAAGGAGTTGAGAATGAAAGTAGAACGAACTGGAGAGCGTCAGGAACGACGGTTTATTGTTAGAAGATTGTCTTGGATTTTTTGGTTTTGTGTGTTGCTTTCTTACAATTCCACAGTTGAAGGCAATCACAAACAGAGAAACGAGGCTTGGACTCGAGTGGTTGACACACCGACCTCTTCCACATTTATACCGGTCGGCCACTTGTTAGGTCCTTTTCTTCCCTCAGCGTCCACAGCACATAAGTGAAATAACTTTTTCTTATGTCATCCAATGACACTCCTCACTTTTTCGGATAATACCATTCTTTGCTGACCGTGTTCTTTTGACCTACTTACTTCATAGACCAGGAATTATTTTCATGTTGTTTCTTTCCAAAATAATTCTCTGTTCTTTTATTCTTTTTATTTTAGCCTTAAACAGTCTGACGGCCATCTAGGTTCAAAACCCATGTCCTGCCTCATAATGTTACACTATGTTTGATGACAACAAGGCCTAAGAGATGTCAACATGTGCAATGCTGCATGTTTAGTGGGATTCAGAGTTGCAATGCCTACAGACGACAGGCTGGTGATGGGGGAAAAAAATGTGTCTGGCTCGGGATTTGACCACCCAAAATTTTATTTCTCCACTTGGAAAAGTTATTGCCTCTTTAAACGGGAGTTCATACTGAGAACTTAAACCACTTGAAATCCTAGAAAAATTAATGTCCACTCTTGATACAAAACCCCTTTTTGTCCAATGATAAAGCAAGCTTATAATTTTTGAGTAGGTAGGCTGCGTGGTTTACCATAAATGAGACCAATATCTATATATATTCCATGAAAAATGCCAGTATACTGAAATCATATGCCCTTAATAGGGTTAAGATGAAAATTCATATACACTAAATGTACAAAAGCAAGGAAATTCCCAAATTTTTACACTTTTATTGTCATTAAGTGTATGACTACATATCAACCAAACCATTTCATTATCACATCACTACAGTATAAATATCTATGCATGAGTGGATGAAGTGTGTGAGGTGCGCTGAAGAAAAATTCCTACCAGTAAAATACATAGCCCTGTTGTGCTCGCATACCCTTAATGACAATAAAAGTGTAAAAATTTGGGAATTTCCTTGCTTTTGTACATTTAGTGTATATGAATTTTCATCTTAACCCTATTAAGGGCATATGATTTCAGTATACTGGCATTTTTCATGGATTGTCACTACTTTTGTAAAGGCTATGCCTCAATACAATGCCTTCTCATAACTGATATAGTTGGTAGTTTGACTAATCAAGGTATATGGTAAACTGAAATTAAAATGCCATCAACTAGACACTAGAACCTCTATCTCTGCCAAAAATCAGCTGAATCCATCAAATGGTTGATAAGATATAGAATAAAGTGTATGAATACTGGTCATTTTTAAGGTTTTTTTGAATTTTCTGGAAAACTAAGGTATATGGTAAATTGAAATTAAAATGCCATCAACTAAACCCTAGAACCTCTATCTATGTACGTACACACAGATAACATGATTTCATGATTGAACTTTCTGGATCTCAGGGTTGCCTTGACTAATGATGCTGAAATTCTACACACTTATAGAACCTATCAAATAAAAATGTTGTGCAAAGTTTTAACTAATTTAGTTTATTGGTTTTTGAGTTATGATTGATCAAAGAAATGAGATTTCCAGCATAGGCCATTCATGTAGTCTATTAAGGGATAGAGCACTCTCGCACCTCCCTTGATTCCAGCAAGACGGGCAGAGGGAGTCAGTTGGATTTCTGTGGGTCTCAGAGACAGATGGGCTTTGTATTCAGTTGGAAGATAGGTTTTTCCTGAGTTTCAAGTATCACAGAGATAGCAAGGCTCTGAATAGTCAAGCAAGTAGCATGTTAGGAGAGAGTGGCATTTTTAAATAGTCAGCAGTTAGGTTAAGTAGTTGGTGAGTAGAAGAAAATCTAGACGGTCATAGGGGATATGAATGATAGATAATGAAATGGTAATTAAAAGGTCCTATGAATTTATGATGCAACCAACCCAATCTGGCCGGAGATGGTCGTTTGCACAGTTAAACGATTTTATATTATGAATATTGAAAATTCTTAATGTACATCTATTCATCCAAAGCCTGCTATTTGATATTCTACTTTATCATTTGTGTAGTGACGCACATAATGGGGCCCCTTCTCTACCATAAGTACCACCATGTTGAACATAGTCAGAATAAAATGGAAAAAGGCAATGATGAAAAAACAGTGATAATAAAGAGATGGTTGATAAAATATATCTAGCATTCATCTTCGACTATTGCATGTGTTTTGTTTGTTTTTTTCGACGTTAATACTTCGATGATATTGTCATTTACTATTTAAAAGATTAAACTGGCATACCAAAATGTAAATTTTTTTCTTCTTCAAACTTAAGGGGACACCTGAAATAAATGTTTGTTTACGTTTTACGATGATTTTCTAATCGGTGTTTTACTGATGTAGATTTGTTATTGTGTTAAAACAATCAAATTTGAAATAAAACTGGCATTTGTTTTTATTTCAAATTTAGTCCGAACATTTTTGTAAGAAGTAAATAAGTGACGGGCAGATATTGCCTTGAATTTGACGATAAAGTTGCTCTGCTGTCTCCGCTCTATTTCTAGAAAATCAGCAGGAGCCAAACGTGGACGTGCCTAAATGAGACGTACACAAACAGTATAACCGATATACATGAAAAAATATAAATATATAATATCAATATATATATGTATATATACATGAAAAAATATAAATATATAATATTAACATATATATGTATATATACATGAAAAAATATAAATATATAATATCAATATATATATGTATATATACAAAAACTATAAATATATAATATTAATATATATATGTATATATACATGAAAAAATATAAATATATAATATTAAATATATATATATGTATATACACATGAAAAAATATAAATATATATTAATATATATATATGTATATATACATAAAAAATATAAATATATAATATTAATATATATATGTATATATACATGAAAAAATATAAATATATATATGTACATATACATGAAAAAATATAAATATATATATGTATATATACATGAAAAAATATAAATATATATATGTATATATGCATGAAAAAATATAAATATATAATATTAAGTATATATATATATACATGACAAAATATAAATATATAATATGAAATATATTTATGTATATATACATGAAAAAATGTAAATATATAATATGAAATATATTTATGTATATATACATGAAAAATATAAATATATAATAAATATATATATATATGTATATATACATGAAAAAATATAAATATATAATAAATATATATATATATGTATATATACATGAAAAATATAAATATATAATATTAAATATATATATGTATATATACATGAAAAATATAAATATATAATATTAAATATATATATGTGTATATATAGATAAAAAAATATAAATATATAATATTAAATATATATATGTGTATATATAGATAAAAAAATATAAATATATAATATTAAATATATATATATGTGTATATATAGATAAAAAAATATAAATATATAATATATATATATATATATATGTGTATATATAGATAAAAAATATAAATATATAATATATATATATATATATATGTGTATATATAGATAAAAAATATAAATATATAATATTATATATATATATATGTGTATATATAGATAAAAAATATAAATATATAATATTAAATATATATATATGTATATATAGATAAAAAATAAAAATATTAATGTATATTAAATATATATATATGTATATATATATATGTATTACAGAAGATCAGAACATGCACTCTGCTGGGGTTCTCTCCAACTAACCTTACATACATACATATATATATATACATATATATATATATATATATATATATATATATATATATATATATATATATATATATAAGAAAAATAGTGTATCATAGAAATTATTCCCCACGTGTATCTATCAAAGGAAAAGAAAAGGATGTTTTTGTGAAAACGTTGAATAGTAAATCGTTTTGTTCTGTAAATCTGAAGATTCACTTGTCTAAAAGATTCGAACTTTATAATTAGCCAATCTCTGATTGGATGGCTATGAAGAAACAGCTGTTATTTTTTAATTAAAACCAATTTTGCATGATACAAAACCTTTTTTTTTTTTCGGAAATATCTCAGTTTTTAATTGATCCAGAACTACATATTAGAACTCTAGGAACGTCTAATTTCTATTAAGCTTAAACAGTTGAATTTGACTAAATAACCAAAATATATACATTATACATTTATTTCTCACAGATGATATGAGAATGATATGAAAGATGAGTAATTTGAGTCTTAAAGACAGGCTTAGATCTGATGACCTCAAAGGAAGATTAAACTTGGACAGTATAGGGAGATGTGTACAGAACAGGAGACTTCAATTGCATGGCCATGTTAGAAGGATTGGATGAGAGAGTTCTTGGGTTAGTAGATGTAGAATATATGACATAGCAGGTTCAGTTCACAGGGGAAGGCCAAGGGAAATTTGAGAGGAAGTGATAAGAATGAACTTGAGAGAAAGAGGGATAAATAATGACCTGGCCAGAGATAGGTTAGTTTTGAAGTCAATTTCTAAAGGCCATCCAACACCTTCACCAATCACTCGTTTGCCCCTAGTTTACACAAAGCCCACCAGACAACATCTATTGACACTCTGTCAAAAGCTTTCTTCAAATCCATAAAATCAAAATACAGGTTCTTCTTCTTACCAAGGAACTTCTCTTGCATTTGTCTCAGGATAAACATAATACCAGTAGTATTTTTCCCAGGCATAAAACCAAACTGCATTTCATCTATGCTTATCTGACTACTTATTTGCTGCTCAATTATTCTCTCAATCACTTTCAGGACCTTATCCATCAACTTTAAGCCTCTGTAATTACCTCTATCTAGTGTTTCCCTTTACCCTTATAACAATTCACAATTGTACTAAGATCCCAGTCTTTCAGAATAACCTCTTCTTTCATAATCTGATTTGCAGGGCTTTACAGAGCCCTTCAAAAAGGACCGCGCTCCAGGAGCACGCTCCTTTTTGCTGGAGCGAAGGAGAAGAGGGCTCATTTTACATTCAGCAGGAGTGGAACGGGAGCAACTCCATTTGGGACTAAAGAGCGGTGGTTTTATTGCTCCGCACTCCTCACTCCAAAATTATTTGATTTTTTTTTTTAAACATTAGTTTTTTTTTATTCAGCAATAAAAAGTAAAAGAAAAAGTCTCAGTGAAACTCTTTGAGTTCTATGGTAAATGTATATTAGATAGGGATAGAACGAGAGGAGGGAAGGAAGGGAGAGAGAGGAGGGAAAGAACGAGAGAGTTACACATGGAAACAGAACATCTGAACTTCTCAGGGTTTTTTTATAGATGCAAGTAGATTTTTACATCTACATGTTACATTTTTGATAGGACAGTTTTCTTAAGGCAGGAGACAATTTGTCAACAAATGTCTTCAAATGTGCCAGTGAGTCTATAGATGTCTTTGAAGTTATTTTCTTAAAGATTTGTATTTTTTTTTGTATTTATGACAAGAATATTTATTGCTGATTGAATAAATAAGCCAATTTTATTTTTAATTTTAATTGAATTTTTATGCCACATTTTTACCCGTCGTCTTTTTGGCGACATTTTGTTTTTTTTACATTTACAACTAGTATGTTTTAACCTTTTCATGTTTGCTTTTAAATTCGTTTAATTCCGTTAAAACTTGCTTTTGTAAATAGAATGTTCAAAGTTTGTTTTTTGTGTGTAATAAAATGTTAAAGCAGTAAAAATATCTCTAGTCCCCCCCCAAAAATATTAAATATAACTGGAATTAAAGTTAGATTCTCAACACTTTAAAAAGTAAATGAGAATTTTATTTCAGGACCAAAAATACAATTAAGACCAACAATCAGTTTCATCCAAAATTTGGGCGAATACCAAGCGAAATGAGTGAAAAAAAAACAGCGGCTCCTATTCTACAATTAACCGATGTTTAAACTTAATTAAATTAAAGAAAATGTCTTAAATTTTAATTTAAAAAAGCAAATAATTAGACTTTCTGACTAATTTGTTGATTTTTAGAAACGAAAGTAGATTAGATATCTTTCTTTATCTTAAAAAAATCTATTATCGAATATTAAAATTGTAAACAGTTTGTTTTTGTTAGAGATTTAAAATATACACGTTTTCACCTTCTTTATTTAAATTTTAAATTTTAATAAATTTGCCCGACTTAGGAAAACTTGTTCCAGTTAATTTTTTGGGAGAGGAAAATTTGACCCGATAGTTTTTCAACTCCCAAGGTCTAGGCCAGATATTTTGTATTAAATTTTAAGATATTAAATGGATCTCTGAATTGTTTATTGACAATTTATTGATATTTTTTGGCCAAGTTATGAAAAATATTTTTTTATTCAATCTTTAAAAAATAAACTTCATTGTTTTTGTTTCGCCCCAAATTGTACTAGTGAAAAAAAAATGGATAAATCGATTTGTCTGAAAGTACTTGTGCGTTTCTTTTCTCTGTGGTAAATAATAATATACATTATACAATATAGTTACGTTTGTAAAACAGATATTAAACAACAACATGACGATTAATGTTGCCCTGGCTGTCTCTCCTCTCCCAGAGAAATGTTTTCTGTAAAAAGAAAATAATCACTAATAATGTTTAAAAGTAAAACTTTATTTACTTAAAACAAATCTAAATTCCCTTCCAAAATAAATAGCAAAATATCGGGTCAAATTTTCCTCCCCTGAAAAAAATAGGTTGTTAATGTAATGAAAATTAAAATTGTTTTAAAATACTTCAGGGATTTTTCTATTTTTATTTTATACCTCAGGAAACTAAAATTTACGTATAATCCTATGCTTCGTCCGACACATCTGAAAATATTAGCGAGATTTTGTCAAATATTATCTTACGGTCTTACACTTAAAGGGACATCCCCCCCCCCCATATTGACGAGATCCTTTGACGCCCACCCCTATCCTTCGACTACTCATTGGCAGAATAGAACGTTTATGAAAGAAGGAACATTTTCTTTATGGAGCGCTGAAAAAGATCTGCTCTTTTTTATAAGAGTTTGAGCTGGAGCGCCCTTTTTTTGAAAATGGGGAGCATGAAAGGAGCCAGCTCCAATTTTGGGCGTTGGGGCAGGAGCGCGTAAAGCCCTGCTGATTTTTCAAGTATGTAATCATCTCAATGCCTGTTTCACCTGCAGCCATCAATATTTCTGTAACAATGCTTGAGGGTCCTCCAGTCTTACCCGTCTTCTTTTTAAAGCTTCCTGCACCATTTATTTTTCAATTCTTATAGCTGGATACGATACTGCTTCTGAAATTTCTAGATTTTCAAGGTTCCATGAAAACTCGGTATTCAACAATTTTTCATAGTGGCATTTCCAACAATCCCTCTTGTCCTGTTCATTTTTATCACCAGGCATCAAACTGTTTCTTGATGGCCATTCCTTCTTTATCCACTGTAGCCTTACTATCCCAGTAGCACAAGAAACTTTAACATTACAGCTGTCACTATATGTGCTGTTAATTCTAACATGACAGAACATTTCTGTAAATTGCTTGAACAACGTTCACTAACCACTGTTTTATTTTTATTCAGATGAGTCCTAAAACGGCGATGAATTTCGTTCTTGATAGTGAAATTAACTTGGCTACAAATATAACTGCGGCTCTTCCATCAATGGATACACACGTAAGTAACATTCTGAATCAATGGATGCTCTACGGTTTTGTATACATCATATGATACAAAATCTCCCATTGGCAAAAAGGGTTTTGATTGGATGACGTAAATAAAGTTTAATTCAGCCGAAGCAGCATTTGAGACAATAAAACAATGTGTTTACTTTTCGTCATAACTGATATCTCTGACACTTATTCGTGCAATCTCGCTAATTTCCCTTAAATTGAAAGCCGACCGTAACTTTAAAAGAACATCCAGAGATTCTTTTAAAATATCTATTTACCTTCAGAATTGATAGCGGGCATAAATCTCTCTGTTTGACATTTTTTAAATCAAAATACACGAAGTATCTAACACTTTCCGTTTCTACGCCTGTTTTTCACTTGTTTGTTTTCATTTTCAGCGAAAGAACAAGTGAATTGTTTTTATTTAACACTTTCCGTTTCTACGCCTGTTTTAAAAATGTCAGAAACAACAACCCCAAAAAAGTATTAGAAAAACACGTGTTTATTTTAATTAAAAACTAAACCGTTTTCGTTTGTTTACATTTGAATTGTGCGCTACTTGCCTACGCTCAATACGCATGCGCTAGTTTTAGTCACTCACTACGACTGTTTATGAATGCACTCTGGCGCATGCGTAGAGCTCACAAAATATGGATACTATACTAGGTTTTTACCTAAATAAGCACCCCAAAAATGTCAAATTCATAACGTCCTCCTACCACTAAGGAATATATTGTAGACCGTATATTCGCTCCAGTCGAAATTTAGGATTTTTTTCGCTTGTACTATGAAGTCCATATTGCAGCTTCCCTAGATTTACAAGGTAAAATTCGGCCCTTGCATTCTTAGTATTTTCTAATGGAAAAGTTGTTTTTCATTTAACTAGCCAATAAGAAAAGGTTACCCTCATTTTCATTTCGAACAAATAAAAAAATGTTTTTGTAAATAAAAAAACAAAAAAAAAGCAAGTGAAGTTACCTCCCTTGATATGAAAAGTTGCCACCCTAAAGTAAAAAAAAGGCCCATTTATTATTGTTATAATATTGTTTTCGTTTTTTTTTTATATTACAGGCTGAACACTTCTTTGAACATGTTATTATGGATCCCCAATATGAATCTGTGGCAAAAATCCAGAACCTCTTCGGCATGATCAAAAGAGATGGTGAAAATCCAGTTTACTTATATGAATTTGACAGATCGATCAACTCCATCTATAAACGACTTTTTATTGAACCGACAGAGTGCAAAAAAAGTTAGAGATGATTTGCAAAACCGTATTTTATTATATCTTTATCATATTACAATAAATCTTAATTCAATATAACTAATATAATGAAATTCTTATCAATTATGAAGCATAGTATACATTAGGGATTGCAGAAACCTGATATGTTTCAAAACCGAGTTTAAGTGTTAGTCGTTCTCAAAACCGATTAAAAACCGGTTTGGGCAGACTTAGACCAGTCCCCAATTTTACATTTTTCTTTTCATTTCATTTTTTGCCCATTTTTTTTCTATGAATTGATATCGATTGGACCCAAAATTTTCCAATTATTGTGAAAAAATCTGAAAAATGGTGGTCATTATAGACCATGATTTTACAGATTTTTTCACAAAAACTGTATAGCTAAAGTGCGATACTATGGACTGTATACCCCCTCTCCGAGCCAAGACCAAGACTCTTGAGAATGTGAGAAAATGATTCACCTGAAGAGCAAAAATTATCGGAAGTGAGATGAGTGGACAGGCGATAAGGGGAAGAGGAAATATTTTGAACTCTCTAGACAGGATGGTGCCTCACAGTTAGTGGTCAATTGCCGGGTGGATAGCTGAGAGAACAGGCAGAAGTGTCATTTTCCGCTGATCAGCTGTCCACCTGGGAATTGACCACCAACTGATATGTCTTAAAACCGAGTTTAAGTGTTAGTTGTTCGTAAAACCGATTAAAAACTGGTTTTGGCAGACTTAGACCAGGTCCCAATCCTTTTTTTTTCATTTTGTATTCTTAATGAATTGATATCAATTGGACACCAAACATTCAGATTATTGCGAAAAAATCTGAAAAATGGTTGTAATTGTACTTTTCAAGCTTATAGTAAAACTGTATAACTAAGCTCGTGCCTCTGACGACCGTCGACCCCTCCGGCCACCAAAACACTTGTGCCGTTTTTCTTTTTTCTCCATCTTCTTATTCTGGTCGTGTCGATTCTAGTATTGGCGATTGTCTATCACAAAGCATTAATTTACAATTTGCATTCATTATAAAAATAACAAACACAAGCATAGACATTGTATAAAACGACTTGTTGAACACATGTGTGTGTCGTTGGAACCCTGTCATGAGTGTCACTACTTCTGACATAAATTCCCATCCATCAAGTTCAGGATCTCAGCTAAGACTAACTGCATCGTTCGACCCTGTTTGTCAACCTACTTTGTCGCATGCCGAGATCCTTCTCTCGTTGTTCTTCTCGTCTAACTTTATCCTCCAAATATATCTACTTTCAACCGGAGACTGGATACATCCGATTGTCTCACAGCTTACTACCGGAACTAGATACTCCCTTCCAAATTCTCTATCCTGACCCTGACCCCCGGGCTAACTGTCCATGGCGTCACTTCATCCGTGTAACACAATGGGTCCATTGCTTTCATATTGTCATTTACTCTCTAGCTAATCTTCCCCAGCGATCCCGGTTGTCAGTTGTGGAGGCACTCTATAGTATCACAAAACGATCCCCTAATGGAACTGGTCCTTTAGAAGTTAGGTTTTTAAAAATTATTTAATTTGTGCACCGTTTTCAAAACGAGTGTGTAAGGATCTAAAATTTTAAATGTGATCTGAATTGTAAATATTCAAATTCTCACACATTCCATGATAAGAAATTGAAGATGCAACGAAAGAAAATGTAATTACAAAATTAGTTTTTTATTGTTAAAAGAATTAAATGGGGTAATTATTTATGCACTGTTTTCATCATAGATCAATCGAGTCTATTATATTTGAATTTTTACATTGTTTTAGGCTACGACATTTGACTTATTGTAGAGGAATGAATGTGCATAAAATGTTTATATATAAAACACCAAACACTGTAAAAAAAAATTGCTTTCATGACAACAGTGCAACTAAGATAGAAAATTGATATGTTGCGATTTGTTCCACTGAAAAAGACAGCACTCGGCTAGCTAAAGGCTGACTGATTGCAGTTATGATGACAATATTTCTTCAAGGGAAAGCAATAGAGAAATGTTTCACGTGAAGCGGAAACTACAAACATTAAATTTGGTTTTGGCAAATCAGTTTCGGATTTAGTGATCATCGGCTGAAAACCGGTTTTTACCTGTTTTATAAAATTGGTTTTGAGCCAGAGTTCATACATAGGCACAAATATAGAGAGTTATATACAAATATATATAATATCATATTTCCTTGGTAAACAATATTTACAAATACATGTAAAGTTGATTGGTTTTCTTAATTTTTTAATGTTGAATTTTAAATGTGGTTAATGTAATATTAAAAATGGCTAATAAAATGAACTTCTTTAATCAGAAAAGTGTTGTTGCTGTAATACTATGATGAAGACAGTTGGCAACCCAAATTAGAAACCCGGATGAAGTCATCTTGGCTTGAAGCAACGCATGAAAAGAAATTAATAATACTTAAAAAGTAGAAAGAAAAATAATTATTTTTGAAGAGAGAGTGCGAATCAGAACATTCCTTTATCAATAAGGCAAATCAATGGATAAAGAAGAAATCCGGATTCATAAATTTTTTAAAAAAGGAATGTTATTTTTAAATTTTTATGAAAACAGGACGGAAATGGACATTAGTGGCTGATGGAAAAATGGGTCAGAAGAGCTGATATAGATTGACATAAGCAAGTATGAGAGAGTAGGTTCGGCAAAGACGAGAATCTGACAGAAACGCAGCGAGGACACACAGGGTTAGAAGTTATGCAAAAGTTTGAGTACTGGTTCATCGTCTTCAGAAGTAAAATAAGCAAAAAATAAACTCACCATTTTTTTCATATCAAATCGTTGCTATTGTTCATTGCATTGAACTTTGCCTCTAACAAAAATTAAGGTGTAAATTGAGTTCCCTCCCTTACACAAAAAATGAAAATGATAATCCACAGCAATTGAATTCAACCTCCATGATGCGAAATTACAATTTAAATGTAGTTTAAACATGACAGTAGAATTATTACAATATTATTACGGCTAAAATCACATTGACACATATGTAACGTGTAATGTGTAGTAAGGTAACTCAACATGTTAGGTGTGACGTTGCTTCTTATGATTATGTATTATTGGAGCCAATATCTTTGCTGAGGATGAAACGTTACAATAGACTAAAAAGAAATATTTATTTGTCCTGGGGAATTCTTGAAGCATCTCCCGCAGGCTGGTTCACAAAGAAGACTAGAAAAACACAAAAAGGAATTTTCATGACTTACTATTATTGATGTTGCAATGTCGACATCATACTTTTCTCACACTCGTCTATTTTTGTACTGCAGGTGCCTCTAGGGCCCCCACCAGTGAGAGCAAGCACTCAGGATGTCCTTGAGATCCAGTGACAATCTCCGCTCTTATGTTTTTACATTCCACATTTTTATCAAATATGGTTAGATTGCAGAAAGGATTGCGAATTTTATTAACAAGTCCATTGGTGGCATTTGGCGCAGGTCAACCTGTATTTCTTCTTCGATGAGGAATCATGAAAGATATTTCTCAGAAGTTTATAAATAGTTTTAAAAAATGTAGCAGTTGTTTAATGTTTCAAAACACTTAATGAATGGATGGTGGTATTACCAAGGTAGCAAAACTTCTCGAACCACTAAATATTGATGAAATAAAAATCTTTTGTCAAATCACAATTAGCAAAAATATCCGTGTTATATTATGTACACAAATTTTTCTTTGATACTTGAAAGCATTGGGTACACAAGAAGTGTAATTCAGTATTTTTAGGTGCTAGGGCCATTTTCCTCTTTCCTTTTCTATCTCTTGAATTAATGTTTTATTTTGATCAAATCTATTATGCTAACGGTTTTGAACTTATTTTAAGCCTGTGAAACATCGGGCATCCCTGCTAGCAAGAATGGTTGGATCATTCTACTGCTCCAGAAAGTACCTCACTCCTGACGGAATCCTCTACCTGTATAAGAGCCAGATACGTCCTCAGATGGAGTACTGTTGTCACATCTGAGGAGGTGTCACTCGAAGCACTCTTTCTTGTTTTGACAGAGTACAGTATAGACTTTGCAATCTGGTGGGAGACGATCTTTTCTCGTCCCTGCAACCTCTTTCAAACAGAACAGATGTTGCTAGTCTCACTCTCCTGTATCATTATTTTCATGGTAGGTACTCAACTGAGCTCAAATCCCTGATCCCTCTCCTCCATACTGTAAAACATTCACAGCAGGAACTTGTCTCATTACAACCGCAGCAGAGAACTTTCCTTCCTCTCTCTCTGTACCAAAAAACTAAACAGAACCTCCATGACTAAAGTTTGTTTTCTAGAACATCCCATCTGTGGAACAAGAAACTATCAGTTTGCTTTCCAGCCAACTACAGCATGGTCGTCTTCAAGTTTAATGTAAACAAGTACTTGTTGAGCTGTCCTCTTGGATAATCAATTCCTCTTAGTAATCTTCTCTTTCCAGCCATTGTTTTTGGGTCTTCTCATGGCGGTAAGCATCGTCCAACTGACGATCTCTTTAACCCTTATCCTCGAAGAAACACAAAAGATTGTTCACGTGTAGCATAGCGTTGAGGGGCTTCTTTGAACACGGATTATACGTCGTCCTCTTTGTCGAGTGTAATGGATTTTGATCGATATTAGAATAAGGATTCTAGACATAAGCTTTAGTATCATTATATCTTGATTTTAATCTTTGTAAAGAGACATAAAAGCGGTGCAAAATTGTTCTGTTCGGAGAATTCATTTTATCCATCCTTTCTTCTAGTATATGTGTGTGTGTGTGTATATATATATATATATATATATATATATATATATATATAAAATATTTATAAATGAATATTAATTATTTTAATACCTACAGACATCGATGTTTCATGCTAACGCAATCTTCAGTGAAGGAAGCTAATTTTCAACGGTCGGCGGGCGCGAACCCTGATCACAAATCGCCACTGATTCGTAGTCAAGAGTCTTATCCCATCGGCCATAGACAATTAGTTAGTAAATAGAGAGGAATTTAAATGTAAATAGCGAGTCGGCGGCTAGATTTACCAAGCAGCTTAGAGTGATCTACGAACGTGTCCGGATCGTGCATGTAGCTATGTGTGCTGCTTGTTATTAAAGTCACTCAAGAGTGCCCAGCCTTTGTTGGAGGGGGCTGAAAATAATATTTATAAATAAATATTAATTATTTTAATTAAATGAAAATAAAGTAATAAATAAATAAATAATGGTAATAGTAGTAATAATAGGAATAAATAATAATACATAATAGTAAAAATAAGAATTAATAAAATAAATAAACAATAAAACCAAACACAAACGATAGAATAAAATGAACTCAACCACACACCCTCTCTTCTCTTTCATTCGCCCTTAACGATAGCTATAAAACATTAACTCCAGTCTTCTTATTTTAAAAAACCTAATCCTGAAAACGACTAAGAAAGTCGAAAGCGCTCGAAAAAAAAATGGCCGAATGTAGAACAATCAGAGAAATACTCTATGGATTACCACCTGAAACCAGAAGGATAGCTCGACGGTTTTAGAACCTCACAAAGAAGATTTACAAACGAGAAACTTCCATGACGTTCAACAACGCTTGCTTGGATATATATATATATATATATGTGTGTGTGTGTGAGATTAATGAATATATATATATAAAAAAGAAAACGTCAATTTGTAAAATAGCGATTGGAATTTCTTTAATCCCCACGGTTTATCCATTATCTTCCTTGTCGACAGAAACAGCTATTTGTCTCTCTCGTTGACATCTATCTAGTAGTTGGCTCAAAGGATAGCGACAGCCTCAACAGTGATCATGTAGAGATACTGCTTCATCCTTCTTTATTCTCTTGGTGATTGGAATAATAGAAGCAATGAAAAATAAAAATAAAAAGCAACAAATAACTCCATTACATTGCTCTGAGATTTTGATTTACTTCTTACAGCTAGTACATAAAGGTGAACTAGATCTTCTTATAAGGTGGACAAGGACTCCAAAATCCACGTCTGATCACTTCGACGTCTAATTCCCTGAGACAGGAACTTTCCAACTCTTTGGTCATGTACTTTCTCCCATGACGTCATATCCTGCCACGTATTTCTAATTTTAAACTTCAAACTTCTAAATGGAATTTTCCACTCTCTGCTTAATTTTAACCTTACGTAGAAAATACCGTTCTTAACATTATTTTCACACAGCCGTATCGATGGTATCGGACTTGGTAGTGAGAACATCTTTTGTGTTTGCTCCTACTAGGGCTGCTGGTGCTTGGAGCCCTTACCATACATAAAACAGAAAAATATGAGAAAACATTGTAACATCAATGAAAATTCCTTTTTGCTTTTTAAATTTTCAATTCTAAACGAGCCTGCAAAATAACATAATAACAAACAATTAGAGGGTATCGCAAAACCTCAGAGCGGATTCTGTGACTGTATAGCGAGGCTGTTTTCCGCGCTTGCTCCCACTAAGTGGGGGATCAAAACACCCCACGGTACATGGAATAGAAGAGTGTGAGAAAACATTGTGACATCAAATTAAGTGAGCGATGGGAGATAGTCTTACAGTTTATGTTAAGATTACTACGTTAAAAAATTAAAGAGTCCCGTTGATGCAATTCGAATACAATATTGTGAGATTTGAAAGATAAACAAAAGTTAGTTGTGGTTAGTTAAGGTATGCACAGTAATAAAAAAAAAAAAACAATGGGATAGATACTAGAGGGAATCAAAAACAGTGACTGTATAGTGAAGATGTCTTCTGCGCTTGCTCCCACTAAGGGGAGATCAAAACACCCCACGGTACATAGAATAGAAGAGTGTGAGAAAACAAGCTTTTCTGAAATAATTTCCTCACAAGAGGAATCTCATTTTCAAAATCACTTCCAATTTGGTGCAAGTACTGATAAACCTTTTTTCAGATAAGAGTTTTCTTTAGGACAAAGTGCTGAAATACTATAAAAGATTACAGGCAAACCTTTTGCTTTACGGCTAATTCATTGATAAAACAATCAAGGACTTGATAAAAGATGCTGATATGTATACAACTTACTGTTGACCTTTGACCAGCGGATTGAATATGAATTCGTCAAGCTGTTTAGGTTTTCCAGTTCACTTTTGGTGTGTTTGTGAAATGCTTAGTTTCTTACAGATTTTATTTACTTAACATCTGCCATTACTAACAAGCAGAGTGTTACCATTGTCGACCAAGAGAAGAGTCTATCAGGCATGTGTGCGCAGTGTGATGATGTATGAAAGTGAAACCTGGGCAGTGAGGGTTGAGGAGATGTGTTGTATGGAAAGAAATTATATGAGAATGATACGATAGATATGTAATGTGAGTCTTAAAGACAGGCTTAGATCTGATGACCTCAGAGGAAGATTAAATCTGAACAGTATAGGAAGATGTGTGCAGATGATGATGATGAGAGTTCTTGGGTTAGTAGATGTAGCAGATGCTAGTGTGCTTGTAAGATCTACAAAAGTCCATAACGATCTCTGTCATTTAAGCATATATATATATATATATATATATATCCTGTATACATACATAATATCTCCTACCCAGATCCCCAAATCATGACCGCCCTCACTTGCAGTCTAGAGAAAAGAGGAAGATCTCATCAGCTTATCCACTCCATGTCATTACTCACTTCCTGTTTGTGACACAATATCCTGACACGTAACCCTAACTCTAATCTGACCTCTAATGGAATTTTGCCACTACTCTAACTTTTCGTGCAAAAATACCGTTTTTAACACTATTTTTACATATGGTTACATTTGCTTTCTGTTCGACTTATTCCGTTGATCTGCTTATATTCACACAGATTACATGATCTCCTTTATATCCAAACACTTAGAGCAGGTGAAGCACTCTTTAGCCTTGGTAGGCAATCACTAGACATGGTGTCTCTATAAAAGCACTTGTCCCTATAACCGCACTGGGTTGGTGCCAGGAAGGACATCCGGCCTATAAAAATCTTGCTTCAACTAAGGAAATGACTTCCAAAGAAAATATGTTGTATTTTTTGTTATGTAGTTTAAATGATGACATGGCAGTGATAGGCTTGTTTGGAAATAAATTTCTAAAGGCTGTCCAACACATGTCTGCATGTAAAATAGATGTTAAACCGAATAGTATGATGATGATATGAAAATTCCTATTTGAACAGGAAATGGCCATAAACCAGATAACCCTATACAACCCTCAAGAGAACAGACAATGCAATAAATCTAATGGGATCATATGGAGTGTATTGATTTACTCCTTTCCAGGAGTTAGGCACAAGGCCAGTTTTTATCTTACTCCCACAAGTAAGACGTGACCCAAGGTCGGGTCGGGAAAGTGGGGTTTAAAAATTGCCTGGGTAGCCCTGTCGGCATTCCCCGGTAGGTGCGCCCCAGGCAGTAAGCAATAAACTTACTCCTCCCCAAAGAGGGGAGGCGAAGCCTGGGAGGGTGGACCTCCTAGAACTGCGCAGGACAGACCCATAGACCGGCGTAAATCAAACCCCGAAGGCCAGGATAATGACAGTCTATGGGGTGCAGTATCCATCGGAACAGATACTACACTTTGATCTTAGCCAAAAGGCCAAGAGTGTAGACAAGAATGGATATTCTGTTGTATTTCTTCTGGTCTTAAACGATAAACACTGATGTATAAAAATATAATGATATATCTTTATTGTTGGTGGCGATGAGCGAGTGGGAGTGAGTGATAAAGGTGGAGGATGCACTCTTGATCTCAATATGGGCTAGTTCATATAATGATTTGACATACCCATGCAATCACCTGTAAACACCCATCATGGGATTTTGCCTTTGCTTACAATGTAGCCATCCATGCCCCTAGAGCATTTATTCAGTGACGGTTGTATTCACGTCTGCAGATGACCTTTGCTGTTAACCTTTGCAGGTGTCTTTTGCATCAAATCCCTAGATATTTTAATTTTCAGAGAGTTGTTTCCATGTCAATCAACCTTTTTTTTTCTTCTGGCTAGGTTCGTGTCTGTGTTTATTTCTTCCAGGTGCCATTTCTGGTACACAGACCCGATATTTATTAATACTATAAAATTTGGCAGAGTTGATACAAAATCATTATCGCCTTTTCCTCATATCACAGATATTATTCTAGTGATATTTAGATTTGATAAAATGTGGGTAATTACTATATATATATAGATAGATAGATAGATAGTATAATGCTGTATTTTTATCACAGGAGAAAAGATCAAAGTGCTCAATTATATATGTAAGAGCATAATATTTTATTACAAATAATACTATATATTAATTCGATCGGCCATCTACACCTGCAGTTTCAGAGAAACACTGGAAATCTAGTCTGTTGAATACTGTAGAATACTGACTGTATTTGTTCTTCAGACGATAGTCTGAAATGTGGATAACCACATTTCAACACATTTAGTAGCTCGCTAGAGTTGGATTTTCATTGTTTCCCTGAAACCGCAGATATCGATGGTTGATATTTAACAATTCAGGTATCACAAGAGTGCATGGTTTGAGGCCGGAATCTGCCTATTTCGGTTGAGGGCGTGAAATGCATAACAAACAGCTGTCAGATTTGTCACTCGAATAAAACCGAGGTTCTACAAACCCAAACCGGAAACCCAAATAAAATTCCATCTAAATTCAAACACAAATATCGGATAGCTGTCATCAATGAATACTTGTGATTCTCCTTTGCTTTTTGCCATTCAATTGGTACGATGTGAAAAAATTGTCAATAACTCTGACAAACTCCTCTCTTGATAGTGTCGTGGTTTCGGCTGTCATGGTTCTCTTGAGTTCAGAAATAGTCTGGCGATTGTTTTGATAAAAAAAAGTTATCTTTGAGAAAACCTCACAGATAAAAATCTGGGGAGTTAAGGTCCGATGAGTGTGGAGCCCATTCAGAATAACACCTCCTACTGATAAGACGATCACCAAAGTCTCCCCACACATCATTGAATCGTGATAAAACAAAGATTGGTGGACAAGTCATGGAAAAAATGAAATTTATTTGTATCAAATACGGTTGGATTGTGTGACATTTTTTTTTGGGCGGGGGGAGGTGTGACCTTGTATTATAGATGACTTATTCTTCAATAATGGGGTTGTTTGTGGTTAACTCTTTCAAATTGGAACCTCTTAACCCAGGCGTACTGGAACTTTCTGCACATGAATTACTAGTGTAAGTGATGAACGCCAAAAGACTCCCAATCAAGGCGAGAATTCCAACTACTATCCCTATTTACTTGCCTCCCCACGAGGGCAGAGTTAGACACAAAATCAGTTTTTAATGTGAGGAAAATCCAGCTTCCCAAAAAGGGGAACTCTGGATTAAGACAAAAATAAAAATTGCCTCAGTGTAGAAGGACCTCTCCTTCATCAAATGAAGACAGAACAGGTACTACACTTTGAAATATTCATTTGCACAAAATATAAAAAAATTACATTTGAAACTAATTAGGTACAAGGCCATCAAAAGTGTTGGGAAAATGGGTGTCGTTGGTCATCCTTGGTCTTAAATAATAAAATTATCCTACACTTAACTAGAATCATCTCGGTCACCATAATACCACATTTACTCCAGAGGACAATCCTACTTAAAATGTCCCCAAATTTATTTGAATTTTTTTTTTATAATATATTTATGTACAAATTCATTGATAAAAGGGAGTGGGAAAACGAAAAACAAAAGACTGGTTAGTAACACACTTCCAACCCTTTCTTAATAATAGACCGCCCACTGTTTTCCAGTTTGTTCAGAACCGAAAACAAGCAGATAAATCTCTAAATGGGAGTGGGATCCAAGCAAGAGAAACAAGAAATAGGGATGGAGTTTTGGATAGTGGATGGTGTCCTTCAAAGATGAGTACAATTTGAGGGAGGCCGAGGGCAAAAAATGAAAGTGGGGAGTGGGCATCTTGGAGGATCTCTATTATTAGGGAGGGGGTACTCATTCACTCCACTAGCTAAGATGCTAAACTTACCCAAAAGGTTGGAGTCCAGTAAGACCATGATTCATGTATGCGATGCTCAAGCAGGTAACATGTACTTGACTCCTTTTCGTACACACAAGCTCACTACTTTTATCCACCTTTTTTCGAATTTCGATGAATGTAATCTATTTTTATCACATCTCATCTTGCCCTTCAGTTGGTGCTTGAAGAACGCAATCAGGTCCTGATCAGATAAAGATTCAACTTTTCAGGTTTCTCTCAGACGTGACGTCCACACCAGATTCATACTACGGGCAGGATCGCGAGAAACACCATGAAGGCCCAACGTTGTCAATTACGTAGGATATGTTTAGCGGCAGAGTATGCTCAAGATTGATACAAGCCGTCACCACGTTGACATACACCCAGAGCTGTTTGAGTTCACAGTATCTTAAGAAAGCATGATTGGGCGTTTTGCAGTGTGGACACTTGAATGAGTCCTCCATTCCAGAACTGGCTTGTATGACATTGAAGGGTAACGTGTTCCAGACCAATTGCCAGGTCAGAAAGAACTCAATTGTTTAGATGACTTGTACCTGGCGCCTAACTATATTCAGAGCGAATCTACTCCTCCAGCCACCCGAACCGCTTAACAAATGGATCCTTAGCTGCACCCCTAACTAATCCCCTGAGGAAAAAGTCACTGGACCAAGGAAGCTTTCTGAGCATGGCTCAGTACTCTTCGAACAACTGTGATTCACCCCTTGGCCTACGACGACCCTCGGCAGAGAGATTCAGAAAGTCGCTCTCTGTCAAGGTTCGACTCAAGAAAACCAGTCTCTTGACGTGTCGATGACATGTTGAGTTGGGCATTCCCAAGCCTCCCTCACATGGACGTTGAATACAGACCTGTCTTCGAACCCAGCACCTCCCCTCATCCTTGAGAAGCAAAGACAGAAGGCGCTGGAGGACCTTTAGGCAGGTCACAGGAAGAGGAAGTACAGCCAGTCGGTAAAGGATGAGAAAACAAATGTAAATGGTGCACACCTCGGTTCTACCCTTTAAGGGGAGTTTCCTTCGAAGTCAAGTCTTAACTGATCTTCGACCTTTGACTGTACTTCTAACCAATTCCTCTCGAGCTGGAGACCTGGTCTGAACCGCACACCAAGGATTTGAACTGGACCGTCAGTCCAACAGAAAGGAGCCGGAAGCGTAGTGTTATTGCTACAGGCACACACGTGCAGGCCAATTGATTTGCTGCGGTTGATTTTGGCTCCTGCGATCGTTTTGTAACGATATTAAACTTTGATTCCAGCCTGAAGACTGAGAACTGTTGAGTTGGCAATCAAGGTAAAATAAACGTTGGATATCTTTCTTCTAAGAGCTTATATCATCGACTGACTGAAAGCAAAAAATTGGGCATTTTTGTTTATTTATTTATTTTACTTATGTTCACTCCAAACAAGGCATATGTTCACTGAATTGTAAGAGGCTACTTTGATAAGGGTCATATTTATAGGGAGGCAACCTGGGAGGGGAGTTGGACAGTCTGGGAACGGATAATTTGCATAATTGCTTCCTCAACTTAACAGTCGTCAACTCTTTCTTTTTACCAGGCGTTCCCGTTTCTGCGCGACATCCCTCTCCTGCATATACAGCACACCAGACAGTGTCTATTTGAACAATGAGGATGAGTGGCCTCATTAGAAGCAGTCGGCAGTTCGTCCTGCCTTTTGCTATAAATACCTGAATCACAGTGCAGTGTAGGTGGAAATTCGTTAGCCTCATTCAATTGATGCGGGACTGATGTAACCAATTTGATGCAAATTGTTTTCAACACTTGATTTGGTAAAATCATCTTGGTCATATATGTGGATTGCTGTTGACTAATTTCTTTATTTTGTCACTTTTAATCTCAGTTGGCTAGTCAGAGCAGGGTGCATCTTGATCCAAAAAACTTCCTACTTAAAATGTTAAAAAACACTTCTAGCACACATGTCCTGTAACAGTATTCTCTCCATATGCAGTGCATATCTTTGCCTCAGGTTTCCGATGTGGTGCCACCATTTTGGAAGAAGAAAAAGTGTCCGTTTCGTTTAGTAAGAAGAAAAAAGAGTTACCATCGTGTTGCCGTTGGCAAGGGTACCATTAGCTCGAATATAAAGACAAACTCTTCCTCCACATTCTAAATCGGTTTTCTGTTAACTATCCGACTGTTCAAAAGCAGAAAAAACAGTGCACAAACAATTCAGCAAAAGTGCTTCACACGCAAAGTGTTCTGATTGGATAATGTATCCATCATTCTGCGTGGAAGAGTAAACTTGCACAAACGGAAATAGTTTGTCACGTATAACTGCTACATTTTTTGTGCACCTTTTTTAAATGATGTGTCGATAATATTCGTTATGGTTTTTTATTTTCAGACACACCAAATACAACCTGTATTATTGCAAGTCCGCTTCAGAATACGTTGAAATGTCAAGTACCTAACAATTGCACATGTGCAAAGGACACACTCACTTTAACTACTGATTAGAGTGATTACATTTTAGCGTTGACAAAAGCTGAATAGACTCTTGGCCAATCCAATATTAGTAATTACTAGCAAGGTTACCAGGCGTTGCCCGGGTTCGAATGTGAAATAGCATCATATGCAACAGTGCAATAAAGAGAGTTTACTTTAAAAGCAACCTTAATGTTGTCAGCCTGATATCTTAGCCACTGAGCTATTCAGATATATATTAATGTTCTTAAACTAATGCTTATAAATAGATGAATTTAATATGTACAACATGTGGGAAAAAGGCCTTTAGCTCCCTTAAGAGGGCAGCTATATACATAGAACTATTTCTCTCATGTTTATAGGAAAATTGTACATGTGAATACATTTATATTTAAGGTACACTAGTCTGTTTTCATATTAAGGGACAGACAGACACACGGGCAGACATATATTCTCCTTTATCTAGATATATATATAGAGAGAGAAAGAGAGAGAGAGAGAGAGGTACAGACGGTTGGACAGACAGAGAGGCGTTAGGTACTAAATCTACCAGGTATTTAATTCCCTCCCACCGCAGGAATATGTGACACAAGGTGGGAAAGTGGGGAGATCAAGCCAGCGCCCCTAAAAAGGAGCACTCTGGCCTAACAAAAATAGCCTGGGCAACCCCGTCGGCTTTCCCCGGTAAGGGCGCCTCAGGCAGCAAGCAATAAACTTACTCCTCCCCAAAGAGGAGAGGCAAGACCTGGGCGGGTGCACCTCCTAGGAAAACCCAGGACATTATACCTCAGCCCGACAGATAAAAGGCCACCGAAATGGCCCAGTTCCTGCCGGACTGATTGTCGAGAACGAATCCTCGACTGGTATTACCCCATCCTGACGTCCTCAATCAACCGAAGTTAATGTTCTTCACTTACATTTTATTAAAAAAAAAGAAGACAAAAATGATATTCTTCGTTTTCATTAAAAAAAAAAAATTAATCGAAGAGCAGGATTGAAACAGCACACTTGGTTTTTGTCAGTCTGATTCTCTTTCAACTCAGCAATTGAGACATTTGTTAAGTCGCTTTTTGAAATAACACTCATAAGCAAATTTCTATTTCATGGGCAAAATGTTGGAAATGGGCCTGTAGCTCCTTTAAAAAGGCACCCAGAGAGTCAGGACTACTTCTATCATATTCCTAGGAGAATTATACATGTATATAAATTGGGAATCTTCTAGAATAGCCCTACAGCTCGCGAGTCGGGTTGAAAAAAAGTTGTAGAACGTAGTCAAAAAAATGAATATGCAACAAATAAATGCAACGTGCGTCGAGACCGGAGATTTTCCTAGTTTTCTATTCCATTTGTTTGTATGTTTACGTATGGTAAATGGGTTTTTATTAGACATGAAAAAAAAAAAAAATTTTTTTTTATGTCATTTATTTAAAAAGAAAATGGCGTCACTAGTTTAGGCTGTCGGTGTCACGTGTGTGTGTGTTTTTTTTTTACCGGGACTCATAAGCAAATCGGCGTTTTTTTTTGTTTTGTTTTTTTTGGGGGGGGGTTGCATTTTTGAAATTTAATTTTATGAAACGAACATTTTAACGATCATTTTGATCACCGAATGAGCGCGCATGTCGTTACGTCATTGGAAGACCAGGGATGACTGTTGTTTTGCTTTGTTCTTTTGCTTGCCTGAAATATAAAAACTTGGGGTTTTGATTAGGCTTAGGGCTGGGTTTTGATTAGGGTTAGGGCTGGGTTTAGGTTAGGGTTAGGGCTGGGTTTAGGTTAGGGTTAGGGCTGGGTTTAGGTTAGGGTTAGGGTTAGGGTTGGGTTTAGGTTAGGGTTAGGGTTAGGGGTTGGGTTTAGGTTAGGGTTAGGGTTAGGGTTGGGTTTAGGTTAGGGTTAGGGTTAGGGCTGGGTTTAGGTTAGGATTGGGTTAGGGTTGGGTTTAGGTTAGGGCTGGGGTTAGGTTAGGGTTAGGACTGGGTTTAGGTTAGGGTTAGGCATTTTTTTAAGAAACAGGAAAAATAAACATTACGGTGTGACGAATGAAAATAATATGTAAATAAAAGCACACTGACATGTAAATAAAAAGAAAATTATTTTATTCCTTTTGCTTAAAATGTAGTTTTGTTTTGTTCTTCTGCTTGGCTGAAAAATGCAAACATTGCGCTTTGACTATGAGTCCCAGTAAAAAAACAATTGAAACGAGACGAGAACGAGAGCGGCCATTAATTTTTTTTTTTTTCATTTCACGTAAGCTAAAACTATTAACTTATAGAAAATAGCACTTTTAACGGATTATAATCATTAATAACTGTCACAGTTAACTTGGAAATTCAGTTTTATCGGCTACGGTAACTTTTATTTGTTGTATATTTGTTTTTTCAGCGTTTTCGTTGTTGGGCTATTATTAAAAATACCCTATAAATTTTTATATTTTAGGTACACCTTCTAGTCTGTCTTTCTATAAACGGACAGACAGACAGACGTATGCACACACAGACGCACTCCTTTATCATATAGATTGAATAATTATAATTATAGTTGTAATTATTTAAGAAAAGTTAGACTCATTTTAGAACCCACTACTGCAGTTTTATGTTTACACTTTAAACCTTATTTTGTTTTTACTTAAGAATGATGATCAAAACTCTCACCAAAATTCTATATATATAATAAAAGTGAACGTACATGTGTCCGACATGCTTTATGGCATGCCGAAGAGGAGGTAGGAGGAGAGGGAACGAATAAGAATGTGAAAAGAACAAAGAGTAAAACAGAAAGAAAGGAGTAGGCAGAGGAAAGGGGGAGTGAAACGCTTTAAAACGCGAGATCAAATGTCAGTCAGCAATAATCACGTATGCAAATTTAATTTTCATGAGCAAAGAAGGGGAGGCTTAAGCTTAATGATGAACGATAATAAAAAGAAAAGAAAGAATTACTTTCACTTTCGAATAAAGACACATTTACTTATGTTTGGAAAGAGAGAGAGAAGGAGAAAGATGGGGGAGAGGGATAGAGGAAGAGAGAGAGAGAGAGAGAGAAAGAGAGAGAGAGTCTATCATGACCTCCCAATAGGGTTTCATAAAAATTTGGAAATTCTAAATATTTTCTCATTTTTCCAAACATCGCTTGCCTTTTATAGGATAAGTTGGAAACATTGGTCTGTCATTTTGCCATTATTTTGTAATTAAGACATTTCCAGTTTGTGTCTTATTTGGATCATTCAGAGTACTGTTCCCATCTTGGATGTTACTCGCACAATGTTTCTGCCAATGTAACCTCTGACTTTTTTCAGGTGCGTCTTGTTGAACTCTGGAATCGTTATGTCTAACTCGGGAATCTGTACAGAATTTGGAATGGAACCCTTTATTTAATCCACCGGTGTAGCTTGCTCTTGTTCCGTCGGCTATGACTGGGTAGAAGTCTTGAGTAATTCGTAATTGTATTCTTAGTATCACTCGCACTGAGGATTGAACCTTCATCCTCGAGAAGACTGTCACTTAGAACTGATTATCACTTAGCACATGAATGACGTCATACTGTCAGTTAGAACTGATTATCACTTAGCACATGAATGACGTCATCAAATTATCATTCATCCTTTACGATGTCATCTATTTTTAATGATCAGTGGGCTATTAGTGGTGTTACCCAATGGCCATAAGCCGCATACCCCCCCCCCCCGCATTAAATTCAATCTTGAGTCACATCCGGCCCTCGTGGGAGGCAGGTAAATAATATTTAGAAGTGAAAGAGAGGGAAAGTGAAAGATGAGAGAAAAAGAAGAGAGAGGGAAAGAGAGAGAAAGAAGTGAGAGAGAAGGGAAAAATTGAGAGAGAGAGAGAACGGGGGAGAGTAGGTGAGATATTTTATAATATATATAACAAACTTTCTGAGTTTCTCAACTTTTCTTCAATTTTCTAGCCAAGATTAGAAGTTAAGAACATCTATCAAATAATTTTCATCCATTTTTTTATTTTAAAAAAATTATTCAGGTTTATGATGATGATCGATATCGGCAAGGATATAATTGGAATGCTATAGCGAAAAAAAAAACCCCAAAACAATTGTCTAGTGTGAGATTCGAACCCTGAAATATTGGAACTAAATACAAACACTTTATCCACACGGCCATCGATCAAACAAAAGTATTTTGACTTTTTATCCTACTTAAATAAGTTTTTTTTTTTGGGGGGGGGGGAGGATACAAAATTAAAAATCTGTTTTACCTCTCCGCATAGATCTAAAATATTTCGATTGTCTAAAATAAATAAAGAAGCATTATTATGAAACAAAAAAATTCTTATTAAAGTAAAAATATATTAGTGAACATTTATCAAATATATTTTATTCATTTTTAACAAAAAAAAAGAAGGATAATAGGTCAAATACGAACGATGATTTCATGTGAAAAATATAAACGATTATTATAAGTATTGTCACAGTGATGTCCATTGCTCCTATTTTTAGAAGCGACTGCTGCTTGTTTTTTAAAATGGCAGATATTTTTCTGCCGATTTGCAGACGACTTAAGAATAAGATGTTTTTACTTTTTTTCCACTAGGTTTGAAATAAAAATGCAGCCTTTTTTCTGCCCGTCTAAGCTATGGTTCTGTGCATTTCTAGGAGGTCCACCCTCTCAGGTATTACTTTATGGCTAAATGTCGGAGGCACCCCTACTGGGGAATACCGACGAGGCTGCTCAGGCATTTTTTGTAGGTCAGAGTGCTCTCCCTCTTGGGCACTGGCTTTTCAATCCCCTACCTTCAGACTGTGACTAGTTGTCGAGTCCAGCAGTAGCAGCAGCAAACAAACTACCCTTTTTAGGGCAACCTTTCAACAGACTACTTAATGCGATCAAACTGTCCTTTTCAGGGCAACTTTTAAACATACTACAACCTTCCCTTTTTGCTGCTGCCTGCTTCCTGAGATGTCCACTTGATTCCAGCCGGCCTCTCTTGCTCTGGCTCCTGCAGCTCCAGCTGCTGCTCTTGTTTCTGCAGCCCCAGCTCCTCCTCCGATTCCTGTTTATGCAACTTCTACTCTTGCTCCGGCTCCTGCCTCCGCAGCTCCAGCTCCTGCTCAACTACCTGCAGCTCCTTTCCTGCTGATGTTCAGTCTTTCCAGTGCCCATCGACGTCCTGCCTTTTCAATTATTTTTTTGTTTACTTTTTCGGTGTAATAAAACTTTTTCTATCTTTTAAACCGTTCGCCTCTGTTTATAATCTCTTCTTTGCCATTGCCGTTACTTTTTTGCCTGTGTTTTGCTCTGGCTTTTGCTCCCGATGAACTCAGAGGAAGATTAAATCTGTACATTATAGGGAGATGCAGGAATTGGGTACACAATAAGTGCAGTGGAATTACATGTAGGTTGAGAAAGGACAATCAGTTAATGTGCAAGAAGTGTAAGACAATGGAGACGAATGCGAACTCAGATATGGAGTAAATATATGTGGAGCAGCTGCTAGTGTGATAGCAAGAATTAGGAATGGATGGAGTAAGTTCAGGGAACTTCTGCTATTACTAACCAGCAAAGCGTTACCACTGTTGACCCAGGGAAGAGTCTATCAGACATGTGTACACAGTTTGATGATGTATGGAAGCGAAACCTGACCATTGAGGGTTGAGAACATGAGTTGCATGGAAAGAAATGATATGAGAATAATATGTGTGATGTGTAACGCAAGTCTTAAATAGAGGCTCAGATCTGATGACCTCAGATGGAGATTAAATCTGGACAGTATAGGGATATGCATCCATAACAGAAGGCTTTGATGGTATGACCACTTGGAAGAATGGATGAGAGCACCTGGTTTAATAGATGAAGAACAGTTGAGGTAGCAGGGTCAGCCCACAGGGAAAGGCCAAAGAAAAACATGGGAGGAAGTGATAAGGATTGACTTGAGAGAAAGAGGGATAAATAAAGACCTGGTCAGAGATAGATTAGCTTGGAAGTTAATTTCTTCTAGCCGTCCAACACATGCCAGCATGTAAAATTGATGTTAAACCGAATATTATGATGATGTCTCTTTCTTAGTTGTAAAACAGATCAGCAGTGACTGATTCTAGCAAGAGTATGTTGTTCGGTCAGCTAATAATAATAAAAAAATCAAAATGGAAAGGGAACGATAAATATGTCTAAACATTTGTTTCTAATTGGATTTTATGTGTGAGAATTTCTGACATCGATAAGGACATCGGATCGAAGGTGTTAACTCGAAATCTGCAGTTAGTTCGACTCTTAGATCAACCGTTTAACTGTGATGCCACGACACATATACACAACTTTGGTTTATATATATATATATATATATATATATATATGAGAGAGAGAGAGAGAGATACTGGCTTGATGAGTGACAGGTAATCTAGTATATATATATATATATATATATATATGAGAGAGAGAGAGAGAGAGATACTGGCTTGATGAGTGACAGGTAATCTAGTATATATATATATAAAAGGAGAACCGAGAACGGCCTTTTGGCTAAGATCAAAGTGTAGTATCTGTTCCGATGGATACTGCACCCCATAGACTGGTATTGTCTTGGCCTTCGGGGCTTGATTTACGCCGGTCTATGGGTCTGTCCTGTGCAGTTCTAGGAGGTCCACCCTCCCAGGCTTCGCCTCCCCTCTTTGGGGAGGAGTAAGTTTATTGCTTACTGCCTGAGGCGCCCCTACCAGGGAATGCCGACGGGGTTGCCCAGGCAATTTTTAATGGCCAGTGCTCACCTCAAGCGCTGACTTTTCAAACCCCACTTTCCCGACCCGACCTTGGGTCACATCTTACTTGTGGGAGTAAGATAAAACTGGCCTTGTGCCTAACTCCTGGAGAGGAGTAAATAAATACTTATAAAAGGCAAATGTTTTCTGGAAAAGGTTTTCATAAATATTTAATAATATATATAACAAATACTGAACAAACAGAGGGTCATAGGTGATCCAGTTATATATAAATATTATTTAGTTCCATTAGATATTTTTGTGGGTTGTTCCAGGCCGCCCTTTAGCATCCTTGTGTTATTCATGGCCATCCCCACATTAAAGTTCGACTTTGCATCGAATCCGGTCCTCCTGGGGAGGTTGATAGATACAGACAAGCAAGAAAAGATACAAGCTTTAACATGTTGTGAAAGGAAGAAGATACAATAACCTCTCAAGATTGGAAGCTTATCGCGACCACAGGATACAGACCATAACGTATTGTGAAAGGAAGACGATACGACAAATGACTAACTCTATCCCTCTCAGAGGTGAGATTAGCCAAGCTGGTTAATACAAAAAATGACCAAGTGAAAAAGACCCCTCCCATTCACCCAGATTTAAGGGTCTTGCGCCGAGTTAAATTATTAATTGAACCAAATTGTTATAACACTAGAACTAATTAGGTTAAAATAATGTTGTTTCAATGACAGCTATCTTAAAGCTGAAATCTTCAACAGTATAAAACGATACTTATAACAAGTAAGCTACAAATAAACATTTGTGCTTTATTTCCCAAAGAAATTCGTCAGACTTAAGGTATTTAGCATGACAAATTCCTTCAGGGATGAAAGACAGACGTTTCTTTGTAGCTTTACTTGCCATAAGTATATTTTTTACGATAAATACAAAATTCACATTTATCGCAAGTTACCCGCTTCACACTCTAGAAGAGTACAAAAATAACCGAGAATGAACCTGTCGGCATTCCCTGGTAAGGGTACCTCAGGTGACCAGTAATAGTCCTCCCCTCCCTAAGGAGGAGGTAGTGCCTAGGAGAGTACACCTCCTAGGACCGAGCCAGACCATACCTCATCCCAGCAAAGAAGGGTCTAATGGTTCAAGAGACACCTTAGGTTGCTATGTGACAAGGATAGTGACTCTTTGGGGGGAGCTGGAGTACCCCACATTTATAAGCTTTGTGCCTGACTTCAATTGCCTTCGTAGGAAAACAAGTAGAATCCATATTATGTTATTGTTGCATTAAAATATGACAAAGGCAGCAAGCTTGTGCTCAACTAAAGGTTAAAAGTTAAATCAATGTTAGCTGACACCGGCATTGCTAAAGGTTAAAAATCCGAAAAGCCCGTTAAATAATAACAACAAAATAATCACAAAACACTGTTGACTGTATTTTCTCTCTGTCTCTTGCTTCTTCATGCATATTGTGTCTCTTTCCTTCTCTCTCAGACCTTTAACTCTCTCTCTCTCTCTCTCTCTCGATTTTATTACAGCGATGGAGAGTTTTCAGTTAGATTTTTGACTTTGTGACAGTCGGGTCGTGTGCAACCAACTTCAGCCCACTTTGACTTTTTATGTTCTTTTCGGGAGCTGAAATGAATACAGAAATTATATTTTTCTATATATAAAATGGTTTGTCGCTCCTTTCATGCAGCGTTCAATTTCAGCAAGCCGATGTTTCCCTCAGACAGATAATTAATTCTCTGAAGAGAATTAATGATGCCGAATGACACCTAAAACCCGACCAAAGACCCATCAAGACTACGGACAGTGTTAACCCAATAATGGAAGAGAATGTGCCTATCTTTTTTTAGGGAGCTGGGGTACCATGCCAGGATGAAAAGAGCCCTTCCAAAGACATCCTCATGGTGCGGACCACCAAGTTATATTCACCCGGCAAGCGATAGTGCCACAGCCAGAATAATGTCAAGGCGAAGAACCCCTGATGATGTCAAAACTCCGATTTACCTTTAACTTACGAAAGTTGGCCTTTTGGTTAGGAGCAAAGTGTAGTATCTGTTTGAGTACGTGTTCCATGCCTAGGCATGGTGTGCGCCGACCTATGGTCTCATCAGACCCCCTCCCAGTCAGCAAAGTCTCTTAGCTAGTGGTACAAAATGAGTCCCGCCCCCCCCTTCCTCTTTGTTTTATGGTATTAGATATCCTCCGAGATGTCCTCTCCACATATTTATTTTTTCCCTTACCCCGACCCAAAACATGGTACCTATCTCGAAATACACCACCCACGCACACGAACCCCATCTAATTCTTTCTTTTTATCCCACAATAGCCCCCCCCCCTCCTTTCCGCCTAGGAACTGACTTGCTTGTTTTCGGTTCTTGAAACAAACCGGAAAACAGTGAGCAGCTCATATTTCGATAGATTTGGGAGGGTCCTTATCATTTTATTTGGTTATATCTCATTACCCCAACCGATGAATTTTTTACATATACTTTTTCTAAATAAAAAACGTCATAACAATCGGGTATAATGTCAAGTAGGGTTGTCCATAGGTTGAATGTGGTATTTTGGTGACTGAAACTAGTTTAGAGAATAGACCAGGCAGACGACAGCCGACCTCCATCCCATCTCATCCAACACCCACTTTTGGCCTTGTGCCACATCTTCATATTTTATTTTAAGAAATTTTATTTTTTAATGTAAAATTTTGATATAAATAAAAATGCGTAGTATCTGTTCTGATACTTCACGTCATATTTTTTCTGTCCTCGGTCAGTGAAAGAGAAATCCTGCTAGGCAATTTTTTTAATTTTTTATTTTAATTTTTTTTTTTACTTTTGTCCAACTTCAGAGTGCACCTTTAAAAGCCGATGTTGTGTCTAACTATGCCCTCGTGAATAGGCAAGTAAATAGGAACCAAACAACTCACATTTACGATTAAATTAATATCCGGACAGAACTTATGGGATGATGGGATATTTTGACAAGGGAGGTAACTCCGAACGTAACGCTCTCGTCTCGTCTCGTGTTGAAAGAAGCCAGCAACAAGGCGAGCAGACATGGCGTTAGACATTAGGGAGGATATTAATACCAGTGGTCAAGACCTTAGTGCAAGTTTAGTAGTTTTAGTCACTTATTCTAATTTTTATGCTATTGTCACTATTCTGGTCTGTTTCATCATCACAGTTATATTTATATTAAGGTAAAAAAAAGAACACATTCCCGGTTGTTAAGAGGCAAACTTCGTGTTTGCGTTTGTTTATTATCTTTTTTAAAAAAAATAATTTACTCTTTTTATGACATATTTGAATCTTGACATACCTAATTTCTTATTTTAATTAAAACATTTTATCTTCAATTTTATTTCTAAATATTTGGTGTCAGCTGCAAGATAATTTTGAATTTTGTTGTTTGATAACATATATAAAAGTTCGCGTAAATACCGATTCTGAGCAAAGTCGCCATCTTTGTTTAATCAGTAAAGTAAACAAAGATGGTTACTTTGTTCAGAATCGGTAGCCTGGCGAATTCCTTTGGGGAAGAAGCACAGACGTTTATCTGTAGCTTAACTTGCCATAAGTTAAAGGTTAATTGTTTTTTTTAAAATATATATTTAATTTACATTTAAAATGTGGTTATCTTGAACTATTAAGCTTTTCGGCTGCAATTGAAACAACAACATCTTAACCAAATTAGTTCTAGTTTTATAACAATTTGGTTCAATTAATAATTTAATGGCCAAACCATATCGTAATAATTTACATTCAATTATTAATTGAATCAAATTGTTATAAACCTAGAACTAATCTGTTTAAGACAATGTTGTTTAATGGCAGCCATCGTAAAGCTGAAAAGTTCAAGATAACCAACAATGTTTTGTTTTAAAAAATGTATTTTTTCATCTAATTTTGTTTAGTATGTTTTTTTAAATTTCTACGGCATCCTCCAAGAAAACGAACGTTACTTTATTTCTTTTAAAAAAAAATACTACAACAGTTAAATATTAATTAATTTAACTTTTTACAAATATTGTCTTTTTAAAAATATTTTGATTGAATCATTTCAGGTATTAGAATCATTAAATTACGTTTGAACGACACTGTTTACATTTCTATCGATCGTGGCCGAAACGCCATTTTGTTTGTTTATGAATTTGAAGAAGATGAGATTTTAAAATATTGTCTTTTTCAAAAACCTTCCAAAGAATTATATTAATTAGATAAACACCGTAAAAAAATAATTTTATGGTTCTTCTACAGAATTTAAACCGAGCCAAACCGACTATTGCCAAACTAAAACTGAGGTTAGAGTTGTGTTAGGGTTAAAAAAAAACAACAACAAAAAAACAGTTCGGTTCAAATGCTGTAGAAGTACTAATTTTATTTTGATATTTCGGCAGTTTACGGACCATGCTGAAATAATAACGTTATTATTTAGAAACCCATCATTCATACTGAACTTTCACCTAACAATTTAATAAACAAAAGATACTGTAAAAATTGAATTTAACTTGAAAATTATATCTAAAAAATAGCACAGTCCGTAAACTGCAGAAGTACCTTTATTTTTATTTGTGTCTCTTTGAATAATATCGAAGGTATTTCTTAAAGGTGATGATACATATTGCATTAATAATTCCTATTTCAGTCACGTAAATTATTTGGTGGGAAATGGGTTTTGGCAACGTTTCGACATTGCTCCCAAATAACTTATTTGGTATTGGCGCCGCGAAACCGAATATCGAAGCGAGCCAACCACTAGCCCTCTGTTCGGGTTGACAATATGCTAGTGCGGACTTAGGGTTAGTGGTTGGGTTAATGAAGTGTGTCTTTGTTTACTATTAAAAATAAAAATTACAAAAAAGAAAGAAAAAAGCACATCTTTTTTTCAGCGCACATCCGGTTGTGTTATCTATTTCACATCCGGTTTCGCGGTACCACTATAGACTTTTAACACTTATTTTTTTTTTACTTTAAACCATGTGTTAGTTAAAAGAAAACAATAACTTCCGGGACTTAGTCAGGTATCTATTCTGGTTTGTGTCAGGAGGACGCCATCCTCCTTGGCATTACCTCCTCTCTCGAGATAGGCGAGGATTGGTTTAGTGCCAATCGCCTGAGGCGTTTCACTGAGGAATTCCGAATGTACATGTCAAATTTTGCATCCGTCCAGAGTGTCTCCTAGCTTCTTTTTTTTTTTTGTGGGGGGGGGGGGGCACACACACACTAATAAACTGACCTTGTGTCTAACTTTGTAGAATAGAACATTCTAACATCGTCTCCGTTCGCATGTAAATAAAAGGAGAAGGGTGTTAGTAAAGGAATACGCGTCGCAGTTGAGAAGCAAGTATATATGTCGAATGGTGATTTTTGGACAGCTGATTTGAAATCCAAATCAAATGTCAAAACAGTTTAATCTCGGAAATATGCTTGTAAACATAGAAAGTTATTAATTGATAAAATTGGTATAATTAGTTTTGACCCCCCCCCCTCTCGAAAAGTCATTTTAAACTACACTTTAACAAAAATTATTTTATTCCCTTTCCACTTACTTTCACTTTCCTAAATCGAAGTCGACCACGGAGAACAAAGTGAATTCATTTATTTTTGTTTTACTTTTAACGCTAATTAGTCTGAAAAGTAATATTTTTCATAAACTTAATTTTTTTTTACTTAGCGCAATACAACACCCAAACACAATGTTTCAGAGAAAGAAAAAAAACGAGAAATAGAGAACGATGGAGATGGTAAAATTTGATATCCCTAAGCATTTAGTACCCTGCGAGTAGCTTCCCCTTATTTTTTTTTACCGACGAAAACAAAAACTTACGGGAATGTTTTTTTGTTTTTTTTCAATACTAATGGTTCACCGCTAACCAAGGTCAAAAGTCACTCGAGGATAAGAGTTAGTGAGATTTGCAGTTGGATGATGGAACAGTAGGGACCTCCAAAGCGTACTACAAAATTGATGACGTCATCATTATTTGCGTACTTTACATAAGATGCTTAAATGAGTTTTTAATTCTTTGTTTTAAATCTCCCCCAAATAAAGTTATATATAAAGGAAGTTGTTTTTAAAGAGAAATAGTTTATTTAAAGATTAAATTATCGAACTGGTAAAGAAACCCATTCTTTATCTTGAGATTTTAGTACGAAATTTAATTTTTTACTACAACGGGGGGGGGGGGCTATTGTTTACATTTTTTATTTATGAATTCACGGATACTTTACTCAAAGTGTTTACCAATAAAAAGAAAAGGTAAATCTGATGTGTTTTTTAAGACTCTTTCGCTTTATATAACATTAAAATTTCGATCGATCAGAATATATTTTGTTCAGATTTCATAAAATTAAATAAGGGGGGGGGGATCACGTAGGAAAAAAATATTTTCCCTAATATATTTGACGAAAAAAAAAAATCTTATGAATAAATTAGTCCAATAATGAATAAGTATTGAAAATTTCGTGAAAATCTGACTACTACTTGATTTTTGCTAGATTTATTAAATACACGGGTGTTAGCGCATAAAAAGTGGTCACTACATAGGAACGATGGTTTAAGGCGTAAATAAAAGTACACACGTTTTTAGTTTCTCATTTTCATTATTTTCGTACGCTGAAAATTAAAAAAAAATCATCAGCCGTTTATTTTATGTTCTTTCTTTTAAATGGTAATGATGATAATATAAACATATTAAAGTTACACCGTGTTACATATAGGGGGGGGGGGGTAAATTCTATGGTGAGCTTTGGAGGTCCCTATGGAACATGAAAGGATTTGAAACTATGTTTGATTAATTCACAAGACAACTCGACATATATTTGTTGACATTGGACTTGGAAACTACCATGTTGTGGTCTGTAGGGAAACATTCCCATGGTAACATGTTCCACATTTTGGAAGTTCTTGGAAAAAAACTCTGTTCATGGAAGTTCCGTTTGATTTTTAGGTACACAAAGGAAGGAAGGAGAGATCTTTGCAGCGTTGGTAGAAAGACAAGTTTTTGCTCGTAATCTAGGGGCTGATCTGAACCATCTGACCCTTTGTCGGAATCAGATAAAATCAGGCTCGGTCCAAAGAGGTGTACTCTTCCAGGCATTATCTCCTCCTCTGAGAGTTGGAATTGGTTTGTTGCCAGGAAATGCTGACAGGATCATTCTCGGCTATTTTTGTACCCGATTAGAAGGCTCCCACCTTGAGGGAACAAGTTCGCCCCACCCCCATCCTTATGTCACATCTTGATGCAGTGGGAAGTAAGTAAATAGGGTCTTTTTCTTTTACTGTGTGTGGGGGGGCACATTATTAGATGTCATATATTTGAGAGTGCAGAAGCATATCTGTGATTTGATTGGTCCCATCCTTTCTTCTTCTCTGCATCCTCTCTCACACAGACATCATGTTGCTAGTCTCAGTCTTTCCTATGAATGCTATTATAACATGTGTTCTTCAGAATTATCTGATCTATACCCTGCTTCCTTTGTTCCAGCTCGTTGGTCTAGTGGTCTCCATCAATTCGCTGTTTTGATACCTCATTGTAATACAGCTTCCTATTTCAGTAGCTTCTTTCCAAGAACCACAGGCTTGTGAAACTCTCTTCCTGCTGATTGTTTTCCTCCTACCTATAACCTTGGTCTTTTCAAGACTAGGGCCAATAGGCATCTCCTGTCTTTGTGATAATCATATTTGTTCTTGTTAGCTCCTTACATCAAGTAGCTTCATGCCTTGTCTGGAGCGATTTCCATTAAAAAAAAAAACAGTAGTGACAATAGGTGTATACATATACTCTCAATGTTCTATCCTCGTTTTTTCACCCATTCTTCTGTTGACTTCTCGATACTCACTGTATTTTGTTTTCTGTTTTTTTCTAACAGCATTTAATATTTTATGCTTATAACGCCATTGCCAGTATTAATCGAATGGCAACAAATACTTATCAAGCCATCCTCATAAGTAATCAATACATCTTCCTATTCCAGTATCTTCTTTCCAAGAACTGCAGGCTTGTGGAACTCTCTTCCTGCCGACTGTTTTCCTCCTTCCTAAGACCAATCTTTTCAAGACTAAGGTCAATAGGAATCTCCTATCTTTGCAATAATCATCTTTTGTTCTTGTTAGCTCCTTACATCAAGTGGCTTCATGCTTTGTTTGGAGCGATTTCCATGAAAAAAAAAATTATTAATCAATCTTGGAGAATCAATTGAACACATGAAATAATTTTGGTATCCCCCCCCCCCCCCTCCTCCCTCCCACTGCGGGAAGGTGTGGCACACGATCGGATGATGAGGCATATAAGCCAGTGCACAAGAGGTGATGCATTCTGGTCCCATAAAAATTGCCTGGGCAATCCTATCGGCATTCCCCGGTGAGGACGCCTCAGGAAGTTAGCTATAAACTAACTTCTTCTCCAAATGAGAAGGCAAGGCCTGTGAGCGTGGACCTCTTCAAACTGAACAGAACAAATACCACAGCCCGAGGCAAAAAGGCCACTGTCATCACAAGGCACAGTCTCTGGTGGACTGATTGTCGAGGACCTATCCTCAACTGGTATGCTAGGCGTAAGAAAGAAGGCGGTTTTCTTCTGATTAGATCATCTTAAACAACAAAAGACAACAGTAAATTTATTAATACACTAGCAGGAAGATCCGGCATTGCTCAGGATTGAATGAGAACCCTATGCCCTTTTGCTCCCAGCCCATAATGCTATATTAGATTTTTTATTCTTAGTGTTTTACATTTTATAATATTCAATTTTACTGGACATCGGTAAAACAAGTACAGAATAGTTAGCAGTCGAGAAATCGTAAAAAAAACACACAAAACAACAACAAACAACTTATACCAAACGCAGTAGAATTTAATTATCTACCGACTTGTATACTTTTAACATGCTGAAATTTTTTTTTTTTGTTTTTTTTAAGTTTCTTATTTCAAATGTATGTGATATCGGCTTAGTGGTTGTGTTAGAAAGCTTCCAGAAAGAGGAAAGTTCCCCTGCTCAGTTTATGAAAATTGAGTTGGACGCAACTCAATCTTTTGTTGTACTTGTAAGCATTGGGTTCACAAGAAGTGAAGGGTTTGAGAAAGGATAACCAATTTGTGTGCAAGAAGTGTAAGACAATGGAGACGGATGAGAAATTAGATCTGGAGAAAGTATATCTTGATGGTGAAGCTATTGAGGTTGTTCAGATATTTTGTTATCTTGGTGATACCATTGGAGCACAGGGAGGAGCAGGTGCTAGTGTGATTGCAAGAGTTATGAGTGGATGGAGTATGTTCAGTAAATTCTGCCATTATTAATCAGCATAGAGTTATCTCTGTTGACCAAGGGAAGGGTCTATCAGGCATGTATAACAGTTGAGGGAGCAGGGTCCGTTGATAGGGAAAGGCCAAAGAAAACATTGGAGAAGTGATAAGGATAGACTTAAGAGAAGAGGAATAAATAAACTCCTTGATAGAAATAAGTTTGTTTGGAAGTTAATTTCTAAAAGCTGCCCAACACATGCCAGAATAAAACAGACGTTAAATTGATAATAATGATGATGATGATGTACCTTTTGAGAAAATAAAAAAAGCAAAAACAATTAAATAGAGAAAACTGCAACTCACTACTTTGTTTATTTGTCTCTGTCTTCCATTTGGTGAGATATTTAGAAGCACGTATTTAAATATATTGTTTTTCTTTTCTTTTTTACCCCCATTGGAGAGTGGTAATTTTCAAAGGACCTTTCTCCTTCTTCAGTCAAATACAAAATGTGAAATTAAGTAGAATTCCTTCTATTAGTTTCAAACGCATGCATCTGTTAAAAAATGTGCATTTGTTTAAAAATAAACTATACAAGTCTCAATCAACCTCAATATATATATATAAGTACTGTGTGGTAGGGCAGGAAAAACCCAGCAGAGTGCTCGGTTAATTAAGAAATCCGAGATTTCGAAAATATTTATAAAATACAGAAATTCCTGCGTCTTACTCGTCACCTGCATCCCTACTCCCTCCTTTCTCTGCCCCCTTTTCCCCCTCATACTTCCTGGCCCCCCACCCCCAACCTCTGCCCTACAGAATTTCTTACACATATTTTTTTATATATATTATTAAACCCCCCCTTTTTTCTACCTTATTTTAATTAATAACCATTTTATATTTATTAAGAATTTAAATATTAAAATCTAAATTTAACCCCTTATGCACACATATGTAAATACCCCCCATTTCACACAAATCACATCCTGCGTAATTTTAGGCGTGACCGAATAAGTTCCACCATTTCTAAAATGTTTATCAGCTGACGATAATCGGGATTAACCTCCCGCTTTAAAACCGACGGTACTGATGTTACATTGAATTTCTGTATTTTATAAATAAATATGTGTATATATATATATATATATATAAAAATAAAACTTGGACAAAAAAACATATTTATTAATTCACTAAATATTCAAACAAAAAATATAAGAAACTTTTTCTTTTCCTTAATCCATGGATTTTCAAAAATATCATTTCAGGTTGAATGGTGATCACTTAGCCTTCAGCTCGTCAGTGGTTGTGAAGCATGTAATTTCAGAGCAGCGGATGATTGGAATACAAAACCCATTCTCAGTGCAAATGGATCCTTCTTGTACCAGTTCATTATTAAGTAGGGTATTAATTGCTTTCTATTTTTATAAATTTGTATGTATTTAATAAATTTTCTAAAATATTTATTTTTATAAATTTGTATGTATTTTATACATTTTGTATAACGTCTATTTTTATAAATTTGTATATATATATAATAATTTAGGTACGTTCAAAAATGGCCGTAGCTTATATGGACTATTGTGTTTAAAACGAGCTTATCATACTTATTTTAATTAATTTCCATTTAAATTTTAATTGTTTTAAAAATAAAATCCTAAAGTTAATCTCTAAAAAGAATAAGGTCATTTCACGTGTGAAAATAAATTTTAAAATGAAAGCTGTTCTCATGTCGGCTAAAAAATCAAAAAAAAAATCAGTGAAATTGAAACTTGAAGAAATTCATTAAAAAATCTCATTGAAAGATAAATAACAATTTTCTAGAAACTATTTCAAAGATAATTAGTAAATTTAAGTTTTAAGACACTGAATCAAAAAAATGTATACTTTTTATTAAAAAATAGCATAATTATCCAAAAAATGTCAGAGTAATGATAAAATCTGTAAGTGATGAAATGTAAACAAGATTGTAAGCAACATTCAGAGATTATATGGAAGCTCATAATCACAATAATATATCATCTTATTATCTTTACTTTTATAAAAAATATATGGTTTTGTAATAATTTACAGAAATTGTATAATTATACCATATTTTCTATATAATCTTTACTTATTAATAATATTAAATAATTTCATTGAGCTCAATGAGATTTTATTTCCCAATGTGATATTAAAATTCTTTAAATATCGACCAATATATTTTAGTTTTAACCGTTTCATTTTGTTTTAAGTGAGTTTCTTTTGTATAAAAAATGTTCAAAGTTCATTTTGTATTAAAAACTTTGTTTTTTGTATGTAATGAAACTTTTTACGTCGTAAAAATATTTTTGGTGCATAGAAAAACAATATGGCCGCCAGCGACTAAAACATTGAATTAAAATTGTTTCTCAAAACTTTAAAAAGTAAATTAGAATTTTATTTTAGGAGAAGAAATACAATTAAGACCAACAATCAATTTTATTCAAAATTTGAGCAAAATAGACAAAATGAAACGAAGTTGTTTACATTTCTTTGTCATATAAACACACGCTTTTTTATTTTATTTTAATGACGGCAGGTGGCCGTGTTAATCCCGTCTGTTTATTGCAATACTGGGCATCCAAACATCTTCAAGTTAATCGTTAGTAGAAGATATTTTTTAAATTAACTTTTTCAGAATGGCACATTTTCTAAATTTTTTCAATTTTTTATTTTTATTTTCAAGATTATAAAGAAAATTTGTTACGCTGATGATTAGACATTCATGCGCAAAAGATAAATATTATAATATCACATTTTAAAATTTCCCGGAAACTGTTATTAAAATCACAAAATATTTTTTGCAATTATATTATTTTTTTGGTGACAATATTGATTAAACAATGCTTTATTTAATGATAATATCGTTAATTTGAGAAATTAATTTTTCTTTGAGTTATATTGATTTTATTAACATGGTGAGTTTTTCTTAATATATAAAAAATATTTAAAGAAGATTGTTTTAATTGTTAACATCTACAGTGCTTTATTTTCATTACAAAATTAAAATAAACTTCATGCGTTTTTTTTTTTATTAGTACTTAGAAATGTAACTTTAGTAAAAATGTATTTTGTTTTCACAAAATTATATATTTTCACTAAGATTAAATAAAAATAATGGGTTCATTATATTCCATGATCGTTGATTAATAAATACTGAAAATTTCATTAAAGTTGGTTGATTTCCTGAATTTTGAATAATTTTTAAGTGAAGAGAGGGGGTCAAAATGTTATTGCATTTTGGGGATCGGCCATTCATTTTGCACGTACCTTTTCTATAATGTCTATTTTTATAAATTTGTATGTATCTAATAAATTTTCTACAATATCTATTTTTATAAATTTGTATGTATCTAATAAATTGTCTATAACGTCTATTTTTATAAATTTGTATGTATCTAATAAATTGTCTATAACGTCTATTTTTATAAATTTGTATGTATCTAATAAATTGTCTATAACGTCTATTTTTATAAATTTGTATGTATCTAATAAATTGTCTATAACGTCTATTTTTATAAATTTGTATGTATCTAATAAATTGTCTATAACGTCTATTTTTATAAATTTGTATGTATTTAATAATTTTTCTGTACTGCCTATTTTTATAGATTTTTATGTATTTAATAGATTTTCTATAATGTTGATTAATATCTGTATGTTTTAGATGGTTTACATTGTTTGGTGTCCAGCCTGGCTTCCAGTTCTCTTCGCTGCTACTGGGGCGTAGATATTGCTGCTTTGTACAAAGAATTTCAGCTTCCATGGAAATATCTACAAAAAGATATCAACTCAGATAAATTTCTAGTTGGATCTTATGTCCATAAAGAAGAACCATTGCTGTATCTTTTGACCTGATCGCCAAAAACTTTCTAATTTCTTCTCATACAGGGTACCCCCCCCTCCTCCCAAAAAAGAAAATATGACCGATCGAATCATTAATAAAATTGACAATTCTTTCTGCAATCCAACTAAGTTTGGTACAAATAAACTTCAGTTTGTGCTTGACTTGCCCACCAAGTTTCGGTCATGAATGTCCAACAGTCTTTGTTTTATCACTGTTCAAAGATTCTCTGTACAGAGGTTTCTCAGGATACCCTGACATGAGGAAACTTTGCCTTAGAAGTAAACTCTGACCCAAAATAACATAGTATTCAAAGCCTAAGTAAGGTCACCTCAGCATGGCTACGTACTGGGTCATGTAAGGAAAGTAATAGTGCACCTTCTTTTAGCAGTGGTGTGCAGAGGGTAGAGTGACAGGGTGGTGGCCCCAGGTATCCAGATTCGAGGAAGGGGTATCCAATCATATTAAAATTTTCTCATAATATTTATCAGTACTAGGACATATACTTGAGTCTTTGGAGCATACAATCAAGGAGTTGACCTTGGGCATCACCAGACCTCTGCATGCAACTGTCTCCTCGTCATGCTACCACAAATAACAACACTAAGCTGGATACTCCACCATCCCAGCCCAATTCTGGTCCTGGAATCCAGTAAATCCAAGCAAAAACCACAAGACAAAATAAACTATAACATAGTTAAGTGATTCATTGGGGAGAAGAAAATTATTGTTCACTGCTTTATTTACTCAAGCTTTGAGAAGTATAAAAGATCCTTAAATGAGCACTCGGATATGCATGTAACTCATAAAGAAATCAAGTGTTAGCCCCAGGAAGGAGTCCCTTGATCTCTAAGAACTAACTGAACTAAAACTAAAAACAAAAATCGTAAAGTCTTGGTAAAATATAACAATTATCTTCCTCGTATTAGTTTACAAGCAAAAAACTGTCCGCCATCCATATTCTTTTTAAATGTATAACTTGCATTACATATCTTAAATATAAATCTATTGAAATTTTTAAAACTAATACTTTTCATTTAAATTACTTCCCTTGAAAATTAATGACCACAATATTTTAAGAAAGGTTTTGATAATTGATCCTTTTCTTATGGAATCACTTTTATCAATTACTGTTAATATCGACAAAACTATTTCATATATATAGGACAATAGGACACTAAAATTACAAATGAATAACACATAAACATTAATTTATCATAAACTGTTTAAAAAAAATAGTTATGCAAATTAGACATATAAATAGCTGTGTTTGGGTCTTTATTTTCTACTATATAAACAGTATTTCAAAAGACTGTTGTACTATTGATTTAAATAACAGTAAGCTGTTTTGATGGTAATATAGGAGTGATAAATGAAAAAAACAAACTTCTGCATTTATTCAGTTAGATAGTGATTTTTTCGAGTGGACGTTTTTTGCGACTCTGAGTTTTGATGGTTGAATTTTGAAAGCAAATTCTTTTCTACTGCATTTGTTTATCACATTTTCCTTAATGCATTCCTTTTTAGATTAAACCCATGCAATGAGAAAAAGTTGTTTTTGCCTACACCTCAGGGGATGACCGAGGTTGTGGGGGCTTCTCATTCGAGAACGACATACCCGGTGGTCCTTTTAAATCTTTCACTTAACAATGCATATTCTTCGGAAGAAAGTTTTCAAGTGGTGAGTACACCATTTCACGCCTTTCATTCATGTTTTATTTTTACTTATAAACCAACATTTGGCAGCATTTGCTTGTAAGCCAGAGACCAGCGAGAACACGTAAGCGGTTGACTTCAAGAGCAATATATATATGTATAAGTGAAATATCACGATTGATATAGATGGATCCCCTTTGGCATTTTGTGAATTTTCCAGTGATAATTTAGTTCATATTTCAAAGATTTAAATCTCTTAGTGCTAGGATAGTACCGCTGTCACTAGAGAGGAATGCTTCTGTATTGTTAGCAGTTGGGGCTGTTTTTGTGGATAGCCTATATAAATTGAAGTTTTTCACTTGCATTGTATTATTAATGGTGAAAAGATATATACATTTTTCATGTATAAATTACTATGAGCTTTTTTGAATATCTTTCTCTCTCTCTCTATTCATTTAACGCTACTTTTCCCTTGTCCAGAGGTCAGACATTTTTTGATATTTAACAAGCTCACTCTCCAGTCCGCACGGTTCAGTGGGTCAGCTGTCTCAAAATTCCACTCTGTATGGTCTTGCCCAATCACTTGCTTCCAAGTTTTCCATGACCGGCCAACCTTCTTGCAATTTAAAACATTTATGCTTTTGGAACGGTTTATTCGGCATAATTTATTTGATCTTAGGACAACCTCTCTGCTGGTCATATATATATATATATATATATATATATATATATACTAGTGGAATTCGTGTGATACTCAGCATAGTTCGGGAAAAAAGTTAGGAACCTAAAAACTCCTGTTCGCAGCTCTGAACCCCATATTACTATTTTTATTTTGTAATGTCTATAACTATCAATTTTCAACTTATAAAAAAATGAAATAAAACTATATCTTTGCTCTTTATGGATGTCCGGTGCACATGATATTATTGTAAAACCCCATAATTCTTGTTGGCCAATTTGAGGGGTAGGAAAATAATAATTCTGAATTTTCTGTATAACCTACCAAACTACCCCAAAAAAACATTACTGTAAGTAAATAAGAATTACATGTGTAATAATTTATAATATGGCCAATTTTAGTCATGGCCATGCATGAAAACCTTTTGTGATTTCAAGCCTCACTTAATATAACTTTACAAGAGCCCCATTAGTCAGAGATATTAAGTGTGAAGTTGGTTTTAAGTCCCAGTAAGCATGTTGCATAAGTGTTTGAAAGTCACATCCCATTCTAGATTATCTAGTAATTTCACATCTTTACCCTGTAACCATTCCCAGTACGTGGACCTGAGATTGGATTTTCAAAGGTAAAACCATTTGGTGGGTTTCGCTTGTTAATACAGTAGAAAATATGTTATCTATTTATCATAAGGAGCCTCTTTTACAGAGATAAAAGTTATTAGTGCAAAGCTCTTGGATGCACAATGTTAAATGTCTTACTTTCTAGTGCCAATACATTGTGGCGACTCTACCCTTGAACATCCTATATAAAACTGCCCATGATAAAGTCAGGTTGAGACCATCCATTGTCAAGAATTGTCCTTGCAACTTGTTAATTGTCTTGGTAAAAGAAACTTCGTCTGAGAACTGAAACATTTTAAATTCAATTGCGGAATCTGATGGAATAATGGGTATTCTAGGAAGGAAAATCAGTTCGCCTTTTGTCATGCCAGTTAGTATGACAGCTTCTATTACATGATGTCGCGTGTGTTACACAAAGTCTTGTTTCATTACATAATCTTGGAGCAATAAGATTAACATAATTGGGCATCCAGCTTTCAGCTTCAACTTATGTGTTAGCATACCAGGCAATTCTAATGAATTTAACAATTCTGTAGGGTATTGTACAGCCTGGTCATCATCGAGAATCTAGAGAACTGAAAGTTTATTCCTCACTTGGAATCTCATCAAACAGTTGTTGACTGATGACACATACCATGTCATTTTTAGGAGCTAAAATTGCTCTCTCTCTCTCTGTTAGCCATTCAAGATTCACATAATTTTCTGCTATATTTCGGTAAACTTTGCTTCTCAGTTCTGCGAGTGATGAAAGAATTGATGCAATATCTGGAGTAATAACAATATTGTTGTGGTTGGTTGTTGCAATCTTGCCATCACCTATTTTTAGAAGTAGGGAGGCAAACTCACCAGCCATTGAGTCGTTACTGAGATATGTATGTATAACATTATGGTCTTGATGTACTTCCACAAATATGGCGATCTAACACAAGCATTCAGCTCATCAGCAGGACCTCCACGTCGAACAGTTGGAAGTGTTTGGCGGAAGTCGGCTGATAATAAAAGCATCATGCTTCTTGAGATTATGGTCAGTGTTTTTGTAGGGGTGGTCACACTTTTTCATTTTAAAAAGCAAGATACAAGACCAGAAAGGGATTCTCAGAGTTGGATGAGCATTTTGCTAGTTGTGTTCTGGTGTTTTCTGAACAAGATCTCCTCCCAGGTTTTAGATCGTTGTCATTGACATTTTACTGTGCCACAAAAGACCTTTCTGTTTGTTAGACTAATATTTTGCAAAGATATTTTCTCTCTCTCCCTCTCTCTCTCTCTCTCTCTATATATATATATATATATATTACTAGAAGAATACCTATCTCAAGACGGGTAAAATTAATTCCCCCAAACAGAACAGTTTTGCACCACTTTTATGTCCGCTTATGAAGATTAAAATCAAGATATAATGCTACTAAACCTTATGTCTAGGCACCTTATTACATGATTCAGATCATAGAAAATGTCTCAAATTTAAGGCTAAAACTTAAGGGTTCATAAGAAGAAATGGAAATTCAGGGAATCTTGCTTAATTGCTGTCGTAATGACTATGGATCAAATTCAATGTAAATCTGATATGTTTGAATTTTCAAATGGGAGGTTGTGCCCATATTATGCCCCCTAAAAATCCCTTAAAATACTTCAAAGAAACTAACATTTGGGGAATATTTATTAATTGATGTCTAATACCTATTGTTAAAATTTCACAAAAATCGGAGATATCTGAATTTTCGTGAAGAACTTCCACCCCCTCGCCAAAAGGTAAATTAAACTAAATATAGGCAACATTACGCACCTTTACACCTATCAGCTGTGTTCGAAAATTCATACTGATCGGTTAATTAGTTTAGGATTGAATCCTGTACATAGAAATATATAAACATCTACACATAACTAACTTTCTATAGAGATAACATACAAACTCTTTGCTCTTTCAGGTTGCTTTGCTGAGTGTAATCCATTTAAAAGATACAACATGTAGCATGAATTCCTGCATTCTCAATCAACATTTAAAAACATGCGACAATCAAATAATGAATTTACAGGTGAGTTTCTACTGCTGCTATTATTTTCAGTCTCTTTTCATTGGTTGGAAATTATCCAACGTTCATTTATAAAAATCAGATTTATTTTTTTATAGGGTGACTCCACCCCTTCAAATGCCATCCATGAAATCGTTAATAAAATTCATAATCCTTTCTACAATCGAAACCTATTTGGTACTAATGAACTTCGATCTATGCTTGACTTGCCCACCAGGTTTCAGTAATGAATTTCAACAGTCTTTGTTTTATCGACGTTCAATGAAATGAGGGGGCACTTTGGTGATCGTCTGATCAGTACGAGGTGTAATCCTGAATGGACTTATAGAGTGTTAACCTCCCCAATTTTTTTTTTATCTGTGGAGGTATCTTAAAGATAATGTCTATCAAAACAATCACAAGACTATTGCTGAACTGAAGAGGGCATTCACAGACAAAATCAGTCGTATCTAGATCTGCTTGCAACACCAAGGTGCATATTTGGAGTATATCGTTGAATGGCAATAAAACAAACGCTGTTGGGCATTCATCATTGATACTTGGGGGACAGGTCATTTAATTTTAGTAACCTTGTAGTTATAGAAAGACCTAATAACTTATTGTGTACATTTAACCAACTCTCCAAAATGCTAGTCCAGTCTAATAATATTAATCCAGCAGTAATAATATATGTACTCTCAATGTCTTATCCTAGTGTTTTCTACTCGTTCCGTTTCAGAAAGTTTTTCTCTTTATTCATTCTTCTACTGTTGGCTTTGTCTCGATACACGCTGTTATTTTTTTCAGCTTTTTTATCTATCGCATTTACAGACTTCTTTCTTCTTCTTCTTCATCATTTAGCATATATTTTCTACATCAGATGTGGGTTGCATGTTGGCTATGGTTGTACGAAATGATTTCTTTCATGAAATTCTATCATTTACCTCGACTTCCATGTGCCATTGCTTGGAGTCATCTTTGACTGAGTCATTCCAAGTCTTCTTTGGCCTGCCTTTTCTTCTGGATTATCCTCAGCTGAGATGTGTGTACATCTGTTTATCCAACCAAAGCTTCGTTCAACATGTCCGCACCATCACGGGCTGTTGCAACGCAGAGCTGACTCCAGCCTAGGCAGCTTCAGCCACAATTTCAGCATGTCACAACTAACTTTGTTGTCAAAATGCATGCCACAAATGCACTAAATCATAGCTGTGTTACTCCTTTGCATCCGCAGAAAGACCGAATTGCTGGAAGCTCAGCATTCACTCTTATTTAACATTGCACTACGGATATTTATACTGTTGTAAACTCGACGCCCAGTAACAAGTAAACGTGAATGACAGGTTAAAATGAGAAAAAGCTCATGAAATTTTCCCCATGCAGTCCGTACACGTGGGAGCAGACATCACATGCCTATTTAAATCTATATCTTATATTCTGTGCATATATTCCTATTGTCACTGTTGGCTTATCATCATTAGACTGGGCTAGTGCTCAGGAGAGATGGGGAAAAATTATAAGTTGTTAGGCTCATCCGTAAATATGAACCGGATTGTTGTGAATAAATGTTTTAATACTTATCCAGATTAGGACCCAAGCTAAAATCGACTTGACGTTGATAGTTTCTGAATGTTTATGTAGATGGCCGAAAAAAGCCGAATGAAAAGTCGGTTGCCTGTGTCCAAAAAATCTAAAACTAGGCTGGATGTACAACTGAAAACAAATTAAATAAAATGTTTTTTTACACGTAAAATTTTTTTTGAATAACAAAAATATCACTGAATAAGTGTTAAAACGGTGTTAGGGGTTTAGGGTTTGTTTTTTCACTGAATAAGTAATTAACATTTTCCAGACGTCTACATAAATATCCGGAAACTATCGACACCAAGTCGATTTTAGTTTTGGTCCTAATCTGGATAAATACAAATGTTTTCATAAGCGTGTTTATATTGAGTTTGTTTTTGTTGTGTTTTTTCTTTTTCCTTTACAATTTTTGACGATTTAAAATGCTTTAAAGCTAACAAAAATTCATAAGAAAATGTTTTACTCCTTCAACTTTCAAATATTAAAAAAAAAAATTTCTGATTCACTTCTTGGTTAATAAATTGAAACTTTGAATTTTTTATTAAACACTTTTTATTAACACTTATAAAATGTCAATTTTATATACTAGCAAATATATGCTCCCTCCAGTCAAAGATTATTGCTAGACTGAGAGGATTATATATAAGTGAAAGAACTACATACAATACGTAGTTAAAGCAAAATAAATTGTTTTGGACTATTAAAATATTTTCCAATGCTATTGATAATGTTTAGCCATTCATTTATTTATTTTTTATTATTGCTTATGTTTGAATTTATCTTTTGAAACATGGTGTAAATCATAAATCTATGACGTCACGGCAAAGCTATAATTATTTTGTCATGGTAATGTTTTAAGCTCTATTTATAAGAAAGTCTAAATGGGTCAGTTGGTAGAACTTCAGACTGATGATCTCAAAGTTTTGGTTTCGATTTTCGGTCATGGCATCTGCTTTATTTGTTGGGAATTTATTATTTACTATTAATGCAATATTTTTCCATTTCTAAAAGTAGTTAAGAAAAGATCTCTGATATTTCGAAATGAGACAAATTCCGCATTGTATTTATTACATTAAAAAAAAATTGTGACTGTCAGATGGACAGACGGACAAAATCTTTATTCATATAAGATATTTTTTTTGTTTCTCATAAACATTAAAATGGAAAGATGGCGTAAAATTTTATGTAACTAATAAATTAGCAGATACTATCTTATTTACCGAATAAAATATCTGAATGATATTGTTTTTTTTTTAATATGAAAATATTGAACTAAACAGAATTTACCATTTTATAATAAACTTGCCGAATACCCGTCCCAGGATGGGTAGCTCAACTATTTTCTATTGATAAATTTGAGCTGTTTAGCGTATTGACAGTGACATTAAAACCCTAATTTCAAGTACAAAATAGAAGAATTTCAGCTTTATAATATACTCAGAACGTACACGCGATCGACATACTCGTCCGAACTAACTGCAAAATGACATCTCATTGATTAACTATTTGTTATTATTTTCTAATTCTGATGACTGTTTTCATTTTATTATTACGCAGTTTTATTTACTCATATATTTTTAGATCGTGGATAAAAAATTAGCATTCTAGGTGAAAGAGTCTTTCAGACTCTTTTCACGTCAATTTACTTTTGGAAGTTGCAATTCTGCTAGACATTATAAATTATAAACAAAGTCCCCCCTCCCCAACAAAAAACATACACCCCCCCACACACACACACACACACACACCGCAGTCAAGCAAAAATTCTACTGAGTATTCCTCACCCACATTGATTTCATTACAAAATTATAATCCATTTTGATTCATTCGTACACAAATTATCCATTTTATTCTTTTGTCATATTGTAAACTAAACCCCAAACCTAAACACACACTCTGGTGCTATCAGATAAGGCTGTCTCAAGATACCGGCTCCCTGACTTAAAATGCACCAAACATTGATGTTACTGTTTTTTCCTTTCCCTTTGCAAAAGTCAATCATGTTCTGCAAAGCTTAAAACAAAAACAACATTTTTCCTCTACAAAACAACCAAACCAAACACCATGAATAAATATTTGAAGATATAAAGAACTTGAAGCATAAAAACTTTTATCAAAATGACCTGATTCTGCATTAAATAACCTGAAAAGGGTTTATATACCATAAAACAAAACAACTAAACTAAACCTAAACACACACACACACACACACACTCTCCATAACAGTCAATGAATCCTTCTCCCCCAGTAACTTTTTTTACCATGAATAACAACTTAGCATTTTCATTGAAAAGAGTCTTTCCTGTACTTAGCATTTTCATTGAAAAGATTCTTTCCTAACCTTTCCAGTTAATTTTCTTCTGGTGGTTGCGATTCTTAGTTTCCACAATTTTCCCGGGTGACACCAGGACATAGGTCCTGCTAGTTAATAATGAAATTAATGCGGCAAACAGAACAGTTTTGTACAAATTTTATGTCACTTGATAAAAATTAAAATCAAGATATATACATATATATATATATATATATATATATATATATATATATATATATATATATATATATATATATATATGCTACTAAGCCTTATGTCTAGAATTCTTATTCTAATTTTGATTAAAATCCATTAAATAATTGTGATACTAGAAAAATGTCAAAAATTTGAAGTCTAAGCGTAAGGGGTCTTAAGAAGAAACAGAAATTCAGAAATGCTTAATTGATGTTGGTGTCTGATAACTATCGGTCAAATTTCATGCAAATTAGAAATATTTTAATTTTAAATATGAGGTTGTGTTTATATTATACGCTCAAACAACCCTTTAAAAGACTCTTGAAGTACTCTTTAATGTTTCAAATCAAATAACAGTCAAAAGTCATAATAGATGACAAATGAAAATGCAATGTAAGTTCGGTGTATTTAATTTCGCTCCTCTTTACAACCAAACAAAAAATGTGTAAAGAAAGAATTTTGCAAACAATCTGTTTATTTTGTGTTCGACTCGATCATCCTTCGCTAGTTCGGTACACAGCAAGTGTTATCCTGACGCCGAGTCGAAAGTTAACGGAGCAAAACACTGTCTCTTTAGAAAAGAATAGATGTTAAAAATATGCAGAAATTTATTCTTGTAATTTTGAAAGTATAAAAACGAATGTCAGTAATGTATTTATAGAAGAACAAAAAAAAAAATGCAATAAAAACAAAACTAATTAATGAAACCGGTTTTGTCTGAATGCAGCCGTTGTGACGAAACCGAACCGGAAGTGATGCTGCACATTCTATTTGTTACTGTAGCATGGATTAAGGAAACAAATTATTAGATTTGATTTTTTTTAATTGCTGAATTTGGAACAGAAAAGTTTTTGTTTTTTTTAAAGCATACTTTATAGTGGAAATCGATTTTGATATATGTAATGTACTGTTTTTTTTTTTAGCTTGTAACAAGAAGAAAAATAATTTTCTTTGCATGTCTTTGAAGCATGTGAGCCTACAATAGTGTCCCACTTCTTTACACAATCTTTTGCAAGATATTAAACTCGTCAAAATCCCCAAAAAGAAAAAAAAAACGAAAGTAAAAAGTTTTCCGGGCAATGCCGGGTACATACAACTAAAAAGTTATCAGACAATTTATCATGTGTTTGCGTGTTTCTCTCGCTTACATGTAATTAAGTTTAAGAGATCTTAAAAAGAAATTGAAATTCTGGGAATCTTAATGCTTAATTGATGTAAAATTACATGGAGCATACAATTATGGCATAATCCCGTTAGATCACAGAAATTAAGCAACGTTAAGACCTGATCGGTACCAGATGGGTGACCATCTGGTAATACTAGGCACTGTATGCCATCTAACCGGGATATACATGCTGACTGTGGACCGCATGTGAATTTGTATTCCCCATAAACTTCTACTCTCAGTGGAAGGCAGAATGCCCAACGCTAGGCATATAAAACAAAAAAGTGGTATTACCGATTGTGCTTACATGCATCAAATTTAATGCAAATCTGAAATATTTTTAATTTTTAAAAAGGGAGTTTGTGTCCATAGTAGGCCCCTTAAAAACACTTTACAATATTGTGAAAAAAATTAAATTTGTGGAATATTTATTTATTGATGTCTAATAAGTATTGTTAAAATTTCACAAAAATCAGAAGTATCTCAATTTTTACGAAGGGCTTCCACCCTCTTTTTACTTCCTTTGTTAATTTTATGATGAAACAATACCTTAATTTAATTACCAAACAATATCTTTCATAAAAGTCTGATTTAAAAAAAAAATTTTTTTTAAATGTTTTTCAACATGTATTAGACTCTTATATTTGGATTATTTGTTCAAAATAACTAAGATGAGAGTAGTCATCTTAGTTATTTTGAACTTGGAAAACCTTTCGAAGTGAACCTTTTATTTAATCTACAGAGTTAGATCGCTCTTGTTCCGTCTACCATGACGGGATAGAAGTGGTGATTATGTTATTCTTAGTTATTATCGTCTCAAGTGAGTATTAAACCTTCAACCCCCAAAAGGCCGTCACTTAGAACTGATTACTAATCAACGCCATTAACCATTTCACCACAGGTTCATGCGGACAATTCAAGTATGCATTTTGGGAGCTTTAAACCTAATCTTGTCTAAATCTCTAGTATTACTACTATTATATATATATATATATATATATATATATATATATATATATTAGTAGTAGTAGTACTTGTATGGTTGCTGTTTCGTAAATGTTAATCCAATGAAACTCCAGTGTTTATAAGATAGTGATCAATAACAGGTGAAGCTGTATTATAGTATAATTTTTTTATTAATACAAACATTATTGGCTACATATGTGCATACATGTTTCAGCTGCGACTTTATTCAAAATCCAGCTTCTTCGGGCCATTTAAACCAAACTGAGTGGAATAGATAAATTACATTTTTGCATATCGTTTTGGTTGGAGGGGTAGAAAATAGTGGAGGAGGCAAGGTATGTATCCACTCAGACACAGTTACTTATCTATATACTCACACATCACTTTATATTCACATACAAATGCATTCATACACTTGTGCGTATATACTGTTACACACAGCCTTCGTCGGGACCATGGCAGTGAGCGCATGACAATGATAAATATAAAAAAAAGGTAAAAATGTCCGGAAGTGACTCGTAAGTCCCCAGGTTCTAAATTTTACCAACAGAATACAGGGAGAAGGGGATTCTTCAATTCAAGACATCACATAGAAAACAAGGAAGAATAGTTAGCAGATAAGAGACGACTCAAACATCAAGTTAAGATATAAACAATATTTATTTACAGAATGACGAGAGAAGGGATAAATATATGTAAAACAAAATAAAAAGAATACAAAGCTCTATTTCTAAGGGAAAGGGGTACTGGTTAACGTAGCTAATAGTGAGCAAAATCCATGAACCAAATAGGTCCCAAGCTAATCACGGGAGGAAGGAAAAAGAGGGTTTACTCACTCACAAGTATACGTCTCCCCACCTGGAGCTGAAAGTTCGATAATCACACTCATCCAAAATCTACACTGATCATTGAATGGAAACGTCATTGGCAGTGTTCGGAGAACAAGCGTCGGAAATTGTAAGTGTGTATGCGACTGTGGAAATTAATCTCGGTGCTATCCAATCTTCTCCATGATGTTCATATCTCGGGACGGCTTGCACGGCTTCTCGTTTCTATATCCCCATATCTCTGTGGCAGTGGGTGACTTGAACGACGTATCCTTGTGGGCTGACAATGGCTAAATCTTCTACGTGTATCTCTCGGCACGCTGTCGCTGTCTGTTTTTTTTTTCAATTCTTCATATCCCCTCTCTGCTGCTATGCATGGGTGGGATGTAGGTGTAAGATTTCTCTGAGCTGACGATTTGGTGGATTATTTTATCCTTTTGAGCTAAGGCACTCGCCCCTTTCATGTGGGATCATCTGCATTCAGTTAAGGGCGGGGCGGAGTATTGCTGGTTGGACGATAGATTCCTTTCTAGTGAGTGTAAGAGTAAGGGGTCGGTTGGGGCGTTGGTTCAACATCTCAAATACATTTCCTTTGGTCATATAGCTCAAGCCCCATGGCAGCTGTGAAGATATGATAAAATGGATTCTGCTTACTTTAATAAAATGTTTATAGAATACATTTTACTTCTCTAATTTTAGTTCAACCCCCCCCCCCCCCATTTGTAACAATATATACATATTCAAAACTTCACACCTGTATCTCTTTCCATGATACAATTCTTATCTTTTTATCTTTATGGCCCATTTTCAAGTAGGCCTTTCAGACGTTCTGTTTCTTTTAATTCTTTGGTCATTAGTTGGATGCCACACATTCGTTAGCATATGAATAGAAGTGAACCCACTCATACATTTATAAACATCCGCTAACATATACCTATATATATATGTATATATATATATATATATATATATGTATATATATATATATATATGTATATATATATATATGTATATATATATATGTATATGTATATATATGTATATATATATATATGTATATATATATATATATTGTGTGTGTGTATTTAGGCAGTATTTTCTCATTTATGCAAACATTGTTAAAAATAACAGAATTCGGCTGTTTAATTATACCTTTTTTTCAATTTTTCTGATCGTCTTTTTTGTATTAAAATCAAAAAAATTAATAAATGTTCCATAGGTTTCACAAACGTTTTCGATTCTTTGTCAGGTGTCAAAAGCAAATTAACAAAAAAACTGGAGAAAGAAGAGAATTTAAAAAAGACGGTGGAGAAACACGCATAGAACGGTTTCCACATTGCTCCAGGAAGTCGTTGACGATTTTAAATTCAGCAATGCTGGATGGCATCACAGAAACCAATTTAAAAAATTAAAAATACTCGAAGCTTTCTACATAAAAACACAACAATCTAAAATTAACAATATCACATATGAAACCAGTGGTAACATTTTAAAATGCTTAATGTAATGCAATTTTGTTCTGTGATGCCAAGAAATTTGTTTTTGCTTTTTGTAGGCAACTAATACGGCTTGCTAAAAATCTGCTCAGTGTATGTTCTTTGAACTGCTTACAGTTAAGCATCGTTTCATACCTAACAATAAGTAATTTGTCTCTGTCCTTAAATTTTAAGTTTTTCATTAAGACATAAAAAAACAAGGTGGGTGTACATGTTTTGGCTTTCTTAATTATTTCCCATTTGATTATTGGTGTTTTTTTTGTCCCAAATTAATTTCCAGAAGTGTTGTGATAGTGAAGTGGGCTTCTCATATCTTTCATGTGTGAATGGTAACCTTTGTCCGTAAAGCCTATCTTGAAACTTCATCGATGTGTTCCATATATAGAACTTTTCCTCTTCTGGGTTCTCTACTGTATATATTTTTACACGGTATATCGCTGAGGCAGTAAGACAATTGTTTTGTAAGGGGCATTCATTCGGTTTTTGTCAGTTACAGTTATTATTTATATCAATATTTGTGTCATTGCCTTTTAGTATTTTATTGTGTTTATAATTCTTTCTATGTTGTCGGTGCAACTATAGCTCAATTTTGATGTGTTTTTATTAAATATTCTGTGCAGTGCTCTACCTGGTGAAAAGTGTCTGTTTATGAGGTGTAAACATTTATTATCTATTTTTGTTTTTTAGCATTAGACTGAAGGGAGGTATAAACCAAATAATCTTCCGAACGCGATTTCTGGACCTATTAGTATTGGTTTCTATATTTTTATACTTTATATTGGCGTTTGTATATCCACTATTTTTTTAGGGCTGTGTTGTAAATGCTTTTATGATTATTAAACGAAGAGTTGTTACTAATTCTGTTTTCTATAGACTTAGGTATGTGCTTAATTCTGGAGGTAGATGCACATATATGAGGTTGGAATTTTCTTTCATAAATGATTTATATTTATTTGTTACTAGGTTTAATGTGACGTCTAGGAATTTCAACTTTGTCCTAGTTTCTTCATCTCCTCTTCTAATTCGATTGCATTTAGCATCAGTTGAGTCTCTAACAATCATTAAACCATCATCTCTATATAATCCTATATCAATTACATCTACATCATTATTCTCAGTGATATTGCGCAATATATATATATATATATATATATATATATATATATATATATATATATATATATATATATATATTATATAGTTCTACTAAGTCTGATGTTTCTGTAGAGTACAGTGATTCCATATAGATATCAAAAGATGCATTTTGTTTATTCTTTATCCATTGTTCACTGTTACTAATAAAGACAGTTGTACGATTTATTACTAATGGAGATTTGGTATTCGTCTGAAGTTAAAACTATACTGTTACTATCTTTCAATATTCAATTCAGTTGACTATACTATTTCAGATAAATGTCCTCTCATTCAATGCACAGTTATGGGGTGGTTGTAGTGTAGTATATGTTGTTATGAGAACATCATCCCAGGCATTACCTCCTCCTTGGGGAGTAGTGTAGTATCTGTTTTGTTGCATGAGGTCATCCTCGCAGGCATTAGCTCCTCCTTTGGGGATGTAGTGTAGTCTGTTACTTCATCATGATACCATCTTCCCAAGCATTACCTATTTCTTTGTAGGAGGAGGGGCAGTTTAGTATATGTTCGTTCACCATCTGTTATATAAAGTGCAGCTGTCTGTGTGTATGTATATCCAGCTAAAAGTAAAAAAACTACAAAACAAACACCCACGAAGTTGGTACATTATTGATCGGTATTGCCCTGAATGAATAACATAAAATTTAAAAAATGAAATTACTTATTCTTTGGGGTCAACTGGGCTAGGTTTCGTCAGTCATTTCCAATGTTATCTATTATATAAAGGAGAGGTGAATGACTTACATTATTACTATTTTCAATACATTAAAACAAGAGAGAGAGAGAGAGAGGAATGGGCGGGGGAAAGGGATGCGGAAAAAACGTGAAATGGTGGGGGTGGGGTGGGGAGAGAAAGACAAATTAAAAGAGGTAAAAAGATAAAAGTTTTAATATAAAGATGTTACACACACTTCTTTACCTCGTCTATTTTGTTTTTTTATGGTCCCGGGCAACGCCAGGTAGCTCTGCTAGTTAAATATAATAGCAAAAATATGCTATGTATATATTAATGGTGTTCTAATATATCAGTTATAATTATTGGTTCCCATATTGTATTTAATTCTATACTAGGTCCATACAAAATCAAAGCGAACATCTATAACGCATATGTCCTTCCTGTAGTCTACTACGGACTTGAATGTGTCAACTCGACTGTAAAAAGCCACATCATGCGCTTCATTACTGATCATAAACTATCTGATCACATCAGTATTACAGTCATTGTCATCCCATTAATATCCTCTGTCATCAAATGTAAAGTCTTCAGATTGTTTGGTCACGTTAAGTGTTATAGTGTAGAGCCATGCAAAATATGCGTTGAATGCATAATATAAGGAAGCCGGTCAAAAGGTAGACGAAAGAAAAGATTCCTCCCACCCTTAAAAAAATCGAGCGCGAACGCAGACCCCAAACTATATCGAAGAACCAGTTTTGATACGTAGCCTCGTTTTAAGATCATTCATTGCTAAGTAAAAGAAATGAAAAAAAAAACATTTCTATAACGTAAGTAGTTAAATCAAAATCGTTTTCATAACTTGGCGCGTTCGCTCAGATGGTAGCGTATCAGACAAATTCGTCCTAATTACTCTTTGACGTTACGGTTACGAGTTCAAATCACAACCTCGGCGTCGAAATTATTTATTGTTTATTTAGTTGTTAAGATTTGCCCTAATGTATTTCTTATGTTTCTGACTTAGAAATTAAGTAAATAGTATTTCCCCCCCCCCTCCCCCCAAATTTACAAAAATTCTTCAGGACGGACAAACAGAATGACAGAGAAGCTCTTCGTTATATCATAAGTGGATGTCTCCAACCTGGACAACGCTGGATAAATACAGCTCTTATATGATAGTCTTGTTCTTAGTATTTGTGATAATCCATTTCTCTGTTTCTTTTCTAGTTTGACTGAATGATTGTAAATTTTGCTTTGCAGCCTTTATTTGTTGCCTCAACTCCCGCTGACGAGGATGATGACCGCAATGGCCCGGCTGTATCCTCTCCGCCATTAAACACTTCAGAATCCAGTCATAACAAACAAACAACACAAACACTTCCAGATGACCCGACACATTCAGAAGAACGATCATCCGAAACGGCCTGTGATGCGGCAACCAACGACATTTCACGTTTGTCAAGCTCTCAATGTCTGGCAGAAAACTCTGAAAGAAACGAATGCATTGTCTGTCAGTGTGAAACCATCACCATGGTTCTACTACCCTGTCGACATGCGTGCGTCTGCAGTATGTGCTTTGCTAAACTTGAACGATGTCCAATGTGCCGAGAATACATCTATTCTTATTTTTGGTTGGAAGAAGGAAGCCATCGCAGAACGGGTACATCGGCTTCCGTAGTTACAGGGCCGAGTTCTTTTGTGACGTCCCCTCCGGTTCAAGAGAGACGTTCTTTCAAACAGTGGATTGTTCAACTAAATAACACAATGAATAATTATCTTGGTTTTAGATGAATTTATTCACAAACTTTCCATCGGTCACAAAATATTAAAATTTATTCTGTGCTCTTTTGGTCAGAAGAGAAAAAATAAAATGAAATTCTAAAAAAATTTTAACAAATTATTTAAAAAGCATTGTTGAGCTTGGTTTTTAAAAGTCAAGTTCATTTATAAATTAATAAAAAACATATCAGTTGTAAACCATGAAAAAATATGAATTAACTAGTTTATACCCAATCCTGAAGTGGTATAGGTACACTACCTGGGTATGTCAATGCCCATCTTTATCTAGCTTATACAGCTTTATAGGTAGTACGTAAAAAAAAAAAAAATGTTACTTAGCATTTACATGAGAGTAAGTAACTACACTAAATGTATTTAAGTATTGTTTTTAATAGCAAAAAACATTAGAAATTATTTTATATCTTTTTTACAAATTATCAAAGAAATGGTCTCTTAGTTAAAAATATTTATGTAGTTTTGTTAATTTCTTTAAATTTATAAAGCATGTATCCAGTTAAAATAATCCTTTAGACTTAGGTGAAATTTGAACTTGGGTATTGATATTATAAAAACTACTGCCTTAGTAATGTGTACTCTGCCTATTCCTGTTTTGTCAACCAATCACATGCTTCTATTTCTGTACGAACAAACTCCAAAAACACCATAAGTTTTTAATAGTATACAGATAAATGTCTTCTTCTACTATTAATATTATTATTATAATAAGCTGATTTGGTTCAATTATTGGTTCTTTGGATTTTGTTATGAAAATGGAAAATAGTTACTCGTTTAATTGTGTGGAATTCAGAATAATTTTTTGGATTATTCAGACAACTATTTTCATCTTGGTTATTATTTTTGCAACGTTTCGGCCTATGTAACCTCTGACATACTTCAGGTGCATCTTTTCGAACTCGGGAACCTATACACAATTTCAAACTTAATCCACGGGGGTAGATTTTCCCCATTCCGTCAGCCATGAAGTGTTAATTATTATATAATTATCGCCTGTAACAAGGATCGAACCTTTAACCCCCAGAAGACTGTCACTTAAAGCTGATTGTTATTCAACCCCTTTAATCGTTCACCACGTTAATTCATGGACATAAAACTGACTGGAAGGAACATAATTTTTGTAAAATCTCAAGCGGCTTGCAATCAAAGTGTGAAGCCTTGTATCTAAGACATAATTAGTTCAAATAGCTCAGTTGATTTCTTGCGTGGTCTCTTCTCTTAGCTAAATATTTCTCCCATTGCAGTTTGGTGCTACCAGATCAGGCTGTCTCAAGATACCGGCTTCCTAATTTAAAATATACCAAACATTGATGTTATTGGTTTTTTCCTTTCCCTTTGCAAAAGTCAATCATGTTCTGCAAAGCTAAACACAAAAACATTTTTTCTCTACAAAACAACTTAACCAAACACCATGAATAAATATTTGAAGATATAAAAAACTTGAAGCATAAAAACTTTTATCAAAATGACCTGATTCGGCATTAAATAACCCGAAAAGGGTTGATATGCCGTAAAACAAAACAACTAGACTAAGTCTCCCATTGCAGGCCTGCCGTTTGCAGCATGCATCTATGCATGTTTACGTTTTGACTTTTCATTTACATAATAATTTCACTAAATATGCACAATGTATTCTGGGTTATTGTAATATAGACATTATCATATCTGACCTATAATGTTATTAGAAAATACAATGATCATTCGGAATATACTTAGTGATGTCTGCATGATGTCAGTGTGAAACAATCTTTGAGTCAGTGCCCACTTAGTAGACGGAACCTAATTTTTTTAAGAGGAAATATTCCGATAATTAATTTATGTATATGAAAACGGAATTACAATGTAAATTTAAGAAAGACTTATTTATTTTTTGTAAATATGTAAAACTTTTTTTAATGGTTTGGTTGGTTGGTTGGTTTAGTTATTTTGTTTACGACATATCAACCCTTTTCGGGTTATTTAATGCCGAATTCGGTCATTTTGGTAAAAGTTTTTATGCTTCAAATTTTTTATATCTTCAAATATTTATTTTTTGTGTTTGGTTTGGTTTGGCTGTCTTAATGGGATATGTTCAACAATCTGCTTATGTTTCTTTATCCCAAACAAGGCATATTGCCACTGAGATGTAAGGAGCTACTGTAATTAGGAGCCAGATTTATAGGAGCCATCCTACGTGGGGAGTTGTGCAGCAAGATGTTTGTTCACATTACATTTAACTTTCCGCATGTTGGTACAGTCTGGGAAACTGGGAGAAACAAGGGAATTCCAAAGACAAGCATTCCGAGAAAAGTAGAAAGCTTTCCAGCATCTATGGACCTCTACAGTGAAGGGGTGGGATTTTGCTACTAGTTTGGTTTGTTGGGGAGTACAAGTGCAGTAAGTTCATTGGAGCATATTCCATGGAAGTACTTGTAAAACAAGGAAAGGGATACAACATTGTGGTTATGTGACAGGGGCTGGAGCTTGGCAGAAAGTGCAAGATATATTAGGTTAGAGACTCTTTTTTGTACCCTGTCCAAGAGAGAGAGAGAGGGAAAATAATGGTTGGTGCACCAGTCCAGATGTGACAACAATACTCCATGCATGGGTGAATGGTGACTTTATAGAGATTTAGGATACTGGCAGGTGTAATAAGTTTACTAGCCCGGTAGATGGAACCCACTTTCTTTGCAGCAGACTTGGCAGTATCTTCTATGTATTTATTGTTATGCTAGATCCCGACATTCATTTAACTTCCTTGGGACATGTAATTTATTTTTAAGTGTTATGCCAAGATAAAAAGGTTGAGAAACGCTGGTCTTGTGTGTCTGTGGTTGAACTCTTCAAGCAGGGTTTTCTCTCTCCTGGAAAGTAGTATGCTGAAACAGAAGACCTTCTTTTCGTATGAATCCGCACGTTAAACTTTTTTTTAATATCTGACACCTGCTTGATTGTGTTGTTGGCATTGGTTTCCTCTGATTCTTTTATTTAGAATCAGGTACTCACAGGAGAGACTACATGAAGGTTGCAAACATCCATAGTGAAAGTGGTGCTATGGATCTGGCAGAATTCGAACACAGCACGTCAAGTTGTCAATCTGCATCGGTATCTACTTCCCTACCGACATCTCCCATCTATTTTCTATTTTAAGGAGACTTAACTGCTATTAATTAAAAATTAATAAAACGAACTCTGTAATGATTGTTAACTGTTTTTTTTACTCAGGTCTCACATAAAGGTCAACACAATGAGGGGGGGGGTAGAAAGGGAGACTTTTAATTATTCCTTTTTAAGATCCCATTCTCACATGTCGGCTGTGATTTGCTCCTAGCATTATTCTGACTTAAAATCTTTTTTTACTCTATTGATGATGTCACTCTTATGTGATTCACACTTTTCACTTCTGTTTGTACGTTTTTGACTAATTTAACCTTCTAACCCCGCCAGACAGCCCCTTGCTCCGGTACCCTGTACTATTTTTAAGAACACCCATATGGTAACTAACAATTATTTTACACTAGCTAAAATATCCAACCTTGAACATAATAAAGAAACACATGGAATTAGATAAAATATAAAAGGAAGGAGGGGTGAGAAGCCTAATTATTCCTTTTAAGAGCACATTCTCATACGTCAGCTGCGATTCGCTCCTAGTTTCATTCTCACTTAGAAAATCCATGCTAAATTCCTCGATGATGTTACTCTTACATGATTCACATAAGTTTGACTAATCTAACCTTCTAACCTTGCTAGACAGCCCTTTGCCCCAACATTCTTGACTATTTTTAAGAACACCCACATAAAAACTAACAATTATTTTCCACTAGCTAAAATCCCCAACCTTCAATATACAACAGGAATACATAAAATGAGATAAAATAAAACGTGTATTTTCTTGTTTTTTATTGAATTCAAATTTAAAAAAATAGCAGTTGAAAATCAGCGGAAAAGATCTGGAATGACTAAGTCACATCATTGTAATTCGGCGATGGTCGATTTTCTCAAGTTGTACCAATCTGAGCAAAAGAATTAAGGAAAGTAAGAATATCATTTTCAGTTGGCGTTCACAAATCTAATAATTAGGAACATATTCAATAACTCTGATTATTTTATACTAGTGGGACCCATGGAAATTCCAGTGTTTTTCTGTATAATTTAATGGAAATTCCAGTGTTTTTCTGTATAATTTAATGGAAATTCCAGTGTTTTTCTGTATAATTAATGGAAATTCCTGTGTTTTTCTGTATAATTTAATGGAAATTCCAGTGTTTTTCTGTATAATTTAATGGAAATTTCAGTGTTTTTCTGTATAATTTAATGGAAATTCCAGTGTTTTTCTGTATAATTTACTGTTAAAAATAATATTCCTTTTGTATGTCAGGATTAATACTATTAAGAAGAAATGACTCTTTCTTCTTCTTTCATTAAAATAATTGTCATTGTCTGTTTAATATTCTTTAAATAAATAAAGCGAACGTCTCATTTTTATTTATTTAAAATTGTAGCAATTTAATTCCTTTAAAACAATAAATATTCTCTATCTGCTTGCCGTGAAAATAATTGTCAGCTAAATATTCAAATCACTCAATGATTAACCTACTTAAAACCCCAAATATAAACATGATGTGGGCAGCTGGGGAATAAAAAATCTTATGTACAAAAACGAATGAAAGATATATACAAATATACCTATTTCAAATCAATAAAACAAATGTCACTTTTTGAAATGTATTTATTTAAAATTGTACTGTTTTAGTTTACGGGATGACATAATCTGAATTTTGGAACAATTCATTTTAAAATGGGTAAAGTCGGGAATTGTTTACCATAGTGACATCAGATTAATCACGATCAGCTGATCAGAGGCTCTCATTTTTTTAAATGTGTGTGAAAGGTGATAATGTACGAACGAACATGAAATGCCTTAGTGTATTATTATATAGGTTCTTTTGATTAAAAAATTCCCAAACATTTTTTTTTTAAAGAAGATTGAACTGTCTAGAAAATCCTTGCAATAATGAAGAGTTTGTGTCTGTTTATTATAGAAATGAGAAATGAAAGTGAAAGTATCTTTTTATTTTTAATCCCAAAATGAATCCGTCTGATGAAAAAATCCACCAAAATATCAGAATTATCCGATCTTTATGGAATTTTTAATCTGTTGATTAATAAATGGATGTTAATATAAAGTATTTATTTCATTTAAAAATATTTTTTGGGGGTCACTTAAATTTCATCCCCCACCCCTCCACCTCAAGGACGAAATATATCTTATACCCAGAGTTGAAACTCAGTGACCACCTTTACAAAGAACTAATAGCCTGAAGCTGTGAAAAAAAAAAAAAAAAAAAAAAAAAAAAAATGGTGCTTGTCCATCAAAATGTACTGGTGAAAATCGTAGTTTCAAATAAATTAACAGGAAAACTCTTTGATATACTTACGTATCAGACAAAAGTAGGTATCTATACGAAAAATTATCGAGAAGAATTTTAATTAAAAATAAAAATCAGTTTTATTGTATTCTTTCGATTTGTCATTGATAAGGGTGCAAATAGGTGTAAGACAGGCGAGATAAGTCAGTCTGTCATTTTGCCAAGTCATAATCAATGGCGACTCGGAAAAATACGATAAAACAGATTTATATTTTTAATAGAAAATTTTACTCAATAACTCTTCTTAATTTTTGTGTAGATACTTATTTTTGATTGATACATGAGTATATCAAAGAGTTTTCCTGTTAATTTATTTGGAACTGCGATTTTCACTTGTACATTTTGATGAACAAGCACCATTTTTTTTTTTTTTTTTTCAAAGGATGCTAGTATTTCAAGCTCTCAAGCCATTTAATTTTTTTTTTCTTTCATTAAAATTTCCGATATTTGTGTATCATTTTCTGAGTTCTTTGTTCATTCACGACTTCAGGGTGTTATCTCTTTGTAGAAGTGGTCACCAAGTTTCAACTATGGATATAATAAAACGTATTCCATCCCTCAAATGAAGGGATAAAGTAATTTAAGTGGCCTAAAAAAATCTATAAATTTTTGAATAAAATTAATATATTGGCTATTACACCATGATTTAAGGGAGGGCACCACTTCTCTCCTTCGATTGCTCCACTTAACCTTGATCCTTATCTTATAATGCTGAGTGTTTAGAAAGGAGGCATCAAGTACCATTTTTTTTAGTTTTTGGTATGACTCAACTGAGGATTGAACTCTGGTCTCTCAGCCCATTATCAAACATATGCTAAATGTGCTAGTTGATTATTAATTAAAACAAACACATATCTTGAAATGAAAGGATACGGCTTCAACTGTTCAGCAAAATTCTTCATGTCGTCTTGAATTTGTTCCTGCCCAGCAGGAGCGACAACGGTCAATTCTACCAAATAAGACAAAGACAGAGGTTCCAGGTTCTCTACATTGTTTGGCTGCAACATCTGAAAATAGAACAAAAATTAAATAAACTAGCTGCACTTACTCGGTGCTGCGCCGAATGCAGTGAAGTCATTTTAGTTTTTAATTCTTATTAGTTAACACATTTTTTGGACCAAGACAACAATAGGGACCCCAGTTCAGTAACAAAACAAGCGGGACATCTTTTGGAAGCACCGGCGTGTTGACCTCGCAATACACGTGGTCGTTATTTACAAAACAACTCGGTTTTTTTTTCTTTTAACATGTATACGCTTTTTTAAAAATCGGCTGACTTGTAATCTGTCGTTTTGCAATAAACAAAACAATTTATCTTTTTTTTTTGTTTTACTTTTATTTACTAAATAAAAAACAAATTTTAAACGCAATTCTATATTTCGTGTTGTGTATTTTAAGAAAAGGTGGATACTTTTTTTTCTTTTCGTAGGGAGGCGAGTAACTAGCGAAGTTTTATTTATTTGTTTATAATTGTTGCTTACAGAAAAAAAGGAAAAAACTTCATAAATTTTAAATTGCTTCCGTTTGGAAACTGATTTTTGAAGTCTAACTTCGCCCTCGTGGGGAGGCAAAACGAAAGATTACAAGTCAGCCGATTTAAAAAAAAGCGTATATATTTCATTTATTTATTAAAATAACTTGCGTAATCTTCCGTTTTGCCTCCTCGGGCTAGGAGCAAAGTGTAGTATGGAAAAATCCTTCTAAACTGAGGTAAAATCCAGAGTGCTCCTTTTTATGTCTTAAAAGAAAACCGTAAATATTTTATTTGTTTATTTAGTAAATAAAAGGAAAAAAGAAATGGACCCTACATTTTTTTAAATACATCCCCCCCCCAAAAAATATTAACATGTTAAAAGAAAAAATCACTGACCGCAGATAGGAATGAAGTGTAGTATCAAAATAGATACTACACTTTTGCCTCCCCATGAGGGCGAAGTAGACTTCAAAAATCAGTTTCCAAACGGAAGCAATTTAAAATTTATGAAGTTTTTTCCTTTTTTTTTCTGTAAGCAACAATTATAAACAAATAAATAAAACTTCGCTAGTTACTCGCCTCCCTACGAAAAGAAAAAAAAGTATCCACTTTTTCTTAAAATACACAACACGAAATATAGAATTGCGTTTAAAATGTGTTTTTTATTTAGTAAATAAAAGTAAAACGAAACAAAATGATAAATTGTTTTGTTTATTGCAAAACGACAGATTACAAGTCAGCCGATTTTTAAAAAAGCGTATACATGTTAAAAGAAAAAAACCCGAGTTGTTTTGTAAATAACGACCACATGTATTGCGAGGTCAATCGGAAATCGCCGATGCTTCCAAAAGATGTCCCGCTTGTTTTGTTACTGAACTGGGGTCCCTATTGTTATCTTGCTCCCATTTTTTAAACATACAGAAAAAGATAAAATTTTATTTGTAATGGAGACAACTCTTTTTAAATTCTTTAATTAAAAATGAGTTATTTCCCTTGATTTTTCGGTCATAATTGAAAAATATTTTCATATTACCACTTGTCCAGGCGGATTTCATAACTTTTTAAATAAACTGTAGCAAAGTACGTAATTATAGTGACAATAGCTGAAACTTGGTGTACAAGTCAGCCATAGAGTGAAGTTTATTTGTACCAAATATGGTTGGATTGCAGAAAGGATTTTGAATTTCATTAGTGATTCCATGGGTGGCAATTTTTGTTAGGTCATCCTGCCCATGAAATGGTAACGCTATGGCGGCTGGTACAGATAACTAACATTTAATGTCCAGACGGTCTATTCAATATCTTTATATCCAGGATTCTCTTGACGGATTTATGCAAAACTTATCGATTTACTTCCTGTTCAGTATTTGTGGGGATGGCTACACAAGAAGTGCAGTGGAAGTACTGGTAGGTTGAGAAAGGATAACCAATTTGTGTTCAACAAGTGTAAAACAATGGACATGGATGAGAACTCAGATGTGGAGAAAGTATATCTGGATGGCAAAACTATTGAGGTTGTCGAGAAGTTTTGTTACCTTGGTGATACCATCAGAACACAGGATGGAGCAGGTGTTCTGCCATTACTAACTAGCAGAGCATTACCACTGTCGACCAAGGTAGGAGTCTATCAGGCATGTGCACGCAGTGTGATGATGTATGGAAGTGAAACCTGGCCAGTGAGTGTTCAGGACATGCGTTGCATAAAGAGAAATGATACGATGGATGTGTAATGTGAGTCTTTAAGACAGGCTTAGATCTGATGATCTCAAAGGAAGATTAAACCTGGACAGTATAGAGAGATGTATGCAGAAGAGTAGACTTCAATAGTATGGCTATGTTGAAAAAATGGATGAGAGTTCTTGAGTTAGTAAATGTAGAACAGTTTAGGTAGCAGGTTCAGTTCATATGGGAGTAAGTGATAAAAATGGACCTGGAGAATAAATCAAGACCGGGCCAGAGATATGTTCCTTTGGAAGTCAATTCCTAAAAGCTGTCCAACACATGCCAACATGTAAAATGGACGTTAAACCGAATATGATGATGATGATGATTCAATTTAATTACTTAAAAATAAAATCAGAACTAATATTTTCAACCACAATGGCAAATTCGCAATAAATATATGTTTCTCTCAAAACCTATGCAAGGATGGTGCATTCACAGGCATGTTAGCATAATCTTATTGAAGAATATAAAGCGAATGATGGAATGACAAATCCTGATTATGTAACAGTATTCAGGATCCTATTGATGATCGTCAGCGTCCAAGTAAAATTCCAATCAGACCAAGAATTCAGTAGCGTAAAGTTAAGCAGATAGCTACTTGGTCACATCCTGATGAGGAACTCACATAAATACTTTCCAATCATCTTAAAAGTTCTACTAGTCACAAGTTATATCCGAGACTTGCTTTGACGTGGAGGAATGAAGACGTGACGATCTCAAGTAAAGATGATGTGAAAAAAAAAATCAGTGCAAATGAAAAGCCACACAATTAACGCAAATAAAGGACATAGAGAAACACATACCATAAGGAAGACAAAATAATATGGCAAACAAGAAGTGCCTCAAATTCAGCAGCAAACGGTGTTCTGTCAGATTTAGTTCCTGATATTAAAGACTTCCTATTTTTGGTCGCTTACTCTTCTGTTTTGCCAAGTTTTGTACTAATTTTTATTTATTAATTTATTAAATTGTGAAAGTACAGAATAGTTAACAAATCCCCCCTTCCCTATAATAAGAATGGCTTTCTAAATAACAAAGGAAAATATAATAAAATGTCTTTGTTTTTTATTTTGAATAATTTCTTTTACAAAAATAATAAGAAAGCCATTCTTAACATGGGAGAGAGGGAGGGGGCTTTGTTAACTATTCTATACTTTCACCTAAAAATTTAATAAATAAATAAATTAATAAATTTGGGGAAACTGAAACTCTTGCTGGAAGTTATATTACAGATGAAGTTTAATATCAGGAACTAAATCTGACAGAACACTGTTTGCTGCTGACTTTGAGTCGCTTATTCTTCTGGCTTGTCAATAATACCCTAGCCGAAAGCCAAAGCTGGTGGTGGCACGAAAGATGGCAGTACCATCTGAGCCACTAAAATTGTGGTATCACCTCTGGTTGGCAGCTGATGAAGACAGGGTATAGCATGTGTAATAGCAGATTGTAGGAAGAAAATTCGGTAAAATTTTGCCCCTATGCTGATAGGGAAAAATAAAAGTGAGATTTCATTTTTTTTGTGTGTGATTACATGTCAAATACATATTTGTTTCCAACAGACCCATCCATCCTGTATTTTTTTCAACAGAAAATGAAAGAGTTTAAAAAAAAAAAAGATGTCCTTCATTGACCCCAACATTAACCCTGAGTATGGGATGGAAATATGAGAAAAAACAAACTATGTATTTGGACTATTCAGACTAGTTTTCATCTTGGTTGTTATTTTCACGTTTTGGCCAATGTAACCACCAACCAAAATGGTGCATCTTTTCGAACTCAGGAACCTATACGGAATTTCGAACTGAACACTTTATTTAATCCACGAGGGTAGATTGTTCTTGTTCCGTTAGCCATGACTGGGTAAAAGTATTAAGTAATTTTTATGTTATTCTTGCCTGTAGTAAGGATTTAACCTTCAACCTACAGAAGACTGTCACTTAAAATTGATTGTTAATCAATCCTTACTACAGACGATAATAACTAAGAATAAAATTAAAATCTAGATGAGAATAGTAGTCTGAATAATCCAAATGATTAAAATTATCAATCTTCATCTCAAAAATTCCAAAACATGAGATGGCAATATGAGAGAAAAAAAGCTGAAATATACTAGTAATTGTGAGAAGGTTCTAGTTAAAAATTTTATGGTGTCCACTTTTGAAATACAAAAGATTGGGTGATCACTAACACTTTCTGGTCAAAAAATGAGTGATAATTTTATGTCATATTTCAATATTTATAGTAAAAGCAACTAAAATATTTTATTATTTTAATTTTCCAGGTATTTCCAGGGTGTTGATGAGTAATCAACAGAAAAAACAGAATCTCATTTTTATTTTTCCGTTGACAGCATGGGGGCAAAAGTTTTCATCTCAAAAGATACATCCTAAAAATGTTAATACCTAAATTGCCTAAATGTTCGTTTCTCCACATAACATTAATGCAAGACAACTTGACTACAACACGGAACATCTCAAATGTGAATATAAGTATAAATGGATGATGACTTACCCTGAAGATCTTTGAAACAGTGACTTTCATTCTTCCTTTGTGAAAAAAATAACCTTTGATTACATATTCGTAGTCTAATCTGAAATGAAACAAGTATAAAGAATTTTGAAAATTAAAATTCCAAATTATCTTTTTTTTTTATAACATAGTTCACTCCAAACAAGGCAGGCCGCCACTGTAGACGTAAGGGGTTACTGAGAAGAAAGAAAAGGGGAGAAGGTTGGAGGGGGTCAACCTAAATTGGGATCTGTGCAGCGAGATGTCTGTTTACATTAATTTTAAATTTCTGCATGCCAGTACTGTTGGGGAAACAGGGGGCAGGGAGGGAGTTCCAGAGGCCAGCAGCACGAGGAAAGAAGCTATTTGAGTAGAAAGCTCTCCGGCATCTGGGGACCTCCACAGTGAATGGATGGGATTTAGTTGATTGTCGAGTTGGTCTAGTGAATTTACCTCGACGGGGCACCAGAGTAGCCAGTTCATCGGAGCATAATCCATTGAAGTATTTGTAAAACAAGCACAAGGATGCTACATTGCGGCGATGGGACAGGGACTAGAGCTTGGTTGACAGTGAGGGACCTATTAGGTTGGCGACTCTTTTTTGGACCTTGTCAAGGAGGGAGAGACTAGTAGATGATGCACCAGCCCAGATGTGACAACAATACTCCATGCAGATAATAAACTGTTTTAGCAGGATCTGTGGAAGTTCCACAATTGTATCCTACATCTGCCGTGCTTAAAAATATTTCACTTCCATGGATGTACGGCGCGAACGCAAATCCCACATTATTGTACCACTTTTGGACAGAACAGATACTATACTTTGACCATAGCTCAAATGCCAAGAAAGTGTCATTTTGTTTGAGTTTCATGATCGACACACAGTGACATCAGATGAAATTTAAAAAATTTTTAAAAATTTTTTGCATTACATCATTGGCGATCAGGTGATCCCATCTTTAAAAAAAAGGAGTGGTGGGTGATAACATACGGACAGACATGAACTTGTCTTTGTTTATTATTATATAGATGTTAAACACTTGGCAAAAAGCTGAAAAACAAATAAGAAAATTAAAAAATTTGAGGATTATTTGGACTACTGTTCTCATCCCGGATGTTATTTTCACAACGTTTCAGCCGATGTAACCTCCGACCTTCTTTGGGTGTATCTTATCGAATTCTGGAATCCTTTATTTAATTCATAGTAGTAGATTGTTCTCGTCCGTCAACCATAGCTGGGTAGAAGTAATATTTATTTTGGATTTTGTATCGCTTGTAGTGAGGATTGAACCTTCAACCTCCAGAACTGATTTTTACTTAACACCTTTATTCTTTTCGCCCTGTGTCCATAAATAATTCAAATGATAGAAATTAGTGATCCTCATTTCAAAATTAGCGATCCTCATTTAAAAAATTCAGAAACATAAAAAAAATTTTAATTAAAATTTTACAAAAAAAAATTTCTTTTAAATTAAAATAATGTAGTGTAAAAATAAATTTCAATATGTAGAAAATTTTAATTAAAAATTTAAAAAAATAATTTTTAGAACACTAAAACACTCAGTTTTTTTTAATATGATGAGTTATGGTAGACTAGCAGGGAGACCTTGTATTGTCTGGGATTGAATGAGGAACTCTATATCCGTTTGTGTGCAGCCCATAACACCATAGTACGTTTTTATTTTTAACATTTTGTTATATTCAATTTTTAGGGTAGGGGCCCAAGGATATACTCAGCATTGATTGGGTGAGAGGAGGTTCAAGTAAAGTGATATTAATTGAAATAATTTTACTGAAATTTATAGTCCTCCTATCTCCTTCGAGGTACACCTGGCATTTCCTGTGCACTCCTATTCCAAACTCTGATCCCTTTCATCATCATATTCGGTTTAACATCTGTTTTACATGCTGGCATGTGCCGGACAGCTTTAAGAAATTGACTTCCAAAATAACCTATCTCTGGACAGGTCTTTATTTAACCGGCCTATGAAATTTTACCTCAGTTAAGGAAATGATTTCCAAAGAAACCTGACCAGAGGTAAGTTTGGACGTCAATTTCTGAAAGCTGTCCAACACATACCAGCATGTAAAACGGACGTTAAACCGAATATGATGATGATCTTCATACGTATAAACAACAGCTTTGTGTATAGATTCTATAAGAAAGTCATTACAAAATCTCATTTTTATTGTATTTGTTTAAGAAATATTTCATACATTTCTTTTTAAAATGAAATCAAAAAGAAAGTTTATTTTCACCTGAATCCCATCTCGTTAAGAAAAGTAACAACATTGTCCGATGCGCTCACATCTACATACGTTCGTACGAGTGTATGACGTGTTTTATCCCCAACTTCAGCAAGACCAACATAACGGAGGTGCCTAGATAAAAAGAAATTAAAAAAAAAAGTTTAGAATTAGAAGACAAAAATACATTGAAATGAAGTAAATTACGATGCAAAATAATTTGTCAAGTAGGTTAAATTTTTTATTTTATTTTAATTCTTTTTTTTTTAATGGAAATAGCTCCAGACAAGGCATGAAGCCACTTGATGTAAGGAGCTAACAAGAACGAAATATGACTATCACAAAGACAAAAGATGCCTATTGGCCTTAATCTTGAAAAGATCAAGATTATACATAGGAGGAAAACAGTCAGCAGGAAGAGAGCTCCACAAGCCTGCAGTTCTTGGAAAAAAGTTACTGGAATAGGAAGCTGTATTACAATGAGGTATCAAAACAGCGAATTGATGGAGACCACACGACCAACGAGTCAAACGAGCTGGAACAAAAAGAAGCGGGGAATAGATCACATAACTCTGAAGAACACATGCCATAATAGTGTTTATAGAAAAGACTGAGACTAGCAACATCACGTCCATGAGAGAGAGGATGCAGAGTAGAAGAAAGAGTAAGGCCAATCAAATTACAGATACGTTTCTGCACCTTATCAAGAACCCTCAAATGGGACAGAGATTCATCAGCCCAAATATGACAACAGTACTAAACAAGGCATATTGCCACTGCCACTGTGATAGGGGCTGGATTTGTAAGGGTGCTACCTAGGTGGGAGGAGTTGGGCAGCAAGATGTTTACATTGCATTTAAATTTCTGCATGTTGGTACGGACAAGGAAACAGTGAGCAGGAAAGAAATTCCAAAGTCAAGCGATCCGAGGAAAGAAGTTATGAGTAAAAAATCTTCCAGCATCTAGAGACCTGTAAAGTGAAGGTATTTATGTTGAGGGGGTACAACTGCAGTAAGTTCATTGGAGCACATTCTGTGGAAGTACTTGTACAATAAGTATAAGGATGCAACACTGCAGCGATGCGACAGGGGCTGAAGCTTGGCAGACAGTGTGGGACTTATTAGGTTAGAAATTCTTTTTTTTGATTCTGTCCAAGAGGAAGAGGTTAGTACGCCAACTCAGATGTGAGAGGGTTTCTAGCTTGGTAGAGGGAGCACATCTTCTTTGCAGCAGACTTGGCAACATCTTCTGTGTACTTATTCCATTTCATGTTGCCTGAGAATATCAGTCCGAAGAGTTTGAATGTAGGACTCTCGGGAAGGGTGCTTTTGGCCATGACAGACAGTGGTTGGAAAATTTGCTGAGTCATTTAAATTTGACCCTAATATATGGGTCCTGTGCACATCCAGTGGTGAGGCTTTACAAGGTAACATTTTTTAAAACTCTGCAGCAAAAACAACTCGAAATATTCACTAAACTTATAGGAAAGAATGTCCGAATGAAAAGAACGTGTAGAATATGGTTTACAAAATTCAAAAATGGAAATTTGGTCCTTGAAGATGAAAACCAATTGGAACGTCCAGTTGAGTTTGATGAAGAGCTCCTTGTGTGGTATTTCTGCTGTGCTTAAAAAAATGACGACAAACACTGCTGTATAAAAGTATAATGATATATCTTTATTGGCGGTGGCAGTGAACGAGTGGGGTGGTTTTCTTAGACCCGATCGTCAGTCGACTCTGTCGATCACATTTTAGGTTAGTTTATATAATAATTTGTGGCCTCCACGGATTCACCTGTAAATGCCCATTCTGGGATTTCGCCTTCGCTGTAAATATAGCCACGCCCCCTAGAGCATTTATTTATTGACGGGGTATTTCCGTCTGCAGCTAACCTTTAGGAATAACACAACCTTTGCAGGTGGTTTTGAATCAATCAACAATTATTTTATTTCTGACAATCGATCATGTTTTATTTCTTACGGCCAGGTGCGTGTCTGTGTCAAGTACGTTTTATTCCTTCCAGGAGATATTTCCGATACACTTAGCCTGGGTATTCAACACTTGTGGCATGACTTAAAGAAAACTCTGCAGTATCAGTTACAGAATTGGCAATGAAGCTTTCCTCAAACCATACAACTGTTCATAATCTTCAACATTTTAGAAAGCTTCCTAAACCTGGAAAATAAGTTTCTAATGAATTTTTAGTGACATCAGATAAATCATCATCTTTGCCGATCTGATGATCCCATCCTTTAAAAAAGAGGTAGGGGTGATAACGTACATACAAACATGATATTGCCTTAGCGTATTATTATTTTTTAACATAGTTTATCCTAAACAAGGCAAGCTGTCACTGTAGATGTAAAGGGCTACTGAGAATTAGGGTGAAAGTTTTGGGGGTCATCCTAAATTGGGAGCTGTGCAGTGAAATGCTTGTTCACATTAGTTTTAAATTTCTGCATGTCGGTACAGTTAGGGAAACGGGGGGCATGGAGTGGGTTACAAAGATCGGCAGCACAAGGAAAGAAGCTATTAGAGTAGAAGGCTCACCGGCATTTGGGGACCTCCACAGTGAATGGATCTGATTTAGCTGATTGTCGAGTTGGTCAAGTGTATTTACGTCAAGGGGGCACCAGAGCAGCAAGTTAATCAGTGCACAATCCATTGAAGTACTTGTAAAACAAGCACAAGGATGCAGCATTGTGGCAATGGGGCTGGAGCTTGGTGGATAGTGAGGGACCATTTCGATTAGAGACTCATTTTTTGGACCTTGTCTAAGAAGGAAACCCAGATGTAACAACATACTCCATGCATGAGCAGATGGTGGCTTTGTAGAGATATAGGATACTGTCAGGTGTGAGAAGTTTTCTAGCACGGTAGAGGGAGCCCACCTTCTTTGCAGCAGTCTTGGCAATTTCTTCTATGTATTTTGTTCCAATTCATGTTACCTGTGAATGTTAGGCTGAGGAGTTTAAACGTTGGACTCTCGGATAGGGTGTTATTTGCCATGGCAATCAGTGGTTGAAGAGGTTTCTTGTAGTTGTTGAAGGAAAGGAGCTTTGTCTTAGCAGCATTAAATGTTACCATCCATTTATGACCCCATTCCACTACAGACTGGAGGTCACTTTTTAAGGATTCAGCCATTGCTTCGTATGTGTGTGTCCGTTTGGTCAACATGATGATAGAGCGTCATGTTGTCAGCAAATATACCCATCTCAGACACAATTATTATACAGATATTGTATTACTTTTCAGTCCTTTCCTTATTAGAGTCCAGTTGAAGCTGTTGTACAGTTAACTCATGTAGCTCAGTGTTCCTCATTAACAGCACACTGTTCTGCTTGTTAAGTTGGATAAAACAGCTTCAACCGTGTCATTGCTACAGATTTCAATTTATAATTTACGCTTGCCTTCAGACAATTCATGAGGGAAAAAAATCCAGACGGGATGACTTAAAAGATTAGCCAAAAGCTAAACTTATTTATTCGTGGGTTGCGTTAAAACAAAAAAAGAGCAAACTAGAACCAACCAGGGAGCATTTGGGGCTTTCAGGCTGTGTCGCACTCTGAAATAAACTGGCTGAGTGTTCTGGGCTGTGGAACCTCCTGAAATGAGAGATGGGCAACAAGAAAACATGAGTACAAGATTAATTTTCTATTTTCAATATTTAATATTTTGAAAAGTGTCACCTTTTAAAAAATGATTTATCTAACCTTGTCTTTTCAAATTGTTCGCTTCAGAGATTATTGTAAATTATATTGTTACCTCCCCCTGAATTAACTTGTTAGTTTCTCTACCACTCGGCATGAGAAATATTTAATTCTTTTTTTTTTGTTTGGGGTGAAATAAAATTATAAACAAACAAGCCATATTGTCACTGAGACATAAGGGGTTACTGTGATTAGAGGTCAGCTTTATAGTGGGCATCCTAAGTGGGGAGTTGTGCAGCAAGATGTTTGTTTACATTACATTAACATTTGTGTATGTTGAGACAGTCGAGGAAACAGAGCAGGGAGAGAATTCTAAAAGCAAGCGGTCTGAGGAAAGAAACTATTTGAATAGAAAGTTCTTCATCATCTTGGGACCTCTACAGTGAAGGGGTGAGATTTTGCTGCTAGTCGCATGGGGGTGGGGGTTACAAGTGCAGTAATTTCAGAGCATATTCCGTGTAAGTACTTATAAAACAAACACAGTGATGTGACATTGCGATGATGGGACAGGGGCTGGAGCTTGGTAAACAGCACAGGACCGATTAAGTTAGAGACTCTTTTTGCACCCTGTCCAAGAGAGAGAGACTAGTGATTGATGCACCAGTCCAGACGTTACAACAATACTACATGCATGGCGAATGGTGGTTTTAGGGGTTTTTACCCCGCCTAATAAAACCGGTATTGTCCAGGCCTTTGGGTCTGAATTTACGCCGGTCTATTGGGGGTTGCCGGTCCTGTGCAGTTCTAGGAGGTGCACCCTCCCAGGCTTTGCCTTCCCTCTTTGGGGAGGAGTAAGTTTATTGCTTACTGTCTGAGGCGCCTCTACCGGGGAATGCCGACGGGGCTGCCCAGGCAATTTTTAAATGGCCAGAGTGCTCACCTCTCGAGCGCTGGTTTATCTAATCCCACTTTTCCGACCTTGTGGGAGGTAGATAAATAACTAGGATACTGGCATGTGTGAGAAGTTTTCTAGTCCGGTAGAGGGAGCCCACCTTCTTTGCAGCAGACTTGGCAGTATCTTCTATCTATTTATTCTGATTCATGTTGTCTGTAAATGTTAGACCGAGGAGTTTGAATGTTTGACTTTTGGAAAGGCTGTTATCAGCCATGGCAATCAGTGGTCTCTATCCTCGCCACTGTCGTTGTTGTGATTAAAATCTTTATCAATAGTATATTGGTTTCTTGTTGCTCTCTGTCTCAGTACAATTTTAATCGAAATCGAATACGACAACAGCAATAGTAGGGAGGATAGGGAATTAAATAGTCCCCGTGCCTAACGGCAGAGAAACTGCCGGTGCTTCTTTAGTTTCGCTCTAAAATGTTAGGCATCTCTTAGAAGAAAAATAGCTAAAGAAATGTATAAACTTTGTTATGTAGTTACGTGATAGCTCAAAAGAAGACTGTATACCAAAAATTATGCAAATTCATCCAGTATTTATTAAATAAAAAAAAAAACATGATTATATCTATCGGTCGCCATATTTTATCGATGAACCGCCAAGGGAGATAACTCAAATTTTTTGTTTTTAAAAACTTTGGGTTGCTGGAAAATGACATAACTCAAAATTTCAAATTTTTTTTTTTTTTTTTTTTTTTTTTTTACTTTAGTTCAATAAAATGTTATGTTTTTATCTCATATCGTACTTATAAGTTGTTTTTCCAAAATTGGTAAAAAAAAAATATGAGTTATCTCCCTTGCTGAAATGGCTAAAAAAAAAATGGTGCAAGATAGATAAAATTGTGTTTTTTTAAATAATTTAATAAATACTGGATGAATTTGCGTAATTTTTGGTGTACAGTCTTCTTTTTAGCTACCACGTAAGTACATAACAAAGTTTACACATTTCTTTAGCTATTTTTTTTAAAGAGAGGCCTAACATGTCAGAGCGAAACTAAAGAAGCACCAAACTGACTAACGACATTATTCAGGGGGAGGTAATAATACAATATTTTCCCCTTCAAGTATTATAATGAGAAGGAGTTAATAGTGTCCTATTCAGTAACAAAATCTTTGTATTTTCAGGAGAATTGAATATAGCTTTTGAGGTCGTCCAAAAGTTAGTTTTTTTATTTTACTTTTGTGATACCGTTAGAGCCCAGGAAGGAGCTAGTGTAAGCTGGTGTAATTGCAAGAGTTAGGAGTCGGTGGTGTAAGTCCAGAGAGCTTCTGCTATTTCTAACCAGCACAGCATTACCACTGTCGAACAAACATGTTTGCGCAGTGTGAATGTGTATGAAAGGGAAACCTTGCTAGTGAGGGTTAAGAGTATGTTACATAGAGAGAAATGACATGTGAATGATACAATAGATGTGTAATGTGAGATTTAAAGACAGGCTTAGATCTGACGACCGCAGAGGAAGAATAAATCTGGACAGTATAGGGAGACGTGTGCTGAAGAGGTGCCTTTGTCGTTTGGTCACATTGAAAGAATGGATGAGAGTGTTTGGGTTAGTAGATGTAGAACAGTTGAGGTAGCAGGGTCAGTTGGCCGGGGAAGGCCAAGGAAAACATTGTGGGAAGTGATAATAAGGGATTTGAGAGAAAGACATGGCCAGAGATAAGTTAGTTTGGAAGTCAATTTAAAAAGATATCCAGCACATGCCAGCATTTAAAATGGACATTAAACCGAATATGATGGTGATGATCATGGACGGCGGCACCGGGGGGGGGGGGGGGGGGGGGCTGGCTCAAGCCCCTCCACTTTATGGTCATCAATAATGAAGTTATATATGCATGTGTTTAACCGGGCCCCCCACATTTTAGGAGAGCCCCCCCCCCACACTTTTATAACTGTTCCGCCGGTCCTGATGATGTCTTTAGCCGAGGGTGGATCTTTGGGTGATTTAAGGGATTGTCTATCATTTCCTGGGGCTGCTTTGCAGAGTCTCCTGAGTTTGGGGAAACAGAGCTGGAAGGGATGGGTTTTTTTTTTCACACTACAGTGCTCCAACCCTCTTTATCCCTCTTTCCTCTCTCTAGAACTGGGGTAGCTGCTTTTGCTGGAGTGACAACATTCCCAGTGGGAGCAGCAGGAGTTCCAAGCAGGACTTTTTTTTTTAACCTAGTTTAGCGTAAACAAGGCAAGTTGCCACTGTAGACGTAAGGGACTATTGAGAATTAGGGTCAAAGTTTTAGGGGTCATCCTAAATTGGGAGTTATGCAGCAAGATGCTTGTTAACATTAGTTTTAAATTTCTGCATGTTGCTACAGTCAAGTAAACAGGGAGCAGGGAGGGAGTTCCAGAGTCCAACAGCACGAGGAAAAAAGCTTTCGGGAGTAGAAAGCTCTTCGGCATCTGGGGACCTCCACAGTGAATGGATGGAATTTGGCAGATTGTCAGGTTGGTCTAGTGAATTTACGTCGTTGGGGCACCATAGCAGCAAGTTCATCAGAGCACAATCCATTGAAGTACTTGTAAAACAGGCACAAGGAAGCAACATTGCAGCGGTGGGATAGGGACTGGAGCTTGGTGGATAGTGAGGGACCATTTCGATTAGAGACTCATTTTTGAACCTTGTCTAAGAAGGAAAGATTAGTGGATGGTGCACCAGCCCAGATGTAACAACATACTCCATGCATGGGTGGATGGTGGCTTTGTAGAGATATAGAATACTGTCAGGTGTGAGAAGTTTTCTAGCATAGTAGAGGGAGCCCACCTTCTTTGCAGCAGCCTTGGCAGTGTCTTCTATGTATTTGTTCCAATTCATGTTACCTGTGAATGTTAGGCCGAGGAGTTTGAACGTTGAACTCTCAGGTAGGATATTATTTGCAATGGCAATCGGTGGAGAGGTTTTTTTGTAGTTGTAGAAGGAAAGGAGCTTTGTCTTAGCAGCATTAAATGTTACCATCCATTTATGACCCCATTCCACTACAGACTGAAGATCACTTTCTAAGGATTCAGCCATTGCCTCGGATATGTGCACATCCGTTTTGCCCACATGACGAGAGTAGAGCGTGGTGTCGTAAGCAAATATACTCATCTCAGACACAATGTCATCAGGGAGGTCATGTGCCCCTGCTACAGTGTCAGCAATGCAGACACCACCCTTTAATATGATACTCACTTTCATCTGTATGTTGTAGTATCCCATCATTATGTTCTTAAGACCATGCACCGGATTGACAGACTCAACATCCCCATACTGGCTGAGGACTACATCATGTTGTTTTGGTTTACGTAGGAGAGGAAAGTGTTAGTCTTCTGCCCAGGTTGAAGATGCAAATGTTTCCACATCTGCCTTGAAAAACTTTTCAGCTTCTTGTTTGGTCGGGATTAGTATGTCCCACAAGGCTAAACCCCTGTGGTATTTGTAGAAAATGGGAATATTTAACTACCACAGGAGCTCCACCTATACCAGGAATGGCCTTCATTACATTCATTCCTGTTTGTGTACTTATGGTACTTGGTTCTGAAGAGCTCTCTATACTGCTCTTGGGATGGTTGCTGAGACTGGGATCTCCATGCTGCTCCCGATGCTGCCACTGAATTCTCTGTTGATGCTATCTCTCCCTGACGAACCTGGAAGGCTTTCTGGGACAGCCTTTCTCAAACTTGGACAGTTGTTTGTGGCAGCCATACTCGACAATGGACGAGAAGAGAAGTAGGAGAAGAGGGAAGGAAACCCTCTTATCATGAAAGACGTTGCTCTTCAAAACGGCTCTACAGAGAGGCGTTAATCACATAACATAGGTTCAGCTTTAAAATTTCCATTGTAGGAAAATAGTCTGGTCAGATCAAAGTATAGAATAGTTAACACTCGAGAACTCTTAAATCCCAATGCATAAGTTATATAAAACGCATTAGAATGTTCATTTATAAATTCTCTACTAAATCTGCATAATTTTAGTTTTTATACCGTTTACAAAATTTTGACAAATTGTTTCCACACGTTAAAACTATGCAGGTTCGGTATAAAACTGAATTCTAATGCGTCTTATGTAAATTATGCGTTTTTTTTTTGTGAGTGTTAACTATTCTGTCCTTTTATCGTCTGGTCTTTGCCAATCAGGAAAGATATGTAGTTACACGTGGTTTCCATGGTATTAAAACGGCTATTTAAACCGTCAACCACGTGATCGCTGTTTCGACAGTGACAATCACCGGCAGCTGAGTTACATCACTTCCACACCAATTTTGGGTGAGTTTAACGTTTCTAGTTACCCACAGTAGTTGGTTCGTGTAAATAACTATTAATATTAACTTTTGGAGGATATTAAGCGAAAACTAAATGAAGGAAATGTTAGATATTTTGAAAAAAAAAAAAAAAGTTAACGTCCTCCCCATGTTAAGAATAGGTTTCTAAATAACGCTATTATTTAGTAAAGCATTCATAACATGAAGAGGTCATGGGCTTTGTTACCTATTATGTATTTTCACAAACAAACAAAAAGTCGCCCCCCCCCTTATGTCTTGGACGAACCAGACTTTTTACGAAAAAAAAAATGTTATCCCTTTTTTTCTGCGTACATATAGCTTCATGCAAAAATTTTGTGAAAAAGGTAGCAAAAATAAATAAATTAGGGTACTTCTACCGAATTTGAACCGAACTGTTTTTTTATTTTTTTAACTTTAAACTAAACTTGACCTAAGTTTTAGTTCGGCAAAAGTCGGTTTGGTTCAGTTCAAATTCTGCAGAAGCACCGAAATGAGAAAATCAGAAGAATGATGAACTAACAGACAGTGAGACAAAACATTCGTTGTTTTTTTCTGACCGGCAAGAACTATATAAACAATAATAGCAGACATTTTTTGGGGTCTGTCATGTAATTATGTTGTGCAACGAGTTTAAAAATGCCTGCACAACAATTGCTAATTTATTGAACTAAATGCAAAAATAGCAAAACAAAAAACAACTTACGGAGGGCAAAAACTAATTCGTGATCGTGAAAACTTTCATAATCGTTTTCGGCATTGTCACACAAACCACGAAGCCGATTCAAAAGCACGTCGCATGAATTGTCAACAACACTTCCCTGGAGTAAATATTCGTGGAACGGCGATGCTGCATGTGCCCTATGAGTTGACACAGATCCTTCCATTTGTTTTGTTTATTTCTGTCTCCTAAAAAGAAAGATACAAATGCGATTACTCAAATTATTCGCATCGAACAAAAACTACTTTATGAAAATACCGCTTCAAAATTTATCAGTGTAACACCGTCTACCGGTGATAAAGGTTGATACGTCCCTTTCAAAAACAAGGCCGTCTTGGTATTTACTCCCCTCCCACTGCAGGAAGATGTGGCACAAGACCGGAAGGTGAGGAGAATAACAAGAGGTCGTCTTAACGTTTCAATTAATATATATATATATATATATATATATATATATATATATATATATATATATAATTATTTTTATTTACACAGACATGTACAAAATCTGCGACACTGGCATGTCGATGTTATCGATCAACAGTTACTATAAACTGAGATCTCATCAGGCAGAGTTAGAATCCGATCTTAACCTTAGATCATATTTGGAAAGAATGAAATAGAGAAAAAAGAAGAAAAGAAATTTAAAATTTCAAAATTTAGGAAGTCACGTGTTTGGGACCGTTAAGAATCAAAAAGTTAAAATCACAATATAAAACATAAAACATAAAATAAAATAAAGTAAACAGAGAGAGATATAATAAAAAGGGTAGAATAAAGATAGATAGATAAATAGAAAGATAGATAGATAGATAGATAGAGAAAATGAAATCGTCTGTTGATTCAGACAGAAAGTGGAAAGGGAGCATACATGCAACAGAATGTGTCAAAAAATCGTCGAACAGTTTCTTCAACTATATATATATATATATATATATAAAAGCTCTATTTGATATTGAGCACTTTTTATAAAACCCGGTTGAAATTCTTTGGATTACTACCCTGTGGATGTTTTACCTGGATTATTATTATTATTATTATTATTATATATATATATATATATATATATATATATAAAAGCTCTATTTGATATTGAGCACTTTTTATAAAACCCGGTTGAAATTCTTTGGATTACTACCCTGTGGATGTTTTACCTGGATTATTATTATTATTATATATATATATATATATATATATATATATATATATATATATATGATAAACCGGGCTGGAATGAGCCACTTTTTGACGTTTTCTTTCTTTGACATCTGATAACTTCCCAAAACTGCATGCATGAAGGGGGAAATGTGCCCAGGGTAGATAATAGGTTCTCAGCAAATATTCAATATAACATAGTATTCAAAACCCAAATAAGATACTCTCGGTATGGCTACCCACACTGGCTTATACGAGGAATGGTGAACCCTCTCCAAGTGATGTTGCCTCTAGTAACAGCACTAAGCTGGATACTCCACCGGATTAGATGAATTCCTGTCCTGGAATTCGGTAAGACCAAGAGGCCACAAGAAAGATATACTATAACATAGTTAAGTGGTCAATTGGGGAAAGGAAAATTAATATTCTTAACTTCTTTACTAACTCAACGTTTGGCAGGTAAAGAAGAACTTTAATCGAATATTCGAATATCTATCTATCTCATATAGAGATCAAATTTAGTCCCAGGAAGGGCCCCCTTGATTTCTGAAAACTTTGACTGAAGTAAAATGAAACAAAAAAGACATATTTCCTTTATATAATAGGTTATACCATGTACAACACTGTGATAGCTGATAGTACCAAACACAAATTAATATTTCTATTTTGTCCGGAATTTGTTGGCTCGGAGTATGATCCCAAGATACCAAAAGGATGTCTGCAGGTAAGAACGTGTTGGATAGGATAATTGGCAGAAGGAAGACGAGCGCATGGATATGGTTACAAAATTAAATTAATACAATGTTATAACACAATAGGAGTGAAGGAAAATAAAAATGAAAGCACAAGAAAAGAAAGAGTTTTTATTTAGGTGGAGTGTGAACGATGTATGTAGCATTTAATACACATATTTTATGTTGATCAAAAGTTCCTAAAGTTTGATATGCACTTATCTGCTTAGATCTATCTGTTCTACTTGAAAACCGAATCAGATGCATAATGACCCTTTTTCGATAAGTTGGATCGCTCATCATAATGGATGAAAAATATTCAGCCGATGATGCGTTCGATATTCACCGTTTTCATATTTTCTTCAAATAAACATTATGCAGGACCGGCGGGACAGTTATAAAAGTGGGGGCTCTCCTAAAAAGTGGGGGAGCCCGGTCAAACACATGCATATATAACTTCATTATTGATGACCGTAAAGTGCGGGGGGGGGGGGGGAGTCAAAAAGTGGGGGGGGGGGCTTGAGCCCCATTGGAAGAAAATAAACATTGTCATTTTCTTCCAATTTTTCCTTTAAACTTTGCGTCTGCTCCATCACATATCAAGTCTTTTCTTTTTCCTTTTTCACAGAGCACTCTCATCCTCCTCCCTTGCTACTGTGTTTTGTTGTTGTGCTAAGCATATGAGAGAAAAAAAGAAAGAAAGAAGACAGTCGCCTGCGGCGAAGCATTGTATTCCCCCCCCCCCTCACTCTTTCACTCGCTTTTCTGTTCATTCCTTGATAGAGGAAGAAAAGAAGAAATAGGCAGAACATAGACTCTCATCATGATACGTTATAATTGCTTTACCCTCAGTGTCTCTCTCCTGTCCATCTAATATTAAGCTTGCTTGTGTCACCGAAAATTTTTGGTTTGTTTTAACTTATAATTCTTTTTTATTCTGTTTTGAATTGAATCTTTTAATATTCTTTATTTATGTGTATGTTATGTTCGCTCACTCTCGTCGCAACACCATTTCAGAATTTTGAACAGGAGGATCATTTTACATTAAACTTACGTAGCAAATTGAACTCCCTACTAAAAATCAACAGATAAATTTGTTTAAATTCTTTTTCATAATCCGAGAATGTAGTTTTTAATCGATATTAATGCAAAGATTAAAAAAAAAAATGGGGGCGTGAAGAAACAGACCCTCACAAAATATTAACTCCACAGAAATCATTTGGCAGTAAACCCCCTCCTCTTCTGAAAATTAAATAAATTGATTTAAGATATAAAAAAATGAATAATCTAAAACAAATGAAATAATAAACATTTATTTATGTATTATTTGGATTCTTCGGACTACTATTCTCATCTTGGATGTTATTTTCACATTTCAGTCGATGTAACCTCTGACCTTCTTCAGGTGCATCCTTTTGAACTTGGGAACCTATACTAAATTTTGAACCAAATCTTTTCTTTTCATTCCACCAGGTAAATGTGTTTATTATATTTTTATTAGTTATTATCACCTTTAGTAAAAATTAAGCTTTCAACCTACGGAAAACTGTCACCTAGAACTGATTGCTGATCAACACCTTTTACCATTACCTTCACTCCTGGATTAACCACCTTACCCCAAACACATGTGCCAGTGTTTTCTCTTATTATTCTGGCTGTGTCCATTCTAGTGCAGTCGGTAGGCAAGGAGTGAAGCATGGCCCATACGATTTGTGTGCATAATTAAAAGCAACAAACACAGGCATAGACATTGTACCCAAGTCTTATTGAACACAAGTGTGTGTGTGTGTGTGTGATATTGGGGCCCCATCGTTAGTATCACTATTTCTGAGCTAAGCCTTCCATCTCTCAAGTCCAGCATATCAGCTAAGACTTAATGGAGATTTTACGAACCCATCTGCCTGTGGAGACCACTCACCTCTGATCTCTTTGGACCATGTCTCGCTGTTCTCTTCAAACCTCTCACGTTGTTCTCCTCACACCCTGTCTATTGGTGTTCTCTACAAAGAACTCACATCCTCCTCCTAAAACCCATTTCTCATTTGCTCACAACAGTTAGTGTCACCTCAAATATATCTACCGGAAATCCAATACATCCAGTCTTCTCAGTTACTCTCAGATTACTTCAATTGGAACTAAATATGTCCTTCCGAATTTTCTATCTGGACCCTCCCCCGGATATTAATGGCTAACTGTCCATGGCATCGCTTTGTCTGTGTAGCACAATGAGTTCATTACTTTCGTATTATCATTTTCTTCCTAGCTAATATTTCCTGGTGGATCTGGCTGGGGATGAGGGCAGTCTATAGTATTGTACACCTCCCGTGCCAAACTTTTGCATTGTCATTTACTTCCTAGCTAATAATTTCCGGTGGTCCTGGCTGGGGGGAGGGGCCAGTCTATAGTATCACATTACGCTATGTGGACAATTTATAACTTGTCAAAAAAAAAAATTTCCAGCTGGAATCTATCTCTTCTTCTTTTGTCTTTTTCTTTTTTTTTATTTTTCTCTTTCTCTCTCCGAACCGCAGATCTAGACTGCCCATCATCCAAAAGGCATCTCTTTTTATACCTCCTCAGTCTCAGCTGAGAAACAGGAACCTCGTGCTTGAGTTAACCTCGTTTTGGCCGATGACGCATGTGCTGTGTCATTTCATTACACCTTACAAGTTTACCACATCAACAAGCATACATACAGACAATTCGCCTCCTCCTGCTTCATCTAGTTGAGTCTCCCCCCCCCTTATTTTAATAGCACACCTGGAGTGGGTCTCTTCTGGCGGGTACTCCTTTGAAGGGGAACAATGGAAGCTTTTTCCTCATATAGACTATCATTTGAAGTTTCACCAGGGGAGTCAGAGTGCCTCGGTAAACTGCTGATGTTGGAGTTTACGTTTAGTGAGCTTGATCCCAAATTAACTAAATGCTCACTTTTTTCTGTGTCACTTTCATCACTATTGGAGATGACCCTAAACATGGCTGTAGGTCTTTAACGTGACAAGGCATCCCATCAATCTGTACCGAATGAGGGTTGACAATTTTAGTTACATACCTGGTCCTGAACGTAGTTGTGCACTTGCTGTGCAGGGTTTTAACCCAGACGATGTCTTCTTCTCTGTACCCTTATCCAGTTTGTTGTGGTTCAGTGGGAGGGGTTGGTTTCAATGCCCTTTACCCAGACATGGTATCTATGCAATGCATCAGCCGGTGGTGTGAAAGGCGAGATGTTGTCTTTGGTTATGACATTGTACTAATAGACAGTCTCCAATACGCAACAACCTTTTCTGGTAATGATTGTCTTAATACTTCTATGGCTGTGTTCTACGATTTCATTTCTGTGCATGTGCACACTGGAACCTCAAATGCATGGCCCCTAGTTGCTCACAAGCTGCTTGAAGCACCTGCAAGTAAAGGCAATGCCGTTGTAAGTTAATATTTCTGTTGGTGTGCTTTGTTCCAAGACATTCATCTCTAACTGATGAATGACACTAGCTGCAACTTGCCGATGTAATGGCTGCCTTATCGCAAACTTGGATGGACCATAATTAATGAGGGTTACAAAAGGAATACCATTATAATGAACTATGTCCATTGCCAATCTTCAGTTTTTCTTTATCTCCACAGTTTTTTTCCCTTCTTCCAATGAACTGGTGCTGGATCTATTGACTGGTAGACTTTGCCAACCAATATGACAATTTCTTTAGACACCAATGACGCGACAGATCTGACAAAGTATAATGTCTGTTTCATAACGGCCACCTGAAACTCATTCAGTCGGTTCCTGATTATGGCACAACTCTCCAGTACTGGCTCTTTTCTTCTCTTGCACAGATGCACCCACCTTTGTAGCACTCTAATGAAGCAATCTGCATAGATTTCACTACTGTTACATCAATAGTCAATCGATATTATTCAACCAAAACCCAAGTACAGTCTGATTAGTATTTCATCAGCTGCCTTTGTGTTTATACATGTTTTTTCAGCCAGGGTGTCAGATATTCACTGATGCACGCATGTTGAATCGTTGAACAAATACAATACTGTTGCTTACCGTTGAAGAGCCAGATTGATGTCTTTGAGTGCTGTATTCAGTGCAGTCATGTTGATATGTCTGGAATCGTTGGTCAGATGTAATCAACAACCATCTTCAGAGATGCTTCCGTTTGCTTCAAATGCCATTCCTGTGACCATAGACCATCTCGTTACCATATACCAGTATCCCCCCAACAGGGTCTACCTTGCACTCTGATAACATATGCCCAATTCCGTTGTACCTATAGCATCACTTTCTGTGGCCAAACTTCTGCATTTGACGGTTTTGCCTGTTTGGTTGTCCCTGCATGCAATCCTTTGTCAAATGGTCAAAAACGGTCCCATAGTCACGATGTCCGTCCTGGCTGAGGCACGGAGAAACTACTTAACATGTTGTCGCACGCACCCCTGACACAAACGCACATGTAAACCATCATTCGGGCAACAATCCCCGAACCAGTCAAGCTAAGTGACATAGTTCGGTCCAAAACTCGTCCACTGTCACATCTGGGCAGAGTTGCCGCATTATGAATTGGTCGTATGCATTAAGTCTGTTGCATACGTGGTCATGAGGGCCCATTTGATTTGTTCCACGTCTGCCGTCTACTCTGTAATGAGTTGCCTGTACACAGCAAGAGCATGCAGTCATAGTGACAGAATACACTCAAATTTATTAATGGTATAGAGTTTGCACACCAATTGTACGTTTTCTATCCATTCCAAAATTGGCATGTCAGTCTGTGATTCAAGATACTGCAATAATTTGCATGTGTGGTGGATTAAAGAATATAAAAACTGTACTTTTTTGACTGAAGAGCTGAGTTGAGTTTGGAAGAGAAGAGAGTGAAGATTGGAGAGAGAACTTTGAATATTGGAGATTGCGATTGTCGGTGAAGGTGAAGAAAAGCCAATTTTATTTTTTCGAGTTTGGATTACACAGTCGTAGCGCCACTGAATTCTGGAATCAGGCAGACTTCTAATATATCTAAAACCAAGCTTCTCTCACTTTACCATCAACGGTCAGATCCTCACTTTGCCTCTTCTTGAGGAAGCCCCCTGCTTTGATAAGCTTCTAGCACTGACTTTCACTTCAAACCTGAAATGGAAGACTTACTTCAAATCTGTTGTTATGGTCTCTGAAAAAATGGTTGGATCATTCTACCACTCCAGAAAGTATCTCACTTCTGACGCAATCCTCTATCTGTATAAGAGTCAGATACGGCCTAAGATGGAGTACTGTTGCCACATATGGAGAGGTGCTGCTCAGAACATCCATTCCTGCCTTGACAGAGAACAAAATCTACTTCGGAATCAAGTGGGCGATGTCCTCTTCTATTCACTGCGACCTCCTTCTCACAGAAAAGACGTTGCCAGTATTTCTCTGCTCCCTTGTTGTAACACTATCATTAGCCTGGAAATGTATCTTGGTGTGTCTGTGCCGTGGGGACGTCTCTGAAAGGACACATACTACCAGCTCCCTGGTGGGATATGATTTAGCAGCCTTCATACGAGTCCACAAGGAAAAAGATTGAGGGTCGCACTATGTGTCGTTCATTGAGAATTAAACTCAGAGCGTTCTGCTTACAAGAGAGAATCTTGTTATTTTTGTGTGATGACAAAAATTCACTTATGCAAATGAGCATTGTTTTGCGTGGGCGAATTCTCATTGAGATAAAAAGAGTTGGAACTTTCCTCCCGGGCAGACGGTAAAATTCAAGTAACGAGTTGGGACCACATTTAATGTTCAGCAAGAGAAAAAGATTGAGTTGATGTCGTTTGTTTCAGGTTAATTCTGTTGACGAGATTCCTGTGTTTTGGAGATTTATTAGTAAAATTCGAGAGCCGAACTTTTGATTATTTTTTTTTGTACGTGTTTTCAACTTTCAATACTACAAACTATTTTCGGCATTTGATTTGATTTGTGACATAATAGCGGATGCAAAGTTCTACCTGAAACTCATCCCTGAGTTTAACGGATCCATGACTGTGGTGGACTGGGTTGAGAGAGTGGAGCTAACCTGTCGCTTGTGTGGGGTCAAGCAAGTCGAGTTCGTCACTCTCCTGCAACTAATGGGAGGCGCTCTGAATGTTTACCAGCAGCTAAGCGAGAATGATAAAGCGAATGTTGAGCTGACAAAGGTTGCGCTGTACAGAGCTTTTGCGATGGACCCTTGCACAGCATACAAACGTTTTACCACCCAGAAAGTATTGGCAAGCGAGACAGTAGATGTCTTCTTTGCGGCATTGAAGAAGCTGGCTGTTCTGTTTGGAAGATTGCCTGAACAGACTTTCATATACGCATTTGTGGCCGGACTCCCAATTCGAGTGAAGCAACTCTTGAGTACATCCTTAAGCATAAAAGCGACGCCGATCGAACAGTTACTTGAGCGCGCCCGAGTTATCATCAGGGATGAAGCAGAACTTAGGAGGCATGTTATAATGGCCGCGCAGTCATACCAGAGTGGCCTTAGAAATGCACAGAGGCTGGACCCATATGCCAAAGTGAATTTCTTCCGCTGTGGGCAGAGTGGTCACATTGCAAAGGATTGCATGGACAGAATACGGGGGACACATACAGTGCTTCCAGTGTGGCGAGATCGGACACATAGCCTCAAGCTGTACAGGAAACGAGTCAGGGGACACCATGAGCTCAACGAATACATAGAGGCTTACATGGTTGATACCAATGTATGTGAGCCCGTTAAGGGAGTGGACCAGAAAGGATCGAATGTATCATTGCTCGATCTGAGGAAATCCTATCTGCAGGTGTGGGTTGACAAAACTTTATGGCCATTCCAGGCGGTGGTATTCCGTGGCAAGAGATACTGCCGAACCAGACTGGGTTTTGTGTTGAATGTGGCACCGCAGATCATGAAGACCATCGTCGGTGCTGTGTTATCCCAGGAGAAGACGTTTGAAAAGGTGACATCGGCGTAACTCGACGACATTTACATCAATGAAAATGTCAAGTCAGCGATGCACATCCAAGTGAAATTGGCAGAGTTTGGCCTGAAGTGCAAGGACTCAGAGCATCTTGGAGAGAAAGCATACATTCTGGGCCAGGACGTCAGAAGGGAGGATGACACCCTGCAATAGAGATGAAGAAATGTAATTTCCAGCATCCTTCAAGTTTTCACAACACATACAATATGTTTCCTTGTGGGGAAAACTTATGGGAAACCTGCAAGTGTCTGGTTGGTTTCACGTGACAGTGGGAGTAATAAAACGCAGAGCAAATGTGGTGACTAAAGGAGGTGACTATCAAACAAGTCATACCATTCTTGCCCGGATGATTGCAGAAAGTGTTGAGAGAGCAACACACAAGGACCCGGTCCGAGGAGAGTTGTGTGTCAATGGAGAAGAAATGAATATACGGGTCGATGCCAGGTCACTAGCGTTGGGAGTTTTGTTGGAGAAAGATAGAGCCATGTTGCATGACGCCTGATGGTTGTGGACTGTGAATAACGCCCAGCACATCAACCTGGCTGAGTTAGATGCTGTGATGAAAGTGCATTAACCTAGCACTACAGTGGCAAGCAAAGAGGTTGCACCTGCATACCGAGTCTCTTTGCGTCTATCACTGGGTGTTCGACACACTGACCGGAAAAGCAAGAACACCCCAAGGCAAAAAGCGAGATGCTGATAACACGAAGGTTAAACATCTTAGTTTAGTCTCAGAGTATGACCTGGTAGTCGGTGTAACATTGATCCCGTCATACTGCAACCATGCCGACCCGCTGACATGAGTGCCTCGCAAATGGTACGATACCATAAAGGTGGGTGCGAAACCGTTGGTTAAACATTTGCTGCTACAGTGAGCGTGATGAGCCAGCAGCAGATAGAAAACATCCACACACAGAGCGGACATCCAGGTATCAAGAGGACTCTGTATTTCGTGAGATGCGTAGACCTAGCAGTGGCCAAATCAGAGGTCAAACAAGTCATCAAGTATTGTGAGGTGTGTCAGTCAATTGACCCAGCACCAACGTTGTGACGAAGAGGACAACTGGAAGCAAGTGACGCATGGCAAAGTGTGGGAATGGATATCACCCATTATAATGGCGACCACTTTCTTACTCTCATCGATTGTGGACCACCTGTTTTGTGGTTTGGCAACCAATTGCACGACAAAACTCGGCAAGCGTTATTGACAAGTATTGTCTGTCTTTTACGAAAGGGGTGCATCACATGAGATTTTGGCCGATAACAACCCAGCCATTTGCAGCCAGCAAGTCAGACAGTTTTTGTGTGAATGGGGAGTTCAACTGCAGCTGTGATGCCCAATGCCCATATGTACCATCATTGTGGAAAGAAGCCATGAAGTGGTGCTCCATTGAGGAAGCAACATACTGGAACAATGTTACGTCGAAGGATGGTATGTCCCTAGCAACCACATCTGCGAATGCCATCTACACGTACCAGGCTCGGGTAAAAGAAATCGACCTTATGCAGTTACTTGACGATGAGAAGATGGACGGGCCATATGATGTAGGAAATCATATCTGGGTAAAACTGCCAGGTTATCGATGTACCACTTAATTCAAATGGGGGCGAGTGACTGGCATGGTAAGTCAGCAATCTGTCCTGGTTGATTGAATCCCACATCACATACGCGATCTCCACTCTGCTTTGGTGGCAGACCATTCTGCCACTGGGGAAACTGATGAGGAAAGTACTGAATCGTCTGGTGCTGAACTAATAATGGGCAGAATGGAGTCACGAATTCAGAACCAGAAACTCAGGACGATACAGAAGCGGAAACTTTGTCAGACGATTCAGAAGCGGAAACGTTGTCAGACGATTCAGAAGCGGAAACGTTGTCAGACGATTCAGAAGCGGAAACTTTGTCAGACGATTCAGAAGCGGAAACGTTGTCAGACGATTCAGAAGCGGAAACGTTGTCAGATGATTCAGAAGCGGAAACGTTGTCAGACGATTCAGAAGCGGAAACGTTGTCAGACGATTCAGAAGCAGAAACGTTGTCAGACGATTCAGAAGCGGAAACTTTGTCAGACGATTCAGAAGCGGACACTTTGTTGAACGATTCAGAAGAAGAAACTGGAGTGCATGCCCCACTTCGAAAGACTACCATCACCCTGCATCGTGTGTGATCAAAGGATCAGGTGGGAGTGTAGCAGCCATCATGCGGGTCCACAAGGAAAAAGAGTCGTTCATCGGGGATTAAACCAAGAGCGTTCCATTTACAAGATGACAAGAGTTCACTTATGCAGGTTAATCCGCTGACGAGATTCGTGTGTTTTGGAGAATTGTTAATACAATTCGAGAGTCAGACTTTTGATTTTTTTGTGCGCATTTTCAACTTTTACTACTATATACAGTAGTTACATCTCCTGGTTCGAATAACGGCAATACTATTGCTTATATGTTTAATCCCACGCTGTCTAAGATCCTTGAACGCAATAGCCTTGTGCCATCCGAAGGGATTACTTCCGTCGGTAGGGTTTGCGGGTTTTGGGCATTATTTATTCTGGCGTTATTTATTCTAGCGTCATTAATTCTCTTTTAATGAATTATCTGCACTGGGATCATCGGCTGAAAATTTAACGCTTGTATAAAAGTGTCGAACAATCATTCTATATATAAAAATATAACCTTTTATTGATTCTTTTCAGCTTCCGTAAATAATATAAAACTCGAGAGTTGAGTTGGCACGCGACTGTTCTCAAGCAAAGAAAAATACCAACTGAATTCTCCCTCACAGTGATAAAAACAAGAGAGAAAGGGAGAGAGAGAGGGAGAGAGAGAGAGTAAGAACCTTTAGCAAAAAGAGAAAGAGGGAAACAAGTATACACATCAAAGAGGAAGAGACAGAGAAAAAGACTACAGTCACTGATGTTATCAGCAAGTCCTAGGCGACAGTTGATTTGACCTTTAATCTGGCAGTCGTCAACCTCTGTTGTCGATATTTTAGGATGTCATCTTGATAGCAACCCCGACATGAGCTGTCTCGATTTTACTTGCCTCCTAACGAGGGCAACAAAAATCAGGTACAAGGGGAATTACAGGTCCAATAAAAGGATGCTTATCTTTGTGTCACATCAGTATTTTCATGGTAAGTGTTAGATTCCGACCCACAAAACAGCAATTCTTTCCCTTTGTCAGAAGCATTGCTCATGAAATGTGAGGACTAAAGGACAAAAGCATCTCACTGCACAGCTCCTAATTTAGGATGACCCCCAAAACTTTCGCCCAATTTCTCTGTAGCCCCTTACGTCTTCAGTGGTAGCATGCATTGTTTGGGATGAACTATGTTAAAAAAGAAAGAAAAAGATGATTGATTTGAAGAAATAACATACAAGTACAATATTTGAAAATATTGTACTTGTATGTTATTTCTTCAAATCAATCATTTTGAGAAAGTCTTGAAATAAAGATGAAACGTTAATTTTAGTTTTTCTTTTTTCATTTTACATCACGTTGGAATATTATTTCCATAATTTTCATTATATATATATATATATATATATATATAGAGAGAGAGAGAGAGAGAGAGGAGTATTAAAAGGCTATCACAATGCAAGAAATGGAAATATGTCGGCGTTGAGAAGTAAGACAAAAACAAGTGATTTTATTTTTATATATATATTTTTTAATTATTTTTTTTTCTATAGCAAATCTTAATTAATTAGGCAATACTTCAACACTGTGGTGTAATGTGTGTGA